>CM060430.1:140345617-141547325 GCA_030545235.1 Helianthus tuberosus | reverse complement strand
CCATGTCATTTTAACCCCCTCGAGTTTTACGTGATTATCTTTATGTACACGCCGGGTATGAATTCATGTTGTTTTACGTTTCAGCGTAATTTTTATCGAAAAGAGTCATGTCAAATACAATACGTTTTTGTGCTTAATTTTGTTCAGAAACGAATCGGGTCAATATAATACATTTTCGTTATACTTTATAAATTCGAGTTTCTTTACGTTTCATGGGTCATGTCAAATATAATACATTTTCATGCTTATTTTCATGAACGTTCTCCATTGATCTACCCTTTGATTGTTAAGCAATTACAAAAAAAAGAAAAAAACACCAGTACGTTCAAATCACGTTAAAGAAACAACCCCGCAACATGGGGAATCAATTCTAGTTAAATTCTAAAGAGAATAAGCCTTTACCAGTAATACGTCATCCTTAAGATTGCTTCTCTGACATTTTCAAGCGTGCCAAAATCATTCGACCCATATGTCTCACCACAATAAGCATTACACAACGCCTGCCAATTCAGTGTTCTTCATTAGTATTCATTTGACCCAAACAAACAAATATTGAAAAGAGTATATTTCAGATCAGAGTGCATACTTCCCAAGATGATGTCATTTCTGCATCAAAATCATCCCATCTAGCAGGTGAACACGGTGTTCGAATCGCAAAGTCAAACCCACGTTCTCCTCTGAGGTGGCATAAACAAAGAAGTCAAACTTGGAATAAGAAAAATAGATGAGAGTTCACTATATTAGCAATTTAAAGCAACTTACGTTTTAACTAGAGTGATCCTTGTTCCTTCCAGTCGTTTCCTGAAAAGAGTAAAAACAATGCAAGAATGAAAAGACATAATAAAGCAATGATAATAAATTTGGTTACATAACAGGTTTAAACTCTGATATGTTCTTACCCCGCATAAGCCGTACTATTGCACCAAGTAGCCAACCAGAAATCTTCACCGACCACTTTATAAAGATCAGCACATGACTCAGCTTTCAAAAACTGCAAACAAATTTTAATAAAAAACCATCTAAAAGTATCTAATAGTGCCATCTAAAAGTATATTTGGTAATTTTAGAATAGTAAAAACTCACCTCTTCTAGTTTACCACCTTTTGATAAATCTATAGTGCCATCAGCCTTATTATACACAAACCCGTTATCCTTCACTATTGTCTTTGCAACATCTAATGTTCTGTAGAATCAACAAAGTATGAGCACATTGTAAAGGGACTCATGGATCACAGGCACAGTCATTGTTAATTCATTGTACGTTTATACCTTTGAAAATGTGGATAGTAACGAGTGACTCTAGCTTGCCCGAGAATAAGAGGCGTGTGAGATCCAAATCCAGTATTGAACTCCTCACTTTATTTGCAGACAAACACAAGCAGCGTAAGTACTAGAGTACTAAACACCATGAATGTACAGAACCAAGAAAACAAAGAACACGTAATACGGTAATACCTTAATCTGTTGACCCAAACAACAGGGTCACAGGGTTCGGAAATCTGTCTCCATTTGACGGCCATTGAATAAAGATGAAGCCATGAGAAAATAGACTGTCCTGATGGCTTCTCTTCCAATGCACTTGAAGTTGATGTTTCTGAGTTACTACTAGTACTACAACCAGCTCCGTTTTTGTTCGGGCTGGGAATTATGATTCTCTCTTTTCGTCGGGCCCGCCTTCCACTTTTAGATGTATTTTTAGTAGAAAACCTCCATTCTGATTGTAATGAACGCCAAATCTTGGACACCTTTTGTGCAATCTCTATAGCAGCCAGTCCCGCCATGCGATGCTGAACACAAATGGGGAGGGTGTAAATATATTAATAATGAGATAATAAGAAATGAAATTAATATGTCATCATAAATCACCTGACGCCTATTAGGCAAGAAGCCTGTGCAATGATACTGGATTGTTTTGCCGATACGGTCAGCAGCAAGTAGAAGTGCGATCTTCGGTTTTGTCAAAGTAAGATCTTGTTTCTTCAACTTTGCTTTTCTTAGCGGCGGCTGCCTGAAAACTTTCTCACATACATTTTTGGGATGCAATCTTTTGCACCAGTATTCCTGAAAGGTTTTAAATAAAATAAGCAAGCTCATAGAAAATAATGCAAGTGCAAAACGAAAACAAATATACCACGTGTTGAAGCGAAAAATGTTCATATGTACCTTAAACAGGGGATCGACATCACCATCTATGTCAAACCAGCAAAATTCGCTATTAACCTTCGCAGAAGTATACAAGGCAATTTCTTTCTGCATGAGAGTTCTATAGTAATTAGTTATCATTTCGGTCATGATAAAACACCAGAGTATCCAATTATAAGTTCTGGAACCTGATAGAAGGCCAGGCATTGAAGGACAAATTTGTCCATCGAGTCTAGCTCCAAATCCAATGCAGCATCATAGTCCTTTACCTGTTGTCATTAAATAACGATCACCATATAGTAGATGTGATAAAAAGATTATAAAAACCTACAAAACATCTGTACAACAAGCTTTTCAGTGATGGGAAGTAAATAGATCATACAGCTTCTTTATATTCTCCAACAGCATGGTGGCAAGAAGCCCTTAGATATAGACACTCTATGTTTGAGCTCTCAATGCTTAGCCCCATCGTTAAGTCTTTGATAGCATTCCTGCAACAATATTTGAAAATATTAGTTAAGGATGATTAGAGAAGTAAACAATATGATGTGATCTGTGTTTATTTCAGGGCCCACCAAATTGTTAATTACCAACACACCTGTGATCTCCCGTAGCATGAAGTAGCAGTCCACGCAGGTGATATCCTTTAGCAAACCTATTTAAAAATTGCAAAATTTTGCAAAATTAAAAATCCTCCTACAATTTTCAACAGTATAATGAGCACATAAAAATGAATCTTTACCTTGTATCAATTTGCAAAACCTGTTTAAGGCATTCCAAAGCCCTTGTTGAATTTGCCAAGTCTTGATAAAGCTGATTTAAAAACCATATACATTCACACGTTATCACATTCTTCATCTACTTACAGGGTGTAAAGGGGAAAAAGTGACGGTTTAAACGGTATATACCTGAGCTAAGTGACCCCATGCCTCAAGAAACTTTTCATCAATTTGAATTGCTTTCATATGTGCTTCCTCAGCTTTTTTGTATTCACCAACTGATGACAGTGCCAGACCCTGTAAATCATGTCTTCTCAGTCATCATAACTGTAGTACAGAAAAAAATGTAAAAAAGTAATAATTTACTTCCATCTGCACTAACCAGGTATGTGTAAGCTGATTTATTATCCTTATCAAGTTTTACACATGCAGACAGGTCCTCAATGGCAGCAAAGAAATCCTTGAGCTTAAAATTGACGATTCCTGCATCAGATTGAACGTTCAAACTGTGTAAATGCTGTTAAAAACGAGAGACTATCTTCAAAAATGAACCCGAGTCAACTAACATACCCCTTTCATGCAATATATCTGCTGAGTCAGGCTCAAACTCTAAGGACTTGGTCAAATCTGTGATTGCCTGTACAATAACAACATTAGATGCCATAGACATGCATGAAACCAAAATTAAAGGAATGAGAATTTGGCGAAAGATATACACAAAAACATTGGTTTATTATGATGATTGAGACTCAGATGACCAGAAGGCATCCTAATCAAATATGACTACAGAAGACCACACATTTCAAAATAACTAACAAGCAAAGCCATTGAATGCATAAATAAAGGACGTCAAAGACTTTCTTGTACATTAAATTATCCACGTTATAAAAATTGCAGCCAACAAAAAAGATGTCAAACAGTTGTGGGTTGAAGTTAGACTAATTACTTATTGGAAGTGATACAAGCTTACTAGCTGCAGCAGTTCTAAGAGTAGATAGCAGCTTACATATACAAACTATGCCACTAACATGAAGATAACATCAGGGCTAAGGGTTGATATCAAACAACTAACAAGGATAATGATAATTAAGAAAGAACCTACTAAACGATAACTAGGGAAGGATCAATTAATATTCAACTCTTAACAAGATAATGATAACTAGACCAACAGACTGAATGCATAGAAAGAGACCCTGACCTCACTAGATTCTCCTAAAGCAGCTCGGGCCTGCCCTCTTCGTTTCCACGCCTCACCAGCTGATGGATTTGATTGAATAGCCTGTATAAAAGATAATGTAAGGGAAAAGATCATTAAATTGCACATGCTATGTATCTTGAAGCTTAGGGTACCTTTGTAAAATCAGCAATGGCTGAATCGAGTTCCCTTTTAAATGCATAGGCTGTTCCCCTTCCTATTAGTGCTTCAGGGTAAGTAGGATCTTCTCTCAAAATCTGTAATCATATACAATGTTCTAAAATCATGAACGTAGTCCATATTCAGATTGATATGAAAAATAACATTATTTACAAAAGTCAAACCTGGTCAAAGATGGATATCGCACGAGCATATTGTCCTTCATTCACCTATAATAACAGAATGCACACTCAAACCAGACCCTTCTAACAAAATTAATGTTAATAAAGAGAAAGGAGAAATATTACCAAATACAAACAAATAGGTAGTGCAAGACAAAAAATATTAACACATTCTTATGCCCAGAGTATACGCCTCGCTTGCGGTATGCGCGTATAATGTATATATGTGTGGGCCATCGGGGGGCAAAAGTGAAAGTGCACTAATTTTAACGTTATTTTACTAATTTCGTGAAAATAACATTAAAAGCTGAGGACGGTTAATCATGCATCATGTGGTGGCGTTGATAGCTGAAAGACAAAAGGGCACATGCACTAATCGGTCTTTGTCCCGATTGCTGAGTGTTATGTGCCTTATGTCCAAGGCTTGATGCAAAACTACTATCGAGCCGGGGGTCTCACTGGAAGCAGCCTCTCTATTCCTACGGGGTAGAGGTAAGGCTGTCTACATCTTACCCTCCTCAGACCCTACCTTTGCTTTGCTATTGGTGGGATTTACTGAGTATGATGATAATGATAATGATAATATTATGCCCAGAGTACTGGAACATATTAACGCATTCTAATGACCAGAGTACTGAAACAAAAGCAATGTTCAGCCAGAACACACCGCACTTAGGTTTCTGGTGTACATAAACATGTATAAGACTCTAAGCCAACAGATCAACATGGAAACAGGTATATTGACCTTATACTATAATAATTCATAAATCAATAAAATAAGAAGACGTGGATTCAACAAACCTGAGCAATTCCTCGTGATAATCGGAAATCAACATTTATAGATTTGGCCTTTGAGATCCTAGTAACAGAAAACTTTTTATTCCCCTTAGTATCATTACTTGCTTCATTGGGCATGTCAGGTATCTCACTTGATTTACTGGGAATTAAGCAAATTTTAGGGATAAGATCAGATTTGTGGTTATCACTTGTACGATTACGTGCTTCGGATCTGGCACCAATGTCGATGGATACGTTGCAGGTTCCATTTTGTGGTTTTTCGTGATTTCCATTTTGACCCATGTGAAAACTTTTAGAACCCTCAACGCTGTCTTTTTTACTAGACCCATTGGGAATGTAAGATATTTCATTTGGCTTGCTTTCTACCTGCAACACCTCCCTTGAATCGCCACTAGGTTCAGAACCAAGACTTGAAACGGTACGAGTATTACTTGTTTCACTTGATTTGCCAGAATTAGTAGGTTCAGTTTTTGATACAGCATCTTTGTCACTGGAAGCAGTCGTACTCTTCTTTACAGCTGTCAAAAGTTCTTCCAGCTCAAGCAGCTGCTTCAAATTGGTAGACTGGCGAACAGCATGTTCATAACCTTGTTCCCAAACCAGTACAGCATCGTCTTTTCTACCCAATGCAGAATATGCACGGCCTAGACAAAAATATGAATACAACTTTCAGTAGGACACGTAAAACATGATCAAGATCCCAAAGAGAACTTTGAAGTAGATAAAACAGAAATGCTCACAAGAATAAGAAGTGATGAATCATGAATAACATTAAAAGCATAAAGTTCAGTTTGATCATGCAAGACTCTTAGGCACCAGTACATATTACAGTGCACAACAGAAAGGTTGATGTAACTCTTTTCATCCACATTGGGACATACACTCGACACAAACTCTATGGCACACAAGAATATCAATGATCTAGCATTAGGTAGAAATTGACTTCTGTAAAAAGTTGGATATGAACTCTCATGGTAAAAAAAATTCATAGCATGAACAAACATATAGATATATCATCTAGCCATCCATCCATGCATCATTTCTTCTTTCCCCGTTTTTGGTGTGCCGCTGTGTGACAGTGTGAGAGGTACGCAATAAGTTATATTTTCTTTATCAACACTTCCGTGAAATCAACTGTTATAATTACGCTATTTAAAAAAATTAAGGCCAAGATGCTCTCCTAGTACTATAAAATTTGCTTAATCTCACCCTGAAGTAAAGAAAAACGAAACTTTACCCAAAAAAAAAGTAAAGAAAAACGAAAGACCAAAGAAATAGGAGAGATATGACAATGAGTAATAGAGATTTCAAGCTTCTGTGCTAAGGGTTTTAAGTACACGTTATTGGTAACTATTAGCAAGATTGAGAATCCAAGATCGTTCCATCTATAGAAATATTTCCTACATATGGAACTGAACCTCCTATAACAATCCTCCATGGGGCTTCTGGACATAGATAGCATATTTCCATGCTCTCCTAATCTATTTTAATTCCTTTGGTCTACACTAGTCATGGTAAGGATCTAAGGATGAAGATAATCATGAGACATAACAAACAAGTGAACGTGCGTCTAAAAATCCATGTCTATACAAACCAGACGCAGATAAAAGTGGATACATCTATCAAAGTTAGATATTCACACACAAACAGAAGTTGTACAGTGTATGATAAGGACTTGAAAATACAGGCTTTCTAGAGTAAATAAACTTCATCATGCAGTTGCTAGAATTTGTATCTTGTGCCTAGAGTCGCATAATGATGACACAAGCGAAAAACACTGGTGGATAAACAATCAAACAGTGCATTAAAAGAATACACGTTGTGTAGAACAATGATAAATAGTAGATGTTGTTGCTCACTATTGCAATGTCACTAACACTTCGAAGTTAGAAGAACTCAAGTTACAACAACATACGATGCCCATCCACATAGCCATTTCAAACCAACATGAATGGGACTGAACAACATAGTTCGAAATCTTACTAATTAAACAGAACCGTAAATCAAACGTCTCGAATAGTTAAATTTTCAACAAATCATAGCAACAAAATGTCAACACTTGCTCAGAACTTAAGAGTAAAGTAGCTTGGCATTATGATATAAAACTAGGGATTCACTAGCATGATTTTTTAAGTTCCTGAATTTACAACTTAGATTTAGTTGCACAGTTATTTCATCATCCAACTACAAAACCAAAATTACACACACATAATTAAAAATAACTGGACGCTAAAACTAGTTATATAAATTATATAAAGCAACAAATTACAGATAGTCTGCCAATCCTGTAGGCTAAAGTTTAACACCTATCCAGGCACACACACACACGCAAAAAAAAAAAAAAAATAAATCAAGTAACACCGAATAACAAATTAGGTCACAGCATATCATCTACCTTCCATTACAAACATCTAACAACTCATGTCAATCAACAAAACTAATCAATCAAATCAATCCACAACTGTAAAACAAAACACTAACAAAAAACCTTTTAGAATATAAGCTTGAAGCAGAGTAGGATCAAGCTGAAGCGCCTTATCGCAATCCTTAATCACATGCTTATGAAGCTCCAATTGACTATAGCAATACGCACGATTACTACAAACAACAAACAACAAACATCAATTATTCAATCAACATCAATACACAAATTGAAAAGATAAACAAACTGGTCACCAGATATCCTGAATAACGCAGGATTGAGAGAGGAGAGAATCGAGGATGCGAATGGCTTTGGACCAGTCGCGAGAAGTACAGAATTTGGCGAGTTGAGCTCGCTGAGTCAGGGTTGAGGCCATCGGGTGACAGATCGGAGTGAAGCGGTTGTGTTGGTGAATCGCGATTTGTGTAGGTGAGTGAACAGGATAGTGTTAAATTTGGAGGAACGGCGGGCGTTGAAGGAATCGGACGGGTACAGTGAGGAGCGGGTACACGTGGAGATAGGGTGAAATTTGATGGTTTACTGACCATCGACTCGTCTTGGTAACGCCGTGATGATTCCGTCAGGTTATCAGGTGCATTAGTAGTGGGCACGTGTGATGCAAGTGACTCGGCTAAGTTTGGTTTGGATTAAGGGTTAAGTTTGGTTTTTGTTGTTGCGGTTTGCAAGTGACTCCATTTCAGTATCTGAATCTGAATTCATATTAGAATCTTAAATCTCGGATACGAGTTCGGGATATCAAATCAACTCGAAATTCGGAGATCTTAATTGTCGGATATCCGATTTTGAACGTATAGGTAGTGTGAAAAATTCGAGGAAAAAAATCGAAACTGGCTCGTAATGAAGTTGAAAACAGTAAAAGTGAAATGTTTAGTTTGTTTCGGTTTATTAAATAACATGCACTCCGATTTTAAAAAATTGAAAACCTAAAATGTTTAGTTTGTTTCAGTTTAACAAATAACATACAACTCAAATTTAAAAAAAAAAAAGTAATAATATCAAAATGTATACCCAAACAACATGATTTTAAAAAGAATTCATAATATCAAAATGTTGCTAATGATCTCTAGATCAAGTGGTGGAAGGCTTGTATATCTTTTAGGGGATTGAAGGGGTATGGTCTCAGATCTCGCGTCAGCATGACCGCGAGTGACCATTACCCTTATCAAAAACCCCCATCAGCAAGAACTTATCTGTGTCCGTGCGGGCACGCGCGAACACAGCAGTCGAAACCAATTTGTCAAGTGATGAGAAGACTTACCTTAAGGACGAAAACAGATGTTACGCATAGCGATGCGGCCTGGCACCGCATCCTACAAACATTTTCGTCACGACAAGGGAGCTGGACAACAGTAACAGTCACCAAGCGGCGATGCGGCACGGCACCGCATCCCGCATCATCTTGGCCAGAACAAGGACGCGGGAACAACATTAGTTACCGCAAGCAGTGATGCGGTATCCTGCCTACAAAGCAAGTGGGTCTGACACCACAGTGCAAGTGGCACTGTGGACAGTCACCTGTCAGCCCACATGTAAGCAACAGACTGACACCACAGCAGGACGTGGCATCACCACCGTAACCGACAGGCCTGACACACCTACAAAAGGCTGTGCGGTGTCAGGCTAGCTACTCAACTACCTTCCTTCACTCCTCGGCTATAAATACCAACCCCAAACCAGGTTTGAGGTATCTCTTCACAACTCTCTCACTACTGCTACTATCACACTTTGCTTCCCAAGCAAATTACTGATTCTCACGCCGGAGAGTGGTAACAAGGAGCACCCCCCACCCCATTCTCCTTGTTACGAGTCACGGTTTGTTTCCTTGTGCAGGAGATCAACCAGCGGACGATCCAGCCAGCAATCCTCGGAAAGAAGGGATTAACCCTACTTGACGAGACCAGTGTGTTAACCACTTCGGTTAACCATTGTTTCATCAGGGATGCAGGTTCAACTCCTACTTGGTACAGAGTGAGGCACTGGTGGGCAATGATACGAGACCCAGAGAAACCTGGGTTCGATCTTTGGGGTTACTCTCGGAGTATTCCGTTTGATCCAATGGGTGCCTTGAGAGTGCTCATAATTTGATTATATTGGCCGTTCAAAAAAATATCAAAATGTTGACCCAAACGACCGATTTTATATTCCTTTGTAAATGGGTTGATTTATCTTTTCTCCTATATTTGATTTGTATTTGATAAACCTTTTGATATTAAGTCGCTACTATCAAGATAAAAAAATGCCATAAATATATTTCATAATAAAAACACATATTAATATGTAACAAGAATCGAGAAATAGTAGTTTGTTCCTTAGCTTTATTCCATGTTGAAATGTTAAATGTTTTCTTACTTGATTAATCATGGGAGAATAGAAACAATAAACTAACTGTTTCAATACGTTACCAACTTCAAAAACTGTATCAACTTTAGAGTTTAGACGGGTAGCTTGAGAAAATTCTTAATGTATAACCAACAAAAGCTCATGTTAATTTTCAACAATGCAAAAACACATACAAGATGAGTACTCTGTCTTTAATACAAGTGAATTAAAGTAACAAAAATTATCTGATATGTTCAAGAATCTTTAGTTTATTTGAACATAAACACGGTAGACGGCTAAATAACAGCAATTTGACCACCATAACAGTATGACAGTTATGATTTAGGAAAATATAAATCAAACGGGAAACGACAGAATACGAGTCTTATTACTGATAGGGTCATCTAAACACAACGGCTGTATCAAAGTCGTTCTATAACATGTGTCTGTGCCCGATTACTGTGTCCGCATCCTGCTGTTTTCTGCAGCCCGCACTTGCATGAAGTAAGGGTGTGCCTATGCAAAAGACATTAGGCAATGATTTCAATAAGCACTGATAGATATAGTATGGAACCAATGCAATATTAACCGTCTATCTAGCATGGTGCTAATATATAAGAATTAATTACCATTGCTTCTTTTGCTGTGAGCCTGTCCTGGTGATCATAGCGAAGAAGTTTATCCAGAAAGTCAATGGCCTGATTGATAATCGATGTACAGTTAGAACTGTTTTCGAGTTTAGTAACACTTACAGTTATTATCAAACTAATCTTTTACAAGATTCCAATATCAGATTTTATTACCTCTGGAGATACTAAATGCTGATTATCTGCATTCATAAATTTGGACCATGGTTTCCTGCTATGCCTGTACACACACACACACACACGCATATACCAGTTAACTTACTTGCAAATGATATATCTATTCCACCAATTAAAAATTGGATAGCACACATATTCTTACTGAAAAAAACCTTTTTTTACCTTCCAACAAGAGCTTCAAGTTGTGGTTCAAGCTCTAACTGATACTTGTTCAAATATGCATTTAACTCATCGGTCCCAAGCACCTGCAGTCGCAATTTTAGATCA
Source organism: Helianthus tuberosus (assembly GCA_030545235.1). NCBI lineage: Eukaryota > Viridiplantae > Streptophyta > Magnoliopsida > Asterales > Asteraceae > Helianthus > Helianthus tuberosus. Next base: position 141,536,277 of record CM060430.1, on the reverse strand, counting down.
TTAAACCAGCCTACTTAATATCTTAACTATAATTTGCAACATATAACACATTACCCTTGCAATTTTGACAAGCTGATCCTGGTTATCATGGCCATAAAAGAAAGGTTCCTTACGAAATATCTGCATCAAACATTAAAACAACTATAAGAAGAAAGCGCAAATCACAACAAGCCCTTGTTATATTATAGTTTGTTATAAATGACAAAACCATCTCACCATTCCAGCAAACATACAACCAAGGCTCCACATGTCTAAGGAATAGTCATAGTCTTGCAGATCGACTAGCAGCTCAGGCCCTTTGAAATATCTATTATGTAATAAGAAGGATACAAACTTTGATATAACAGCCTAAACGTGAAAATAATCAATTTCGGAAAACGGAAAGAATAATGATAATGATACCTTGATGCTACACGAACATTGTACTCTTTTCCAGGATGGTAAAATTCAGCGAGGCCCCAATCTATGAGTCTGAGTTTTCTCAACTCATGGTCTATCATCACGTTATGAGGCTTAACATCCCTGTGCATTATTCCTTGCGAGTGACAATAATCCAAAGCCTGCAATCTCACCCATATTGGTTAAACAAAATCAGAAATAGAGGTGAAACAACAGTACATAGATAGGATCACCGGACAAGAATAATCTTACTCTAAAATCTATTAAAGAAAAAAAAGAGAAAATATTTACCTTGAGAAGCTCATATATGTAATAACGTATATCATAGTCTGTCAATGTTGGATACAAGACCTTAAAATCTGTACTGTTCACGTACTCGAATATCAAGCTAGGAGTTTTTGAGTGCTGGTCTCTGACAATATCCAATAGTTTGATGACATTTGGGCCTCCACAAAGATTCTGAAGAATTTTTATCTCTCTTTTTATCTACACAAAAACCATTAACCAAACAATATATATATATATTAATCAAGACTCAGTAAACTATCAGACACTGTATTTTTCCCAACAATTAGCAACTTTTGTAGAATTTATTACTCATAATATAATATGAAATAAGAATCCTCACTTTCTTTTTCTTCACAGGCTTGAGAATCTTGATTACACACTTCTCATTGCTGTTCACATTTATCCCTTCAAAAACTTCACTATATTTTCCCCTTCCAACTTTTCGAACAACTTCATAATCATCCTGATCACTGAAACCCAACATAAAATTTAAAGTAAGCTGCGAGGCTTAAACGTATAAAATGTAAAATGACACTGCATAAGATAAGTAGCATAATCCAGTAACTCAATTTACAGATGCAAAGTTCAGATCTTAAGAGATCAAGGCGCAAAGCAAGAACTTCACGTCCGCGAGGCGTTGCTGTATGCACAACCAGAAAAGTTCTATGCACAACCAAAAGCTGCATCACTCACAATTCTTTTACATATCAGCCTTTTTTATCAAGTAAAGTAAACCATTCATAATTTCTTCATCCCTTTAGTTAGTTTCATATATCAGCCTCCTAGAGACCCTAATTTGACTCAGATGTGTATGAGACACCGCCTCATGGCCCTGAATTGTTTTCTGAATCTCCTCACACCTCAGGTGCGCTTTTTGAAACCAAGATTATTAGAATAAGAGATTCAATAACTGTTATGAAATAAAGATCTAACTATTTTTATGTATCAAGCATTTTTATCAGGTAGTGGTGACTATACCAGACTAGAAAAATTAACAAAATCCTCAATCTAAACTAGAAAAGAGCCTTTGTTCCAAATACTACAATCTGGTTCAAGGCAGGTTATATAAACTGCTGGTCCAAGCGCATTTAATTCACAATTCTCTGTCTTATCTAAGAAGATAATGAATATAATTTCAAATTTAAGTAGATGCTAGCTTCTAGTCTTCTATAAATTGAATTGCTTAGCTTTTAAGGAGTATACTAGCTCATATTTTAACTTTTAAGAACTCACACAGCCAGACCAATTCTACTAAGTCGCTGGTTTAGAAAGTCTAAAGACCTCAGTTTTAGAGGTGTGAACTCTGAAAAAGATTCCCTTTGAACCATAAATAATCACCATGGATGCCTTTCTTCCAGGCAAGGGAAGATTAAAAAAAGAGAGAGATGTAAATGGTTCAAAACAATTAACAAACAACGTAATTACCAAATAATCTCAGAACTAGTAGCAGTAATAGTAAAGTGGTAAAAAAACAGAAATTGGGTACTCAACTGGATGTTTTAAAATCAAGCTGAGAGTTCAATGAATGTAATGATTTGGACTTGCTTATAAAATTTAATAACCATGATATGTTTATAGGATAGTTATAAACAAAGCCAACCTACAAAGGTTGGTCCTTAAGATATAATAACTATAGGATTGTAGGAACTTGGAACTAGAAAGTGAGTCATTTAGATGTAATTGAAAGAGGAGCAAGGCCCAACCTACTAGCCTGGTCGTCAAGCAATTGAAAAAAAAATCCAAAATATTCAAATGCATAAATATGCCAAAGATTTATTCTTTTCTTGTCTTTCTAGGTATACTATACTAAATATGGTACCTAAAAGGCCAGGAAACAAACACAAGTATCCAGAGAGTTAACTGGATTCCAAATTACAGCTTTATCACATACTTCTGTTAATTATAAACTCCTAAATAACAGTCCTAGTACAAAAACAAATTGTCCCCAAATTAAACCCCTATATGTAGACATCAATTTGGAGAGTATGCAATCCTCCATGAAAAACGTATCAAATACATTTCAAATATTGAGTAAATGCAATACAAATCTCAACCCTAATCGCAAAGTGAACAAATTCAGACTCAAATTAAGCCAAGTAGATGCATATATAACTAAACAATCGAATCATAAATGAAACCTAAAAATCTAGGGTTTAGATTAATTCGATTAAATTACCCCCACTGAACAGTAAGAGCTTCGTAATCCCAATACTCCCTGGGGCGAACAACGTTGACGTCAGCGTAGACTCGAGATTTCGACATGTCTATGGTTGAAACGTTGATGGAATCGTAGAGGCCGAGATCGGCGATCTGTTGGAAGGAGGAGGCGGCGGCTGGATTAGGGAAGAAGGGAGGACAGGGGCGGTAGAAGACGGCGGCGGCGGCAGCGGCGGCGGCAGCGATCGCCGGCGAAGGGAGGAGAAGAAGGATTGAAAAGAGGAAAAGGGGGAAAGAGTGGTGAGTTAAGGAGGGGAAAAGAAGAAGGTGTGGTGAGTCATTGCACATGTGAATGTCATATGCATATGCTGCCACCGCCAAATCGCACCATTCTTCAATCCACTAACAAGCCCATTTCATTTACCACAACCGGTTTTCTACTTTCTAGTGCTAAACACTTTTAGATACTTTATTTTAGGATATTTTGGGCACCCTCGGTTTGGGCCATTCGGTTTCAATGGGTTCTCGGCCGCACCCTCGGTTTGGCAAATCGGTTTGTAGTGTGAGGATACGAAGAAATGTGGATGATCGCTTCATCGGCTTCCACCCTGCATGCGTTCACGTAGTTTTGAAAGTGAAGATGGATGATTAGGTGGTGCGTGAAGGAGTCCGAGTACACTTACAGTTGTTTCGGTTTCAAAAAAAAGTAATATGTATTATTTTGTTAATAGTTATAGTGTTATGTTTTTTAGATGATATAGTTGTTGCGTCTTAAACATACACCGTTGAGTTTATGAGCTCGGATTGAAATGCTGGAAGAAGATAGACCATGTTCAAATATGCCTCCCATGGACATGTATATCGTTTAAGTCATGTGTCATATACTCATATGTATAATATGATGCTCAAGTCATATGTATTGGTGTAAAAAGAGGGTTTAGATAGAAAGAGAACCACAGTCTTCTATTTAAATACGAGGCTATTGGACATAACCTTGACGATAAATCTTAAATTGGCTTACTAAGATTAGGCCCACTTGAATTTGGTGTAACACATTTGGCTTTGGTCTAATTACGATACTTTTATTATTTACAATAATGATGGAACAATTTATTTGGCAAGTTAAATTATAATAACACAATGCCTCTATTATCGATTAAGATGTGAAATGTGTTAATTTTTAGAGTATCATCATGTAAACCAAAAAGGTTAGTTGAATATTAATCAAGTATAACAAAGGTTAAACAATCAGTTCGGTTTAAACAGTCAGACAAACCAAACCATATAAATCTCAAGCCGGCTGAATTGATGAATACTAATTCTTTGTGTGATGCCTTTCTTCCATGAGCAATATAAAGCACTTAACAAATGGTAACATATTCTTGTATCGATTTTGATTCCTCAAGTGTCATCCATAAAGTATTTTAATTTTACCCCAGTAGTGACACCAACCAACAGGCTTTTCCCCTAGTTATACAAACCCATATAACTATTTTGTCATTCAAAGATAAACAAATGGTACATTAATCTACATGCAACAACCCAAAACTAGCCCCTAGCCCAAAACTGAACCATGGTCAGACAACGGCTCACACGGCTTTAGGCTGAGTTTGTTCAAAGTCAAAAACCTCAAACATGAGCCGTCTAACATCGGGCTTGCCGTAGACGGTGTAGGAAAGCCCATGAATGGCTTGTTGGACCGAGGTGGTTGCCGGGTTCCTGAGCCTTCGGTTGTGCTCATATGAATCTTGTACTTCCTCGCTATAAATAATGAACCGGTGAAGATACTTTTCCCTTAGATATTTGCCACAAAATTTGTTCATGAGAATTCTTCTGTGTTTTTCCTGTAACCATGTTCCTGGTGCATCTATATGCTTTATAAGCAGCCTCTCAGCCATTACAAGATCCTGTAAAGTTGACTTTGAATATTAGTCACTTTATCCCAACATTATAAACTTACTATTTGACCATTAAGACCTGATTTAGAACTGGTTATAAGGGCCAAAAAAGCTTACCTGAATCTTTTGGCCGACATATTCTAGCCGTTCAAAGCAAAACCGAGGATGCTCAAATTTATACTTTGATGGATGCAAGAAAGCAAGCTGCGTCGCAAGGAGGCATCTCGAGATGAGTGTAAATTATGCAACGTTTAGTGTAAACAAAGAAATTAAAAAAATAATTCACCTGTAACCCGAGGCCAAGTTCTATGTTTCTGGCGTTGGTAATTTCTGGGATTCTATCTTTAATTTGTAAAGGATATCCTAATGTATTCATAACTTGAGGTCTAGAGTCGAAATCCCATATGTTTCCTCTGAATCTATGCATCCCTGGTGGAACACAAGCCCTGAAAAGCCTCGGGTGAGCAAAAAGGGCGTCTTCAGGAGGCTGCAAAATGTAAATAAAGAAAATGCGAGTTGACAATTCTGAGTCAAACTCATAAAAAGAAAGATATGCTTTGACTTCTTAGGTCAATTCAAAATCATGCATAATTTTATGACGTTTTGTTTGTTGTCGAGGGTGCATGAATTTCACTTGACTGTCAACATTCAAAATTAAATAGCAAGTCAAAGGTAAAAACAATGACTTTTCAGGTCAAACTGATTAATTTTTATACATTCACACAAAATATAGATTTGTGTTTTATTATAAGTTCCAGCATAAACTTCAAATTGTAGCATTTGCAATAAAGTTAGATAAATCAGACTGTGTTTGTATTTTTACAGAATCATATGCCCATTTGAAGTTGAAAATCAGTCCATTAGGCCAAAAAGTCAAAGATTACATATTCTCTTGACAGAATATTGTGAATTCCATATAATCATGAAGTTTATTAGAGCTTGCCTTATAAGCAGCAACGTCTTGCCAACTGAGTTTTCTCCCTTCAAATTCTGCAGAAACATAGTCAACATCTTCAAGTTGTCTTCTTAATTTAGGCTGACATTCTTCATCTTCAGGGTCCATTCCAAATACTTCAAAAAGTACACGATAAACTTCGGGCATACCGAAACAAAGGTATATTGCTCCAAACAAAGCCCAAAACACAGACCTGCGCATAAAAATGGTATCTTTGATCTTATATACAATTTTAGAGCTAATAGTCTAATACATCACTTAACAAGAGCACAGTGATATGTGCTCTGTCCAAAAATACATGACATATGACTTACGAGCAACAATAAAACAGACCTAAGATCTTTCTCTCTCTAGTGAAAATCCAATACAACATTTATTTTATAAAAGCATCAATGATAAACTTCTATAAAAGTATAAAAGGTTAATTGTTATGATTCGGCAGTTGCTACAGCATTTTCGGATGTCAAGATTAATTCATAATGTGATTATTTCTCAAAAGCACCAGAGTTGAGATTCTAAAAGTCACTATAACTAAAGAAAGATCGAACTGGTCATAGAGTCGCCAAACATTCAACTTTTAAGAGATCTTTATTATTCAAAAGCTCATTGCCGAAAGCAATTTCCTTCCCACCGAAAGATTAATCGAACTATTGCAGATTTAAAGTTCTAGATTTCTCTATATTTAAAAATAGATTAAGCGACCATCAAGACAGTCACAACAGGATCAATCAATTTATAGAACAACCTTTTTCAATCAAAAGATCAAATGTCCAAAAATTTACAGCAACTTTCTCCGATTAAAGATTAAATACCCAAATGCAATCTTCATCTCATAAGCACTAATTTGTATTCAATATAACAAATTCCAAAACACTCAATGACCAAATGATATTTTCATAACATTCAAAATTAGATCAAAGTGAAAATCAAAGCGAAATCAACATGATCGAAAATTCAACTTCGAAAGCAGTCTTCCTAACTAAAGATTTAATATCCAAATGTAATCTTCATTGCACGAGAAACCAACTACTATTCAATTCAATAACAATTTCAGACCTAATAAATGAAGACCAAACTGAAAAAAAGAAAAAAAAAACTTACTTCACAGGCGGTTCTCGTTCTTTTCTAACAAGCTTATCCATGTCATCATACTGAAAAATCAAGTTATGCAAGCTAGCAGCTTTAACCCACTTAGGCAAAAACTTCTTCCCAATCAAAGCATACACTCTTTCCCTCATCGGACCCGGCGATTCCCGCGGATACCTCTGCAAGAAAAACTCAGCCAATGCCAATTCAAGAACATACTGACCCAAAAACCCCAATCTTGAATGCCCAGACCTCACATGTCTTGCATTTGTCCTCTCACAATGAGGATGCCCAAAAGCCAAATACAACAATGTATCAAACTGCTTAGCTGGATTATCATCCCCATAATTCTCAGAAGGTTCTAGAGGGTACCCAAGAGCCTGTTTAGCCTCCAACAAATACTCATCTATCCAAGTTTTATCAGCATTGTTAAACTTCATAGAGGGTAAACAAGAACTGAGTAAAGGGAACTGCTTTAGTGACAGTTGTGGGCTGTTGAGGAATCTTTGAGCTAGTTTTGCATCATCTAAAGGGGGTTTGAGGATGAATCTTTTTGGGGGTACTCTTTTGTTTGGGGAAACGTATTTCTTGCGTTGTGAGAGCTCTTTTAGGAGTCTTTGTGGGCTGTTTTTGGGGAGTTCTTGTTCTTGTTTCTCTAGTGTGGCGAAAATTGTGAGGTTTGGTGAAAAGGGTTTGCGAAAGGTGAGATTTTGGAAGTGGGTTTTGATTGGGAAAGGTGAAAGTGAAGAGGAGAAAGAGAGGTCATGAGAGCGATGATGAAATATGTGTGAATTTGAGGGTTTTAGTGGAGATGAAAGGTCCATGGGGTAGGGTTTGGTTGATGAGGGATTAAGATTGTTGAGAGATTGAATTGTGGAATTGGGGGAACATGGTGGTTGATGATGGAGGTTTTGTAAGGGTTTTGGGGTGGATAAGGTTATAATGAGTTCTTGCGTGTGTGTATATTGAAGATGATGAAGGCAATGGGGATTGGTTGAAGATGATGGCTTATATGGACTGGGCTAGTTTTAAGTTGCTAAGTTCTTGGGCTTGCTTCATTTTATTAAGCCCACCAAACCAAAATCTAGTGGTTTCAAAAATTTGTCATTTCATCCACTTCGTTAACCACATCCAAAATTTCTCTTAAATAAATATACCGTTTTACGCCCGTGTTTAGGTTCAATAAGATCATGTCACGTGTCCAAATACAATCGAAAACACCCATATATTGAGTAACGTTAGCGCCTCTGATGGTGTTTGTGTGGTTAATGTTACATGTAGCGCCGTCAGTCTTACACTCCTGTCATGAGCGTCCCACCAATATTACATTTAGCACCCATACTTTCTCCTATAACTTCAGAAGAAAAGTTTGGAATAATATATGAACGATCTATTAAATCGTATGACCACAACCGTAGAGCTCGGGGTAACAAAATGAAGAAGATGATCGAAATAAACATTCTGATGAAGATGTAAAACTAGAGAAGCGGATTACCCGGATGACTAAAATTGTAGAGAAAAAAGAGAGTCCCGCCGGCCTCTTTAGAATTCTTTTTACATTTTTTTATATTTGTCTAAACACGGGTGTCCCGTACATTTTAAGGAAAAAGTGGTTAAAAGACACATTTTGTGTATATCTAATTGTTAGAATTCCTTTGTCACTACTTCCGAAAAAAAGAAGCAAATTTCCCCATCACCTTCTCAGTATATTCCAATTCTCAAGTCTTAACTCACCTTTCTTGACCCATTAGTGTGGCCAGGAATCATCAACAACAAAGGTTAACCCACAATTCTGGATGGATGTTTTTCTCAGCATCTTCACCAAGTTGATTCACATGCATTTTGACAAAAAATGTGATTGCAAGTGCGTTTATATATATCACTATGTATAAAAAGATGAGACTATATATGTGGTTGATAAAAATGCCTCACTCAGAAACTGTCAAGTTGGACAAACTCTCCAAAACCATTTGCACTACTTACTACCACACACTCACAATCCTAACCTCATAAACTTTTAAAGATAAGACTCTTTTATCCTTCTCTACATTATGAGCATTTAATATTTTTGTTAAATAAATTGGTTTGATTTCATTCAAGAACCTTAGTAACTGGCATGATCAGGAATTCAACTAAATCTCATGCAACCAACCATACAGTGAAATACGCATGACGTTGCAACGGTTGGGATTATTATTTTTTGTTGTCCTATGTAGGACATGAATAAGGTTAAGGTTGAGAACTGAGATTGCTAAATCATCAACATGGTGGATGTTCATCAAGAGATATCCGAGTTACCCGCAACAGTTGGCAAGCCTCCTACAAATAAGGAGCTTAATGATGATGCCATGAAGAGGATTAGCGATTGGTTTGATTTCATTCTTGTTCGTCTTATACTGCCTTTTTTCGTTTAAAATTAATCTTCATAGAAAACCTCATTTATTTTCCAAGATTTGCAGGATTTTCTCCCAAGAGATCCCAAGTGATGTTACAGTTTGTGTAGGAGATGTTTCTTTTCCGGTACACAAGGTACACATTTTCTATGTTCTTGTTAAATTCATATTTTATATAGTTTCTCAACTTGTGAATCAAAATTTTATTGTTTAAACTTCATAAGAAGTAAACATTTTAATTCCATTTATTGGCTGCAGTTTCCCTTGGTCTCAAAATGTGGTTATATAAAGAAACTACTATCCGACACCAAAAATGCCGATCTTTCTGTAGTCGAAATCCCTGATATCCCAGGCGGGCCAGAAGGATTTGAACTTGCCGCAAAGTTTTGTTACGAAACACATATCGAATTATCTACATCAAACATTGCAATGGCAAGATGTGTCGCGGAGTATCTTGAAATGACAGAAAAATATTCAACTGGAAACCTGGTATCAGTAACTGAAGCCTATTTAAACGATACGGGTCTTACAAACTTATCTCGTGTAGCTTCCATTCTGCAATGTTCTGGAAATCTCTTACCGATATCTGATCGAGTGAAGTTAATTGATCGATGTGTAGAAGTTATTGCATTCATGGTCACTGACAAAAGTCGAGTTTCTCTTGTTGACTGGTGGGCTGAAGACTTGATTGTTCTTAGAATTGATATCTTCAAAAGGGTTCTTGTTGCACTGGTTTCAAAGGGATTTAAACAGTTTGCGCTTGCTCCGGTTCTAACGCTTTATGCCCAAAAACGTCTTCGAGGTCTGGTAAGATCCCTTTCTCACATGCGAAATGGACCGGTCGGGCTAGTTAACAGGTTGAAATGGGCATGGGTTGGGCCATCTTTTACACCAGCCAAAATGGCTCGGGCTAGGTTGAGTGACCTGCAAAAGGCCCAAACTAAAAACTTGTAATTTTTTAAATGAACTTTATAATAACTACTTTTTCTAATATAACAATTTAAATATTGTAAGCTTTTAGATTCAGTTGTGTCGCCTTTGACCCGTTTGTTCATAATCGCTAACGGTTAGTAGTTTGTAATTAGAAATCAAATACAATTATTCAAGATGTTAATCACTTGTAATTTATATGTAAATGATATGTAGTCATTTTGTAAAGCACATTTTTTTCTAATAAAAGCTGATTTTTTATGTGCTTACTGAGTAACTGCTCATTGTTTACCATATTAACATATAATCTTGTATATATCTCTTTTAAACAAACAGGAGGTCTTTGGAAAATCCAAGAGAAGTCTTGACCCGAAACAAAAACACGAGCAGCGGGTTGTATTAGAAACGATAGTTGGCCTTTTACCAAGAGAAAAAACCGCAATATCAATAAGCTTTCTTTCAATGCTGCTTCGCGCTGCCAAATATCTAGACACAACGGTTGCATGCAGACTAGATTTAGAGAAAAGAATGGGCTTACAACTCGGGCAGGCGGTTTTAGATGATATATTAATTCCTTCTTGTTGCTTTGATGGTGATACAATGTTTGATGTTGATACAGTTCAACAAATCATGTTAAATTATTTTGAATATAATTCTACGGATTTGGATGACGTAAACTATGATTTAAACTTCGTGCCGCCATTACAAAGTGACGATGAGAATGTCGGGAAGCTAATGGAGAGTTTTCTTGCTAAAATAGCTTCGGATCGAAATTTGTTGGTTTCAAAATTTATCAGTTTTGCTGAATGTATTCCAGTCAAAGTTCGTGTGACAGAGGATGGAATGTACAGAGCTATTGATACTTACTTGAAGGTATGCCCCCTCTTAACTTGGAATCTTTGATCTAGAAATGTCATCTAGACTTGTATATTGATCAAACCTTAACTTGGAATCTTTTAGGCTCATCCAGCTATAATTGACATGGACCGCAAGAAAGTGTGCAGCTTAATGGACTGTCAAAAGCTATCGCATGAGGCCCGGGCCCATGCAGCCCAAAACGAAAGGCTTCCGGTTCAAACAATGGTTCAAGTTCTTTACTATGAACAGCAACGGTTAAGGGAAATGGAGTGCAGCCCGGTCAACAGTGAATCTCAAAACATGGTATTAGATGATATCTCGAGATTAAAAAAAGAGAACCAAGAGCTCAAATTTGAGCTTATTAAGTTGAAAACGCGACTTAAAGAAATCGAGATGTCGAATGCCAATAAACCAAGTGTCAACAATGCTACTGGAACCACTGCTGCTAAACCACCATTGCCTGCTAAGCCACCATTGCCTAAAAAAACATTTATAAGTTCGGTGACGAAAAAGCTTGGGAAAATTACACCATTTCTTCATGCCGACGGCTTTGTGGCGTCGGGTACAAGGGGCAGGAATAAACCCGGTAAAGATCGAAGGCATTCGGTATCTTGATATGATGATTTTGATGTGTTTCATAGTGTAAGCACTCCGTTTGTAAAAATTAATATAAAGGTAAAACGTGTTTTATCTAGTATAGTATAGTACACAAGCATGTATTGAACTTGAAATTATTGTGATAATGTATCAAGATTTACTAAAATGTAAGTCGTCGGGTATATATCAATATGATTGTAATCACAAAGAAGATGAAAGTAAAGAAGATGGTAATGTTTTGGAGTTGCAAAGAAAAATACATTTTCGGTATAAAGTTTACACTCACTTTTTTTTTTTTTTTTTTGAAGACAATAACAAAAAAAAAAAGTATTATTGATATAACATTTAACTAAGGGTGCTTGGCATAATATAACATTTTAACCCTTTTACTTTTTAGTTTTATTATCTTACCTCAATTTTGAGCATTTACTTTTATAGGGTGGAGATACAATAGAAAGTTTATTTGGCTAAGAAGGCTAGGAAGTGATCTTGACCATCCATTTAGTTAATCAAGGGCTAAGATTAAATGATGGAAATTGAAGCGTAGAAAAAAGGCGCGTGAGTTTGTTTAGGGGCATTCTAGTCAATCCAAGGCAATAGTTTCTCTCTCCTCCAATTTCCCCCCCCCCCCATTTTTTAAACGTTAATAACTCTTTCATACGACATTATTTTTTTATAAAAATTGCCCAAAAAAAACGAGCGTTTTTTTATCTTTAAAACGAGTATACTATTGCTATATTTTCGAAATTTTTTTTTGAAAACCCAGTTGCGTAAAACGCAATGGAAAAAACCCAGTTGCGTAAAACGCAATGAAAAAAAACCCTAAAAAATGACATATTTCTAAAACGCAATGCACCAAAAACACAAAGAAATGTCTTATTTGTAAAACGTAATGGCCAGAAAACACAAAGAAATGTGTTATTTCTAAAACGCAATAGCCTAAAAACTCAAAAGAAAGTGTAGTTTGTAAAACGCAATGGACTGAAAACACATAAAAATGTGTTTTACGTAAAACGCAATGCACCAAAAACACAAACACATGTCTTATTTCTAAAACGCAATGGCCAGAAAACACTTAAAATGTCTGTTTTCTAAAACGCAATGGACTGAAAACACATAAAAATGTGTTTTACCTAAAACGCAATGCACAAACAACACAAAGAAATGTCTTATTTATAAAACGCAATGGCCAGAAAACACTTAAAAATGGTCTCATTTCTAAAACGCAATGGCCTAAAAAAACAAAAGAAAGTGTTCTCTGTAAAACGCAATGGACTGAAAACACCTAAAAATGTGTTTTACCTAAAACGCAATGACTAAAAACACTTCAAAAATGTGTTTTTTCTAAAACGCAATGACCAGAAAATGCATAAAAATGTATTAGTTTTAAAACGCAATGGCATAAAAACACCAAAGAAAGTATTCTCTTTAAAACGCATTGAACCAGGACAATAGTTGTCTGTGAATTGTCTGAACCAGAAATGCAGTTCTAAAACGCAATGGCATAAAACTGTCTACGAATACAGTTTTCCAGAGACAAATTTATAGAAAATTAATTTTTCTCATGCATTTTTATCCCAGCCAGGGGCTGCCGCCCCTGGGACCCTGCTACCAGGGGTTGTCGCCCCCGGACCCCCGCCAAGATCGTAAAACGCAATGACTAAATCAAAAACCCAGATCGTGAAAATGAAATTAAAGAATTTCTTACATGGATCGAAGCCGATTTCTTCATCGATTGACGAAATTTGAATGATAGAAACACTTATCAGCGATTGAATCGAACGGATCGAGTGATTATCTTCAAAATCACGGGAAAAAATGAGATTTTGAATGAAATTAAACTGAGTTTTCTTCAAAAAAAAAGCTGAAGAACACGTTGATCGGGTGTTTGAATCATTGATTGATGACGAAAATCGCACTATAATGTAGTGATTATTGAGATAGTAAGTGAAGAAAAGGTTGGAGATGGTGGGTTTTGAAAATGGTAGGTTTTGAAGTAACTGGGGAGAAGAAGGAAGAAGAAATGATGTGATTGACTAAAATACCCTTTCTCTTTATTTTAAAATTTGCGACATGTCATAATCCTATTGCTTCCTATCATTCCTAGCCAAAATAAACTTCCTATTTGATCTTTTCCCTACGTTTACATATTCTCAGTTTTCTATAAACGTTGTAAAATGTCATTTTAACTTGTTTGAGTTTCTAAAGTTTCAAGTTCACTATTCTTTAACTTTGAAAACACTATTTTCTTCGTAATTTTCTTTTAGAAATGAGTCAGGTCAAATATAATACGTTTACGTGCTTATTTTTACATATGTTTTCAGTTGATCTATGTTTTAATGTAAAGTTTATTCTGAAACGAGTCGGATCAAATATACTATGTTTTCATTCGACATTAATAATTCAAGTTACTTTACATTCGCCGACACAATGCACGACGAGTTAAAAAACATTTTTCTTACATGCTTGTATGTGTTTGTATAAATTCTAGTTTGTTTACGTTTCAACGTAATTTTTTCGGAAATGAGTTAGGTCAAATATAATTTGTTGTCGTGCTTATTTTTATGTACATTTTCAGTTGGTATACGTTTTAACATAAACTTTGTTCGGAAACAAGTCTAGTCAAATATAATATCTTTTCATTTGACGGTATAATCAAATTAGAGTTACATATTCGGTTCATCATGTCCATAAATGCGGCTGGGGCATTGGTTAAACCAAATGGCATGACAGTAAATTCATAATGACCACACCTTGTTCTGAAGGCGGTCTTAGGAATGTCCCCTTCCTGTACCTTAATTTGATGATATCCTGACCTTAAATCGATTTTAGAGAAAAATCGAGCTCCTTGCAGTTGATCGAACAGATCATCGATTCTCGGTAATGGGTACCGATTCTTAATTGTGACCTTGTTCAATTCACGGTAGTCAATGCACATACGCATTGATCCGTCCTTCTTTTTGACGAACAGTATCGGCGCTCCCCACGGCGATGAGCTTGGCTGTATGAATCCTTTCTCTAACAATTCGTCTAATTGTTTTTTCAATTCCTGCATTTCGGCTGGTGCCAAACGATAAGGTGCTTTGGCAATCGGTGTTGTTCCTGGTATTAAATGGATTCTGAATTCAACTTCTCTATCTGGAGGTTGTCCTGGCAATTCTTCTGGAAATACATCTGAAAACTGAGATACTACTGGAATATCTTTTAAATCCTTTCCTTTAGTGTTAGTGATTATGGAAATCAAATACACTATAGAACCTTTTCTTATATAACTTGCATTTTTCATCACAGAGATGAATTTCGTGGATCTAACTGGTTTATTTCCTTTAATTGTGATCTTTTCACCTTTTGGTGAATTTACTTAAATTAACTTTTGATCACATAAAATACTGGCTTTATTGGCTATTAACCAATCCATTCCTAATACAATATCAAATCCTGCCAGATTCATGGGATACAGATTTGCAATATACTTTTGATTTAAAATTTCTATTCTTGCTCCCTGCAAGATTTCAGAAATCCTAACAGTTTCTCCATTAGCTGTCTCTACTAGGCATTCTTGTGGTAGTTTAGTTAATGACTGATTTAGAAGTTTGCAAAATGAAGTATTAATAAAACTTTGGTTTGCACCAGAGTCAAATAATACTTTAGCAAAAACATCATTAACTAAAAACGTACCAGCTATCACGTCTGGAATCATCTTGGCTTCATCTGCTGTCAGAACAAATGCTCTAGCATTTTTAGTGTTCTTGTTGTTTGCAGCTGGAGCCAATTTCGGACAGTTTGGCTTGATGTGACCTTGTTCCCCACAATTGTAGCATACCCTGTTGTTGGCTTTCCTCCTGCAGTCTTCTTCCTTATGTCCTGATATTTTGCAGAAATTGCAATATATGGAGCATTTTCCAGAATGCTTCCTTTTACAATACTTGCAATAAGGTGCAGATGTAGAACCCATATTTCTACGGTTGTAATTCCCAGAACGGAATTCTTGAGTAAGTCTTTGGGCTAAGTTCCTCTTCTGGTCTTCTTCTCTAGTACGTACTAATTCATCAGTCAAGGTATTGGCTAGTTCTACAGCTTCTTCTATAGTTTGAGGTCTAGCTGCCTTGACTACATGTCTAATCTATCCAATTAATCCCTAGATATAACGGGAGATTAATACTGGTTCAGGTGATGCAAGGGTTGGTACTATTCTAGCATATTCAAATAATGTGGTAGTATAACCCTTACTATCTACCCCGGTCATTCTTAAGTTTAGGAACTTATTAGCTATCTGTTCCTTTTCATTAGGAGGGCAGAATTTCCTTTCTACCGTATTTTTAAATTGCTCTCATTCCATGTTGTATACCCTATCACTTCCTCTTGACTGGAGGATAGTGTTCCACCATTCTAAAGCTGAGTTTTTAAACAGATTAGAAGCAAACATTATTTTGTCTTCTTCAGCACACTTGCTTATTTTTAAAACAGCCTCAGTTTTCTCTATCCAGCGTAAAGCTGCAATGGGTCCTTCATTGCCCGAAAATTCTATTGGTTTGCAGGACCAGAATTCTTTGTAAGAACAACCATAAGGCATGGTTCTTCTTCTTTTGGGAATGGGCGCTTGAAGTACGGGTCCATTGTTCACCCTGTTTTATGGTTCAATCGGTCGCTTACTGCTATGCTTACTTTTATTATTCGCTTCTTGAATCGTTTGAATAATAAATGGCATTGCATCTATGATTCCTTGTGCCACTATATGTTGAACGACACTATTATCCATTTGGTTTCCATTGTTATTGATGCTCGGATTCTCATTAACCACGTTAATGTTACTATGGTTATCATTATTCAGATTTCCTTGATTTCCTTCGTCGGCCATCTGAATTTTAAACATTTACCCCGTATTAATATCACAAAATAATATTTAATATAGTCAATCACATGACACGCATTTTTGCCAAAAGCGTCGATCATTGCGACTTTACTCTATTCATCTACTATATATCTATTACACACCAGTACTGAAATAAAATTACAATACCAACTGAAATAAATAATAATAGGCATCCGTACACACATATTTTATTATTTTATTATTATTATTATTATTACTATTACCGTTTCCTACCATCACATTCACGGATATGGATTCATCCAAAAATCCATATTGCGTTTGTCGTACTTCCAGACGAGTCGCTTTCCCACCTGTCTCATTTTCTCACTGCTTTCTAAAATTTCCTCCCCAAAAGTCCTAAGTTCTTGTACATTTTTTGCACTCATTGGGGGTGCAGGTTCTAGGACTGGGTTCGGAATCTAGGGTGCGGGTTCCTGGTATGGGGGTGTAGGTGCCTGAAATCGGTAAGGATCTTCTAAAATCTCCCTAACGTATTCATCGTGGTAATAGGGATCTAAAGGGTCCATACCTGGATAGGCTCCTATGTTTTGCATGGGTGTGTCTTCATGTATCGGGTAACGTTGCACATAGTCCCTAACTTCATCCCCCCAGGGATCGTAATTTAGGTCTAGGGGGTTTGGTACTGGTACCATAGGTATTTCCTCCGGGTTGAAGTCATGCATCTGTACTTGGTTTTCAGGGTTTTCTATCTCCATGGGTTGGTCAGGGATTGGTGGCTGTAGTTGGGGTGCTATTATCTGTTCCAGATTAGGGTCAGCTGCAGTGGTTTCTAGGATGTGAATATTGGCTATACCCCTATTTATCATATCCTGGGCATAGGCATCTGTCTCTCTCTTGGCTGCTGCTAGTACCCTCTGTTCTTGTAACTTTTTCATACGTTTTCTACGCTCGTGTGCCCCTCGACTGAACCATCCCCTCTTTTTCTGAGGAAATGGCTCTTCTGACTGAGCCTTAAACACAAAGATTCCTTCTTCCGTATCAGAAGAATACCCTGAGAGGGCAGGCTGAGAAGAGGAGGTGCCTTCGCTTCTAGGCGAACCAGACAATTGACGGTACGTGTCAGATGGTCCTTGGTCGCTCATACTGTAAACTAACAGATAGTCAAATAACACATAACAATAAATACAGTTATGCATGTATTTCCGTAATTTATTTCCTAACACAAAATTTAAAATTTAAGTGTTAGCAGAACACTTCGTTGGCTTAGACCAGTGGCTAGGCTCTGATACCACCTTCTGTCGCAACCCTCGATCCCTTATCTGTCCCTGGAACGGGCGGACGCGAACTCAGAATTCTGGTGGTATCAGTTTGTTAATTTGGCAGCGGAAATTACATCAGGTTCGTAGTTAGGAAATGTTTATCAGAGTAAAACCACCATATTTGATATTAATGTTTACATGGGTAAAACCCGAGTTTCTTATTACAACATGTTTATAGGGATAAACCCTATTTTATTGAATTTAAAACATCATCTTTTAGGTAACTTTTATAGCCACGTTTTTCCCAAGCCGTCAGTGCTCTCCAGCTGACTTTTTACTAATTGGCTGTCACATTGTGTTACCTGAAACGCGTTTTAAAAACATTTGTCAGTGGGAAATACTGGTGAGTGAATCCCTGCTTAATCAAGAAATATTAATTTAATTTAAACTTAACAGTATTGAGGGCGATTACAATGTTTATATCTACCCAATTACTCATTCAATATTGTCAATCCTGACTGGTGGGTCATATTACACATTGGCTAACTCTTCGTCCAATGGTAACGTTACTCACATTTTGTATACAAAACCCCAACATACCGGCAGTAATCGTAGAATTACAAAGACTCAATCACTGCTAAATTGCATTGTAAAATAGTTAAGGTTTTGTAAAAACTGTTAATCAAAAATGAGATTACTCACATTGCTGTCTTAGATTTTCCGTAAGGGTTTCCTGATAATTATCTATAATTTACACAAATGTACACGCGTTAGTATTCATAACCCATTTTAACATTAGTAATACCCTCCCCGAGACGGCATTCCAACGACTACGTCGGGCAGAACCACGACAGCCGTTACGGAACCCTAGATCAATAGGGCAGCGTATCTAATACGTATCAAGGGGTTATAATACTTACAACGGAGCAGAACTTTTCTAATTAGGGGGGTATAATACCCGCTTATAAAGCCTACTATTCAGAATTTTAGATTGAGAAATGAAAATGGGACGAACAGACTGAAGATCCGAGGCCATCTATTTATAGTTGCTGAATCTGGGTCTCTCACGGCCCGCGTAACATAAGCCCAGGCACTACTAGAAAACTAGGCAATTGTCACCAAAATTTACCACCGAAAAAAATGGTAGCAAATTTAGCCATCAATTTGCCACCAAAACACAAATTAAGCGTATTTACTATGACACGGTAGCTAAAAGGTGGGAAAATTTGAGACCTTTTATTTTCGATCTCAAATTAGTGAGAAAATCCCAAATTATTTAAGTGGCAACATCTAAAAATTTAGGCAGGTTGAAAATTTTTATTTGGCGGTCGTACTTCAAAATATACGCTCCTCGTTTTAGGGTTTTATTGAAAAAGAAGCCCAAATAATGGTGAAGAATCCTTGGCGACATTAACCTTCTGGCCAACGATAACCTAGGCCACGGGAGCCATTCTGGCTGGTGAAGAATTAGGTAAATCATTAACTTAATCTTCAACAATGGCTGATGAATTTGTTATATTCATGTTTTCTATTCAGAAAATTAGTAGTTTGTGTTAATTTCTTCAACGATTGGTGCTCTATTGCTTATGCTCTCCCTTTTTTTTTCTGTTTAATTGCCTTACATAAATCAACCTCTAGCCTTTTAATTTTTCATCATCGGAAAACATCAATTACAGCCCTGCAAGTTCTATTTTGATGCCTCCTATCAACCTTAGATAATCAATTGGTTAACACGTATGAAATTGGAAGCTTGGTAACAAGCGTGCATCATAATCATCATCATCAGTAGTGCTTTAAGCACTGTTTCTGATCCCAGTGAATCTAGGTTATGCTTTAATTTGATTAAATTCATCTTTTGCATTCTTTTGGTCTAAACTTGTTTTTTTTTAAACGGCAATCTACAAAGATGGTTACTTGCTGCTGATGATAATAATCTGCAAAAATGGTGGGTCAGGGACCAAACGTTATAGTTTTTTTGCCCGGCCAGGTCGGGTCGGGGAACATAATCATCAGCGGAAGTATATTCATTGGTGAAATTATAATAAAGGAGCATATTTGAGGACTCAAATGTAAGAGTCTTCGGATCCGTTGGGTCGAGTAGGCTTAGAGTGTGTGTGAGTTAGCAATTCTACAAAAGAAACACTTAAATTAGGTTTTCCCTTAGCTTTTCAACACCAAAATATGTGTAGCTTGCAGTAGTTAGAGCATAGTTCCTGCTGGTTTTACGTGCTTTGCTCTCAGCATTGACCAACTCATGTCAAATTTGAAGGTAAATGGTGATATTTTTTACTTCAATATGTTTCTTATAGAAGAGAGTATTATTCAGCTAACCAGCCCATGATGTTGACATCTTAATGTCGTAGTAGCAGAATCATTCAGTTTATTTTAGTTAGTAACTAATTAATATGTATGAACTGTTAAGGAGGTCACTACGTTTAACTCAGCCTTTGCTAGTAGGCTTTTATGTAACAATTCCACATCGTAGCATGCAACAAAACTTTGAAATAAATTTCCTTATAAAATGATTCAATATGGACTTTATAACAAACTCTTAAAAACTCTAGGTCAAGTAAAAAAGAACATTTGGCTATCAACAGAAAATAAGTGAAAAAGAACTGACTCTGGCCTCCAGGCTATCCACTTTTGTGTTTGTATTAGTGCAACCTATAGGTTTGTTTAAGAAAAAAGAAACCCATAAAATGTAGGTATATTCTTGTTCTAGTGCTCACAACCTACTTTTAAAAATGATTTTAGTTTTCTCTGATTTGCTATATTCTTGTTCTAGTGCTTTGAAGAACTTGTTGTTTAGGTGTTCAATTACACAACCCGTCACGTCTTTGTTTCTGTGAACTTGTGAGTTTGGTTCTTACTTTTGGTTCTACGCTAGTTAAAATTCCGATGTTAGGTCTAATGCAATTAGGAAAAAAGATTTTGATTGGGATTTTAATAGCAGTTATGAGATTAGGATCTGATTCCAAACCAAGGTTTACACGAAACAGTGGATGTGTTTTGCGAAAACTATTTTTTATGCTAACACACACTTTCAGTACTATCACAAAGATTTTATTGTATGAATTTTTTATGCTAACACACACTTTCAGTACTTTCACCGGTTCGATACAATATCTGTATTTTTGTTGATTTACCTTTAAATATCGGTACCGTACCAATTATTTTTTATTCGGTACATGTTATTGTTGTTTTTCGGAACAAGTATGGTACCGAGCTCATACCTATGAGATATGGAAAATTATGGACAACTGGAACACACTTGAATGGAAAACAAAGTTTTAAGAAATAACAAAAGGTTAGAAGGCAAGTGGGTCGAACATACACTTGGGTCTCCAACCTATGTGACTGGGAAAAGAAAAGCTGTAAAAATTGTTTATATATCATGTCAATATTATCATTTTTATTAATTTCTAAATTCTACATTTGTAGGCTAAGGTACTTGGGCATGAACTATTAGCTCATGAGATGTGAAAGCAAGCTCACTGTAGGAAAGGAAGTCGGCCATTGGATAAAGATGCTATGCTTGATAGGATGTCACAAATTGAAGCTATGTTAACAATTATAGTTCGAAGATAGGCTATAAACACTTGGTTTTGAATGTTTGGATGTTTATCGTGTTAGGATAATTTTAGTTATTTGATGTTTTAGCTGGTATTTCTATTAGAATGTTTTATATGATTTGGAAATAGAGATGTTTTATATAATTTTGGGATTCGTGATCCTATTTGACTTTTTTATATAATTTTGTAATTTTATTGATACGTAATTTTTTATGGAAAAAAGCAGGGAAAAAGGAAAATAAATATGAATAAAAAACCAATATTCAAGCAATCACAAAATGGTAGCAAATAATGGTAGCAAATAAACTGATTTGCAATGAAAATGGTGGTTAAATAGTGGCAAATGGTTGGTGGAAAATGGTGGCAATATCAAACGGTGTCAAAAAATCCATCACAACTCGGTAGCAAACAAGCGGGCCGTAGCAAACAAGAAGCGGTGGCAAATAATTTTGACCAATTTTGTGGTGGCAAAAATCTGGTAGCAAAATATAAAAGTGGTGGCTATTTGGTGGCATTAGGGCAATTGACACGGGTGTTTTTGTTACCCAATTTTCGGTGGCATGTAACACCCCGTGTTTTCGAAGTCAAAGTCAAAGTCAAGGTCAAAGTCAACGACCGATTTCGCGCAACTTGACTTGTAATGAATTTCTTTTATGTGTTTATTTTAGTTGTATTATGTGGAGTAAGTGTCAATAATCACAATAGTCGACGTATGTTATTCGCAATTTAATCGACTTACGACTGTGAACTATAGGAAGTAACAAGGCGATAAAGCTAACTAAACGATAATCAAACTATGCTAACCCAAATCGACATCAAATCGAATCGCCACTCGAATTATGTGATGGAGAGTGTGAGACACGGATGTTTAAGTGCTTATCTTACATGTTTTGTTCGGTTTTATATGATTATATGCTTGGAATTGTTTTATTGCGAGTGTTTGTATGTTTGCAGGTAAGAACGCATAATATGATGAAGATACGGGGGTCTCGCATAACCTACGGTTCTAAATCGTAGGCTACAGTGGGAACAGATAGTCAATGCATTTGATTGTTGGGAGATGGCAACTAAAAAATAAAAAGAAAAACACAAGTGGAGGCATAAGAAGTCAAGATTAGACATCATCATCACTTTGGTGGTTGACTTCTCCTTTGAGCATCACGTGTGAACATCATCAATACATAAATTTTGGCTTCAAGATTGAGGACTTTTGAGGAGGTGCACAAACTTTGAGAGAGGCACATGCAAGACAATAATGGAGGCTGCATGTATTACGGTTGATGTTGATAGTCAAGAGAGGAAACAGGGACATTAACATGCAGCTTACGGATTAAAATCCGTGACTTACGGATTCTATGAAGTCTTCACAAAATCAACAGCAAGATCAAGTTGTGGCTTACGTCTGACTTATGTGGCTTACGGTTGGTGTGTGAGGTACACAAAATGAACAGAACAAATCACGAACAACTATTAACAGCCAATCACATTATTTTGGGCTCCCAATTCGTGGGCTTCATATGGATCGAAGATTGGCGGCAGTAGAGGTGCACATTTCGGTTAATTTCTTAACCGAAACCGATTTTTGCTGTTAATGGGCCAAGAAAAAAAAACCGGTTACGGTTAATAACCGACCGGTTAATAACCGGTTATTCAAGCTGAACATCATTAACCGTTAATAACCGACCGGTTATAATAAACCGGTTAACATGTAAAAAAACCGGTTAGGAACCGGTTAAAAACCGGTTATTATTAACACTCTAAAAAACCGGTTTTTAATTAACCGGTTATTGATAAGAATAACTAAAACCGGTTAGGAACCGCCGGTTATTAAAAAACCTAAACCGGTTTCGGTTAAAAAACCGGTTTTTTTGCCCATGTCTAGGCGGCAGACAACATGGTTTTGGTGGGCTTCATATTGGATCAATGATGAGCAGCATCATTACAAAATAGTGGCAGGAACCTTAATTATTTTTGGGCTCATAATTAAGAAACAACATCATCATTACCACGACTTGGGGGCAGCCACTATCACATGGTGTGGCTCTCATGAATTCATAATTAACATCACTTGGGCTTGGAGTATTACGAAGTGGGCTGCAACAATAGACAAGTTTTGGGCTGGGATATTACGAAGGGCAGCATATTACGAAGAACAATTTTTTGGCTGCGGGATATCACTTTGGAAAATTCATCATTCATTCATTCTTCATCATTCATCATCACTATTCCACGCATACCGACTCGATCATGCAATCCACTTTCTACCGAGCTTCGGAAGATCGCACGAACATCATGAGTGGCTAGTCGTCCCGTGACCGTCTCCGGGGCTAGGGTTTGTGTTAGAACTTTGGGTTTGCTTATGTTTACAACTTTTTGGATTGAGATTTAACTAATCATTCGGTTAGTCTATCTTATTGTTATTTGTTTCGATTAAACAATATTTGATTATCGTACTCACTCCCGTTCATCAATTATTTGGTTTGTTCATCAACAACCGGGATTAAATTCTTGGATGTCATTGTTTTAAACCTTTAATCATTGAACTTGATTATGTTTATGAAATCTGAAATTGGTAATTAACTGGATTACTATTCATTTGCATCAATCTTTCGGTTTCGATCGTGGATCATTGCAATCAAATATATTATCCGTTAATTATTTATCAAAACAAGTTTTACTGATCATGTCTATGTGATTTCCAACTGGTAGTAACTAAGTAAACCGATTTTCTGCATAACCTGAAAACCCGGAGATTGGTCCCTATTCTCATAATTGTTTACAACCATAATTTATATTTGTTTTCACCATCATTCTCAAACTGTAAAAAGCAATTAGTTTAGAAATAGATGATAGTTAAAACAACGAACTTTCACACTTTCCACTGATTCCCCGTGGACTCGACACCCTACTTGCCCTTTACTAGTAAAAGGTGAATAGGACATTTTCACTTATATTTTTGACCGACCTTACGACATCGATCATTATGCATTTTTGGTTATTGTTATACGTGTGTGTGTGCGCTTTACGTGTTACTTGTGCATGTTTAGTTATGTTATGTTGTGGTAATCAATCGAAACTCGAATTGCAATCGAACTCAATCGAAATCGAACTATGATAATTAATGGAGAAGAGACAGTGCAAGATATGAATGGTTGGGATTAAAAGTAATTTGACTTGGAAAATCTATCGCATCTCATCGCTCGCAATTACAATCGAAACCTCAAAAATCGTCGCGCCAAACACCCAAACCAAGTGCCATCCGGCCGGATAAGCCATCCGACCGGGCTGTCACTTAATCTGGTGCCATATGTCATTCGACCGAGATGACATCCGACCGGACAAGTCATACGGGTGAGATGCCATCCGACCGGCCCACACTTTCCTCTTTGGGTAACTCTATAAATACCCATGTCACTTTCATTCTTTCTACTTTTGGAAACCCTCTGACTGAACAGCACGCTCTCCTCACCTTTTCATCGATTTCTCTCAATCCCGGTAAGATCTCGTCCTAAATCTTGTACTTTCTTAATCTACACGCACTCCTACACCTTTCTATCTTTTGAATCTTAACTTTTAACCGTGAAATCACTAGATTTGAGGTGTTTTAGGATGACGTCATCATGGTGTTCTTGAAGGACTTCATGTCTTGGCCTCAATCCATCAAGAACAACTTGGATCCAACCGATTTCCACACAAATAAACAAAGATCTTGCAGAGATCTAAACACTTTCATGGTGGAAAAGGATTGAAAGATGGTTTCAAACTTCCTTTCAACTCTTTTACACTCAATGCACTCAAAACCGATAGAATCGGACCTTGTTCTAGTCTTCTACTCATTCGCGGTGTTGTACTAGTTCAAGATCTGGATTCTACTCACGAGACCACCGATTTCGGGTCAACCAAGAACAACCATCACGAACCGGTTAACTGGTCGAACTAGGGTGATTCCTGTTTGATCGGGTCATTTGGGTTAGGATGGGGGTTCCGTTGGTTAACACGTTGTCAAAACGTCTCGATAAAAGCAACAAACAATCAAAACGGCCAAGTGAAAGACGAACGGAACGACCAGCATGGAGTGCTATCCGACCGGACTACTGTCCGAACGGATAAGCCATCCGAACGATTAGGTCATCCGAACGGCTTACACTTTGGGTCCCACACTTAACCAACTTTATCTGAAGTTTGAGTATTGAACGAATTGCTATCCGATCGGGTTACCAATCCGACCGGGTTACTCTTCGGATCATGAGATACTTGGACTTTAACACTCGAACAATTTTCAACATGTTCAATGCACTAAGGATGCCACCCGACCAGACTGCTGTCCGATCGAGTGACAATCTGCTGTGGATTTGCTCTCACAAAGTAACCTTGCCACTTGATTCGCCGTCCGACCGGATGAGTCATCCGAGCGGATTGTCGTCCGCACGACTGACCGTCCGATCAACAGACTTGAAAGGTAGAGATACTTCAATGTTTTCAAAATGCTACAAATAAAACTTCAAAGGACAAGCCATCATACACAAACACATCAAAGGAAGAAACAATCCACTCGAATAGTCATCCGACCGGACAACCTGTCCGACCGGATGACCATCCGAACGGATTGTCATCCCCGCACGATCGGACCGTCCGATCGGATTACCAATCCGACCGAGCTACTGTCCGAGCCACTTACACCTTGCCTCGTTTTACGCGTCACTTATCGTTATGTTATCGTTCTAATCAGGCTAATTCCGCTCTAAGCGCTTCCTTCAATCCATCATCGCTGTGAGTATACTCGATCCCTTTTTGCTTTACGCACTTTTGGGTGTTACATACGTTATGAATATTCAAATCACAACAAACACACTACTCAATACTATTTGAACGCTAACCGTTAATGCATGTATTACGTGGCTTATGAATGCTTGTTTGTTATGTTTACACATGGAATGCTGTCTACCTGCCTTAGCAACGATAGTACTATAGTTTGGACTCAGCACCTGTTCGCAGGGGTTGTTAAGGACAATTACTTGCATGGAATACGGTGGTAATCATGTATTGCGAACTGCCTCAGGCAGTCAACCCGCAGTCATTGGTATCGATGGATCTATGTCGATAACTAACGTGCTTCATTTCACTATGTGTACGTGCTGGTTATGCGTAAACGAATTCGAACTCTATATGCTATTATCAAACTTGTATGCTCACCTTTACATTATATGTATTGACTTTATTTTAACGTATGTGACAGGTGCTTAGGATGCACATCTGCTAGGAAATCGAGGCTAGAATAAGGCTCTAGAGGCTAACAAATAGTTGTCTGTACAAATTAAATCAAGGGTCTCTAGAAGTAGATAAACAATTGCTCTATTTGAAAATCTGAGTTGTCGGAATATAACTATTTGCCTAGATTTTGTCTGTAATAATTTGTTTACCTTTTGAGACATGGTATGGGACATGTTACTTTAAATTGATTGGTAATGATAATTGTTATGGAAACTTCTGGACAATCTGTTTCACTCAGTGCCATGCCCCGATGTTTCGGCCATCGGTTGGAAACTTCTGGACAATCTGTTTCACACACGCTTCTGGTAAGATTTCAACCTAAAACTTGTACTTCTACAATCTACACTCGATTCTACATCATTCTATCTTTCGAAACTCAAATTCTAACCGTGAAATCTGCGGATTTGAGGCGCTTTTGAGGTGATGTCACCAAGAGTTCTTATGAACTTCAAGTTGGGGTCTCATTTCACTATAAACGACTCAGATCCGGGTGATTTCCACATGTTTTAATGACAAATCTCACCTAAATCTGTGCGATTTCGAGTTAACCATGAAGAACCATCACGAACGGCCAGATCTGATGGAACGGGGTGATTCCCGGCCGTTAGAACGAGTCGGAATTGACGGAACTTCAAGTGTTAGTGCGAAATTACACTACCCTAGTAAAAACGAACGTATTCCTCCCGTTAAACACTCGAAAACAGTGTTCAGAGTGCGAAACAGACATGTCAGTCCGCACGGATGACAATGTCAGTCCGCACGGATGACAATGTCAGTCCGCACGGATGACAATGTCAGTCCGCACGGATGACAATGTCAGTCCGCACGGATGACAATGTCAACACTCATCCGCACGCACACTCATCCGCACGCACAACAATGTCACCCGCACGCACCACTCATCCGCACGGATTATACATCATCCGCACGTATCACCTGTTATCCGGACGGATAACATGTCATCCGGACGGATGACTTGTCATCCGAACGGATAACATATCAACCCGCACGGATGAGAACCCTTCGACTTAATGAGTAACTTTTCAAGGCTAATCTCGCTTAACCGTATATCGTTTACTCTATTCTTCAAGGATCAATACAAACGTACTCGCAACCGACTCCAACAAGTTGTATTCCCGCTAAATACGCACTGTGAGTATACTTGACCCCTTTTTAATCGAATTTTTGGGTGTAACATACGTTTCTAGCAACTCGAACTCATCAAACAAATTATTCAATCAATCGAATTATCACTTGCGAATAACTGTTATGCATAG
The DNA here is from genome assembly GCA_030545235.1 of Helianthus tuberosus. Lineage (NCBI taxonomy): Eukaryota > Viridiplantae > Streptophyta > Magnoliopsida > Asterales > Asteraceae > Helianthus > Helianthus tuberosus. The sequence continues at coordinate 141,508,503 of CM060430.1, read as the reverse complement.
ATATACGTGATGCTAGTTGCATATGTGCTAGGGCTTATACTCGCGACGTCCCACCACGACTAGTATAGTACTATTGCGCCCGACGGGGTCTAGTTATGCCATCGTACATTCGAGCATCGAGGACTTAGTTGGTAGTATCAGTTTGTGAGTATATATGTCGTGTATTACGTTTATGCATATGGAAATTCGCTACACTTTTATCTATTATGCTACTTATCAAACCTGTATACTCGCCAATACTTTTGTATTGACAAATATTTTAACGTATGTTGCAGGTTAGATCGCGGACTATATCAAATCAAGCTAGGGAGTCTAGAAACTCAACTAAAATCTAGGTTGTCGGATTTGTATTGTTCGGGAGGGCAAGAAATCTGTGATAACTTATGTGATTGTATTATTTGTTAGTATGGGATAACGAATGTATTAAATATTATCGCAATATAGTTGTTATGGATTCTCTTGAGCAATCTGATTCGCCTAGTGCCGCGCCCCGATGATTCCGCCATCGGTTGGGGTGTGACAAAGTTGTTAAGCCAGGGGTGAAACCCTAACCTTGACGACTTGTTCTGCTCATTTTACAAAACTCTCACCAAAGTCTCGACGGACTCCAACAACCTGAAGTCACGATATGACTAACGGGATGCGTGCCCAACGCCCAAGAATTGAGGCAAAAGGCACTGCCCTGTAGGTCAAGTGTGCATGACAAGTCCATGTGAATAGTCGAACCACTTTGGTTAGTCAATGTCTAATAGCCACAGACAATCTATTTCTCGATTTTTATGTGTTTTGATTCTGAGCCGGTAACTACTGACTCTGATGATTCGTCGATTTTATGTGCTTGTATGTGTGTTTATCGGCTATGTGTTTAAATTTAGGAGATTTACTCAATTTTTGCTTTCACTACGATCAGTGTTGCAGAAGTCGCTAGGCGGAACCTAGTCGGCCAACGAGGGAGTTGGGTGTACTCGGAGTACTCGGGGTGTACTCGGAGAGTACTCGGACATGGTAAATATAAAGAAAATTAATTGTTATATATTATTTATGTGTTAAAATAAACATAATTCATGTCAACTGGGTATAATTTAAAATGAAACATGTTTAAAGTTCAAATATTCTGAATACAAGTCCGACTAGTCTGAGTACAAGGCCGAGTAGTCCGAGTACAAGGCCGAGTAGGCCGAGTACAAGGCCGAGTAGGCCGACTTTGACCGAGTTTGACCGATTAAAAGTCAACAAGGTGGAGGCCGAGTAGGCCGACTTTGACCGAGTAGGCCGAGTACAAGGCCGACTAGGCCGACTAGGACCGAGTACTCCCGAGGCCGACTAGTTGCGACCGCCTAGGAAGAAGTCGCCAAGGTGGAGGTCCGAGGACCGAGTACTCGCCGAGTACTCGGCCGAGGAATCCGACTTTTGCAACACTGACTACGATCGACACGCACGACTCGCACTGCATTTCTATCTCACTACGCTAACAAATCGCTAAACTATGGACGACCTTATGCTATGATATACGCTTATACTACGCTATTCGAGATACTAAACGCGATCGCTACATTCGAACACTCGCGAACTGTGAATGATAGGTTTCTGTATTCTGACTGCCTCTTGTGACAACATGATTAGGTGCTTCTGTGATTCTGTGCTCTACGTGCTTATGTGCTTCTGTGTTTATATGAATCTGTGATTATGTGCTTACGTGTTTGTGCGATACATGTTACATTGCGTGTTCCTAGGCTTTAGTAAGTAGTAGACGTGTGAGGTGAGATTCGATTATGATGCGTCTGAGACCTATGACGATGTCTGTTGCAGACAATGTCAACTGGACCATCATCCCGTCACACACCACTTTCTCGTCAAGAAAAGAGAGATAAATGTCTTGCTGCTATCATCGCTAAACAAGTAGCAAAAGCCGTGAGTGATGTCTACGAGAACGTCAGCAAATCATCTGAGGAGTCGAGAACCGAAGCTCCTAAAGCTACCCCAAAGCTGCTTTCAATTTCAAGCAGTTCAAGTCTTGTGGGCCAAAGGAATTCACTGGTGAGGAAGGCCCTACAGCGTTGTTCCAATGGTTTGATTCCATTGAGGTCACTCTACGACAGAGCGGTTGCCCAGACGATATCCGCACTCTAAATGCTACCGGCGTCTCCCAGTCCCGCGCACTAGACTGGTGGACGGCCGAGAGAAACAAATGAGGGAACGATGCAGCCTATGGTCTGTCGTGGGACGAACTCAAGGAGGTCATGCTGGAAGAATTCTGCCATCCCCATGAGCGCCAAAAGCTAGAAGATTAATTTTGGCACATAAAGCAGAAGGAAGGTGAAAATGCTGCTCTCACTGCTCGCTTCAAACAACTCAGCATCATATGCGTTGACCAAGTCAAGACTCCAGACATGGCAATCAAGAAGTATATCCGAGCCCTGCCTGACTGTGTTGCAGATTTTGTGCAAGCGGCTAAGACTAAGACGATCGAAGAGACTTATCTACTGGCCGCTGAAATCAACGACAAGCGGGTCAAGGCTGGTGTCTGGGATAAAGCTTCAAAGCACCTGCATCAAGCTACCACCGCCGCACCAACTGCTGAAACCACCACCGCATCGAGCAACAAGAGGAAGAACAAGAGAAAGAACAGCTCCAGCAACAAGAACTGTGCGATCACTGCTGCACCGATACAAGCTGTACCAGCCCAACAGCGTCAAGTAGCGGAGCCTGTGGCAAATGCAACGCCTGCTAAGCGTGCATACACTGGGCCACACCCGCTTTGCCCTACTTGTACCTACCACCACCCGACTGCCATCGCTTGCCGTTTTTGTGCTCATTGCAATATGTACGACCATTTCACTACCAACTGCCGTGCTCGACAAGCTCCTGCTCATCAAGCTCTACTCACCGCCCCTCAGGGTCAATAAGCTCCTCCGGCACCCGTGGTCAACGCCAGAGCCTGCTTCGCATGTGGCGATCCTAACCATTTCGCCAACATGTGCCCAAACAGGGTTGTGAAACAAGAGCCCCAGCAGCAGCAGCCTCAGCAGCAGCAGCAATAAGCAGCACGCGCACGAACTTTCAACATCAACGTGCGCCAAGCCCAAGCCGACAACAACGTGGTCAATGGTACGTTCCTTGTAAATGATATTTATGCTTCGTGTTTATTTGATATTGGAGCCGATAATTGCTTTGTGTCGTTCGAATTCAAGAAGCTCCTTAGTCGTAAGCGCTCCCAACTCTCTGCGACGTTCGATGTTGAAGTCGCTAACGGAAGAACCGTCGCCGTTAATTCTGTTCTTCGTGATTGTACTCTTGAGCTCAACAATCACATCTTCCCAATCGACCTTATTCCGATGCAACTCAGAAGTTTCGATGTCATAGTAGGCATGGACTTTCTTCGCGAAAACCATGCTGAAGTTGTGTGCTTCGATAAGATGATTCGATTCTCGCTCGAAAATGGTGATCTATTGTGCGTCTACGGGGAAACTGCTTCGAAAGGTCTCAAACTCATGTCTTGTGTCCAAGCCAGCAAGTATCTCCGCAAGGAATACAGAGCCTTCTTGGCTAACATTGTAGTAGCGGAGAAGGAAAAGAAAGAAAAGACAGAGGTGAAAGACGTCCCGGTGGTTCGTGAATTTCCTAATGTTTTCCCTGACAATCTTCCAAGTTTACCACCAAGTCGTGATATCGACTTCCGTATCGACCTCATTCCTGGAGCCAACCCCATTGCCAAAGCTCCTTACCGACTCGCACCATCCGAAATACGTGAACTCTCAAACCAACTCCAGGAATTACTTGAGAAAGGCTTCATTCGCCCGAGCACCTCTCCTTGGGGCGCGCCAGTCCTTTTCGTCAAAAAGAAGGATGGGTCGTTCAGGATGTGCATCGACTATCGGGAATTGAATAAGTTAACTATCAAGAACCGCTATCCCCTACCCCGCATCGACGATTTGTTTGATCAACTACAAGGTGCTATGTGTTTCTCAAAGATCGATCTACGCTCAGGCTATCACCAGCTACGCATTCAAGAGGAGGATATACCCAAAACCGCGTTTCGCACTCGATACGGCCATTACGAATTCGTTGTTATGCCCTTTGGTTTAACTAATGCACCCGCGGTTTTCATGGATCTGATGAATCGCGTGTGTAAACCATATCTCGACCGTTTCGTCATCGTATTCATCGACGATGTCTTGATCTATTCCAAATCGAAAGCCGAACACGCGCAACATCTACGTTTGGTTCTCGAGCTACTCCAGGGGAATCAACTCTATGCCAAGTTCTCCAAGTGCGAATTCTGGCTGGAGGAGGTTCAGTTTCTGGGTCACATTGTCAATAGTCAGGGTATTCACGTCGATCCTGCGAAGATTGAAGCCGTTAAGAGTTGGATTACACCTAAGAACCCGTCTGAAGTCCGTTCTTTTCTCGGACTAGCGGGCTATTATCGACGATTTATCGAAGGATTCTCGAAGATCGCTGTGCCGCTTACCGCTCTCACGCATAAAGACAAGCCTTTTGTTTAGGGAACTGAGCAAGAGACTGCTTTCCAAACCCTCAAGCACATGCTTTGCAATGCTCCTGTTCTCACATTGCCCGACGGAAACGATGATTTCATTGTCTATTGTGATGCTTCCAACCTCGGTCTCGGTTGTGTCCTTATGCAGCGGGACAAGGTTATAGCTTACGCATCTCGTCAGCTCAAAATCCACGAGAAGAACTATACAACCCATGATCTCGAGCTAGGCGCAGTTGTTTTTGCGTTAAAGATTTGGCGACACTACCTGTATGGTACAAAGTGTACGATCTTCACCGATCATAGGAGCCTACAACATATCTTTAATCAGAAGGAACTTAATATGCGTCAACGCCGATGGGTAGAACTTCTCAACGATTACGACTGTGAGATTCGTTATCACCCAGGCAAAGCAAATGTTGTTGCCGACGCACTCAGCAGACGGAGCTATCTGCTTAGCACTCGTAACATCCAAGCCCAATACGATCTCGAAACCCTCATTCGCGAAGCTCAGCATGCATGTTTTAATGAACGCACCCTGAAGAAGGAAATAATCTACCACGATGGAGCCCAGCTTGTGAATAAATCGAATGGGATATTCCATTTCCTGGACCGAATTTGGATCCCTAAACGGACCGATTTGCGACAGATTTTGATGGACGAAGCCCACAAATCCCGGTACTCTATTCATCCCGGTGCCGACAAAATGTACCAGGAGCTTCGCTACAAGTACTGGTGGCCTGGCATGAAAAGGGATATTGCGCTCTACGTTGGAAAGTGCCTGACTTGTGCAAGAGTCAAGGCCGAACATCAAAGACCCTCTGGCTTACTCGAGCAACCACCGATCCCTATGTGGAAGTGGGAGAGTATAGCTATGGACTTCATAATAAAACTTCCGCACACATCATCAGGTCACGACAGCATTTGGGTTGTTGTTGACCGCTTAACCAAATCAGCTCACTTTTTGCCAATACGGGAAGACTACAAGGTAGAACGATTAGCCCGAATCTACAACGACGAGATCATTTGTAATCATGGGACGCCTCGCGATATCATCTCTGATCGTGATGCTCGGTTTACCTCGCGACTGTGGGAAACGTTTCAAACGGCACTCGGTACATCGCTTAATCTAAGTACCGCTTTCCACCCTCAAACCGATGGTCAGACTGAAAGAACGATCCGTACTCTTAAAGACATGCTCCGTTCGTGTGTCATAGACTTCGGTGGTAATTGGGATAAATACTTGCCGTTAGTCGAATTCTCGTATAACAACAGTTATCATTCCAGCATTCAAATGGCACCATTCGAGGCTTTATATGGAAGAAAATGTCGATCGCCTATTGTATGGCACGAGATCGGTCACTCGCAATTAACCGGTCCTGAGCTATTACCAGAAACAACAGAAAATTTTTTTCAAATTCGAGACAATCTAACGAAAGCTCGGAATCGACAGAAAAGTTACGCCGATAGACGACGCAGGCCCCTTGAATTTGACGTTGGTGACTACGTACTCCTGAAGGTATCTCCTTGGAAGGGTGTGGTCCGATTCGGAAAGAAGGGAAAGCTCGCGCCTTGATATGTTGGACCTTTTAAGATTCTGGAAAGGATCGGAAAAGTCGCCTACAGACTCGAACTACCGGAGGAACTTAGTAATGTCCACCCGACTTTCCATGTGTCAAACCTCTGAAAGTGCCTGGCTGAGCATGACTTAATCGTACCTCTCGTTAACCTTCAAGTAAATGAAACACTACACTTCGTGGAGAAGCCTGTCGAAATCATGGATCGCCAAACCAAGCAACTCAGACGCTCTTGCATTCCTATTGTGAAAGTCCGATGGGAAGGCAAACGAGGCGTAGAGTTCACTTGGGAACTCGAAAGCGACATGAAAGCGAAGTACCCACAGTTGTTCGTTACGGCTTCGGCCTAATTTCGGGACGAAATTCCCTAAACAAGGGGAGGCTGTAACACCCCGTGTTTTCGAAGTCAAAGTCAAAGTCAAGGTCAAAGTCAACGACCGATTTCTCGCAACTTGACTTGTAATGAATTTCTTTTATGTGTTTATTTTAGTTGTATTATGTGGAGTAAGTGTCAATAATCACAATAGTCGACGTATGTTATTCGCAATTTAATCGACTTACGACTGTGAACTATAGGAAGTAACAAGGCGATAAAGCTAACTAAACGATAATCAAACTATGCTAACCCAAATCGACATCAAATCGAATCGCCACTCGAATTATGCATTTTTGGTTATTGTTATACGTGTGTGTGCGCTTTACGTGTTACTTGTGCATGTTTATTTATGTTATGTTGTGGTAATCAATCGAAACGCAATCGAAACTCGAATCGCAATCGAACTCAGTTGAAATCGAACTATGATAATTAATGGAGAAGAGACAGTGCAAGATATGAATGGTTGGGATTAAAAGTAATTTGACTAGGAAAATCTATCGCATCGTATCGCTCGCAATTACAATTGAAACCTCAAAAATAGTCGCGCCAAACACCCGAACCAAGTGCCATCCAGCCGGATAAGCCATCCGACCGGGCTGTCACTTAATCTGGTGCCATGTGTCATCCGACCGAGATGACATCCGACCGGACAAGTCATCCGGGTGAGATGCCATCCGACCGGCCCACACTTTCCTCTTTGGGTAACTCTATAAATACCCATGTCACTTTCATTCGTTCTACTTTTGGAAACCCTCTGACCGAACAACACGCTCTCCTCACCTTTTCTTCGATTTCTCTCAATCCCGGTAAGATCTCGTCCTAAATCTTGTACTTTCTTAATCTATACGCACTCCTACACCTTTCTATCTTTTGAATCTTAACTTTTAACCGTGAAATCACTAGATTTGAGGAGTTCTAGGATGACGTCATCATGGTGTTCTTGAAGGAGTTCATGTCTTGGCCTCAATCCATCAAGAACAACTTGGATCCAACCGATTTCCACACAAATAAACAAAGATCTTGGAGAGATCTAAACACTTTCATGGTGGAAAAGGATTGAAAGATGGTTTCTAACTTCCTTTCAACTCTTTTACACTCAATGCACTCAAAACCGATAGAATCGGACCTTGTTCTAGTCTTCTACTCATTCGCGGTGTTGTACTAGTTCAAGATCTGGATTCTACTCACGAGACCACCGATTTCGGGTCAACCAAGAACAACCATCACGAACCGGTTAACTGGTCGAACTAGGGTGATTCCTGTTTGATCGGGTCATTTGGGTTAGGATGGGGGTTCCGTTGGTTAACACGTTGTCAAAACGTCTTGATAAAAGCAACAAACAATCAAAACAACCAAGTGAAAGACGAACGGAACGACCAGCATGGAGTGCTATCCGACCGACTAGGTCATCCGAACGGCTTACACTTTGGGTCCCACACTTAACCAACTTTATCTGAAGTTTGAGTATTGAACGAATTGCTATCCGATCGGGCTACCAATCCGACCGGGTTACTCTTCGGATCATGAGATAGTTGGACTTTAACACTCGAACAATTTTCAACATGTTCAATGCACTAAGGATGCCACCCGACCGGACTGCTGTCCGATCGAGTGACAATCTGCTGTGGATTTGCTCTCACAAAGTAACCTTGCCACTTGAGTCGCCGTCCGACCGGATGAGTCATCCGAGCGGATTGTCGTCCGCACAACTGACCGTCCGATCGACCGACTTGAAAGGTAGAGATACTTCAATGTTTTCAAAATGCTACAACGAAAACTTCAAAGGACAAGCCATCATACACAAACACATCAAAGGAAGAAACAATCCACTCGAATAGTCATCCGACCGGACAACCTGTCCGACCGGATGACCATCCGAACGGATTGTCATCCGCACGACCGGACCATCTGATCGGATTACCAATCCGACCGAGCTACTGTCCGAGCCACTTACACCTTGCCTCGTTTTACGCGTCACTTATGGTTATGTTATCGTTCTAATCAGGCTAATTCCGCTCTAAGCGCTTCCTTCAATCCATCATCGCTGTGAGTATACTCGATCCCTTTTTGCATTACGCACTTTTGGGTGTTACATACTGTAACACCCCAACCCGGAAGGGCTGACGTGTCACAATAACAGTATCATAAACAAAAGTCATAATTCCATTTATTTATTTATTGATAAGGATACAACGACACGACAATTTTACTTAAGGTTAATATACAAGTGGAGACATTCGACTTGATTAACTAACATCTTTAGATTTAATCCTAGCCTTTATTCTTCTCTCTTTTCCCCGCCCAATGTAACCTGCTGACCTGTAAATACAAAATTTATACGGAATGAGCCGAATGCTCAGTACGGAATTATAGGCTCAAAGAACAAATAACGCTTTATATGCAATGTTATTCGGAGGAAACTTATTGCGAAAATGATACGATGCACGAACATAATTTCATAATTATATCTTACGAATGTACCCATGAGCAAACTGAAAACGTGACAATACACAGGTAGCTACTCCTGCATACTTATCACACGAGATGGCGAGTTGGCATACCTGCTATCCACCTCATTATACTTAAATCCTAGGATCGATCCATACGCCTCCTAATAGCCTTATGTACCACACTTGTACTTAAGAGACGCCGTGAACTGATCTCTCCGTCACGGATGGAGCACATGATGTCGATGCCGCAACAACATGCTCGTGGGACACTCCACGAGAAGCGATACTCAGGGTATCAGAGTACAAATAGTCTTATTCACATAACTTATAAAACTTATTTTCATAACAAAACGGAACATATATTGGAACATGCGATAATGAGTACAACTAACATAATACTATCGCATGACATAAAAACTTAAATCAAATGATTAGAATAGAATTCGAACGGACTGTCAAATGAATCGATAATCAAAGACGTGAGGAGTTTTTAAAAGATATATTAATTTAGTGGGTTATAACAATTTGAATATGAAGCAATCAGGAGTGGGGTAAGGATCCGTACCTTAATAACTCCAAAGTGAAGCTACCTTGTGCTAATATTTTAGATTTATACGGGCAGAGTTTAGACTACTGATTAGTCTTTTAACCTAATTTAAATAACATGCACACAAACTAGGTTAGTAACTTAATACAGCATTTACGATAACTCACGAGATCAAATTCTCACAACGAACGACAAAGTGCGATACTTAAACATCCATCGAATTAACGACGAACGACAAAGTACGATACTTAAACTCATCCATCGAATTAACAACGAATGACAAAGTACGATACTTAAACTCATCCATCGAATTAACGACGAACGACAAAGTACGATACTTAAACTCATTCATCTAATTAATGACGAACGACAAAGTATAACCCTAATGTGGGCAGCACTTAAACATCCATTGGATATATTGATCGATCGGACAATGAATCGTAATAGCGATCGAGTTATTACCCTGTTCTGCAGCACCCCGCTATACTGAATTAGTGTTTCGTGTGTGTTAATTGAAGTAAATAGAACATAATTTGGTGCCTGAAGAGAATTTCTTCGTCGTTTTTGTGTCCAGAATCAAGTCCCAACCTCTGCTATTTATACACGAAATTGGACTAGCTTACGGACCGTAAGACTCCTAATGTTACGGTCCGTAAGGATGCTTACGGACCGTAAGCTAAACAATGTTACGGTCCGTAAGGTATACAAATAGGCTATAGGGTAGCCACGCGTGGGACTAGCCTAGCTGAGTCAGTAGTTTCGAATAATTTACATTTGACAACGAGATTTTAAAGATAATCGTCAAGTAGGTAATACCCCCCCCCTGAGTTTTAGGGGCCCTAATCCTGATTCTGAAAATTCTGAAATTTCTAGGGTTTGTACGGAATTACTTGGGTGTCTTAATTAAGGTTTCCTATTGGATAATAAAAATAATAGTTTTGGTTGATATACAGAAAGATGGATCATAAAATAAATGTTTAGTTTATTATAAATTATTATTATTTATTTTAAATGATTTTAAATTTTTTGGGTATTACAACTATTACCCCCTTAAAAGAAATTTCGTCCTCGAAAATTTTCAAATAAGAATATAACATATCACATAAGTAACGGAACTTTCATATCAGAGTTACTAACTTATATAACAAGAATCTCCTAAACACACATGTATATCTGAAATTTATAATTAAGTTCATAACCTTAATTGTTAATTACCTTACCACCATGTTCTAATGGTTCTTCCACTACATATCTTAATAACATATTTACTCCTTCAGAAAATCAATATAGACTTATAGATAATAGGATTGACTATTGATACGGATATTTCCTATATAAACATGCTTAATCATAACTAAGATATATTCACATAAAGCAAAGCAGGAATGGTCACAAACATAACTAAATGAACATAGATTAAAGAACAAGGTTCATTGTTACCTTGACTAAAATTCTATTGTTCGAATAGATTAGGGTATAGAGAGCGAATTGATTCTTCTGACTCCCATGCTGCTTCGCGTTCAGAGTAATTTTTCCAGAGAATCTTAATAAACTAAATTACTTTCCTACGCATAACCCTTTCTTGTCGATCTAAGATGGCTTCTGATTCCTCTTCATAGGACAAATCTTCGTGAATTGTAAGTAACGGATAACTAATCACATGAAGTGGATGATAATTATATCCTCTTAACGAGTAGACATGAAAAACGTTATGAACGTGTGAGAGTTGAAGCGGTAGAGCTAGTCGATATGATACTTCTCCGATTCTTTCAAGGATTTTAAACGGACCAATGAAACGGGGACTAAGCTTCCCTTTAATTCCAAATCTACGAACGCCACGCCAAGGTGATACCTTTAAGAAAACGTGGTCGCCAATTTTTAATTCGAGTGGTCGTCTATCTTGATCTGCATAGCTCTTTTGTCTGCTCTGAGCTTCTTTCAGTTTTTCTCGGGCCATAGTGACTTTTTCATTTGTAATCTGAACTAGTTCTGGCCCTTCAATAATCTTTTCTCCAACTTCATCCCAGCATATCGGTGCGCGACATTTTCGACCGTACAAAAGTTCAAAAGGTGCCATGCCAATACTTGCTTGCCAACTATTGTTGTAAGCGAACTCAACAAGGCATAGATATTCATCCCAGTTTCCAGACCATTCAAGTGCACATGCTCGGAGCATATCTTCCAAAGTCTGAATCGTACATTCTGACTGCCCATCTGTTTGTGGATGGAAAGCCGTACTAAACTTTAGTCGTGTCCCCCAAGCTGCCTGAAAACCTTTCCAAAAGCGTGAGGTGAAACGTGGGTCTCTATCGGAAACAATGGAAGATGGTGTGCCATGGAGTCGAATAATTTCTTGAAGAAATATTTCGGATAACTTATTAACCGAAAATCCTTGCTGAATCGGTAGAAAATGTGCTGATTTCGACAATTTATCGACAACAATCCATACAACATCATTCTTTTTGAAAGTTTTAGGCAAACCGGTAACAAAATCCATTGTGATCTCATCCCACTTCCATATGGGAATATCCAATGGCTGCAACAGACCGCTTGCTCGTTTGTGTTCAATTTTCACTTGTTGGCAAGTGAGGCATTTACTTACATAGCGAGCAACGTCTTCCTTCATACCATTCCACCAGAAGTTCTGTCTTAAGTCTCGATACATCTTGGTAGATCCTGGGTGAATTGAAAATGGTGAGCTGTGAGCTTCAGCTAACAATGACTCACGAAGGGTGGAGTCATCGGGTACACAAAGTCTTTTACCGCACCAAATCACCCCCTGATGGTCTATACGAAATTCAGATTGCTTACCCACCTCAAGATTTTGCGCAATTGCCCAAAGTTCTCCATCTTGCTTTTGTGCATCTTTAATTCGTGATATGAGGTCGGGTTCAATCTGCATTCTAGCTAGATATCCATCAGATTTACTAACCTGAAGCCAAATGTTCATTCTTTCGAGATCCCTCCTAATACGAGGCTGAATTTGTAAGCAAGATATAGTCCCGGAATTCTTTCGACTCAACGCGTCAGCTACAACATTGGCTTTACCTGGATGGTATTGAATATTTACGTCGTAATCTTTTAAAAGTTCTAACCACCTTCTTTGCCTCATATTTAGCTCCTTCTGCATAAATATGTACTTGAGGCTCTTGTGGTCAGTAAAGATATCACAACTCTCACCATACAGATAGTGTCGCCAAATCTTAAGTGCAAAGACGACTGCGGCTAGTTCTAAATCATGTGTAGGGTAGTTAACTTCATAAGGCTTCAACTGACGAGAGGCATAAGCGATAACCTTCCCATGTTGCATTAGCACACAACCTAATCCTTTCTTTGAGGCATCACTATAGACTTGGTAACCTCCTGATCCAGAAGGGAGAGCGAGTATCGGGGAGGATACGAGTCGTTTCTTCAATTCTTCAAAGCTTTTCTCTTGTTCCTCATTCCATGAGTACTTCACCCCTTTTCTTAGGAGTTTTGTGAGTGGTAAAGCAATTACCGAGAATCTTTCAACAAATCTTCGGTAATAGCCAGCAAGACCCAAGAAACTTCGTATTTCGGTAACAGAAGTGGGTCTTGGCTATTTTGTAATAGCTTCAACCTTTGTTGGGTCTACCATAATTCCTTCTGCTGATATGACATGATCTTGAAATGCCACTTGGCTAAGCCAAAAGTCACATTTGGAAAACTTAGCGTACAACTTCTCATGTCGCAAGATTCCAAGTACTGTATGTAGATGTGCTTCATGCTCTTCGTGACTCTTAGAATATACCAGAATGTCATCGATAAAGACAATAACGAATTTGTCTAGGAATTTGTGAAATACGCGATTCATCAAATCCATGAAGACTGCAGGTGCATTAGTTAGCCCAAAGGGCATAACCAAAAATTCGTAATGGCCATATCGAGTACGAAAGGCTGTCTTGGGAACATCATCATTCTTGATTTTTAGCTGATGGTACCCGGACCTCAGGTCGATTTTTGAGAAGAACTGAGCCCCCTGAAGTTGATCAAAGAGATCATCAATGCGAGGCAGAGGATACTGATTACGAATAGTAATCTTGTTCAGCTCTCGGTAGTCAATACATAAACGCATACTACCGTCTTTCTTCTTCACAAATAAGACCGGAGCACCTCAAGGTGAAACACTAGGTCGTATGAATCCTAGATCTAATAATTCTTGCAATTGTTCCTTCAACTCCTTCAGTTCCATTGGGGCCATACGGTATGGAGCTTTAGAAATAGGTTCGGCACCAGGGATCAAGTCGATGGTGAATTCTACCTGACAGTCGGGTGGTAATCCCGGTAGTTCATTCGGAAATACATCAGGATATTCACGAACAACGAAATGGCTATCGATACTCTTAACACTAGCAGAAGTATCCTTAATCGATGCTAGGAATCCAGCACAGCCGTTTGATAAAAAATTTCGAGCTTTGAATGCAGAGATAATTTTAAGAGATTTATGAGCTTGAGTTCCCTGATATATAATATCAGGATGATGAAGATCACTGAAAATAACACGGCGAGAATAACAATCTATGGTTACTCGATGTCGAGATAACCAATCTATCCCTAGAATAACATCAAAGTCACACATATGTATTGGAAATAGGTCTGCCTTACACACAAAATATGGATCGGACAATTTTTATATATGTAAGTGATTACGAATGAATTTTTCATGGGAGTGGAAATGGTTAAAGTATGATTTAAGAGAGTTGGTCTTATTGGAAGGTACTTAGTAAACGAGTGGGATACTAAAGAATGAGTCGCTCCTGTATCGAACAATCACATAGATACTACGTTCACCAAGCTGAAGGGTTCCAGATACAGTACCTGGGGCATTAGCATCTTCAGTTGCAGAAAGTGCGAAAATTCTTCCTCTAACATTGGGTTGGTTATTCTTCTTAGTATCTTTCTTAGGACATTCCTTGATCATGTGTCCAGTTTGGCCACATCTAAAGCATGCTCCTGTACCTCGGTGACAAACGCCCTGATGTCTCTTACCACAAGTATTACATAGAGGATATGTAATTTGATTCGGTTTTTGTTTTTGGAATTTAGAGATCCATATGTCTATATTATAGGTATTATGGTTCGTGGTATTCTCACGAATTTCTTCACCAGAGACTGGATTAGTGTTAGTGCCTTCTGGATGATGAGTTTGTTGAATAACGGCCTCAGCTGTTTGAGCAACAAGATTTGGAAGCAACCCGGCAACAGCCTGGTTGATAGCATTAATTAAGTCTGGATCAACTGGAGTCTCATTCGAAGAAATGTTGTTACGTACAGGGTTAGTACGAGTACTCCTATGTAGCGGACGACGAGGAGGCATATCTATACGAAATAGACAAAGGAATTAAACCAAATAAGAGATCAAGTTGAATCCTATCATGGATATCTACCCATTCCTCACAGGTTTTAATTACTATCTTCAAGTTTTCTACAGGAAAGAACCTTTGCTCTGATACCATAGCTGTAACACCCCAACCCGGAAGGGCTGACGTGTCACAATAACAGTATCATAAACAAAAGTCATAATTCCATTTATTTATTTATTGATAAGGATACAACGACACGACAATTTTACTTAAGGTTAATATACAAGTGGAGACATTCGACTTGATTAACTAACATCTTTAGATTTAATCCTAGGCTTTATTCTTCTCTCTTTTCCCCGCCCAATGTAACCTGCTGACCTGTAAATACAAAATTTATACGTAATGAGCCGAATGCTCAGTACGGAATTATAGGCTCAAAGAACAAATAACGCTTTATATGCAATGTTATTCGGAGGAAACTTATTGCGAAAATGATACGATGCACGAACATAATTTCATAATTATATCTTACGAATGTACCCATGAGCAAACTGAAAACGTGACAATACACATGTAGCTACTCCTGCATACTTATCACACGAGATGGCAAGTTGGCATACCTGCTATCCACCTCATTATACTTAAATCCTAGGATCGATCCATACGCCTCCTAACAGCCTTATGTACCACACTTGTACTTAAGAGACGCCGTGAACTGATCTCTCCGTCACGGATGGAGCACATGATGTCGATGCCGCAACAACATGCTCGTGGGACACTCCACGAGAAGCGATACTCAGGGTATCAGAGTACAAATAGTCTTATTCACATAACTTATAAAACTTATTTTCATAACAAAACGGAACATATATTGGAACATGCGATAATGAGTACAACTAACATAATACTATCGCATGACATAAAAACTTAAATCAAATGATTAGAATAGAATTCGAACGGACTGTCAAATGAATCGATAATCAAAGACGTGAGGAGTTTTTAAAAGATATATTAATTTAGTGGGTTATAACAATTTGAATATGAAGCAATAAGGAGTGGGGTAAGGATCCGTACCTTAATAACTCCAAAGTGAAGCTACCTTGTGCTAATATTTTAGATTTATACGGGCAGAGTTTAGACTACTGATTAGTCTTTTAACCTAATTTAAATAACATGCACACAAACTAGGTTAGTAACTTAATACAGCATTTACGATAACTCACGAGATCAAATTCTCACAACGAACGACAAAGTGCGATACTTAAACATCCATCGAATTAACGACGAACGACAAAGTACGATACTTAAACTCATCCATCGAATTAACAACGAACGACAAAGTACGATACTTAAACTCATCCATCGAATTAACGACGAACGACAAAGTACGATACTTAAACTCATTCATCTAATTAATGACGAACGACAAAGTATAACCCTAATGTGGGCAGCACTTAAACATCCATTGGATATATTGATCGATCGGACAATGAATCGTAATAGCGATCGAGTTATTACCCTGTTCTGCAGCACCCCGCTATACTGAATTAGTGTTTCGTGTGTGTTAATTGAAGTAAATAGAACATAATTTGGTGCCTGAAGAGAATTTCTTCGTCGTTTTTGTGTCCAGAATCAAGTCCCAACCTCTGCTATTTATACACGAAATTGGACTAGCTTACGGACCGTAAGACTCCTAATGTTACGGTCCGTAAGGATGCTTACGGACCGTAAGCTAAACAATGTTACGGTCCGTAAGGTATACAAATAGGCTATAGGGTAGCCACGCGTGGGACTAGCCTAGCTGAGTCAGTAGTTTCGAATAATTTACATTTGACAACGAGATTTTAAAGATAATCGTCAAGTAGGTAATACCCCCCCCTGAGTTTTAGGGGCCCTAATCCTGATTCTGAAAATTCTGAAATTTCTAGGGTTTGTACGGAATTACTTGGGTGTCTTAATTAAGGTTTCCTATTGGATAATAAAAATAATAGTTTTGGTTGATATACAGAAAGATGGATCATAAAATAAATGTTTAGTTTATTATAAATTATTATTATTTATTTTAAATGATTTTAAATTTTTTGGGTATTACAACTATTACCCCCTTAAAAGAAATTTCGTCCTCGAAAATTTTCAAATAAGAATATAACATATCACATAAGTAACGGAACTTTCATATCAGAGTTACTAACTTATATAACAAGAATCTCCTAAACACACATGTATATCTGAAATTTATAATTAAGTTCATAACCTTAATTGTTAATTACCTTACCACCATGTTCTAATGGTTCTTCCACTAGATATCTTAATAACATATTTACTCCTTCAGAAAATCAATATAGACTTATAGATAATAGGATTGACTATTGATACGGATATTTCCTATATAAACATGCTTAATCATAACTAAGATATATTCACATAAAGCAAAGCAGGAATGGTCACAAACATAACTAAATGAACATAGATTAAAGAACAAGGTTCATTGTTACCTTGACTAAAATTCTATTGTTCGAATAGATTAGGGTATAGAGAGCGAATTGATTCTTCTGACTCCCATGCTGCTTCGCGTTCAGAGTAATTTTTCCATAGAATCTTAATAAACTAAATTACTTTCCTACGCATAACCCTTTCTTGTCGATCTAAGATGGCTTCTGATTCCTCTTCATAGGACAAATCTTCGTGAATTGTAAGTAACGGATAACTAATCACATGAAGTGGATGATAATTATATCCTCTTAACGAGTAGACATGAAAAACGTTATGAACGTGTGAGAGTTGAAGCGGTAGAGCTAGTCGATATGATACTTCTCCGATTCTTTCAAGGATTTTAAACGGACCAATGAAACGGGGACTAAGCTTCCCTTTAATTCCAAATCTACGAACGCCACGCCAAGGTGATACCTTTAAGAAAACGTGGTCGCCAATTTTTAATTCGAGTGGTCGTCTATCTTGATCTGCATAGCTCTTTTGTCTGCTCTGAGCTTCTTTCAGTTTTTCTCGGGCCATAGTGACTTTTTCATTTGTAATCTGAACTAGTTCTGGCCCTTCAATAATCTTTTCTCCAACTTCATCCCAGCATATCGGTGCGCGACATTTTCGACAGTACAAAAGTTCAAAAGGTGCCATGCCAATACTTGCTTGCCAACTATTGTTGTAAGCGAACTCAACAAGGCATAGATATTCATCCCAGTTTCCAGACCATTCAAGTGCACATGCTCGGAGCATATCTTCCAAAGTCTGAATCGTACATTCTGACTGCCCATCTGTTTGTGGATGGAAAGCCGTACTAAACTTTAGTCGTGTCCCCCAAGCTGCCTGAAAACCTTTCCAAAAGCGTGAGGTGAAACGTGGGTCTCTATCGGAAACAATGGAAGATGGTGTGCCATGGAGTCGAATAATTTCTTGAAGAAATATTTCGGATAACTTATTAACCGAAAATCCTTGCTGAATCGGTAGAAAATGTGCTGATTTCGACAATTTATCGACAACAATCCATACAACATCATTCTTTTTGAAAGTTTTAGGCAAACCGGTAACAAAATCCATTGTGATCTCATCCCACTTCCATATGGGAATATCCAATGGCTGCAACAGACCGCTTGCTCGTTTGTGTTCAATTTTCACTTGTTGGCAAGTGAGGCATTTACTTACATAGCGAGCAACGTCTTCCTTCATACCATTCCACCAGAAGTTCTGTCTTAAGTCTCGATACATCTTGGTAGATCCTGGGTGAATTGAAAATGGTGAGCTGTGAGCTTCAGCTAACAATGACTCACGAAGGGTGGAGTCATCGGGTACACAAAGTCTTTTACCGCACCAAATCACCCCCTGATGGTCTATACGAAATTCAGATTGCTTACCCACCTCAAGATTTTGCGCAATTGCCCAAAGTTCTCCATCTTGCTTTTGTGCATCTTTAATTCGTGATATGAGGTCGGGTTCAATCTGCATTCTAGCTAGATATCCATCAGATTTACTAACCTGAAGCCAAATGTTCATTCTTTCGAGATCCCTCCTAATACGAGGCTGAATTTGTAAGCAAGATATAGTCCCGGAATTCTTTCGACTCAACGCGTCAGCTACAACATTGGCTTTACCTGGATGGTATTGAATATTTACGTCGTAATCTTTTAAAAGTTCTAACCACCTTCTTTGCCTCATATTTAGCTCCTTCTGCATAAATATGTACTTGAGGCTCTTGTGGTCAGTAAAGATATCACAACTCTCACCATACAGATAGTGTCGCCAAATCTTAAGTGCAAAGACGACTGCGGCTAGTTCTAAATCATGTGTAGGGTAGTTAACTTCATAAGGCTTCAACTGACGAGAGGCATAAGCGATAACCTTCCCATGTTGCATTAGCACACAACCTAATCCTTTCTTTGAGGCATCACTATAGACTTGGTAACCTCCTGATCCAGAAGGGAGAGCGAGTATCGGGGAGGATACGAGTCGTTTCTTCAATTCTTCAAAGCTTTTCTCTTGTTCCTCATTCCATGAGTACTTCACCCCTTTTCTTAGGAGTTTTGTGAGTGGTAAAGCAATTACCGAGAATCTTTCAACAAATCTTCGGTAATAGCCAGCAAGACCCAAGAAACTTCGTATTTCGGTAACAGAAGTGGGTCTTGGCTATTTTGTAATAGCTTCAACCTTTGTTGGGTCTACCATAATTCCTTCTGCTGATATGACATGATCTTGAAATGCCACTTGGCTAAGCCAAAAGTCACATTTGGAAAACTTAGCGTACAACTTCTCATGTCGCAAGATTCCAAGTACTGTATGTAGATGTGCTTCATGCTCTTCGTGACTCTTAGAATATACCAGAATGTCATCGATAAAGACAATAACGAATTTGTCTAGGAATTTGTGAAATACGCGATTCATCAAATCCATGAAGACTGCAGGTGCATTAGTTAGCCCAAAGGGCATAACCAAAAATTCGTAATGGCCATATCGAGTACGAAAGGCTGTCTTGGGAACATCATCATTCTTGATTTTTAGCTGATGGTACCCGGACCTCAGGTCGATTTTTGAGAAGAACTGAGCCCCCTGAAGTTGATCAAAGAGATCATCAATGCGAGGCAGAGGATACTGATTACGAATAGTAATCTTGTTCAGCTCTCGGTAGTCAATACATAAACGCATACTACCGTCTTTCTTCTTCACAAATAAGACCGGAGCACCTCAAGGTGAAACACTAGGTCGTATGAATCCTA
This sequence comes from Helianthus tuberosus, assembly GCA_030545235.1. Lineage (NCBI taxonomy): Eukaryota > Viridiplantae > Streptophyta > Magnoliopsida > Asterales > Asteraceae > Helianthus > Helianthus tuberosus. The sequence goes on along the minus strand of CM060430.1, from coordinate 141,488,512 downwards.
GATCTAATAATTCTTGCAATTGTTCCTTCAACTCCTTCAGTTCCATTGGGGCCATACGGTATGGAGCTTTAGAAATAGGTTCGGCACCAGGGATCAAGTCGATGGTGAATTCTACCTGACAGTCGGGTGGTAATCCCGGTAGTTCATTCGGAAATACATCAGGATATTCACGAACAACGAAATGGCTATCGATACTCTTAACACTAGCAGAAGTATCCTTAATCGATGCTAGGAATCCAGCACAGCCGTTTGATAAAAAATTTCGAGCTTTGAATGCAGAGATAATTTTAAGAGATTTATGAGCTTGAGTTCCCTGATATATAATATCAGGATGATGAAGATCACTGAAAATAACACGGCGAGAATAACAATCTATGGTTACTCGATGTCGAGATAACCAATCTATCCCTAGAATAACATCAAAGTCACACATATGTATTGGAAATAGGTCTGCCTTACACACAAAATATGGATCGGACAATTTTTATATATGTAAGTGATTACGAATGAATTTTTCATGGGAGTGGAAATGGTTAAAGTATGATTTAAGAGAGTTGGTCTTATTGGAAGGTACTTAGTAAACGAGTGGGATACTAAAGAATGAGTCACTCCTGTATCGAACAATCACATAGATACTACGTTCACCAAGCTGAAGGGTTCCAGATACAGTACCTGGGGCATTAGCATCTTCAGTTGCAGAAAGTGCGAAAATTCTTCCTCTAACATTGGGTTGGTTATTCTTCTTAGTATCTTTCTTAGGACATTCCTTGATCATGTGTCCAGTTTGGCCACATCTAAAGCATGCTCCTGTACCTCGGTGACAAACGCCCTGATGTCTCTTACCACAAGTATTACATAGAGGATATGTAATTTGATTCGGTTTTTGTTTTTGGAATTTAGAGATCCATATGTCTATATTATAGGTATTATGGTTCGTGGTATTCTCACGAATTTCTTCACCAGAGACTGGATTAGTGTTAGTGCCTTCTGGATGATGAGTTTGTTGAATAACGGCCTCAGCTGTTTGAGCAACAAGATTTGGAAGCAACCCGGCAACAGCCTGGTTGATAGCATTAATTAAGTCTGGATCAACTGGAGTCTCATTCGAAGAAATGTTGTTACGTACAGGGTTAGTACGAGTACTCCTATGTAGCGGACGACGAGGAGGCATATCTATACGAAATAGACAAAGGAATTAAACCAAATAAGAGATCAAGTTGAATCCTATCATGGATATCTACCCATTCCTCACAGGTTTTAATTACTATCTTCAAGTTTTCTACAGGAAAGAACCTTTGCTCTGATACCATAGCTGTAACACCCCAACCCGGAAGGGCTGACGTGTCACAATAACAGTATCATAAACAAAAGTCATAATTCCATTTATTTATTTATTGATAAGGATACAACGACACGACAATTTTACTTAAGGTTAATATACAAGTGGAGACATTCGACTTGATTAACTAACATCTTTAGATTTAATCCTAGGCTTTATTCTTCTCTCTTTTCCCCGCCCAATGTAACCTGCTGACCTGTAAATACAAAATTTATACGTAATGAGCCGAATGCTCAGTACGGAATTATAGGCTCAAAGAACAAATAACGCTTTATATGCAATGTTATTCGGAGGAAACTTATTGCGAAAATGATACGATGCACGAACATAATTTCATAATTATATCTTACGAATGTACCCATGAGCAAACTGAAAACGTGACAATACACATGTAGCTACTCCTGCATACTTATCACACGAGATGGCAAGTTGGCATACCTGCTATCCACCTCATTATACTTAAATCCTAGGATCGATCCATACGCCTCCTAACAGCCTTATGTACCACACTTGTACTTAAGAGACGCCGTGAACTGATCTCTCCGTCACGGATGGAGCACATGATGTCGATGCCGCAACAACATGCTCGTGGGACACTCCACGAGAAGCGATACTCAGGGTATCAGAGTACAAATAGTCTTATTCACATAACTTATAAAACTTATTTTCATAACAAAACGGAACATATATTGGAACATGCGATAATGAGTACAACTAACATAATACTATCGCATGACATAAAAACTTAAATCAAATGATTAGAATAGAATTCGAACGGACTGTCAAATGAATCGATAATCAAAGACGTGAGGAGTTTTTAAAAGATATATTAATTTAGTGGGTTATAACAATTTGAATATGAAGCAATAAGGAGTGGGGTAAGGATCCGTACCTTAATAACTCCAAAGTGAAGCTACCTTGTGCTAATATTTTAGATTTATACGGGCAGAGTTTAGACTACTGATTAGTCTTTTAACCTAATTTAAATAACATGCACACAAACTAGGTTAGTAACTTAATACAGCATTTACGATAACTCACGAGATCAAATTCTCACAACGAACGACAAAGTGCGATACTTAAACATCCATCGAATTAACGACGAACGACAAAGTACGATACTTAAACTCATCCATCGAATTAACAACGAACGACAAAGTACGATACTTAAACTCATCCATCGAATTAACGACGAACGACAAAGTACGATACTTAAACTCATTCATCTAATTAATGACGAACGACAAAGTATAACCCTAATGTGGGCAGCACTTAAACATCCATTGGATATATTGATCGATCGGACAATGAATCGTAATAGCGATCGAGTTATTACCCTGTTCTGCAGCACCCCGCTATACTGAATTAGTGTTTCGTGTGTGTTAATTGAAGTAAATAGAACATAATTTGGTGCCTGAAGAGAATTTCTTCGTCGTTTTTGTGTCCAGAATCAAGTCCCAACCTCTGCTATTTATACACGAAATTGGACTAGCTTACGGACCGTAAGACTCCTAATGTTACGGTCCGTAAGGATGCTTACGGACCGTAAGCTAAACAATGTTACGGTCCGTAAGGTATACAAATAGGCTATAGGGTAGCCACGCGTGGGACTAGCCTAGCTGAGTCAGTAGTTTCGAATAATTTACATTTGACAACGAGATTTTAAAGATAATCGTCAAGTAGGTAATACCCCCCCCCCCTGAGTTTTAGGGGCCCTAATCCTGATTCTGAAAATTCTGAAATTTCTAGGGTTTGTACGGAATTACTTGGGTGTCTTAATTAAGGTTTCCTATTGGATAATAAAAATAATAGTTTTGGTTGATATACAGAAAGATGGATCATAAAATAAATGTTTAGTTTATTATAAATTATTATTATTTATTTTAAATGATTTTAAATTTTTTGGGTATTACACATACATTACGAATATTCAAATCACAACAAACACACTACTCAATACTATTTGAACGCTAACCGTTAATGCATGTATTACGTGGCTTATGAATGCTTGTTTGTTATTTTTACACATGGAATGCTGTATACCTGCCTTAGCAACGATAGTACTATAGTTTGGACTCAGCACATGTTCGCAGGGGTTGTTAAGGACAATTACTTGCATGGAATACGGTGGTAATCATGTATTGCGAATTGCCTCAGGCAGTCAACCCGCAGTCATTGGTATCGATGGATCTATGTCGATAACTAACGTGCTTCATTTCACTATGTGTACGTGCTGGTTATTCGTAAACGAATTCGAACTCTATATGCTATTATCAAACTTGTATGCTCACCTTTACATTATATGTATTGACTTTATTTTAACGTATGTGACAGGTGCTTAGGATGCACATCTGCTAGGAAATCGAGGCTAGAATAAGGCTCTAGAGGCCAACAAATAGTTGTCTGTACAAATTAAATCAAGGGTCTCTAGAAGCAGATAAACAATTGCTCTATTTGAAAATCTGAGTTGTCGGATTAGAACTATTTGGCTAGATTTTGTCTGTAATAATTTGTTTACCTTTTGAGACATGGTATGGGACATGTTACTTTAAATTGATTGGTAATGATAATTGTTATGGAAACTTCAGGACAATCTGTTTCGCTCAGTGCCATGCCCCGATGTTTTCGCCATCGGTTGAGGTGTGACATGGCAAAATGGTGACAACAGGAAAATTGCTACCGTTTTATGACCAAAAGTTTCATGACAAAAGCCCTCTTTTCTAGTAGTGAGGGCTTACGCGGCCCGCGTTGACCTCCGGTCAATGCGTAGCTTAGCTGGGTCACTATGTAGCCTCGCCAGATGTTGGGCCACGTGGCGGCCCAGGGCCGTGCCAGGCCTTAATTTGACGCGGCCCGCGTCACGCTTGGGGTGGGGCTTACGCGGCCCGCCTCAGTCCAAAAATTCAATTTTTAATGATTTTTAATACTATTTAATATATTTGAGGTCCGTTGTCGCGTATGGGGTGTGTTTTGGGACATTTTGGAATATTTAAAATATACTAGGGTGTCGGAAAAATTATGAGGGTGTCGGTTTATTTAGGATTGTTACATTAGAAGTTCATACCCGGGCTCCAACACGGTGACAGATGACGTGAAGGGTCATCCTCCAAGAACTACCCTCCTCCACACCAGTCTAAAGATTTCATAATGTTGGGAATAGGAAATTTCTATATATGACAGACTTCATTGTTGATTTAGTGTTGTAATGTAGGCTAAGGATAAAGCAAAATGAAATCACATTTTGCCTAAGCTAAAGAATTCTTGTATCTCATAAAGTGATTTTAGTGGCTTTCATAATATAACGCCAACTTGTATAAAACACAGAGCAACCGATAAGATTTTCTTTGAATTTTCAAATATATATAGCCAAAGGTTTGTTTAATTAATTAAATAAATTGGTCTAAGTGACCATATCGTGTTTTTCACTTATTAAGCTTCAAGCTTAAGTCATGTGTATTGAAGTTAATTATAAGTTAATGTATAAACGCGACAAGAATCCTAGATTCCTAGGTTTTGAAATGATTAGATCACTACAACACAAGTACTTAAGTTGTATCATGTAAAAGAAATAAAGAACTATGGTATGTACGTACGGTGGTTAGACTAGTGGGTATGGAGAGCCTCATCCCCAAAGGGATGGGCCGCCATGTAGGAGTGGCTTGGAGGGGATGGACCTAGGGGGGGGTGGGGGATGAACCCCTTTATGTATATATATGTATGTATGTATAGGTATATGTGAGAGAAGGGAGGAGAAGGAGGCCCGGCGAGATCGGCTGGTGGGAGCCGGAAAGGACGGGACGGGGCGAGAGGGGCGGTGTGGGGGACCGGCGCCGGGCCTCGCCGGGCCTAAGCCGGCCCCCATACCGCTTAGTCTTACCAATAAGGAAATAAGTGTAAAACAAGAGTGTGCACTATACCTAACCATATTGTTTGGTCTTTTTCTTGGAGGATATAAACATCCGATTTGATGTGGGTAAGGTTGTTATAGCCGACATAAGGTAGGATGTCACATAACCCATAAAGAAAATTTACAAATTTTAAATCTTGTGTGTGCAATAAACACATACAACTTTTTAAAACGATTGGCTCATTTTTCTTTCTAGAAATCGTTTATGTAATTGAAAAAAATAAAAATAAAGCAAACGTGCATGATGTTCAAAATTTCTATAATTGTTTTCATAATAACCATTTATGATGTTCGGTGGAATATTGACAAATAGAGAAAAGATTAGGATATTGATATATATGATTTATAGTTTAATGAATCACATTGGCCCACTTCTCTTTACTTTTCAAAGTTTACGATCATTTTTCTTCAGTAAATTTAAACAAAAATTTAGTCTATTTATAAGTGAATTACAATATATGAATCTATAAAGTTAAATTGATAGGAACGCATTTTTTAATTACTTTTTATATATTTTGAAAACACAATTATAAAATATCCAGAGAGTTAAATCATTAAAAACTATACCCTAAATATTACAAGTTTGTAAAAGTTTATATTAACTAAAGTTTATATTAATATGATTGATGAACAAATAAAAAATAAACTAAAACATACGGGTTGATGACCTTTTGGTGCATCGGTTCAAGTCTCACCTGGAGCAATAATGCTCTGGGTTGGGTTAGTGGTTCTGCCAGAGTGGGTTTTCGGACGGTGAGTTTTCTCTGGATTGGTGGCGGGTTGGGTCACTAGCATCGTCTACGTTCGCAGGTGTGGGTGCCTGGGTGACCTTTTGCCACTGGGGTTTACTCAAGTGATCAAACTTTTATTGGTCGTTAATAAATTAAAACATACGTCAGAAGTCACCGAAATAAATATAAAAAGCTTTTTTAAGGTAGAAAATGAATGAGGGCCCTCATGCCATCATACACAATCACTTAGTCACGATATATCGTACACACTGCCACCTGATTTGTAATAATGGTGGTGTGCTCATGAAAAGAGACCAAGTAATGAGGGTTGTATTTACATGGATTTTAGGCCGTGGGGTATGGTGGGGCGGGGGTTAGGCTTGGGTTGGGGCATTTGGTGACACGTGGAATGGGAGGAAGCCCACCGCCTGGTTACGTGTCCGCGGGGTATGGCGGGGCGTGGGTTGGGTGCACCGCGTGGCAGGAGTAATTAAAAAAAAAATAATACCAAAAAATTTATAAAAAATCACACAACAATTATAAAAAAAACCTACAACTTCATCAAAATTTAAAACATTACATAATCCTAAAAATTACAAAAAAACAAACCTAAAGCGTTAAAAAAATTTCAAAAAGGTCGATCTTGTCGAACGCCTTTTTTTCCTTGCCTCGAAACTCTATGTTAGCCACCGCCACCCGGTCCTCGTGGCTTAACTCGCCACCGGGAACGGCTTCGTAGTAAGCCTTGAAACGCTCGAGCTTGGGCCGTAGATCGCGCCATTTATGTTGGCACGCGTTGAGGAAGTAGCGGTCGTTACCGACGTTATGTCGGTAGGCTTCGAATGCTTCCACCCAATATTTTGTTTGGCCCGGTGGCCGACCCTTCATAGCGTCAACGACGCTTGTGACGAGAGCAATTTCCTCTTCATGAGTCCAAGATGCCATAGCGGGGTTGGGTTCGTGGGATGGGGTGGACCAGTGGGGTAGCGGGTTCGAGAAAAGTGGGTAGCCGGTGGGGTTGGTGGGGTTGTTGGGTTCGTGGGATGGGAGGACCAGTGGGTTGGGGTTACAAATATATAGGCCCTTTGGGTGACCCGCATGGCGGTTCGAGAAGATGGGGGACCGTTTGGGGGGGCCGTTTGAATTTTAAAATTCAAAATTTAAAAAACCAACCGCCTGACGTGGCGGGTGAGCCAATGAGATTCAGCCAACTAGCATGGCCATACCGCCCCATGCCCGGCTTGAAAGCCAAGCCCCAAGGGCCACGCCCAAACCCAAGCCCACCCGGGGTGGTGGCTTGGACGTTTTCCCCCAACCCACGCCCAAACCCCCGCCCCATACCCCACGGTCTTACATAGTGTATAATCAAAGAGTATGTTGTTCTAAAATAGTAATAAAAAACTAAGCTTCCATACGAACTACCATTATTCATGATCTAAATATCCAAAAAAACTAAAAATTGAACACGAATTCCACGTGGCAATATGGGTTGACCAGCAATTTAAATGGATCAAAATTAGATCCGGTGAATTGTTGCGCCTTGGATCTTGTGGGTGTGATGTAACCTATTTAAATGATCATAAATTGTTTTAAATAGTTAATAAATGATCATAAATTGTTTTTAAATAGTTAAAAATACTCATACGATTCCAATTATAGATTCTTATATAATACACAATAATAACTAACAAATAACGAGATAACGACAACAATAACAATAACGTAAACAATAAAACACTAACAACTAGGAGAAGCATACACAAACAAACAATAATAACTAGGATCTAAGTTTCGGTCATTTAAACGACAAATACTCACACACATATGTCTTAGTCCGGTCATGAAACCAAGTTGGTGAGCCTCTTTTGATTAGAAAGGGCTAGACCGGCCTTACGTGTGTTTGTAGGCTTTAATACGTTAAAAGTGTATTTTTTGATCTATTGATTTAATGAGTCACGTCTTTGAATCTTGATCAGATTCGGACTCTACGTAGCCATGGTGGCTCGTTCACTGATCTTATCGGTTCTTCTACTCTCAAAACTCTTGAATTCTCGATAGTAACACGGCTTTTATGACTTGAATCGGTAGAAGTAGATGAAAAACTCGCCATTGAATCCGAATTTCGCTCTTTGGTCAATGCTGGTTTGTTCTTCCTACGAGTGGGGCCCAATGTGAGCTCGATTTCACTCTCGTCAATGATCTCCGAGCTACCATTTTCATCCACTAGATCTTGTTTTTGTGGCTTGTTAAAAGTGTAGTTATTGTTTTGGTACTCCAAGCATACGGTGCCGTTTTTTAAGCTCCAAGTTTCTTGATCATTTTGCATACTTCTTTGCATGTTCTTCATCATGATCCTCTGGATTTGATATAGCCTATGAAGTTCATACACCTTAAAAAATAAAAAATAAAAGTAAGTAAAAAAAAATAAAAAAAAAATCTGATTGTCAAATTACCAAAATGGTTAATTAATATACCCAAAAAAATAAAATGTAAAATCACCTGTTGTTTAAATGTTTCTTCATGCTGTAAGATGACCATCTTCATGCATTTTATATCATATGGTAGAACCAGTTTCTCCATTGATGTCTTCAACACATAAACTTTATCAGCATCATATATCTAGGTAATTAACTAATACTTTTTTTTTTTGGAAAATTAATTAATAATCAAAGACATGGACTTTTAGTTTAAAAGAACATCTAAACATGTATAAAACAAAATATAAAGCTTGCATACAAATCACACACACATATATTAGGAGTGAATATGAGGGTGATTTGACTTTTAAGATGGTCAACCATACTAGTTAAGGGCTCTGGATCCAACCCAAGAGATCAAAACATAATCATGGTCATGCATCATCTCAAATTTACACTTTAAATAAAGAAAATGTATATAATCTATGATGAAGTTAAATCTGAGTTTGAAAAAAGGTATTTATTTGAATTTTTGAAGGTTAAAAGTTTGACCTTTTTTTTTCTGGTTGAGTAGTGTATGAGTAGGAAGAGAAGCTTTTATCTAACCTGTTATAGAACTATAGAAGACCCATGTGAAGATGAAGATAGAAGGCAAACATCTGAAACTTGAATGGGTGCTTTTATATATATATAGCTCTCACACGAAATTAAGATTCTCTTTCTTTTCTTTTCTTTTATTTTATTTATCTATATATTTTCATATTAATTACAACATTGAATAAATAATTATAATACGATAAAAGACATTAACTATTAATTAATGTTTGGTTGAATTGTATAAAATTTATTCAAAATAATCTAGAGGTTTTAAGATGTAAAATATGTGATTTTACTGTGGTAGAGTAATTATTGTAAGGTAATTATAATTACTCTACATCTACAAATTTATAGAGTAATTATACTTACTCTACTAGTGTAAACTCGTGACTTTTTTATTCTGATACTAAAATACGTGTTTAATAAGATAGGAAAAAAATTTAAATATAAAATAATAAAAATATCTCCCTCACTTCTCACATTAAGAGTATTTTATATGTTAAGATCCATTTGTTCAATAACTTAACCCCTTTTTGTAATCATGGTGACTTATTTTGTAGTTGAGGGCTATACAGAGTGGAGCTCCCGCACACATTGGGAGCTTGATGGAAGTTGAGGGAACATCATCCCATGTGTTGCATGGTGTTGCAAAAAAGTCCCGAGCCGACGCAGTTCTCATGACTCACCGAGCATATATCCCTCTATCACCCAATCAAAATTTGACACCTCACTTTTAAATGTATTAAATTAAGTGTTTGATAAAAAAAAGTTGAGGGGAGTTTAGAGAACTCCACCCCACCAGTTTAGTGAAGTCCTGGAAAAAACTAAGGTGACAATTAAATTTGTGATTGGTAGTTGGTAAGGGAATATAAGCAGAGTTGAAAGATGGACCCTCATCCTAATATTTAATCAGAGAGTCAGGTAATGAGTTTGGGTGTGTGGTTTTGACCGTTGGATGGGATAGCTCAGGAACACCGACGCAAGCATATCGGGTTCCGACGGGTTCAAACAAGGGAGGTGAGCTGTCAACATGGAAGGGTGATTAGTCCCGCTATTGTGGCACCAAATTGATATGATATAACCATATTTCGTCGATTGATGTTCATAATCTCTGTTGAAGTTTATTACCCTAAAGGTCAACATGTGATCTCCATTCACAAATTAATATAAACAATATGATCAGAATTCAGTTTATTAGTTTTACAGTTAAATGTCATTTTAGTCCATGTGGTTTGGGTCATTTTGTCAGTTTAGTCCAAAGGTTTCATTTTTAATCTGTGGGTCCAAAAAGGTTTCACAGTTACCATTTTAGTCCATTGGGTTAACTTCATCCATTTTTTCTGTTAACGAGAAGGCCAATTCGGTCATTTTATATGGCTGAATTGCCCTTTTAGTTAACAGAATTACATACAAAATGACCAAATTGGCCTTCTCGTTAACAGAAAAAATGGATGAAGTTAACCAAGTGGACTAAAATGGCAACTGTGAAACCTTTTTGGACCCACATGTTAAAATGAAACCTTTGGACTAAACTGGCAAAATGACCCAAACCACAAGGACTAAAATGGCATTTAACTCTTAGTTTTAAATGAATTAACACGTAATATCAACCTGACCCATCAAACCCGTACAACCCATCCTTTTACATGGATACGACACCCAAAGATATGGCAAAAATGTCCTCCCCCATGGGCGGACCTAGGTGAAGCCCAGGGTGGGCGGACACACCATTTGTAAAAAAAATTTAGTGTATTTTTTAGGTAAAAAACTCAACCGCACCCCCTAAAACTATGCTTGAACCTCTCATCCGCATCCCTAGTAAATAATTTCTGGTTCCGCCACTGCCCCTAGAAACAGAAACAGAAACACACAAGAATAGCAGAGATCGCTCAACATGCCGTTGTGATGCTCTGATAAAGTTTAAGCAAAGAGTATTAAATACTTTTTAAGTGTATTTTAACAGGCACGGAAATCAAGGAATTCTGAAGTTATATTTGGAGGCATCCAAAACATTGTTTTCTTTTTCTTCCAATCAAGTTCAAGTTTTGTGCAGCAAACGCCCCCCACAGACATCTATCATTGCGTTTTTTTTCTTGAAATTAACTAAAAAACTTTTGTGTTCTTTTATAGGGACATCTTTTATATTTTTTAATAAACTTTAATGCATAAAGAAAACCTTTTTAGGATCCACAATCACACATAAACCAAAAGTAAAATATATCGACTTTTTAATAGTTTACTATGAGGAAAAAAAAGAATCATTGATAGTAAAATAATTTATTTTGTAACTTTATTCTCATAAAATTATTGTAAATGTATATCCAAACAAAGCCATAAATATAAGACCGTACACTCGATTCATGACATACACTTGAATACCTGATGGACCACGGCCCTGATTTTTATGTAAATCTTTAAAATATTTTATTATATGTCGTTTCTAAATTTAAGCCAAATGGACAAGCATGGAATGGACTCATCGAAACAAGATCTTGACAAGCCAAATTGCCACATGCATCAAATTAAGATTTTTTTTTCATCCATTAAAAGATTTACAATGTCCCCTTGCATTTTCACTATATCACACAATCACACTTGGTACATATAAAGATTTATTACATTAAAACATCTTCCTAGAAACTATGTCTATTGGTTAAAAGATAATAGCAAGCTATATAATATGTTGCTTAAAGCTTATTTAAAGGTAGCTTAACTTGAATTTCATGTTACCTACTTGTATTTACAGATAATAAAAATATGGTTTTGCATTTAATTATGAGCAAATTTAGGTTGAGACATGAAAGTTGATAACAATGTAACCAAATTTTCTTTTCATCTTTGGATCATATATTCAAAAGATAACAACTAAAGGAATTCATTTAGCTCTACCATGCTCCCCATACCTTAACATCATAAGACATTTTTAACAAATAAATGGTTTGTACACATTTCTTACTTTTTTTTTGTGTTTTAGCAAGGCAAACTTAATACAAACACACACCCAATTAGCCAGAGGCGGTCATGATGATTCAGGTGCCTTGGCCGAGCTAGAAAAAATGCCCCAAACCCTTAGGCCTTAACAAATTAAATAAGGTAAATTATTATTTTTTTACACGCCCATGAAAGTTATAGCAATAAACGATCATTCGCATCTATATATAACCGAGAACTTTTAGAGTTTTTGTGCCCCTAAAAAATGTGTGCCCCTGCCGGACGCCCACATTGCCCCACCTTAGAGCCTCATCTGCGATTAGCAATAACTGACCTAAGGAAAAGAACCAAAACAATTACTTACAAAGGAGTGAATTTGGTAACCACTTGTTGGGATTGAACCCTATCAAAGGAACAGATAATTAGAGCCAAAACCGGATCAGAGCAGTGGATCCAGAATAAGCAGATGTTATGTATACAAGTCTCGCCCCTTGTTAGTGGTTTCAACATCTGCTGACCTCCAATCCACTGATCCTTACAACAGCTGATCTAAAACTATTGATCAAGTCAAAGACTGATGAAGACTAAAGCTCTGCTGGTCAATCTACTGCTGAAGATATCAAGTACTGCTGGAGTCACAACAGTGGAAGGATATAACAGTAGTTTAGTTTTACTTATGTAATGTATTGTATAACAGTTGTTAGCATAGCAGTGTTTGTATAGATCAGTTGTTAGAGTTTGTTAGGCGGTTAGATGTCACTTTCATGGTGACGTCAGCAAAGATGCCACAGTGGTTTGTCCGTGCCTATAAATAGAACAGTACCCTGTACTGTTCTATCAGCTCTTAACCATCTTTCTTCATGTACGGCAAATCACTGTGAGCTCAGGCTGAGGGGGAGTTTGTTACATGCATGCATTGTAATCGTTGATGAAATAAATTCAATCATTCGGTTCTTTGTTGAAAATGTGTGTTGAAAGCAATTCTCCTGTTTGATTGTGTGCAAAGTTTGTCTCCATTTACATTCCGCTGCACTACTTGTTCATCTTTCATTTTAATTCAAACGTAAAACACAATCAATCCAAACTTAGATCCTAACAATTGGTATCAGAGCTCGGACAGTCAAATTTGATTTAACAATCATTTTGACATAAATAGTTCAGCTCACAATCGTTGATACTGATAGTTGTTCGTTTTGTTGAAAAACAGAGCAAGGTTTAATCACCATCAAAGTTAATTAATCAGTGCCTGTAAAACAACCAAGATGACGTCACAATCACAAGATGATAAGAATAACATCGGCTCACTTTTCAAACCACCCATGCTTAAACGTAATGAATACAACATCTGGGAGAGAAGGATGGGTCACATCCTTGCTCAGCAAAACACTGGATGTTGGAGATCAATTGTTTTTGGGCCCCATGTTCCTATGGTGCCAAGTGCTGAAGATCCAAAGAAATTCGAACCTAAACAATATGAAAACTATACTGAAACTGATTTTCAAAAGTTCGAATTGGATGCCAAAGCATTTAGCATCATAGCATCTGCATTACCCAATGAAATCTATGCTGGACTGTTACATTGTAACAGTGCCAAAGAGCTATGGGATGCACTGAAGGAACAATTTGGGGGAACGGAAGAAGTTATTGAAAACAATAGGGAAATTCTGAATCAGCAGTATGAGACCTTTTGTCACATTAACGGCAAGTCATTGACTCAACAGTTTGAGAGATTCAGCTGTCTCATTAGTGAGCTAAAACTTGTTAAGGTTGAAATTCCTAAATCAACCCAAAATAGCAGGTTCCTTAGATCACTACCAGAAAAATGGGATACAATTGCCTTTGTGACTAGAAACTCTGTTGAGTTCAAAGACCTAACACTGACCCAACTTCATGGTAGACTCCTGACCTATGAAAGGGAGCTAAACCAGAAAAAGAAGTTGCAAGAGTCTGGCAAAGTTACAGATGACTATTCATTTGGTAACACAGCTCTTTTGGGTCAAGAAGAGTCTGGCAGCAGTAAGGATCAGAGTTATGACCATTTTATTGACATAACTGCTGGAGGTAATTTCAACTCTGATCCTAACTCATCCAACTTTGCCTTCACAGCAAATGGAGAAAGCCAGAACTCTGATAATTTGTGCTTTGAACTCAATGATTTGCAACATTTTGATCCCACTGACTTAGAAGAAATGGACATTTTGCATCAATTGGCTTTGCTTAGTGTGAGAACAAGCAAATTCTATAAAAGAACAGGGAGAAAATTCTCAGGGTTACATGGGAATTTAAAAGTGGGGTTGGATAAGTCAAAAATTAAGTGTTATAAGTGCAATAGGCTAGGCCATTTTGCTAGGGAATACAGGAGTCAAACCACTGGTCCAATAATAACTCATCCCAGCTCAAACCCTAGACCACAACATCAAAGCACTGTGCACTATACCCAATATACCCCTGCAGCCCATGTTAACACTGCTCACTATGCTGCAACCCCTGTGCCTGTGCATTATGTTCAAACCACTGTTCCACAAATTCAGTATATTCAAGCCCCTGTCCCTCAGGCACAAGTGCAACCTGTTGCACCTCAACAAGCTGCTCCAACAGTGGTTCAACCAGATCAGCAAAGCTTTTTCACCCAAGGCTTTTTTGACTGGAGCAGCATGCCTGATGAGCTTGGTGATGAAAATTTTGCACTTTATGCTTCTAATGATGCTTTTAATGATGAATTTTGTCTGATGGCATTAGAGTCAATACCAGAAGGGGTAGAAGCTGAAGGTGAACAGCTAAGTGCTGAAAGAGTGGATGAAGTGGCTGAAGCAGTGGATACTGCAGTTGCTGGTGAACTACTGCTGGGAGAAAATTCGGAAACCCTGATTGAACCACTGTTTGACCCCTGGTCCAAAGAAGACAAAGAAGAAAAAGAAGAGAAGAAAGCAGGTGAGAAAGAAGATAGAGCTGATGAAGAAGGTGATCATCAATGTGATTGTGCCATGATGGCTGCTGCAAAGGTATCACCTCAGGTTCTTGAAAATCTGTGTTCAGACAAATGCATTATTGCATTTGCTAGCATTAAAGAGGTGAATGAAAACCTTAGGGATAAAGTCTTAACTGATGAAGTCAAATTTGAAAAGTCATTGAAAGAACTTAAAAACAAATTGGCTGAAAAAGACAAAGAAATCAGCAGTCTCAAAGAAGAGCAAAGCATAACCAAGACTCAACTCCAAACTATGGTAGAAAAATACCGAGTTTGTAAAAAAGAGTTGGAGTCCACCTAAATCACTTGTGAAAGATGGGTGGAGTCTTGCAAAGGTTATGAGGTCATGCTTGAGAAGCAGCTTGAAAGCAATGTCAAGTTTTGAATAGGATATAGAAAATATGATGAACTTGAAAACGCTGCTGTAAAACAAGCTGGTTCATCTGAAATAAAATCAACCAACAAGAATGGCCAAGAAGTTAAGATAACTGACAAACTTGGTAATAAAATCACTCTGGAAAGATCTGTGGGGTCCTCAACCTTTGAGGAAATTGAGAAATACCAATTTAAACCCACATGGTCTGATGAGTGTGACATTCTTGAAAATTTAAAGCCTATGGATTTCACAACCACTGATGGTGTCACAGCTCCAAAAGCAAAGGTTATTCCTATTAAAGACATCCCAACAGTGGTTCAAAACTCTGTTGCTAAGGAGTCTGAGAAAAGGAAGAAAAGAGAAAAGATCAAAAACCTGTTTTGTGATTTTTGTGAAAAGAGGAATCATCTAACAAAAGACTGTTTTCATCTAAAAGCATATGATCTAAACAAAACAAGTGTCATTGAACCTGCTGAGAGCTGCACCATCTATGGTAAAACAAACCACAAAACTCAAGAATGTGTGTATCTCAAAAACTTTGATGTAAAAAAGAATGAGTGCACTGCAAAAACATCCTTAAGTTCATCAACATCATCTGTCAAGTTCACCAAGAATCAACCACTGTTTGTGCCAGTCCAAACAGCTGTTACAAAACAGCTGAACCAAACATCTGTCAAAAGAGATGTTCAGGTGACTGATGCACCCCCTGCCAATCAATTCAGAAGAGGTAAGGAACAACCATCATACCAAAGGATCCCACATGTTTATGAGGCTTACAAAAGGCCTTCTAAACCAAGAGTGAACAGGTATCCTTTTGGTTATCAGCAGGTGATTGGTCAAGACCCCCAATAGTGGTTAGAGAAAAACAGTCCTAAAACTATCCAAACCCCTGACCTAACCACTGCCCATCCATCTGAACTCATCCCAGACACTGTTGAGACCCCATCCAAAGCCTTATTGGCTTTGGAGACCCTAATGAACTAATCCTTTTACTTCATGTGCAGGGAGCTTCTGCATGCTTAGATAGCCTTTGGTATGTAGATAGCGGAGGCTCCAGGCACATGACAGGATGTAAAGCCCTACTCAAAGATTTCAAAATCCATGGAGGGGGTGATATATCCTTTGGTAATAATAGTAAAGGGAAAGTTCTGGGGTCTGGTACAGTGGAGTCTGGTAATGTAAAATTTGAAAATGTCAATCTGATAGACAATCTAAAATTCAACCTCCTAAGTGTTTCACAAATGAGTGATAAGGGCTATGGCTCATTCTTCACAAAGGATTGTTGTAGGATTGTTGGACCAGAAATGGTTGAAAAGATTGAAGCAATAATAAAAAATGGAAAAACCAAACTTGTTGCTTAAAGAAGTGGCAATGTTTATGTGGTTGATATGTCAAAAGAGAGCCCCAGGACTGATGCATGTCTGTTCTCAGCTGTATCAAACAAAGAGACAGAATTATGGCACAGGAGATTGGAGCACACAAATCTCAAGACAATCACTACCATTTCAAAACAGGGGTTAGTAAGAGGTTTACCTCAAAAACTGTTCACCTGTTCTGAGCATTGTGTTTCCTGCTTAAAAGGAAAACAACATAAAAGCTCATACAAATCAATTGATGAGTCCAAAACAACCAAATGTTTGCAAATGCTTCATATGGATTTGTTTGACCCAGTTAAAGTCATGAGTCTTAGGAAGAAAAGATATTGTTTGGTTATTGTTGATGACTTTTCTAGGTTTACATCGACTTACTTTTTACACTCAAAAGATAAGACTGCAGGCATTCTGCAAGACTTTGTGAAACAGGTTGAAAAGCAGCTTGACCTTCCAGTGAAAATCTTCAGAAGTGATAATGGCACAGAGTTCAGGAACAAGGAGTTAGATGATTTCTGTGTGTCAAAAGGAATTGTGAGGCAATACAGCATTCCAAGAACACCAGAACAAAATGGGGTTGTTGAAAGAAAGAACAGGACCTTGATTGAGGCTGCCAGAACCATGCTTGCTGATTCAGGTTTGCCATTGACTTTTTGGGCAGAGGCAGTAAACACTGCTTGCTATGTCCAAAACAGAGTTTTAATCAACCCCAGGCATCAAAAGACTGCCTATGAACTGCTGTATAAAATAAAGCCATTGATTTCATATTTCAAGGTTTTTGGCTGCCCATGCTTCATTTTAAACTTAAAAGATTCAATCTCAAAGTTTGCAGCCAAAATTGATTGTGGTTATCATCTGGGATACTCAATCACTGCTAAGGCCTACAAAGTGTTTAACACAAGGACTAAGGCAGTGGAAGAGACTTTGAATGTAAAGTTCAATGAACTTTCATCAATGAAAATCCCAGCAAATCCTGCAGAATTGTTTGATCTTGATAAATTTAGTTTTGAAAATACTGCTGTCAAGACTAACAGTGCAGGTCCATCAAAGGATTCATCATCAGACTATGGGTATGAAGTCATCATTCCTCAACAAAAGTCTGTCTCAATGGGAAGAGCAGCAGATGTTCAAAACAGCTGTCAAAGCTCAACCACTGCTACCTCAACAGTTGTTGATCAAAGTAGCCCTTTAACCCCTGCTTCCACATCATCAAACACAGTTGACAGTCCTCCATCATTGGATAAAAGTTAGCATGTTTTCAAACCAGTTCCACCTATTCACCTCCATTTGAAGCCACTGCTGGATCATCAAAGTCACCAGCAGTGGTTAGCTCAGATGATTCACATCTGCAACCTTCACTATTAAATGCCATTGTTCCATACCAAGGAGATCTTATCTTCTTGAAATCTCATCCACCTGATCAAATCATTGGCAACATCAATGAAGGGGTGCTCACAAGAAGTCAATCCCAAAACATTTGTCTTTTTGCTGGTTTCCTATCTCTTCATCAGCCAGTCAAGTACCAAGAGGCACTAAAAGACAACAGCTGGGTAGAAGCTATGCAAGAGGAGCTCCAACAGTTTAGAAGATAACAAGTTTGGGAGCTTGTACCATTACCAGAGGGTGTAAGTCCTATTGGCACAAAATGGGTCTTCAAAAATAAAACTGATGAAAGGGGTATTGTTGTCAAGAATAAAGCCAGGCTTGTGGTTCAAGGGTTCAGACAGGAAGAGGGCATTGACTATGATGAAACATTTGCCCCTGTAGCAAGACATGAAGCTATCAGATTATTTCTGGCCTTTGCTGTCAACCACAAAATCAAGGTGTATCAAATGGACATTAAATGTGCATTCCTCTATGGTAAGATTCAAGAAAAGGTTTATGTTTGTCAACCTCCAGGCTTTGAGGATCCATTTAATCCAAATCATGTCTACAAGCTAAATAAAGCTTTTTATGGCCTGAAACAAGCACCAAGGGCCAGGTATGAAACTCTTTCCACTTTCCTACTATCCATTGGTTTCACAAGAGGTAAAATAGACAAAACATTGTTTTTAAAATGGAGAGGAAAGGATTTGATGATTGTCCAAATTTATGTGGATGACATCATTTTTGGAAGCACATGTAATAAAATGTGTGAAGAGTTTAGGCAACACATGACAGCTGAGTTTGAAATGAGTGCAATGGGTGAACTCCAGTGCTTTCTTGGTCTCCAAGTAAGGCAACTGCAAAATGGCACTTTTATCCATCAAGGCAAATATGCCAAAGAACTTTTGAAGAAATTTGAGATGGATGATTGTAAGCCATGCAGTACACCCATTGCAACCAATAAAATAGTCATGTCTGATGAGAAGGATGATTTGGTTGATCAAACTTTATATAGAAGCATGATTGGGTCTTTATTGTACCTAACTACATCTAGGCCAGACATCATGTTTGCAACATGTGTTTGTGCAAGATCTTAATCAGCCCCAAGAAAGTCAAACCTTATTACTGTAAAAAGGATATTCAGATACCTAAAAGGTGCTCCCACACTTGGTATCTGGTATCCAGCTGATGGTAAAATTGAGCTTTCAGGTTTCTCAGATAGTGACTTTGCTGGATGTGACAAGACAAGGAGGTCCACTTCAGGAGGGTGACAATTCCTAGGCAATTGCTTAGTGTCTTGGCAAAGCAAAAAACAAGCAGCTGTTTCCACATCCACTGCTGAGGCAGAGTATATAGCTGCTGCAAGCTGTACAGCCCAACTGCTTTGGCTTCAAAATCAATTGCTGGATTTTGGTATCACTGCCCTAAAGACACCTCTCATGTTGGACAGTCAGGCAGCAGAAAATATCATCAAAAATCCAGTTTCCCATTCAACCACCAAGCACATTGATATCAGACATCACTTTGTAAGGGATTGCTATGAAAAAGGTTTGATTTCTCTGCATCATGTTCCAACTAAGGATCAGCTGGCAGATGTACTAACCAAAGCATTAGACACATCCACCTTTGAAAGCTTGATCTCTAGGATTGACATGCTAAACATGGAATAACAGGCAAAATCCTATTTTTCTATGAATAAAAGCATTAAAATGTTTTCAGAAAATCAAAAATCCATCCTTAAAAATAGCTAAAAATGAATTTTTCATTAAATCCTTAAAAGTCTGCCATAACCACTGTTTTGTTCAAAAGTCAGTTCTACTTGAAAAGTCTGTCCACTGCTGAAAGTCAACCCATGTTCTCTCTTTTCCTTGATAAGCACTGTTGTTCAAAATCAGTGCTTTATCCACTGTTATGCTATCCACTGATAGTAAAAATAACCCATTGCCCTCATTATTACCGTTACAACCACTGATCTTGTTCCATCAGTAGTTTTCATAAAAACACTTGTCCTTCATTTCATCAGGGGTTGGCATGTGGACAGTACATAGCGGTCAGAGCTTTTGTAACCGCTGCCACGTCAGCATTCACTTTTTCCTTTATAAAACCCTTTCCAAAACCCCCAAACAGGGCTTTACTGTCGAATCGAATTCACAAAAATTCCTTTCATAAAGCAGTTTCCATCTCCTTCTTCAAAATCCTTCATCAATCTTTTTCTCCAAAATGACAAAATCAAAGTCATCTGCGAAATCCTCTTCAAAATCATCTCCTAAAAGGCCACTCAAATGGCTACCACACCCATCGAAATACCATACAAAGCTCCTCACAATTATCTGGGTCTCCTTACAAAACCAGGCACTACCGATACCTTCGATTCCATTATTGATACTATGTCTGCATCAAAGTACAAAACTTTGTTAACAGCAGATGCACCGATTTATCTGAAAACCCAGAGAGAGTTTTGGAAAAATGTTACTCTTGAAAAACAAGGCGAAGACGTCATAGCCATTAACTCTTCTCTAATGGGTAAAGCAGTCAAAATCACACCACAATCCATCTCGGAAGTCTTTGAACTCGATGAGCAGCAAGGTAACATTTCTTTTCCTAAAAATGAGTTAAAAACTGATTTCCTTGAAAGAGGGTATGCAGATACAATAAAAAAGGATACCTTACAAAAAGGTAATTTTCCACCTGCAACAAGATTTTTGTTCCATACCCTGTTAATGTGTGTTTCAAACAAAACAACTTCTTTTAATGAGATACCATTAAAGATTCAAAACCTGGGATATGCTATTCTCCAAGATGAAAACCTCAATTACTCCTAGGAAATCTTTAATGATTTGGTTAAAAATGTTGATAAAAAGCCATTCTTACTTTTTCCAAGATTTCTAAGTTATTACTTTCAAAAGAAATTTGGTAAGGATGATGCTCATGTAATAAAACAAGGTGACTCTTTTCAAATAAACACCTTAACTGTTGAAACTTTCACAAGAATGTAAACACCTTGCAAAACACAAGTAGAGGTCCCTGAGCAGAATTTAGTAGCTACCACTGCTCCTCAGGTATCTGCTGCTGAGCCTACTGCTCTAGGTGATCATAGCAGCAAAACAACTGCTTTGAAACCCACACCTAAAATCACCAAAAAGCCAACACAAAAGAAAACTCAAAAGCCCCCCAAACCTACCAAAAAGGCAACTCTGGATGATGAGATACCAGAGCAACTGCCAGTGACAGCACAAAAGTCACAAGAAACCACTGCTGCTACTTCCTCACAGCAGATGGTAGAAATATCTCAACCCTTACCCGAAACTCCTCCTGCTTCTTCTAAAAAAGAACAGGTTGTACATATAGGGACACCACAATATGATGCTCTGGAATCACTTGCTTCCATCATCCACAGCCCAATGCCCGGGGCCAATTCTCTTTCTACACCCAACCTCACCTCCACAATTCCCCCACAAACAAAAATATTGTTGGATGCTCTTGATTTGAACCAGGCATAAACCAGTCCTTCTCAATCACCTGTCAATGAGAACATACCTCAACAAGTGACTGGGTCTGATGTATCAATCATTGCTAACCCACCAACAACACCTGAGGAGGTTACACCCCTTGAGTTACAAGTAACTCTTGGTGGTAGTCCAAGTGAAGCAGCCACTACAAGTGCTGAACCCGCTGGTTTGCATTTGGACAGTGGTTACATCAATAAGACTTCCTTGGAGGCAATTTCTTCTCTGGGAACACTTGTGTATCCAGTCTTCACTGGTTCACTAAAAAGTGTTTCTCTTTTTGAAGGAAGAGGTCCCCAGTACCAAGACAAAGGGGCATCAGTGGATGACTTCCGGGATACATTTCCTGGGTCAACCACTGTTACAACCACTCCATGTGGGAAATCAGATGATCCCATTAAATTGGGTGATGGTTTAATGTACCGAGAATTGACGGACAGAATTGACAAACTGGATACTTCTGTTGCAGAAATTAAAGATATGCTACAACAGTTGTTGATAGTTCAAAAGGTACCAACCACTGCTGCTCCAGCTCAAGCACCTGCACAACTTGCACCTGCTGCAAATGAGTTATGGAACTTATTTCAACCACTGCTCCAGCATCAAAGCCAATTGGCAGATCAGCAGCATGAGATACATGTTCAAAAGCTGAGAAACATGATGGAGTCCAGGTTTAAAGATACCCAAGCTGACATCAAGGCTATAAAGGCCCACATACTAAACACCACTGACACTGCTCCTCCCACTGTCCTCTTTATTGATAACCCACCACCATATAATGCCAAAAAGGGGGAGAAAATAAGCAGTGGAAGAAGAAGGGAATTGAAGATGGTCTTTATATTGAACCAGAAAAAGATAGCATGACTAAAGACATTCCCTTGCCAGATGGTAGTAAAAAGATTGATGTTACCACAAATGCACTTGCTGAAGCAAAAGCAAGTGTAAAAAGGGATAGAGAGGCTAAGGATAAAGCCAGGTGGGAACAGGAGAAAAGAGCTTTTATGGAGCTGAATGTGCAGGATCCTTCTGAGCCAATGGATGATGAAAATCCTAAGGATAAAAAGAAGAAGCCCATTAAACAAGTGAGGCAACCCAAACACACACCATCCAGACCCACAAAGCATGCTTCCAAACCACCTTCCAAAGGCTCCAAACCTCAAACTTTCACCCAAAAAGCAGTTGTAACTCCTGTTGTATCAACAACTGCTGATACTTCAGTAGTTTCAACAACTGCCAGCCAAACACTTGCCATCACTTCAACACACACCACTTCTACACATACCACAACCACTGCCCTACCACCACCACCAAAAATCACCTCACCACCTAAAACAACTTCACCACCATCATCACCTCCTGCTAAAAAGCAGAAGACAACAAATGTTACAACATCTGTTGTAATGGAAACAGTGGTTGAAACACCAGTTGTTTCAACAACTGTTAGTCAGCCATCTTCCACCACTCAAATCACCACTTCACAACCATCCAACATACCACCAGCCTCTCCTAAACAAAAAAGGAGAAGGATAATTTTACCTGATGATGATTCCCCATCACCACCACCTACATCTTCACAATCTCATGCACTTGTCAATATTCCAAACTCTGTTCCTCTCTCTTCAGCCCAAGTTCAACAGCCAATCACTGCCATCACTCCTGCAGGTTTCCAATATCCTCTTGAACTTATTGCAGTCAGAGAAGAGATCAAATCCTTCTACTTTGAGGATGATCCTGCTAAAAGGAGTTTGCCATTAGTTGAAGGATATCCTAGGCCTAACAACATTGAAGAGTACTTGAAAGTTAAGGCTCAACAGGCAGAGGATATTTTCAAAAGAAACTCACAAGGAAAAACTGATAAAGAAATTCAAAGGCATTATCAATTTATGCTCACACAAGTCAGATCTTTGGAGCAGTTTGCAAAGAATGTTTGTCAACAGATATCAGAAAGAGCAGATGAGTCATTGAGAAAAGACTACCTTGACAACATCATGGCTTTTAAGAAATACAAGGGGAAAAACACATGTACAAAGAATGGACCATTCCTGAGCTTGAAAGTGAAGCAGCCAGGATTCAAGAAATGATTAAAAACAAGGTCAAACACACCCCTCCTGATTGGGCAAAGTATAAGAAGAATGTACCTGAAAAGACATTGGAGCTGAAGAGAATGAAAGAGGAGCTAATTGCTGCTGATTACGGGTCTAAAAATCAAGTGATGAGATGGAAAGAAGACAAAGTCAGGACCACCTACAAAAGGTTGGAGGAACTAAGGAAGAAAGATCCAAGGGTTCCACAAAAACCTGACTATCCTGAAGCAGAGGTTTTAACAAGACCATCAAAGCTGCAAATCAGGAGATCCACTGCTCCAATTGGTGCTGCCATCTATAAAAGAAGACAACAAAAACAGTTGGATGCTGAAACAGTGGAAGAATTACTTGCAGGAGATGACCTTGTAAAAGAAGGTATTAAGAAGATGATAGCAGAAACTCTTGGATTGAATCAACCTGCAAGCACTGCTCAGTTAGTCATCACCAGGCCAGCATCACCAAACTCCTCATCTAATAAAAATCTCCCAAGAAACCCACCAAACTCAAAAGTACTAAAGTGGAAAACTGACAAACAGACCCATGTACTGACTGTGATCAAGTCTAGTGGAGAAGTGAAGAAAATAACAAGGGAACAAACACTTGGCCTAACTCTTGAAGATCTGCAGGATCTCCTTGATCTTCCACTGTGTAGGGATGAAGATGACACATATGCCTTAAACTTTGAGTTACAACTCAAAGGGCAAATAAGGGAACTGTTGATGAGGTAATAAAGATCTACAAATAATGAAGGGTTTTGGCATTATCTATTCTAGGGGGAGATTGTTGGGATTGAACCCTATCAGAGGAACAGATAATTAGAGCCAAAACCGGACCAGAGTAGTGGATCCAGAATAAGCAGATGTTATGTATACAAGTCTCTCCCCTTGTTAGTGGTTTCAACATCTGCTGACCTCCAATCCACTGATCCTTACAACTGCTGATCTAAAACTACTGATCAAGTCAAAGACTGATGAAGACTAAAGCTCTGCTGGTCAATCTACTGCTGAAGATATCAAGTACTGCTGGAGTCACAACAGTGGAAGGATATAGCAGTAGTTTAGTTTTACTTATCTAATGTATTGTATAACAGTTGTTAGCATAGCAGTGTTTGTATAGATCAGTTGTTAGAGTTTGTTAGGATGTTAGATGTCACTTTCATGGTGACGTCAGCAAAGATGCCACAGTGGTTTGTCCGTGCCTATAAATAGAACAGTACCCTGTACTGTTCTATCAGCTCTTCACCATCTTTCTTCATGTACGAACAAATCACTGTGAGCTCAGGCTGAGGGGGAGTTTGTTACATGCATGCATTGTAATCGTTGATGAAATAAATTCAATCATTCGTTTCTTTGTTGAAAATGTGTGTTGAAAGCAATTCTCATGTTTGATTGTGTGCAAAGTTTGTCTTCATTTACATTCCGTTGCACTACTTGTTCATTTTTCATTTTAATTCAAACGTAAAACACAATCAATCCAAACTCAGATCCTAACACCACTCGATCCAAAAAACTTTAACTTTACTACAATGATTATAACATGAAATAACTTAACTTTATATGTTGTTTTGTGTGTAGTGGTATCTCTAATTGTGGTATAGATTGCATTACAAAGGGGGCATGTTTGAACAATAGGATAAGAGCTCTTTAATTCATGTGTTTCAGTTGTGCATGAAAGAGAGGAAGATCCTGATATCTTGTGTGTATTAATATGGTCAGAACATGCATGCATGCCATCTGCCACCCTATCAATGAATGCAATCCCATTCACTCTGTGCATGTATGATCTATGTACCCTTTAATTTCATATCACACCACTAAAAGTGTATCTATTAAATTACCATAAATACGACAAATTAACCATGCATGATGCAAGTTGTAAAACAAAACAAAAAGGAAAAAGAAAAACATCGGATATATAGTGATGTTTTTACATTTGACATCATTAATATTATAAAGTGGTGTTGGTGAATTATTAAAGAATGGTTCAAATGAAAACCACTTTTATTGTGAAAACTCGAAAACTAACTAAAAAAAACCTAAAAAACACAACCAAATTTTTTTTTCAATTTTTTTATAAAAAATCGCAGGTTTTTGTATATAAAAAAAACTTTTTTTCAAAAAAAAAAAAAAATTTGTATTACACGTGTAATACTACACATGTGTATGTGTACTACACATGTGCACTATGAATTTTTTTTTTATATACTAAAAGTGGCGAAAATTATTATGCAAAAAAAAAAATAATAATAAAATGGTATTTTTTTGGTTTTTTTAATTAGTTTTCGAGTTTTCACAATAATTAGTGGTTTTCATTTGATCCCCTATTAATATATATATATATATATATATATATATAGTGTGAGGTTCATTGGGGAACACTAAAAAAGTGGGGAACAGTGGGGAACCGACTCAAACGACTCCGATTGGACTCATTCCAGCGGCGTTGGAACCGTATCGTCGAACCCTAACTAGGATCTCTTAACCTTAAACCCTAAATCATAACCCCTAAATATATTAGGGTTTGACTTTTAGGGTTTAGCTTTAGGGTTTAGCCTTAGGGTTTAGTTTTAGGGTTTAGCTTTAGGGTTTAGGGTTTAGCTTTAGGTTTAACCTTTAGGGTTTAGCTTTTAGGGTTTATAGTTTAGATTTTACGGTTTAGCTTAGGTTTTAGCCTTATTTTTTAGCTTTAGGGTTTAGAGTTTAGGAGTTAGGATTTAGGGTTTAGGGTTAAGAGATCTTAGTTAGGGTTCGATGAACCGGTTCCAACGCCGTTGGAATGAGTCTAATCGGAGTTCGTTTGAGTCGGTTCTCCGCTGTTCCCCACTTTTTTAGTGTTCCCCAATGAACCTTTCCCTATATATATATATATATATATATAGGATAATGCTAGGGAGAAAACCCTCCATTTTGAGAAAACCCTAGAAAACCCAACCTCCCGACTTTTTTTTTTTTTTTTTTGAAAAAAATAACACATGTAATATACATGTTTTTAAGAGTTTTAAGCCAAAAAAATCAAAAAAGCGCCGAGTTGTTTTTTTTTAAAAAAAAACAAGTTTCAGCAACTTTTTCACTAACATGTATTAGACAAAAAATTGCTGAAACTTGTTTATTTAAAAAAAAAAAAAACCACTCGGCGCTTTTTTGATTTTTTTGGCTCAAAACTCTTAAAAACATGTATATTACATGTGTTATTTTTTTCAAAAAAAAAAAAAAAGTCGGGAGGTTGGGTTTTCTAGGGTTTTCTCAAATTTTTAGAGTTTTCTATCTAAACATACCCTATATATATATGAAGAGGTTAGCTATTACACGTGGATATTATATTATGGTACCATTGAATATATGAATATTAATATTAATATTATATGGAGGGAGGGAGGGGGCATGGGAAGCACGCTTTGCCTGAGGATGTCAGGGTGGGGGTCGGGCCGTGTGGGGTTCGCACTGAAAAGCCTGATCCACGCCGCTCGGACCATGTGTCCATCTTGGTCCCATATCACGTTTCATTCTCTCCTACCAAAGTCTTGACCGGTCTTCTTATGCTCTATACATACATGTCCTATTATTAGTTTAATTATCTTTTTTGGTTCTTGTAACTTTTATACTATCCGTGTATATATCTACATATCAAGTATCTTAACGTACGTGACGTAATCATGTAATTATGCACTTGTTCGGGTTTAAAGCTACTTGCTGCCCTTGCTATATATTTATATATAGTTTTCCGCTGTTAAAAAAAAAATTCATATGTAACTGTTGATACATGTGATTTGGCTTGCAAACAGTTACAACAAGCATTTCAACAACCACAACATCGAGAACAAGGAAATTGTTAAAAGAAAACTCTTACTTTTGGATCACGAGTAGATCAACACGTTGCAACATCGAATGAGCTAGATGGCTAGCTTTTAACATTTGAGACGTTAATTTGTAATCCCCCGGGTCCAATTTCTTATTGGCCCGATTTCTATATTTTATATATAGAGTTTTGTCGTTCAAAAAAAAAAGTACACTTTTGATCAGTTATTTGAACTCGAACTCATATTGAGCTCTTATAAGTCGAACTATATCGAGTTCTTATAAAAAGCCGAAATCAAATTTGCTTTAGCATGGGCCATAAACATTATTTTAAGGTAAACAAGTTTTCTAACTGAGATTGATCTTCCTTTGTTCAACCTCGAGTCTTATTCATCGTAGCTAATTTTCGTTATTGAATAGAGTTTGGACTAAAGGTAATCAAGCAGAATTTGTGTGTGTTGGTTAGTTTGTAGTTCTACATACATGCATCTAGCTAGATTTGAGATTCAGTGAACTGTTAACTAAATCTTGATATCTAAACTATACAAAAACGGATTTGTAAGAGAAATCCATAAAATGATATGATCTATCTGGTTATTTAGGCAGAAAGACAGAGAAATTTTACTTCTATTAAACATTACCAAAATTAATGAATTATCATGTTTTTTTGGAAACATGATTAAAATAGTTGTTATCAAAATCTTACAAAATTATTATTGATATTTAAGAAAAAAATACACCCTTGGTTCTTGTAGTTTTTATCAAATTTCAATGACGGATACTAATAGTTTTATTTGCAAAATCAGGTATTAACATTCTAATTAGTCACAATGTTGAGTACTAAGACCAAACCTTATCACAATGTTGAGTACTAAAGCCAAACTTTGTTAACTTTTTTGTTCATTCTTACTAAAACGACTAAAATACCCTTTAATAATTAAAGTTTTTAGTCATTTTGTAAAACTTAGAAACCGTAGGGACTATATGTGTTAAATAACCAAACTTGTTAAATCAAACAAAAAAAAGCCCGCCTTTCAAAGGGTTATTTCGGCAAATTTACCGGATTCCGGCCATATCGGATCCGTAAATTTGTCTGTTTAACTCGTATTTTTCGTTAATGTGTATCTCCATCACAATCAAAACTAACAACTCGTTTGTGTCACGTATAACCTGCAAATTGTGCTTATCCGCTAACCAGTTTAACTCTGAATTTCCCATCATCCTCTTGATCCGTTATATCTTCAATTCGAGTATAAATATACGCCTCTTGACATGATGCGACCTCATTCCCACACAATTTCACAACCAATTTCGTCTCTACCATTGATCGGAGTCACGTTGACATACCGGAACTCCGACGATGCAGTTCTTGTACATAACATCGCAAACTGGTACGAATATTACATGTTATTTGTTCGTTTTATCATACAGAACCAAAGCCCCATATTTATTTCAATTTACCAAACTGTTATATTACTAGATCCGAAATTTGTTCTAGTTATTCTTATAAATCTTAACTTGGTTTATTATTTGGATTAAGTTAAAAAGTTTATTTTACTAGCATATTATTATAAACTCAAAGTTTATTAATAATAAACTTCATATCTATTTAATTTTATAAAAAAATATAAATAAAACAGAAAACATTACTTTAAATTATTTAGTTAAATATAATTAATTAAAAAATAGATCCTTTAGTTAATGAAGGGCATTTTAGTCATTTTAGTAAGACTCAATAAAAAATTTAACAAGGTTTGAACTTAGCACTCAACATTGTAACAAGATTTGATCTTAGTACTCAACATCATGACAAATTAGAACATTAGTATCGGATTTTGCAACAAAAAATTATTAGTAACTGATATTGAAATTTAACAGAAACTATAAGGATCAACGGTGTAATTTTTTTTTTTTTTTTGATATTTAATAACATGATTAAGATTGATCATAATTAAAAAATAGTGGAGTCTGGGTCCGTACTTTTCATTTTGCCATCGCCTTCTCCCACTAATCCATGTGCAGCCATCATTTTATTCCTCGTCTCACTTTTTAGAACAAATTGATATCACCAGCCACTTTATAATAATTAACTCAAATAAATAAATAAATAAATATAGAAATAAATAAAATTGTTCCATTTTCTATTTTATGTTCATCGGATCAAGAGATAGGATTATAATTCTTATCCATTTTTGTGCTAGATGTATAAAAGGTCAAATTACGTTATATCTCCTTTTTCCTTTTACATTTTTTTTATTAATGTTATATCTCCTTTTTCCTTTTACATTTTTTATTAGAAAATCAGTTATTAGTTTATTCTCAATAGTAATGGTAAAAATGTACTTCCACAAGCATCATGAAACAAAACGTTCAAAATATACCAATTCATTCAATTATAAAGTATAGGGGTTTCAGGTTACATAATGAATACAAAGTCTATCCGTAAAAATCGAAGTGTTTTGTAAAACAACTAAACCTAATAGAAATATAAAGAGAAGAATAAGACAATGAAGGAATAAAAAACTTATTGATACATCATACAAATACAATAGCTAGTATTTATAGGGCTTGACATTAATACAAATACATTAAAGGGATGGGAGTTAAGCATGTGGAAAGTCACAATATTATAACTCATTTATAACACTCTCCCTTGACTATCCACATGATTATGTAAAATAACATATTATTCTTTTAATACGCTTGGTGATATATGATGTCTCGTTAAAAACATTGCTAGGAAAACCCAGTGGGACAAAACCTCAGCTAAGGGAAAAGAGTGCAGCGCGCATTTTCTCCCCCTGATACTTTTGGATCAGATACGTTGCCTCATTAAAAACCTTTACTAAGAAAACCCAATGGGACAAAACTTAGTCAAGGGAAAAAGAGTGCAACTTGAATAAATATCCCCCTCATTTTAACATGTATTCTTTAAGTGACGTGTGTCCATCTTCCTTGAAAGTCGAATAAAGCTTTTGTAGCGAATGATTTGTTGCTTGATCCCTTAATGTGCAATCCTTTATGTTGAGCAATGTTGTATAATCTTCTAACGAGACTTTAGGTGCCTCTTTCCAAAAATTATCATATGTCCATGACTGTGTTTCGTTACATTCCTGCATCTACAAGACTAACCAAACTTGTTTTGATGGGTTAGTAAAATATAATCAAATATCGTTTATACCTGAAATGTTTCTTTGAACTCATTCCAATGTCTCTTTGCTTGACACAGGTTATATCATGACAATAAGCTCAAATGAAAAATATTATAACCATACATAGCTAGCAAAAGATATTAATGCACTTATGCATTTAACGATGGTACTTCTAGAATGAGAATCTCTACTTTGATAGGAGATGATAATAGGCATTTCTTATAACAAATGACTTAACAACCTTTAACATACTTTAAGGTTCAACTATGTCCATGCTAAATATCCAAACATCATCTTCTAGATGTACTTGGGGGATTGGTAAAATATAATTACATATATACGCAAACTGCAGTTCGAGTAATAATTAGACCGTGCAAGGTCATTCAAAAATTCTCCCTCTAAAAGCTTGACAATTTCTCTCGATGATGCCTAGACATCATCACTGTAAACTGCGATTATAGTGAACTTTTAAAAGTAAAACGTCGATAAAACATGGCTATTTTAATCAAACTTATATCCCTCTTTATGCAAATATCTCGAGTTGTATAACACTCGATCTAACTATTTTAATCCATACGTATTTTGTCAACTTCATATAATACTTTCTTGTGGTTTTGACATCATTAATTCTTCTAGGATTATCAATCCATGAGGGAATTCTTTCCATCTTATCCACATATGCATGTGCTTTCACTCTTAGAAGTTTTTCTATATAAACTTGCCCTTTTAACACATAGATATCTGTATCATATGCAAAAATATCAAGAACACTTGCTTTTATCTCCAAAATCCATATTGTACCATGTTTGTACACTGTGTACATTGAGATTCCATAATAACCAGGTACACATTTTCTATGTATGTGTCACGGCCCCCGACCCGGTTTGACCCATTTCAGGAGCCGCGGGACAGAAAAATCCCGTGGTATTTAATTAATTGAGTTTAACAGCGGAAGATTTCATCAGGATCTTGTTAAAACTATAATTTTTCCTGATTTATTTTATTTCATAACTCGGGATAAAACCCCGGTAATTTACAATCATATGATTTCACGGAGAAATCTTTATTTTACTAAACATGTTTCTTTATTTTATAATGAGCCACTTTCTTAAGCTTTCAGTGCTTCACGGCACTTTTCCTGAATCACAACAGATCACCTGAAACATGTTTGAAAAAGGTTTTGTCAGCGAAAAATACTGGTGAATCATTCTATTTAATAAAACGACCTGTTTGTTATAATTTACAGTATTAAGGGTGATTACATTGTTTCTATATCAACCAACTACCCACAGTATTTGTCACTCGACTTGTTTCTGTGACTGTGGTCAGATCACCCATTGGCTAACTCGTTGTCCAATGGTGACGGGAACAAGTAATGTATACAAAACCCCACATACCGGCTGTAATTTGGTGATTACAAAGACTTAATCCCTGTAATTATAACTTTGAAAATAAACATGCTTTTGAAAGTAATTTGATAAAAAGAGAATGACTCACATTGCAGATTTAACACGGACAGAGTCTAGTCTACTGATTAGCCTTGTTAACCTAATGCACACAAAACTAGGTTAGTAACTAATACAGCATTTGCGATAACTCACGAGATCAAACCCTCACATCGAATGACAAAGTGCAATACTTAAACATCCATTGAATTAACAACGAATGACAAAGCATAAACCCTAATGTGGGCAGCACTTAAACATCCATTGGATAGTTTAATCGATCGGACATTGAATCGTAGCAGCGATCGAATTATTACCCTGTTTTGCGGCAGCGATTTGTGATCGTGTGTGTTTTAGAATTGTTTCTACGATATCTCAGTGTATATAACGAATTTCTTCGTCGTTTCAACTCCAGAATGCAAGTCCCAAACCCCACTATTTATACATAAAATTTGACCCCCTCGCGTGACGCGAGGGGTACCCCCGTGGGCGTCGCGTGGCGCGACGGGTCACAACCTACCATAGGGTAGCTTCGTGTGTGTGTAGGATTGCTGAGTCGACAGAATTGTAAAATTCGATTTTGACAGCTTTTTATTTGGATAATCGTAACTAGGGTTTACCCCCCCTGAGTTTTAGGGGCCCTGATCCTGATTCTGATAGTTCTGAAAATTTTAGGGTTTGTGCAGAATCACTTGGGTGTCTTAATTAGGGTTTCCTATTGAACTAAATATAATAATAAATAATAGTTTTTTATGAGAGTTGTTACATTCTCCCTACCTTAATAAAAATCTCATCCTCGAGATTTACTGGAATAAGTGAGGATACTTTCGCTTCATTTCTGATTCCAGCTCCCAAGTATATTCAGATCCTTTCTTTGAATCCCACTTGACTTTGACTAGAACTAGTCGCTTGTGTTTGAGAAACTTAATTTTTCGATCCTCGATTTGAAGAGGTTTCTCAACAAATTTTAACTTTTCATTTACCTCTATATCTTGGAAAGGTACTACCAAAGATTCATCTGATAAGCATTTCTTGAGATTGGATACATGAAATACGTCATGTACTCCAGCTAACTTTTCGGGTAGTTGTAAACGATAAGTAACTGGTCCTATACGTTGGATTACTGAAAATGGTCCTACGTATCTTGGACTTAGCTTTCCTTTCTTACCGAATCGAACTACTCCTTTCCAAGGAGAAACTTTAATAGTACTTTATCTCCAACTTGAAACTCCAACGGCTTCCTTCTATTGTCTGCATAACTTTTCTGACGATCTCGAGTCGTCTTTAGTCTTTCTTTGATTTGTGTAATCTTGTCAGTCGTTTCTTGCACTATCTCTGGTCCTGATAATTGACTTTCTCATATTTCTGCCCAACATACTGGAGTTCTGCACTTACGTCCGTATAGTGCTTCGAATGGGGCAGATTCGATACTTGAATGATAACTATTGTTATAAGAGAATTCAATTAATGGTAGATGATCATCCCAATTTCCACCAAAATCTATCACACATGCTCGGAGCATGTCTTTTAGGGTTTGTATCGTCCTTTCACTTTGCCCGTCTGTTTGTGGATGATATGCAGTGCTTAAGTTTAGTCGAGTTCCCATTGCTTTCTGGAAACTTGTCCAAAAATGAGAAGTGAACCGACTATCCCTATCTGATACAATGGAGAGTGGAACTCCATGTAAGGATACTACTTCGTCTACGTACAATTTGGCTAATCTTTCCATACTAAAGGTTTCCTTCATGGGTAGAAAATGAGCTGATTTGGTTAATCGATCTACAATTATCCAAATCGCATCATTACCTTTTCTGGTTTTGGGCAACTTAGTAACAAAATCCATTGTTATGAGTTCCATTTCCATACTGGTATTTCTAATTGTTGTAGTAGACCTGAAGGTTTCTGGTGTTCTGCCTTAACTTGTGAACAAGTAAGACACTTAGAAACATATCTAGCTATATCCTTTTTCATGCCTATCCACCAGAAATTATTTCTTAAATCTTGGTACATCTTATTGTTTCCCGGGTGCATAGTATACCTAGATTTATGAGCTTCTTCTAAAATCTTATTTCTTAATTCTCCCTGCTTAGGTACCCAAATCCTTTTCTTATGGAATCTCCAAATTCCATCAGCTCCTTGTTCTAATTTTTTTATTCGTCCTTTCATTCCTTCAGCATCATCCTTGATTGCTGTTTCTTGAACATTCCTTAGTTGTTCCATTAAATCTACTTGTAGATTTAATCTGAGAGCACGAACCCGTCATTGTTTCTCATGATACTTACGACTTAAGGCATCTGCAACTACATTTGCCTTTCCATCGTGATACTGAATATCACAGTCGTAGTCACTTAGGATCTCCATCCATCTCCTTTGCCTCATATTTAACTCTTTTTGCCCAAATATATATCTTAAACTTTTATGATCTGTATAGACAGTAAATTTACTTCCGTACAGATAATGCCTCCAAATCTTAAGGGCAAAAATTACGGCTCCTAATTCTAAATCATGAGTCGTATAATTTTCTTTGTGCTTTTTCAATTGCCTTGAAGCATATGCAATTACCTTCTTGCGTTGCATTAGCACACATCCTAATCCTAGTTTTGAAGCATCACAATATACTTCAAAATCTTCAGTCCCTTCTGGTAAAGCTAGGATTGGAACATTTGTTAATTTCTGCTTCAAGATTCTAAAGGCTTCTTCTTGTTTAGGTCCCCATTCAAACTTAACTGCTTTACAGGTTAGCTTAGTTAATGGTACAGCTATCTTGGAAAAATCCTTAATAAATCGTCTATAATATCCAGCTAAACCTATAAAACTTCTAATTTCCATTGCGGTTTGCGGAACCTTCCATTTGGTAATTGCCTCTATCTTAGCAGGATCTACGTGAATACCTTCGTGATTCACCATGTGACCTAGAAATTGCACTTCCTTTAGCCAAAATTCACACTTCGAGAATTTGGCATAAAGCTTTTCTTTTCTTAACAAAGTTAAGAGTGCATGCAAGTGCTCACAATGTTCTGTTTGACTTTTGGAATAAATAAATATATTGTCTATAAAAACAATTACAAATTTATCCAAATACGGTTTACAGATTCTATTCATCATGTCCATGAATGCGGCAGGAGCATTCGTTAACCCAAAAGGGCATGACTGTAAGCTCGTAATGACCATACCTAGTCCTGAAAGCAGTTTTAGGTATGTCTTCCTCTTGTACTTTCAATTGATGATATCTGGAACTTAAGTCAATCTTAGAGAAATATCTAGCTCCCTGGAGTTGATCGAATAGATCATCAATCCTAGGTAATGGGTATTGATTCTTAATTGTAACCTTATTCAATTCTCTATAATCAATACACATTCTCATCGAACCATCCTTCTTCTTTACGAACAATACTGGCGCTCCCCAAGGGGATGAGCTAGGTTGTATGAATCCTTTGCTTAGTAATTCATCTAATTGCTTTTTCAGTTCTAACATTTCGGTAGGAGCTAACCGATAAGGTGCCTTGGCTATCGGTGTAGTTCCAGGAATTAGATGAATCCTAAATTCTACTTCCCTATCTGGTGGTAATCCTGGTAACTCTTCTGGGAATATATCTGGGTATTCTGAGACTACAGGAATCTCCTTAAGTTCTTTACCCTTAGTACTAATGATTACTGAAATCATGTATACTATTCCCTGCTTCCGTTCATAACTAGCAACTTTCATTACTGATATGAACTTCATGGGTTTACGTGGTTTATCTCCTGTAATCATAATTACTTCTCCAGTAGGTGCCTGAATTTCTATAGAGTTCTTATCACAATGGATTTGAGCATGGTTGGCTATTAACCAATCCATTCCTAATACAACATCGAATTCAGCTAATTTCATAGGTAACAGGTTTGTAGAGAATTTATGACCTGAAAGTTCTATTTCTACTTTTTGCAAAACCTGATCTATTTTAACTGAATTCCCATCTGCCGTCTCGACTGTAAAAATCTGCCTAAGGTTGGTTACAGGTAAATTAAGAGCTTGGCAGAATGAAGTATTGATAAAACTTTGGTTTGCACCAGAGTCAAATAATACTTTTGCGTAAATGTTGTGAACTAGGAACGTACCAGCTATCACATCTGGAATAAGTTCTGCCTCCTGAGTAGTTAATTGGAATGCACGAACATTCTTCTTGGTAGCTCCGTCGGCTGGTTTAGCTTTGTTGTCTGCTGGTTTAACCAATTTAGGGCATTCTGGCTTAAAATGTCCTGTTTCTCCACAGTTATAACAGATTCTTGTTTTCTTCCTGCAGTCTTCTTCGCGATGTCCTATGGCTTTGCAAAAGTTGCAGATTACATTACATCTTCCATAATGTTTCTTTCTGCAATTTCTGCAAAACGGTGAAGTTGAAGATTGCCCTGTTTCTCTTCTCTTGAAGTTGCTATTATTACCCACCAGAAATCCTTGGGTAATTTTCTGAGCCAGTTCCTTTTTCCTATTTTCATCTCTTGTGCGTACCAGCTCGTCAGTGAGGGTATTAGCTAATTCGACTGCATCGTCAATAGTGCAAGGTCTCGCAGCTTTAACGATATTACGGATTTCACTAATTAATCCCCAAATATAGCGAGAAATGAGTGCCGGCTCTGGCGAAGCCAGTGTTGGTACCACTCTAGCATATTCGAAGAATGTCGAAGTATATCCTCGACAGTCCACATTCACCATCCGGTGGTTTAGGAATTTATTTGCCATTTGATCTTTTTCATACTCGGGACAGAATTTTCTTTCTACAAGATTCTTAAATTCTTCCCAGTTCATGGCATATGCCTCGATCCTTCTTTTAGCTTGTAACACTGTGTTCCACCATTCTAGCGCCCCTTCTTTAAAAAGATTTGACGCATACATAACTTGATCTTCCTCAGCACATTTACTTATGGTGATTACTGCCTCAGTTTTCTCTAACCAACGCAGTGCTGCAATAGCCCCTTCGTTACCTGCAAACTCAGCGGGTTTACAGGCAAGGAATTCTTTGTAAGTGCAACCAGGTGTTGCAGCTTTCATTTTCTTGAAAATTGGGGCTTGCAGATCATTATTGTTATTATTAATATGATTGCCTCCTCCATTTATACTATTACTAAAATTGTCGCTTTGGGTACGTTTACTAGGAATGATTTATTGAGGTTTAACAGGTTTCTAGACAGCAGCAACGATTGCTGGAATAGCATTGGCTATTCCTTGTGCAACGATATCCTCTATATCTTGCCTATTTAACAATTGTTCTTCCTGATTTTGCTCAGATTGATTTACTTCATTTACTGGTTCATTATCAATGTTTGCCATCTGATAATTAATTTATAGACAAATAATTAGTATAGAATAAGAAACAATCCAATATAACAATTAATCGCACATAATTACGTAAACAAATCTTCAACCAAAATTGTAAATTTTCTAAATTTTCATTTGTTTTATAGATTATATTATGCTTCCATATACAACCGTTTTATTGTTTATTTTACACATACTGATTTTTATTAATATTACTGTTATTATACAAACACAAACTCATAACCCATTTCTCCCTCGCCAACTTGCATTTTTAATAACGATGTTCCCTCTCATCATATTTCCATGAGATTTGTCCTCCTATCTCTCGGATCCTATTCCCAGCATCCATCAGCTCTTCACCAAAATGACGGAGTTCAGCCATATTCTCATTACTCATCGGTGGATTTGGTAAAGGTTCTGGATCGAACTGAGGGAAAAACGTATAGGGACTGTTGATAAGGTTTTGGAATTGCCAATCATTAGTCCACCACTCATCCATTCCTAGAGGTTGGGTGTGGATTATTGGTTCTGGGATTGCTGGTTCCAAGTTCATTGGAATTTGGGTTTCAATAGGATGAGTAAAAACATTTTCATTGACAGGCTTAATAGTATCACAGCTTGTCAATATAAAATCTAACTCTTCCTGCAATGTCATTTCTTGAGTTTGCTTAGAGCTTTCTCCAATTTATATCTTGGTTTGTCTAGAACCTTTTCCAACCTCCATTTCTATTTGCTTAGAATATTCCTCAAACTGTATTCCCATTTGCCTAGAATCTTCCCCGACTTCAGTCTCCAATTCCTGCTGTCTAGAACTTTCCCCGGTTTCAATTCCTTTTCCTTTTTCTAAGGGATTGTTTATTTTAGGAATCTTCCTAGTGGCAGGTTTCTTTCTACGCACACGCCTCCATCCTACCAATCTTCTCCTCTTCTTAGGCTTGGGTTTTTCCAGCGGTGGAGCGTTGAATTCTATAGGTTGTTCCACATCAGCAAAGTACCCAGTAAACTCTTTAGAAACTTCTATGTTTACAGGGTAGAGGTTGAGATTCTCTAGGGCTCCAGATAACTCATTCATGCTGTTTAGCATATATATAAAAATAATAAATTAAAATTTTTATAACAAATTTTACAAATAACCCTCAAATATTATTGCATACCCTGTGACTAATTTAATACAAAGGAAAATTGACAATTAAACATACTAGGTTTTATTGTAATTTTATTTATTTACTCGATGATATTTCTGGCTTGTAAGTGATAAGGTTGCTAATACGGAGTCATGGTATTCTAAAGATTAGCATTTACTGCTACAGTGACTAGCATATAAAGATCCGCCTATTTTTCATCTAAATTGTCTTCCCATGGTGATTTACTGATTAATTCCTGGGTTTCCTTTTTAACTTTCTTTTCTTGGGATTTCTTTAATTTCTCCTGACTTTTTCTAATAATCAAACTTCTTTTATCAGAAGAAAGTGGTTCCTCGTATTGGGCTTTTCGAACAAATATTCCTTCTTCAGGAGTTTGGGATGAACTTCCCTTCTCATTTGATGACCTATCTAATTTAAGATAGATGTTCGAAAGCTTTTGCTTACCCATACTGTAACTAACAAATAGTCAGTTAATAAAACACATAATCACATAATAGTAATCAGGAAAAATTAAGTATTTCTAAATACTTAATTAGCTTAACTCAGTGGCTCTGATACCACCTTTTTCTGTCACGGCCCCCGACCCGGTTTGACCCGTTTCAGGAGCCGCGGGACAGAAAAATCCCGTGGTATTTAATTAATTGAGTTTAACAGCGGAAGATTTCATCAGGATCTTGTTAAAACTATAATTTTTCCCGATTTATTTTATTTCATAACTCGGGATAAAACCCCGGTAATTTACAATCATATGATTTCACGGAGAAATCTTTATTTTACTAAACATGTTTCTTTATTTTATAATGAGCCACTTTCTTAAGCTTTCAGTGCTTCACGGCACTTTTCCTGAATCACAACAGATCACCTGAAACATGTTTGAAAAAGGTTTTGTCAGCGAAAAATACTGGTGAATCATTCTATTTAATAAAACGACCTGTTTGTTATAATTTACAGTATTAAGGGTGATTACATTGTTTCTATATCAACCAACTACCCACAGTATTTGTCACTCGACTTGTTTCTGTGACTGTGGTCAGATCACCCATTGGCTAACTCGTTGTCCAATGGTGACGGGAACAAGTAATGTATACAAAACCCCACATACCGGCTGTAATTTGGTGATTACAAAGACTTAATCCCTGTAATTATAACTTTGAAAATAAACATGCTTTTGAAAGTAATTTGATAAAAAGAGAATGACTCACATTGCAGATTTAACACGGACAGAGTCTAGTCTACTGATTAGCCTTGTTAACCTAATGCACACAAAACTAGGTTAGTAACTAATACAGCATTTGCGATAACTCACGAGATCAAACCCTCACATCGAATGACAAAGTGCAATACTTAAACATCCATTGAATTAACAACGAATGACAAAGCATAAACCCTAATGTGGGCAGCACTTAAACATCCATTGGATAGTTTAATCGATCGGACATTGAATCGTAGCAGCGATCGAATTATTACCCTGTTTTGCGGCAGCGATTTGTGATCGTGTGTGTTTTAGAATTGTTTCTACGATATCTCAGTGTATATAACGAATTTCTTCGTCGTTTCAACTCCAGAATGCAAGTCCCAAACCCCACTATTTATACATAAAATTTGACCCCCTCGCGTGACGCGAGGGGTACCCCCGTGGGCGTCGCGTGGCGCGACGGGTCACAACCTACCATAGGGTAGCTTCGTGTGTGTGTAGGATTGCTGAGTCGACAGAATTGTAAAATTCGATTTTGACAGCTTTTTATTTGGATAATCGTAACTAGGGTTTACCCCCCCTGAGTTTTAGGGGCCCTGATCCTGATTCTGATAGTTCTGAAAATTTTAGGGTTTGTGCAGAATCACTTGGGTGTCTTAATTAGGGTTTCCTATTGAACTAAATATAATAATAAATAATAGTTTTTTATGAGAGTTGTTACATTCTCCCTACCTTAATAAAAATCTCATCCTCGAGATTTACTGGAATAAGTGAGGATACTTTCGCTTCATTTCTGATTCCAGCTCCCAAGTATATTCAGATCCTTTCTTTGAATCCCACTTGACTTTGACTAGAACTAGTCGCTTGTGTTTGAGAAACTTAATTTTTCGATCCTCGATTTGAAGAGGTTTCTCAACAAATTTTAACTTTTCATTTACCTCTATATCTTGGAAAGGTACTACCAAAGATTCATCTGATAAGCATTTCTTGAGATTGGATACATGAAATACGTCATGTACTCCAGCTAACTTTTCGGGTAGTTGTAAACGATAAGTAACTGGTCCTATACGTTGGATTACTGAAAATGGTCCTACGTATCTTGGACTTAGCTTTCCTTTCTTACCGAATCGAACTACTCCTTTCCAAGGAGAAACTTTAATAGTACTTTATCTCCAACTTGAAACTCCAACGGCTTCCTTCTATTGTCTGCATAACTTTTCTGACGATCTCGAGTCGTCTTTAGTCTTTCTTTGATTTGTGTAATCTTGTCAGTCGTTTCTTGCACTATCTCTGGTCCTGATAATTGACTTTCTCATATTTCTGCCCAACATACTGGAGTTCTGCACTTACGTCCGTATAGTGCTTCGAATGGGGCAGATTCGATACTTGAATGATAACTATTGTTATAAGAGAATTCAATTAATGGTAGATGATCATCCCAATTTCCACCAAAATCTATCACACATGCTCGGAGCATGTCTTTTAGGGTTTGTATCGTCCTTTCACTTTGCTCGTCTGTTTGTGGATGATATGCAGTGCTTAAGTTTAGTCGAGTTCCCATTGCTTTCTGGAAACTTGTCCAAAAATGAGAAGTGAACCGACTATCCCTATCTGATACAATGGAGAGTGGAACTCCATGTAAGGATACTACTTCGTCTACGTACAATTTGGCTAATCTTTCCATACTAAAGGTTTCCTTCATGGGTAGAAAATGAGCTGATTTGGTTAATCGATCTACAATTATCCAAATCGCATCATTACCTTTTCTGGTTTTGGGCAACTTAGTAACAAAATCCATTGTTATGAGTTCCATTTCCATACTGGTATTTCTAATTGTTGTAGTAGACCTGAAGGTTTCTGGTGTTCTGCCTTAACTTGTGAACAAGTAAGACACTTAGAAACATATCTAGCTATATCCTTTTTCTCTTTAGGAGAACTTATCACTATAACCTCGACTTGACCATCTTAATTACTTACTCCAATTTTCGAGGAATATTATTATTGGAATCAACTAGTCTACCACGCTTTAGGCGTGCAATAGACTCATTACAAAAATATGTGGTTGTCCTCTTAGGACACAAATATAACTGGAGCATAAGTAGTTGATTATGTGACTTACTTAGTCACTCTATTTAGGTCAGTGAACTTGTCTGGTAATTTGTTCTTTAATATTGGTAAATGAATTATACTTTAAACTTCTAGTTCATAGTTTATAGTCTGAGGATCAAGATGACATGATAATTCATTTCACTTTTCACTTTTCAACTGCTTGTTATCTCCCCCTAATGTTGGGAACAATCATTCATTAAAGTGAAAACCAATGAGCCATAAACGAATTTTTCTCACTAATGGCTTTAAGTATTTAATCATAGACGATTATTTATACCCAACATATTCTCAAACTTTTTATAAGTCCCATCTTTGTGCGCTGTGGTGGATAAGTTTCAATATATGTCGCACAACCAAAATCTTTGATGGGATATCTTTGGTTCCTGACCAAAACCAATTGTATGGGGAGAACTATAACTTATTGGCTTGATGTGAATTGATGGTACTATATATAAAATTACATGTACCTAAATGAACTTTTGTTCCTCTCATGGTCATTGGGTTTGTAACCAATAGTAGACGTTTAGTGATCAACTCAGCAATAACACTTATTCCAACGATCGATAACTTGGGAATCAAATTCACTATTATCAAATAAATATACTAATCTGGATTAATATGCTTGCTATCACATTAGTTAAGCCACAATCACACAAGCTTCAGGTTGTGGATTTGATAACCATTTAGACAATGCATCGATTTTAAAACACTAAATGGTATCATGTTTGTATATTTATTTCCATTATCATTTCCAGAATATTTAGGGATTCACACCCTACTTTTGTTGATCAATACATAACTTCACTTGAGAGCAAACATGACATGTATAATTATCAAGACGAATCTTCTGTTTCTTCAATACTTTTCACATCATCATTAATGACTCGGTGTGGTCTAACCGGTCATGCCAACTAACTAAATAATTATCATCCTTAAACTTTTGAATTATGATCGCAT
The DNA here is from genome assembly GCA_030545235.1 of Helianthus tuberosus. Taxonomy (NCBI): domain Eukaryota; kingdom Viridiplantae; phylum Streptophyta; class Magnoliopsida; order Asterales; family Asteraceae; genus Helianthus; species Helianthus tuberosus. The sequence goes on along the minus strand of CM060430.1, from coordinate 141,445,828 downwards.
ATATATTACTTGTATGTATGTAATACAAAATATAAGATATGAGAGAATGTATTATAACTTCATAGTTTAAACCATCATGTTATATGGTCATTCCTTAGTTTGCCACTTTTGGTGGTCGATCACAATATTAAAATGGTTGTCAAAATGAGGATAATTACAATTTCCTCAATTACCATGATCATGACCTTTATAACAATCATTGTATAGTCATTGCACTATTAACATGGTTGATCTTATCACATGATCATCATAATAATTTCCTCAATTACCATCATCACGAACGTTACCCCAATTATTATATCATCACATTCTATTCAAAGAATAGATTATACCCATACAACATTGATGGTGGCATCATTACAATTTTCTTAGTTATGTATATGATCATAACCTTTGAATTGATCATTATATCATCACATTCACATCAGGGAATGGATTACAACCATAGAACTTTCATACTTGTTGTTTCAATCTTTATATATATTCTTTAACAATCTTGGTACTTCAATAGCTTATATGATATTTGACGATGGAAATTGTTTTGCTCAATGGATTATGATATAGCTTTTCTCATCACATGATATAAAACGAGATGTAGTTATATAACCGATACATTTATACTTATCGGTTTAAAATCTTACAAGATTCGATAAACTTGTAATAAGCTTTGAGAAGTTGGACACTCCAGGTGTCTTTTTATATAAACATTGACCACAATTCAATCGTTTTTATAGCTTGTGATCATATACCACAACCATGGTCACTTTGATGTCCCCTTCCAAGCTTCACAGCTTTTCATTCTTTACTCGATCACACGAATGTGAAATCATTTCGAATTTTTCATACCCTTTTAATGATATTGCTACTTTAGGTGCATATATCAAATATGACAAATTAAAATTTTCTATAGTTTTTCCTCATAAACAATCTTCCTTTGCATATAATATAAACTGAGAAATAGTAACATGACCGAGTCATATAAGATCTATGACCGTCTACAAACTGATAATGAAATTTAGGGAGTATGACATATATAAACATATTAATGATCTTTAAATATAAGCTATCTATTGAAGACAGTACACATGTTATAGAGTCGAATTTTACAATGTAAGACATTATATGTAAGGACTCTCAAAATTGTCCTAAAAATACCCGTAAGTATAAACCCGGACCCCTGAAACCTTACCCTACATCAAAAATAAGAAAAAAACAAAATCTTGGTTCTTAGGCGGGCCGCGTAAAAGACAAGGGATGTCTTACGCGGGCCGCGTCAAACCATGATTGACCGGATAAGCGTAACTGTGCCACATGTCGCCCATCTGGTACACCTACATATGACTAGTCAACCCTACTTGTAGACTGGGCGGCCACGCGGGCCGCGTAAGGTTGAGCTGAGGATTTACGCAGGCCGTGACAGACCTTAATTTTACCTATAAATAGCCCGTCACTTGCACAATCCACTGGTGTCAAAATGTTTTCATAAAAACGAATTGATAGCACTCTGAATTCGAAAATAGCAATTATATTAGCGAGGCGCTGCTCCGATACCGGGTATTAACTCGATCGCTGCTACGATTCAATGTCCGATCGATTAAACTATCCAATGGATGTTTAAGTGCTGCCCACATTGGGGTTTATGCTTTGTCATTCGTCGTTAATTCGATGGATGTTTAAGTATCGCACTTTGTCATTCGTAGTGAAGGTTTAATCTCGTGAGTTATCGTAAATGTTGTATTAGTTACTAACCGAGTTCGTGTGCATGTTATTAAATTTAGGTTAAAAAGGCTAATCAGTAGGCTAGGCTCTGCTCAAATAAATCTGCAATGTGAGTCATAATATTTTTATCAAATTTGATTTCAAAAGCATGTTTATTTTCAAAGTTATAATTACAGGGATTAAGTCTTTGTAATCACCAAATTACAACCAGTATGTGGGGTTCTGTATACATTACTTGATAATCTTCACCATTGGACAAACGGGTGGCCAATGTGTGATATGACCATAATCACAGATCCGGTCGAGTGACAAATACTGTGGGTAGTTGGTTGATATTTGGAAACAATGTAATCACCCTTAATATTGTAAATTATAACAAATGTGTCATTTTAGTAAAAAGAATGATTCACCAGTATTTCCCGCTGACAAAACATTTTTCAAACATGTTTCAGGTGATCTGTTGTGATCCAAGAAAAAGTGCCGTGAAGCACTACAAGCTTAAGGAAGTGGCTCATAATAAAATATAGAAACATGTTTTGTAAAAATAAAGATTTCTCCGTGAAATCATATGATTGTAAATTACCGGGGTTTATCCCGAGTTGTGAAATAAAATAATCGGGAAATTTCAGTTTAAAAAGATCCTGAAGAAAACTTCCGCTGTTAACTCAATTAAATAAATACCACAGGATTTTCTGGTCCGCGGCTCCTGAAATGGGTCAAACCGGGTCGGGGGCCGTGACAGAAAAAGGTGGTACCAGAGCCACTGATTTAAGCCTATTTAAGTATTTAGAAAATACTTAATTTTACTAATTGCTATTCTGTGATTATGTGTTTTATTAATTGATTAATTGTTAGTTACAGTATGGGTAAGCAAAAGCTTTCAAATATCTATCTTAAATTAGATAGGTCATCAACAGAGAAGGGAAGTTCATCCCAAACAAAATCCTCAAAATACCTAACAGATCCAGATGAAGGAATCTTTGTTCGTAAAGCACACTATGAGGAACCACTTTCTCCTAATAAGAGAAGTTTGATTATTAGGAAAAGTCAGGAGAAAATAAAGAAAACCCGAGAAAAGAAAGTTAAACAGGAAACCCAGGAATTAATCAGTAAATCACCATGGGAAGACAAGTTAGATGAAAAATGGGCAGATCTTTATATGCTAGCCACTGTAGCAGTAAATGCAAATCTTTAAATATTCAAGTTTTAGTACCCTTATCACTTACAAAACTAGAAACCTTATCCAGTAAATAAATAAGTTTACAAGTAAACCTTAGTATGTTTTAATTTTTAGTTATCTTTTTGTCACACCCCGATTTCCACGTGTCACCGGTGGGGGATTATCGTGACGTGGTTGGCAACGTAATAGTCAAACTACACAATATTTAATATGCACAGCGGAAGCAATTTAAAAGATATAATACAACCAAATTTAATATTGTAATATCAAATGTCACAATATTCGGAAGTTTATCCACAGATGGATCGGAAACAAAATATGAAACAATAGTTCAACAGACTTCAGGCATCTTAAGCTTGCGAGACTTCTAATGATGCTAAGGAGAAATCCCAACCAATTACGCTTAGTACCTGCATTTAATCTTTTTGGGAAAATACGTCAGTTTACACTGGTAAATACAATCAACTGACTCATTTTGGAAAATGATTGAAAATTGGTTTAGATGCACGTGGCATAAACATTTTATTTAACTTGGGAGAATTATTTAATATTATAATCTTGTGAACGAATTACATGTTCCTTGTGCGTTCAGTAGCCCGGATCTTGTCCGGGTTAAAGATCAATAGACACACCACAATATTCTTTTGTGCACTGACGGGTGTACGCCTACACCCCGCGCTTAAGTCGTGGCCATTTCGTAAAATGATGCCAAGGATATCCGGGACACGGTCATTAACCCCCCAAAGGCTTTAAGTAACAAGACTGTTTAAATGAGCCGATCAAATTTATTCAATTACCCACTCAACGGTGGAGGATTTGATGCCCGATCAAGCGGTATGCTATATACCGTAACCCAAGCCCGTATAGGGAAAATAAGTTAAAAGTATTTACCTGAGCAATGTATAAATCACAATAAGCAAAATGCACGTAGCTTTTACTGGTCCTCCTAATCTGGAACGAAGGTTTATAATAACCTATTAGTATCCTAACGGGTCTTTAGTTAAGCTTAAGCTTAGACAGGTTAGTTTCAAAGACACGGTTCGTACTCACGATTAAGCGAAGACCGGATAGAATGTGATTTAGACCCGACAAGTTCAGAGACTTGTTTAATATGGGTATTTCATACAAATTCTGGATTTTGAGATAAAACCGTTAAGGTTTGACCCGTTTCGGCTAATTTATGTAAACTTGTTACATAAACCGGACCGTACGCGTAATAAGCGTGACGGGTATTCATGAAAGCTATATACAGGTCTCCTAAGTTAATTATGCCTCAAATATGTTGTGACATCAGTAAGATGTCTTTCATTATGCCCGAAACGTGTTTAGACACAAACTAGGCCCTGTAGGGGTAGTTTGGTCATTTAAAAGTTTATAAAAGAGTTTAAGTAATAGCCTGAGTTACAGGTCTGATGCAATCAGCAAAAATACATAATTTTATAAGTTATATCAGTAGGATAAAGTGTATATGTGAAATTTATCAATTATAACCAAACTATGCCCCGTAGGGGTATTTTGGTAATTTCACATAAGCCGAAAAACTCAAAACTGAAGTCTGAGTTTATCAACCTTTGCTTACTGTTAAAATATTATAATTTGCCTCTAATATCAGTAGGTATCAACCCTTGTATGTTTAAAATAGTTTTATTACATACTATGCGTTAAAAACGCTTAAAAAGGCGATTAAAGGCCATTTCCGGGTGTGATACATAAATCTGATATTTTTATATTTCCAGAAGGCTTAAAATAATTTATTTATCATATGTGATCAGTAGCAAAAGGTTTGGAGTCGTTTAGATATGTAAAACTCATTTTATGGCCCGTAAGGGCAAAACCGACAATTATCGGATTAAGCCTACGACTATGAGTTATGCTCAGCCTAAAATTAATTAAAAATCTTCAAAAAATCCCAAAATAATATATTACATCAGTGGGTAAAGAGATTGGTATCAAAAAGTATGTTTAAGTAGGCTATACGCTAAATACGCCGTTTAATTAACACAAAGCTTTAATTTTACGCTAACGAGCATAACTCTTAACCTACACCTCAAACTGATGTCAAACTTTGCATACAAGTTTATATATCAGTAATTTAAGTTTCTACTCTTTTACTTTTCCAAAAATCACGTTTTAAGGTAATAAGGGCATAATGGTCAACATATAAGCAATTAACGGAATCATGCATATTAATTGGATAACTAATGATCCGAGGTGTATAATCACAGAGGGTTATACTAGTATGTAACCTGGTCCAAATAAAGCTCTAAGGCATTTCTAAAACATACCATAACGGGTCAGAACTGAAAGTCAAAGTATAAGTCAAACTATGCGACTTTCGGTTCCGAACCGGGTCTAAACAGGAAATTGTCGGGTTGAACATGTTTAGACATGTCCTTACACTAATTACCAAGTTATATTAATGATCAAACAGGTTGTATGTGTTCTACATTGCTAATCATGCATAAATTGTAAATTAAACATTCTGTTGACTTTTTAATTACAAGTTTGACCCGACATTTGACCTAGTTAGAGTGGGAATCAGGGGGAACCCTTTTGAGGTTTTATTACCCACATAATTACCTACTTAGAGGTACTTTTAATTCGAGATTTGACTGAGCCATTATTAATTAATCTCGAAGTCAAACCGTAATTACGATGGTTTGACTTTTAGCTAAATAACTAAGCTAAATATTATTAAAGAAGGATTAGCAACTTACTGAAGTCCTAAGCTTGATTAGGGATCACTTGGAAGTAGACTTGAGCTCCAGGAATGATCAGATAGCTTGAATGAAGGTGTGAAGAACAATGGTGCATATCATGGCCTTTTATAGTGAATTACTCACCACAATTCTTTGACACATGAGTCTACAACCCACCACAACTGATCAACACATGTTCCTAGTGCTTAGGGGGTGTCTAGGGGTCAAGAGAAGTGTGAAAAATCGGTTGAAATCGATCAGATTGCACTCAGCAGGCAAAAACCCAAAGAAGTTGGAGCTGGGGACCCCTAGCGTGACGCTAAGCCTCCCTCGCGTCGCGCTAGGCCTACTCTGATCAGAATTTTTGATTTATTTCATTTTGATCCTTGGCTCTTCAAAATTCGATTAGGCACTTGTTTCTTGCATTATGAACCCTCACAATTGATCTATAAGGGCTTTAAAACATATACCCACTTTGTTAAGTCCCCGGGTAACTTTATTGTTACCCGAAAAGTCCTAACTTTCAACGTTTACGTTTTAACCCTTCTCACACGAATTTGATCATAACTTTCTCATACGATTACGAAACTTTATGAAATTTATATCGTGCATTCTAGTGATCATAATTTATAGTTACAAAGCTTCAGGTTTATCAAAAGGTCACTCAGAGGTATAACTTAAACATGTTGACACTTTTAACCCCTGTAGTTTGAAATCTCTCACTTTTAGCTTCGTATGATCCATGATTTATTCGTTTGATGTTATAAACACCATGTAGGGTTAATGTACATTATATTTATTCACAGTTGACATTTAGAATACGTATATTCACATACTTTCCATGTTTGTCAACTTTAGTCCTTCTATAATATTCTTTCACACGTTTAAACATTTGACACGTGTCTACACATTATAGGACGTGAATTTTCGAGGTGTTACACTTTTGTGTTACATTAGTCACACGGTATGTAATAAAATTTAAAAGGTTATCCATAAAATTTTGTTATAAAATTTTAACTTAGCATTTTGTGTATTTTGCATATATGTTAAACAGCATGAATGACTTGTCTGAAGCCCTTCAAAACTTAAATCTCTATCTGGTGAAAATAGAGGTTTCCAGAGATTTCAGTAGGTATATACCAGACATAGAAGAACCTATGGAATTCAATGCTCCACCTCCGGAGAAACCCAAGCCTAAGAAAAGGAGAAGATTTGTGGGATGGAGGCGTGTGCGTAGGAGGAAACCTGCAACTAGGAAGATCCCTAAAATAGAAAATCCCTTAGATAAAGGAAAAGGGGTTGAAGTCGGGGAAAATTCTAGGCCACTGGAAATGGAGTTTGGGGAAGGTTCTAGAAAGACAAAAATGGAATTTGGGGAAGGGTCTAGACAAACCCAGCTAGAAATTGGGGAAAGCTCTAGACAAGTTGAAGAGTTACCTTTTCAGGATGAATTGGATCGCGCATTGGCAAGCTGTGATATAGTCAGGCCTGTCAATAATAATTTCTACTCTCATCCTATTGAAAATCAACTCCCTGTAAATTTGGAACCAGCAATCCCAGAACCAATAATCCACACCCAACCTCTAGGAATGGACGAGTGGTGGACTAATGATTGGCAATTCCAAAACCTTCTCAACAGTCCTTATTCCTTTCTTCCCCAGTTCGATCCAGAACCTCTACCAAATCCACCGATGAGTAATGAGAATATGGCTGAACTCCGCCATTTTGGCGAAGAACTGATGGATGCTGGGAATAGGATCCGAGAAATAAGAGGACAAATTTCATGGAAATATGATGAAAGGGAACATTGTTATTAAATATACAAGTTGAAGAGGGAGAAGTGGGGGTTGAATCTGTGTTTGTATAATAACAATAATATTAATAAAAATCAGTATGTGTAAAATAAACAATAAAACGGTTGTAAGATAAAAATGTATATGGAAGCATAATATAATCTATAAAATAAAAGAAAATTTACAATTTTGGTTGTATATTTATTTACACGATTATGTGCGATTAATTGTTATATTGGATTGTTTCTTATTTTATACTAATTATTTATTTATAAATTAATTATCAGATGGCAAACATTGGTAATGAACCCGTAAATGAAGTAAATCAATCTGAGCAAAATCAGGAAGAGCAATTGTTAAATAGGCAAGATATCGAGGATATCGTTGCACAAGGAATAGCCAATGCTATTCCAGCAATCATTGCTGCTGCCCAGAAACCTGTTAAACCTCAATCAATCATTCCTAGTAAACGTACACAAGGCGACAATTTTAGTAATAGTATAAACGGAGGAGGCAATCATATTAATAATAACAATAATGATCTGCAAGCCCCAATTTTTAAGAAAATGAAAGCTGCAACACCTGGTTGCACTTACAAAGAATTTCTTGCCTGTAAACCAGCTGAGTTTGTAGGTAATGAAGGGGCTATTGCAGCACTGCGTTGTTTAGAGAAAACTGAGGCAGTGATCACTATAAGTAAATGTGCTGAGGAAGATCAAGTTATGTATGCGTCAAATCTTTTTAAAGAAGGGGCGCTAGAATGGTGGAACACAGTGTTACAAGCTAAAAGAAGGATCGAGGCATATGCCATGAAATGGGAAGAATTTAAGAATCTTGTAGAAAGAAAATTCTGTCCCGAGTATGAAAAAGATCAAATGGAAAATAAATTCCTAAATCATCGAATGCTGGGTGTAGATTGTCGCGGTTATACTTCGACATTCTTTGAATATGCTAGAGTGGTACCAACGCTGGCTTCGCCAGAGCCGGTACTCATTTCTCGCTATATTTGGGGATTAATTAGCGAAATCCGTAATATCGTTAAAGCTGCGAGACCTCACACTATTGACGATGCGGTGGAACTAGCTAACACCCTAACTGATGAACTGGTACGCACAAGAGATGATAACAGGAAAAAGGAATTGGCTCAGAAAATTACCCTAGGATTTCGTACGGGTAATAATAACAGCTTCAAGAAAAGAGGAACAGGGCAATCCTCAAATCCACCGTTCTGCAAGAATTGCAGAAAGAAACATTATGGAAGATGTAATGTGTCCTGCAACTTTTGCAAAGCCATAGGACATCGTGAAGAAGACTGCAGAAGGAAAACAAGGATCTACTATAACTGTGGAGAAAATGGGCATTTCAAAACAGAATGTCCTAAATTGGTCAAACCAGCAGACAACAAAGCCAAGCCGGCCGATGGAGCTACCAAGAAGAATGTTCGAGCCTTCCAGTTAACTACTCAGGAAGCCGAGTTAATTCCTGACGTGATAGCTGGTACGTTCCTAGTTCACAATGTTTATGCAAAAGTATTATTTGACTATCGTGCAAACCAAAGTTTTATCAATACTTCATTCTGCCAAGCTCTTAATTTACCTTTAATCAACCTTAGGCAGATTTTTACAGTCGAAACGGCAGATGAGAATTCAGTTAAAATAGATAAGGTTTTGCGGGAAGGAAACATAGAACTTTTAGGTCATAAATTCTCTGCAAACCTGTTACCTATGAAATTAGCTGAATTCGATGTTGTGTTAGGAATGGATTGGTTAGTAGCTAACCATGCTCGAATCATTTGTGATAAAAATTCTATAGAAATTCAGGCACCTACCGGAGAAGTAATCAGGATTACAGGAGATAAACCGCGTAAACCCATGAAGTTCATATCAGTAATGAAAGTTGCTAGTTATGAACGAAAACAAGGAATAGTATATATGATTTCAGTAATCATTAGTACTAAGGGTAAAGAACTTAAGGAGATTCCTGTAGTCTCAGAATACCCAGATATATTCCCAGAAGAGTTACCAGGATTACCACCAGATAGGGAAGTAGAATTTAAGATTCATCTAATTCCTGGAACTACACCGATAGCCAAGGCACCTTATCGGTTAGCTCCTACCGAAATGTTAGAACTGAAAAAGCAATTATATGAATTACTAAGCAAAGGATTCATACAACCTAGCTCATCCCCTTGGGGAGCGCCAGTGTTGTTCGTAAAGAAGAAGGATGGTTCGATGAGAATGTGTATTGATTATAGAGAATTGAATAAGGTTACAATTAAGAATCGATACCCATTACCTAGGATTGATGATCTTTTTGATCAACTTCAAGTAGCTAGATACTTTTCTAAGATCGACTTACGCTCCGGATATCATCAATTAAAAGTACAAGAGGAAGACATACCTAAAACTGCTTTCAGGACTAGGTATGGTCATTACGAGTTTACAGTCATGCCCTTTGGGTTAACGAATGCTCCTGCCGCATTCATGGACATGATGAATAGAATCTGTAAACCGTATTTGGATAAATTTGTAATTGTTTTTATAGACGATATACTTATTTATTCCAAAAGTCAGACAGAACATTGTGAGCACTTGTATGCACTCTTAACTTTGTTAAGAAAAGAAAAACTTCATGCCAAATTCTCGAAGTGTGAATTTTGGCTACAAGAAGTGCAATTCCTAGGACACATGGTGAATCATGAAGGTATTCATGTAGATCCTGCTAAAATAGAGGCAATTACCAAATGGAGGGTTCCGCAAACCGCAATGGAAATTAGAAGTTTTATAGGTTTAGCTGGATATTATAGACGGTTTATTAAGGATTTTTCCAAGATAGCTGTACCATTAACTAAGCTAACCTGTAAAGCAGTTAAGTTTGAATGGGGACCTAAACAAGAAGAAGCCTTTAGAATCTTGAAGCAGAAATTAACAAATGCTCCAATCCTAGCTTTACCAGAAGGGACTGAAGATTTTGAAGTATATTGTGATGCTTCAAAACTAGGATTAGGATGTGTGCTAATGCAACGCAAGAAGGTAATTGCATATGCTTCAAGGCAATTGAAAAAGCACGAAGAAAACTATACGACTCATGATTTAGAATTAGGAGCCGTAATTTTTGCCCTCAAGATTTGGAGGCATTATCTGTACGGAAGTAAATTTACTGTCTATACAGATCATAAAAGTTTAAGGTACATATTTGGGCAAAAAGAGTTAAACATGAGGCAAAGGAGATGGATGGAAATCCTAAGTGACTACGACTGTGATATTCAATATCACGAAGGAAAGGCAAATGTAGGTGCAGATGCCTTAAGTCGTAAATACCATGAGAAACAATGACGGGTCCGTGCTCTTAGATTAAAACTACAGTTAGAGTTAATGGAACAACTGAAGCATTTTCAAGAAACATCAATTAAGGATGATGCTGAAGGAATGAAAGGACGAATAAAAGAATTAGAACAAGGAGCTGATGGAATTTAGAAATTCCACAAAAGAAGAATTTGGGTACCGAAGCAGGGAGATTTAAGATATAAGATTTTAGAAGAAGCCCATAAATCTAGGTATACCATGCATCCAGGAAACAATAAGATGTATCAAGATTTAAAGAATAATTTTTGGTGGATAGGAATGAAAAAGGATATAGCTCGATATGTTTCTAAGTGTCTTACTTGTTCACAAGTTAAGGCAGAGCACCAGAAACCTTCAGGTCTACTACAACAACTAGAAATGCCTGTATGGAAATGGGAACTCATAACAATGGATTTTGTTACTAAGTTGCCCAAAACCAAAAAAGGTAACGATGCGATTTGGGTAATTGTCAAAAAAGGTAATGATGCGATTTGGGTAATTGTGGATCGATTAACCAAATCAGCTCATTTTCTACCTATGAAAGAAACCTTTAGCATGGAAAGATTGGCAAAATTGTATGTAGATGAAGTTGTATCCTTACATGGAGTTCCACTCTCCATTGTTTCGGATAGGGATAGTCGTTTCACTTCCCATTTCTGGACAAGTTTCCAAAAAGCAATGGGAACCCGACTAAATTTAAGTACGGCATATCATCCTCAGACAGACAGACAGACAAAGTGAAAGGACAATCCAAACTCTGGAAGACATGCTTAGAGCATGTGTAATAGATTTTGGTGGAAACTGGGATGACCACTTGCCATTAATTGAATTCTCCTATAACAATAGTTATCATTCAAGTATTGAAACTGCCCCATTTGAAGCACTATATGGAAGAAAGTGCAGAACTCCAGTTTGTTGGGCAGAAATAGGAGAAAGTCAATTATCAGGTCCGGAAATTGTGCAAGAAACCACTGATAAGATCACTCAGATCAAAGAAAGATTGAAGATGGCTCGAGATCGTAAGAAAAGTTATGCAGACAATAGAAGGAAGCCGTTGGAATTTCAAATTGGAGACAAAGTACTATTGAAAGTATCTCCTTGGAAAGGAATAGTTCGATTCGGTAAGAAAGGAAAGCTAAGTCCAAGATACGTAGGACCATTTCCAGTGATCCAATGTATAGGACCAGTTGCTTATCGTTTACAACTACCAGAAAAGTTAGCCGGAGTACATGACGTATTTCATGTATCCAACCTTAAGAAATGCTTATCAGACGAATCTTTGGTAGTACCTCTCCAAGATATACATGTAAATGAGAAATTAAAATTTGTGGAGAAGCCTCTTCAGATAGAAGATAGAAAGGTGAAGTTTCTCAAACACAAACGGTTAGTACTTGTCAAAGTCAAGTGAGATTCAAAGAGAGGACCTGAATATACTTGGGAGCTGGAATCAGAGATGAAGCGAAAGTATCCTCACCTATTTTAATGAATCTCGAGGACGAGATTTTAATTAAGGTGGGGAGGATGTAAGGACTCTCAAAATTGTCCTAAAAATACCCGTAAGTATAAACCCGGACCCCTGAAACCTTACCCTATATCAAAAATAAGAAAAAAACAAAATCTTGGTTCTTAGGCGGGCCGCGTAAAAGACAAGGGATGTCTTACGCGGGCCGCGTCAAACCATGATTGACCGGATAAGCGTAACTGTGCCACATGTCGCCCATCTGGTACACCTACGTATGACTAGTCAACCCTACTCGTAGACTGGGCGGCCACGCGGGCCGCGTAAGGTTGAGCTGAGGATTTACGCGGGCCGCGACAGACCTTAATTTTACCTATAAATAACCCGTCACTTGCACAATCCACTGGTGTCAAAATCTTTTCGTAAAAACGAATTGATAGCACTCTGAAGTCAAAAATAGCAATTATATTAGCGAGGCGCTGCTCCGATACCGGGTATTAACTCGATCGCTGCCACGATTCAATGTCCGATTGATTAAACTATCCAATGGATGTTTAAGTACTGCCCACATTGGGGTTTATGCTTTGTCATTCGTCGTTAATTCGATGGATGTTTAAGTATCGCACTTTGTCATTCGTAGTGAAGGTTTAATCTCGTGAGTTATCGTAAATGCCGTATTAGTTACTAACCGAGTTCGTGTGCATGTTATTAAATTTAGGTTAAAAAGGCTAATCAGTAGGCTAGGCTCTGCTCAAATAAATCTGCAATGTGAGTCATTCTCTTTTTATCAAATTTGATTTCAAAAACATGTTTATTTTCAAAGTTATAATTACAGGGATTAAGTCTTTGTAATCACCAAATTACAGCCAGTATGTGGGGTTCTGTATACATTACTTGATAATCTTCACCATTGGACAAACGGGTGGCCAATGTGTGATATGACCATAGTCACAGATCCGGCCGAGTGACAAATACTGTGGGTACTTGGTTGATATTTGGAAACAATGTAATCACCCTTAATACTGTAAATTATAACAAATGTGTCATTTTAGTAAAAAGAATGATTCACCAGTATTTCCCGCTGACAAAACCTTTTTCAAACATGTTTCAGGTGATCTGTTGTGATCCAAGAAAAAGTGCCGTGAAGCACTACAAGCTTAAGGAAGTGGCTCATAATAAAATAAAGAAACATGTTTTGTAAAAATAAAGATTTCTCCGTGAAATCATATGATTGTAAATTACCGGGGTTTATCCCGAGTTGTGAAATAAAATAATCGGGAAATTTCAGTTTTAAAAAGATCATGAAGAAAACTTCCGCTGTTAACTCAATTAAATAAATACCACGGGATTTTCTGGTCCGCGGCTCCTGAAACGGGTCAAACCAGGTCGGGGGCCGTGACATTATACTGTGTCATATAAAACAAACAAGTTATGCTAGAAAGAGTGTCATATAGGATTCCTTTTTATTAGTCATAAATATATATAACACAACTTATATCATAGATATGTCACCAACAGTCCATACAAATTTTAACGTATACCATCATAACTTCAGCCATAGAACAAGTTTTATAATGATAAGTGTACAGGTTAAACTTATTAAATAGAAAAATAAAATATTGTGTAAAAGGTTTTCTGTTAACACACTTATAAACATGAATGGAAATAAACCTTTTGGTTTATTTATAGTCAATTACGTACTCTTAATTATAAATGCATACTAATTTGAATATATTACACAAAAAAAAGAACCTAAAATGCATATTAAATACAATAACCTTTTCATCTCTAGACGTATTAAGTTCATCTATAATGTTATACAAGATAATTTTTTGAGTAGATAAATCATAACACAGTTATCAGGGTATTTATGTAAGATAAAAATCATAAGATGATTAGCAACAATACATTTAATACAATTAAAAGATAATAGTGAACAAAATCTTTTAAGTTATATAGAAATCCTCCTAAAATAAATACCACTTTTTATTATCATAAATGGAGAAAGCCACGGAACAACAGCCTTACACATATCTAGAAATACTATAAGAAATTTGTCACAACAATCTTACACATATTTATAAATACTATAAGAAATTTGTTAATTATTTATTATGGGAAAAGATCAAATAGGAAGATTAATTTCGCTAGGAAGGATAGGAAGCAATAAGAGGATGACATGTGGCAACATTTAAAATAAAGAAAAAGGGTATTTTAGTCAATCCAACTATTTCTTCTTCCTTTTTCAAAACCCAGTAACTTCAAAACCCACCATTTTCAAAACCCACCATCTTCAACCATTTCTTCACTTTCTATCTCAATAATCACTACATTATAGTGCGATTTTCATCACCAATCAATGATTCAAACCCCCGATCAACGTGTTCTTCAGTTTTTTTGAAGAAAACCCAGTTTAATTTCATACAAAATCTCGTTTTTTCCGGTGATTTTTGAAGATAATCACTCGATTTGTTCGATTCAATCGCTGATAAGTGTTTCTATCATTTCAAATTTCGTCAATTGATGAAGAAACCGGCTTCGATCCATGTAAGAAATTCTTTAATTTCATTTTCACGATCTGGGTTTTTATTTAGTCATTGCGTTTTACGATCTTGGCGGGGATCCGGGGGCGGCAGCCCCCGGTAGCGGGGTCCAAGGGGCAGAGCCCCTGGCTGGGGTTCAGCTCGGAAATTTTTTTTTTCGATTAAATTGTTGTACTAAAAACGCATCAGAAAATTTAATTTTCCAGAAATTGGCTCATTTCGAAGACAGTAATTCGTAGACAATTCAGACAGTTCACAGACAATTCACAGTTCACAGTTCAGTAAAACGCAATGGACAGTAATTCGTAGACAATTCAGACAGTTCACAGTACAGAAACAATTTTATGTGTCCATTGCGTTTTAGAAATAAGAGTTTTATGTGTTTTCTGGCTATTGCGTTTGAGAAAAAACACATTTTTAAGCATCTTTAGTCATTGCGTTTTAGGTAAAACACATTTTTGAAGTGTTTTTAGTCATTGCGTTTTAGGTAAAACACATTTTTAGGTGTTTTCTGTCCATTGCGTTTTACAGAGAACACTTTCTTTTGTTTTTTAGGTCATTGCGTTTTAGAAATGAGACATTTTTAAGTGTTTTCTGGCCATTGCGTTTTACAAATAAAACATTTCTTTGTGTTTTCTGGCCATTGCGTTTTACAAATAAGACATTTCTTTGTGTTTTTTGTGCATTGCGTTTTAGGTAAAACACTTTTTTATGTGTTTTCAGTCTATTGCGTTTTAGAAATAAGACATTTCTTTGTGTTTTCTGGCCATTGCATTTTACAAATAAGTTATTTCTTTGTGTTTTTTGGTGCATTGCGTTTTAGAAAAATGTCATTTTTTAGGTTTTTTTTTCATTGCGTTTTACGTAACTGGTTGTTTTTCTGTTGCGTTTTACACAACTGGGTTTAATTTTTTTTTTAAATATAGCAATAGTATACTCGTTTTAAAGATAAAAAAACGCTCGTTTTTTTTGTGCAATTTTTATAAAAAAATAATGTCGTATGAAAGAGTTATTAACGTTTAAAAAATGGGGGGGAATTGGAGGAGAGAGAAACTATTGGCTTGGATTGACTAGAATGCCCTTGAACAAACTCACGCGCCTCTTTTCTTCTTTTCAATTTCCCTGATTTAATCTTAACCCTTGATTAACTAAATGGATGGTCAAGATCACTTCCTAGCCTTCCTAGCCAAATTAACTTCCTATTGTATCTCCACCCTATTTATTATATTAATTTTCTTTTCAAATTTCTTAAGAACGTGCATGCTTCATATATATTTTCCTACTTAATTCTCATCCAATCCATCAAATTATACATACATTCCACTAAAAACAACTCCTATATCAATATATTTCCACTAAAAACAAATATTTTTTCTCTCTCCTTTTCAATTAAATAATATTATCATCACATTTTTCTCTTTCCTTCACTCACAACCACTTTCAATATATATTAAAAAAATTATACTGGGTGAACAGTGTCCCCCCAAATATACAGATGAACAGTAATATTTTCTCTCTCCTCCACTCACAACCACTTTTTATACCCTTTACAATATAAAAACTCACCCTCACAAGTTTTGATGGATTGGATGAGAATGCTCTTATACAAGATAACGATAAATTGATTAATAATATTTTAATTGTAGCATAATCCATATGAAAAAAAAGGTATGACACTAAATTCAGATAATTTCAAATTTGAAATAAATACAAGCATACCATATATCACAATGAAAGATCGTGATTTTATAATCTTAAAACTAAATGAAATCACAAGGCAAAATTATTTATCTTAAAACTTATTGAAATCACAAGGTAAATTTGTTTTTAATATTATAATTCATTGAGGCGGTTCTTAAGGTTATTTTCCTACCACAAATCACCCAAACCCATTTTATGATTTCCATGCTACTGCTAATAGTTCATAATTATCTAGCTATTAACTGGTCTAATTAATTAATATAAAACATCTAAAAGTCCTGAGAATTATATATACGTTAAAAATAATAATGTTTATGTATTACCGTCAACTCGGTTAACATTTAGGCAATAAATTCTTTGCGGTTAATTTAGATTTGATTCATTCTACAAATATTGATTTTTTCGAATATTCATATGTATGTGTTCAAAACAAGTCATTCGTTTTTCTAAGAGAATGATTTTTAAAACTGACAATCACTTTGTTGATTTTGGTTTCCTAAGTAAACGCACATATTTGGCTGGAAATAAAGTAATTTGTTAATACCTCTTATTCGACACCTGGTTCGTTCGTGTGCATGGATGGGAAACCAATTTGTAGCATAACTTCATGCGATATTTGACCTTTTCAACTCCGAAATTGATGCTTCATGCGGCTTATGTTCACAGGAAACCATGAAAGGGGATTGGGTTTCAATGTAAACGTTTTCGTGCTGATAACGTGTTGTAAAACAACTAAACCTAATAGCAATATAAAGAGAAGAATAAGACAATGAGGGAATATAAATCTTATTGATACATCATACAAATACAATAGCTAGTATTTATAGGGCTTGACATTAATACAAATACATTAAAGGGATGGGAGTTAAGCATGTGAAAAGTCACAATATTATAACTCATTTATAACAAAGTGAACAATGTACGGTTATTTTGTTGGAAAACATATTGTAGGTGAAGAACTTACCGACCGGTTACTAAAGGATTACCCATAGTTTCACCTGTGTATAGATGTGTGTTTTTACCAACATATTGCTGATGACATAATTATCATACAAATACAATAGCTAGTATTTATAGGGCTTGACATTAATACAAATACATTAAAGGGATGGGAGTTAAGCATGTGAAAAGTCACAATATTATAACTCATTTATAACAAAGTGAACAATGTACGGTTATTTTGTTGGAAAACATATTGTAGGTGAAGAACTTACCGACCGGTTACTAAAGGATTACCCATAGTTTCACCTGTGTATAGATGTGTGTTTTTACCAACATATTGCTGATGACATAATTATCGACAAATCGCTGACAAGTCGATGGTGTCAAAAAAGAGACGTGTGTTATCTACATATTATATTACCGGCGGTTTTTTTAGTCATTCACCGACAAATTATCCATTGGAATCCCTCTGCAATTTTGACTTTTGATAAAAAAAAATATTCAAATCATTTCAAAATTCTAGATATAATATATCCAGAATTTTGAAATAACTTGAAATATTTATGGAATTAAAAGATCTACAAAATTAACAATGCCATCACAATGTGAGTGAAGCAATATATCTGTTTATCCTAACCTAAGCACAAATTGAGAGGTAACCCACATCAACGTGACAATGAATATAAATACTTCAACAAGATACATATAAATTGGAAACTCAACGTCACTCTACCTGATTTTGAAGAAACATGCTACTCCACATGTTAAAAATTCAACAACAAAAAAAAAAAAAAAAAAAAAAAACCAAAGAACAAAATTGCATATCTATCTACTTATATATAAAAGGAGAAGTAATGCTGATGTAAATTTGGGTACTTGTCAATCATACAGGCATGCCACATAGGATCTGCTGCTGATGTCATAAATTAACAATTAAAATCTAATATAATCTATCTATCTATATTTCAAAATTCAAAATAAAGTACAGGGATTTTAATAGGCGCTCAAATATAAACTCCACATATATCTGCACATCAAAGGGATAGATTCAAAATTCAAAATCAAATCTCCAAATTTTGGCTGTGATTCTCTCTCAAGAAACCACACTTTCCTACTTCCACCGGTTCTCTCATGATTCATATATTTCTTTAAAAAGAAACCCTAAATCAAAAAATGACCAGTGGTGCCGCCGATGATCTTGCCGGACGCGGAGGAGGAAAAAACTGCATCAAATCACAAGATATTGACTCTGAATCTGCAGTCAATGATCAGGATGAAGGATTTGGAGAAGTAGCGTGAGAAGTGTTTAGGGAATCGCACAAAAGGTATGTTGATTCATTGTTTCTACATAACATATTATTTAATATACCCTAAATCAACGAATGATTTTAATGATTTGTGAGGTTTATAAACGTGATTTGTGAAGATGGCGGTTCGAATCAGATTAGATTGAGGTTTGTTCGATTTTTGTGAACTCCAGAAGTCTTAGATCCAAAATTGATCTGAAGAACACTAAATTGGTGCTTTAAATCATCTGTCTCGAACCTAACTCGAGGTGTGCCTTGAATTAAACCCTAACTCCTTTTATTTCTTAGTAGATATGTGCCCTAATTCTGGTTAAATAATATGTGTTTATAAACGCGATTTGTGTAGATGGCGGTTCGAAACGGAATAGGATTCAATCGTTTTTTTAGCAAAGCCCTATAGATTTAGTCTTAATTGCAAACTGTACAGTTCATGGTTGATTCCGATTTTCAGTTGTTATGTGGAGTTGCAAGAGTAGAAACAGAGACGGGAAGAAACAGAGACGGGAAGAAGAGCAAAGACATCTAATTTGTATGGTTTCATCGGGAAGCCTTCTTCCATCGAGGTAATTTGAACTCTCAAACTCCTTCACCCATTTCAGACTTTTGATCTTTGTGTGGTTTCATTAATTAGGATGTGTAATTTCATGGATTTGATAATCTCATTTTCAGATTTCTTGATAATCGTTGCAGATGACTACTCTAATCTCCGATTTGTCATAATAAGGGTTTGTAAATCGTCGCACTTCACGAGTGATTGAGCATGTAAATCGTTGCCGTAACCACCATGTCTCCTTACATTAAGGTAACTTTGTTTCCATCTATATAAATTTAGGGCTAATTTTAATACTGTCGAGTTTAGGGTTATCATACTATTTGTGGGTGTGGTGTTGTGACAGATTCGCTGACTTGTGGTTGTTTTCCGGCAATTTGTAGCTTCAGCCGACAAAGATTCCGACAGGGCAGCAGTGGCTACGCCACAGTGGTGGTTGTTTTTGTCAAACTATATGATTCCTCAACATGGTTAGTTTTATTGAAATCATTTTCTTTAAGTTGTTTATAGTGATATATGTTTATTATTTCTTAGATGATGGTTGACCTAATGTGTTGAAAGTTGAGTATGCAAATTTTGTGGAATTCAGGATTGTTTGGTGAGGTATCTTTATGGTTCATATATTACTAACAACAAGAGGGAAATGCAGTGTACTGAGTGTGAAACTTTAGTGAAGTTTTGTTTCAAGAAAAGGCACAACTTTCAGTTACTTTTGGTAATTTCATTGCATCTATGGGTTTGTTTCTGTACTGCATCTGTTTCTTGTAATCATAGAGCAATCTCCATTAATGGCAGAAGAAGGATTCTTATTTCTGGATCCATTCATTACCCAACAAGCACACCTGAGGTACAGTAGTACAATACAACTCATCAATGCACTGGATTTACTTCTTTTTCTTTCTTGAAATGGGGTATGTTTCAAGATAATGTTTTTTTTCTTTTATAAAAATTGTCTTTTTTTTATGTTTCAGATGTGGCCAGATCTCATTCAGAAGGCTAAAGAAGACAGATGACCAGATCATACCTGTTTTTTTCAGTATTATTTTGAAAAACCCCTCCAATGGCGTCCGCAAACGCAATCTCCACACATTCAATCCTCTCTTCACACAAGAAAGTAGGTACAATTCACTTCAATTACACTCCATTTGATGTCTTAATTGTGTTTTGTGGTGATAATTTGGGCGTTTTGTGTGTGCAGGTGAGTGTTATTGATGCTAGCAAGAGAACTGTTCAGTTTCAGACTGGTCAGAAGATGAGATGGTCCAACCGGCGGTTTGCGGTTCGAGCTGCGGCTAAAGATATTGAATTTGATCAGCGGTCCAGAGCTGCTATGCAGGCTGCTATTGATAAGCTTGCTGATTGTGTTGTACTTACTCTTGGCCCTAGAGGTAGTTATTAGTTTGTTGTCAGTTTGTTATTACCTAATTATGTTGTAGTACAGTAACAAAATATTGAATTAACACTCAATATGTATATGTTGACCGATTTTGCCATTTTTTCATTTATTTTAATCGAAATTTTACCGATTTTTATTGCAATTTGACCGCCTACCCATTTTGGTCCAAAAAGGTGAAATTTAATCAGTAAACTACTGATCAATCCTGATTTTTACAACATTGGATTTAGATAACTGTAGCTATATAGATTAGGCTGGTTGTAATACAGTAAAGGAATTATGAATTAATCAAATTGATAATGGCAAATGCGATGAATTAAACGCGGCAAGGATGTATTGGATTTGCTTTAGGTTTAGTTTCATGTTGTTTGCATTGTTCTTATTTGAAGTATAATTTATCGGGTTTAGCTTAGAATGTTGACTAAGTATTTGAATCTGTCAGGGAGGAATGTTGTGTTGGATGAATATGGTTCCCCAAAGGTGGTTAATGATAGAGTTACGATCGCAAAGGTGGTTAATGATAGAGTTACGATCGCAAGAGCGATTGAACTACCTGAACCTCCAGAAAATGCTGGTGCTGCTCTTATCAGAGAGGTTTGAAACCTGCACTTTTATATCATGTATCTGTAATTGTAACTGTTGGGTCGATTAATTACCTATTTTAGATCAATTTTTGATGTATTAGCTGGCAGTGGACGTTTTAGAACATGTATAATATTCAAGAACAAACTAATTAATCAATGACACAAAGCAATTATCGAAAAATGTAATCCGTCGATTAGTAACAAGTTAATGAATTCATGTGTACTTTTTTGTACAATTCATAAGCTAAAACTTCCTACGTAATTGAAAGAGATAATTACAAATCTTAACAAGAATACAAATTACATGAGATAAATCTCAAATAAAGATAAAATATTACTCGATCCGTTTGATGTGTTAACAATGGTGAACTAGTTTGTACAGGTGGCAGGCAGAACCAACGACTCAGCAGGTGACGGTACAACCACAGCATCGGTTCTTGCCCGTGAAATTATTAAACTTGGTCTCCTGAGTGTCACGTCTTTCAGGAGACCAAGTTTAATCAAAGAACTGGAGAAAAAAGCACGACCCGTGAAAGGCCGTGAAGATATTAAAGGTAGCAAGACTTCTTTACTCTCAAGTTTTCCTATACATTTTCTCATCAACTAATCAAAATTGCTCATTTTAGGCCTATTTCAAAATAAACTACAAATTTTTAAAGCTTTATTATATGTTTTAGTGGTGAACACCACAATTTTAAGAGCTATTATATGTTAGTTGATTCAACCAAGAGAACAAGCTTTTTTTAGTCAATGATTCATTTTTTTACTTTAACAAAGTAGACCAATTCGGTTCGGTTAACTCGAGTTACGATCGCAAGAGCGATTGAACTACCTGACCCTCTGGAAAATGATGGTGCTGCTCTTACCAGAGAGGTTTGAAACCTGCACTTTTATATCATGTATCCGTAATTGTAACTGTTGGGTTGATTAATTACCTATTTTAGATTAATTTTTGATGTACAAGCTGGCAGTGGACGTTTTAGAACATGTATAGTATTCAAGAACAATCTAATTAATCAATGACACAAAGCAATTATCAAAAAATGTAATCCGTCGATTAGTAACAAGTTAATGAATTCATGTGTACTTTTTTGTACAATTCATAAGCTAAAACTTCCTACGTAATTGAAAGAGATAATTACAAATCTTAACAAGAATACAAATTACATGAGATAAATCTCAAATAAAGATAAAATCTTACTCGATCCGTTTGATATGTTAACAAAGGTGAACTGGTTTGTACAGGTGGCAGGCAGAACCAACGACTCAGCTGGTGACGGTACAACCACAGCATCGGTTCTTGCCCGTGAAATTATTAAACTTGGTCTCCTGAGTGTCACGTCTCTCAGGAGACCAAGTTTAATCGAAGAACTGGAGAAAAAAGCACGACTCGTGAAAAGCCGTTCAAACTTCACTCTCTGAGTACTTGATTATTGGATATTAGAGTTGTGCAAGTGGCACTAACAACTTATTCACATACAAATGGGTCGATTTATTTCAAGGGGGTTAAATAGTTCTGTTTATTTTATCTAAAGTGGAACTTCAAAGACTCATTTTCAAGTGGGTCCGATTTTATGATCATATATAACTCCTTTTCTATTTATGAACTTTCTTAAAAAGTTTGGCCTTTATTCAGACATGATCCGTGTCAACTTGAACTGACTCTAGGCTTATACCAGATCAACGACACTTGATCAATGGTGAATATGAGCTGGCAAATAAAGAGAAACTAAGACCTGAGCAGTTACAAAGACAGGTATGGATTTAGTTTTTTGAAGTTAGGGGTGTGTATAACATTGTCCAAAACGTTAAAACCTAGCTAGACCAAACTGAACCGGTTATGGATGGTCTGGTTCTGGCTTTCTCAGTTCATGGCATGATAAAAATTCCATTTTTGGTTCCACAGTGGTTCGGTTAAATTAAATATTTGTTTTTATTTCAATGAAATGACGTGCTAGGCAAGGAGTGAGGTCTGGCATGCAACAACGCATGATCCAACAACTAGCAACTGCTTGAAGATATGAGTAATGGAGGCGGCGGCGGTGGGCAGAATCCTTTAGTTTCTGGGCAGAGTCCTGCTAGCAAGAATATGGGTCAGGATGGTTTGAGACACCAGATTTCAAAGGTTCACTTTGCAAGCTTAGAGGGAATGTTAACTGGTCAGTTGTCCAGTTTGCACTCTTACATATACATACATATATATATATATATGTTAAAAAAACAAAAATGTAAATGTCATATGTTTCTTCATTTAGGATCAAGGCACGTGAGGCTCTTTTAAAATGCAAAGAGCTTGGTCTCTCAAAGAATGAAGTGAAGAAACTTCATTCTATCATAGAGGCCAACTCATTAAATTCAGGTGTGTAAATTTTGTTGTTTAGACATTCCCAACATTTGATTACAATTGGGTGATTAAGGATAATTACATGTTCAATTGATCTTTATATAATTGATTTGACCAGTTCATTGTTGTTTGTATATTTTCTAATGATGAATATGCGAATCCATACATTCATAGTATAGTAATCTGATGTGCACTTTATTTGACTTTAGTTGCAGTTTGAGCCTCCAATTGGTGTATTTACTCTCTAATCAGGTAGACTTTAGGATAGGTAAAAAAGGTAGGGTCAGATTATTCAGCCCTTTTTTATTTTGTAGTGTCTGTTTGTTCTTGCCTTTAAATATGGCAGTTTTGCTTTACTCGCTTATTAGCGTTTGTTTATTATTTGTCATCATATGAGCTATCCACTTTGAAGCCTTCTTTGCCAAGGGTCACAACTCACAATTAATTATAGTTAGATAGTTGGGTTAAAATAGTGTTTTGAAACCATTGTTTTGGGTTAAAACAGTGTTTTGAAACCACTTTTGGGTTAAAACAGTGTTTGAAACCACTGTTGGGTTAAAACAGTGTTGTTGAAACAGTGTTTTGAAACCACTTTTGGGTTAACAGTGTTTGAAACCACTTTTGGGTTAATAGTGTTTGAAACCACTGTTGGGTTAAAACACTGTTTGAAACCACCGTTTTAACCCAAAAGTGGTTTCAAAACACTGTTTTAACAACGTTGTTTTAACCCAACAGTGGTTTCAAAACACTGTTTTAACCCAAAACAGTGGAATGCGGTACATATCACAAACGAAAAGGAAGCGAAAGTTGCAGCCACGAGAATATTCTTGAATGTTGCTTAACTAGACTCCAAGTAAGTTCTATATTTTAATTTAACCATTTTTTATTGGTTCATGTTTGTGTGGTAAACATATGATAAAAAGGTTTATAAACGTGCTGAACTGCAATTGAGTTACTTGAGATTGGACAAAACAATAAACGGCTCATAGGAGTTAGACAGCACTAAACAACAAGTTTTTAGGCCTGAACAAAGCACATAAAACAATTCACCAAATGTTAGATTCATTTACTTAAAATCAAACTCTCATGTGATGAATCATGTTTTACTCTTTTTATTTGCTACTTAAACAACGTCTTCACATGTGTACTAACCTTCTTATATGTTGAAGTTATAGCCAAATGTATGTGTAATTATTTCGATTTTAGTTAAACAAGTGTTTTTTCATACTATATATATTTATAGAATTGTTAGATAAATAATGCATTATTAAAGCGTTTGTCTCACTTTTGTCTGTTAGATAAATAATGCATCAGGTTTTTAATTAAACCTTAAAAAATGTATAGTTGTTCATCGTTTAAGAAAATGTGGTATGTATGGTTTTCTAAAAACCAACCGTGTCTAAACTTAATCAGTCGACAAGTTTAATGCATTCTTAAGTATAATGCGAACGTGAATTCATTAAATAATTTCACATCAAATTTTACATATAAACGTAGGCTTACATTCAATGTTTACGATCTACCCGCGCCCGTCGGGCGGGTGTCCACCTAGTACTATATAATAAAAGAAACAATTTTTGGGACACTTGTCATCATATTAGGCCATGTCTTATGGATAATTATTATTTTAGTTTAATTTTCTAATTAATTATAGATTAATCCTCCTACTAAATATTATTTAGTTTAATCATTACTTTTATATTTATCTATTTACTTAAAATTCAAACTTAGTTATCTAATTTGATATTAGAGTAAATTACGATTTTGGCCTCTTTGATTATATCACTTCTTTTAGCCCAAAAAGGAATTTTTAACATCTGAGCCCTCAACGTCTTTTTTTCTAACCCTTTTGGACCCTAACGTCATTTTTTCTAACTATTTTGGCCCCTAAAAGTAAATGGATGGGGTTAGTGTTTGGGTCCAAAAGGATTAGAAAAAAAGACGTTGGAGGCTCAGATGTTAAAAGATTCATTTTTTGGCTAAAAGGGTAAAAGTGATATAACCACAGAAGACAAAATCGTAATTTACTCTTGATATTAACTATATATTTGAACGTTTTGTTTAGTTTGGTATCAAATAGATTTTACGAAACTTAAAATAAAATTAACTAATATTATTTATCATTTCTACATTTACAAGTTTTAAATAAACGGTTAAATTTATTGAGACTACGTTACATTTACAAGTTTTAAATAAAGGGTTAAATTTATTGAGACTTCGTTAACAAATTTTACTACAAATTAATAATCTATTTATATCAATCTAAATATATATCTATACTATACTATATAATAAAACATTAATGTGTGACACTTATCATTCATTGTAAGCATTGATTTTATGATTTTCTCTGTTCACTTCCAAACTTATCTTATATTAATTAAATAAATAAATGTAGAATGACTTTTACCCTTTTAGCCCCAAAAGGAATTTTTTAACATCTGAGCTCTCAACGTCTTTTTTTCTAACCCTTTTGGACCCTAACGTCATTTTTTCTAACCCTTTTGGCCCCTAAAAGTAAATGGATGGGGTTAGAAAAAAAGACGTTGATTTGCTAATTAAATTTCATCCTACTTTAAATTTTGAATACCATTCTTCTATTTTTCTAATAAAATATTATTCTAAAATTTAAATTGTTAATTTAAGATATTTTTAAATAAAACAAATTATTTATCACGAAAACCAAACTTTGTATCAATATATGAAATATTTTTATTTTCATTACTAAAAAAATATTATATCAATTTTATTACATAATTTATAAATTAATTTGTCGGAATTGGTACCACCATTTTATCACTCAAATAGATGTTGATTTGCTTCTTGAATAACATATCTTCTTTTCAAGAACAATCATCACAATCACCATATCCATCGCGTATCGAGTATTATCCATTAGTATATTGAAAGATGATTTTTTTTATTATTGGTATATAAAATTAGATTTATTAAACCCGTGTAATACACGTAGTTTTTTTTAAAGATATACTTTTATTATTTACTATACAAAATTATATTTATTCGACCCGTGTAATACATGAGGTTTTTTAAGATATAACTTTTTATTATTTGATACATAAAATTAGATTTATTCAATTCGTACACTACACGGGGTTTTAAAGGATATATATTTTTTATTATTTAGTATAGAAATTTACATTTATTCAACCCGTGTAATACACATATTTTTAAAGATGTAACTTTTTTATTATTTGGTATATAAAATTACATTTATTCAACCCGTGTAAAAAATAAGGTTTTTTAAAGATGTATTATTTTATTATTTGGTAAACAATATTACATTTATTCAACCCGTGTAATACACATGGTTTTAAATATATAACTTCTTTATTTGATATATAAAATTATATTTATTCAACCAGTAAAATATGGTTCTTATAGATATAACTTTTTATTATTTAATATATAAAATTATATTTATTCAATCCGTGCAATAAATGAGGTTTTTAAAGATATATTGTTTTATTATTTAGTATATAAAATTTATTTATTCGACCCGTGTAATACACGGGGTTATAACCTAGTGTGTGTATATATATATATATACGTACGGGATCAGGAGAAAACGCCCTAAAGTGTGAGAACGGTGAGAACGCATCCTGACCCAACACGTGGCACTAGGGCTGTACATGAATCGAACGTTCAACGAACAGTTCGTGAACCGTTCGATAGAAGTTCGTTTATGTTCGTTCGATTAGCTTAACGAACGAACACGAACAAAAATTTTCATTCGATTAGCTTAGCGAACGAACACAAACACATGTCTCGTTCGTTCGGCTGCGTTCGTGAACGTTCGTTAATATGTTCGGTTACGTTCATTTGTGTTGGTTTGATTATATTAAAAAAATAATAAATAATAAACCTTTTATATAAACATACTAAAAACTTGAAACCCCTTTTTTTTCTGAGTTAGCTAAACTTTGGACATTCTAAGACATTTTTTGGGATAATTAAGTCTAAGTTAGTTAAACATAATTCATCGTTTAGTGGTGTAGTGGACTTCTTGTGTTTTGATTTATCAGTTAATGGTTGTATTAAACTACTTATAGCCAATGTTTAAGGATAACAATGATTTTTTTTTTTCAAATTAAATGTTCGTTTGCGTTCTCTTTTTATTTGCGTGCGTTCGTTTGTGTTCCAGACCAGTGTTCACGAACTGTTCGTGAACAACTGAATTTCCCAAACGAACGAACACGAACATAAACTTATGTTAGTTATGCGTTCGTGAACAGTTCATGAACATGTTAATTTCCTTAACGAACGAACACAAACATGGCCTTATTCGTTCGTTCGGTTCATTTACAGCCCTAGTGGCGCGGGATATGATCAGAGTCTGAGGTGTCTTTTTTGTCTTTTAAATATTCTTCTTTTTTCCCGATTTCGTGTGTGACATGCTGCTTCATTTTTGGCGTCCAAGATAATTTTGGCGTTAACTAGAATCATTAATTATTTGGCGTTTTACTGTTTTTCCCCGATTTCTTCTCGTTGAATTAATTCTTTTTGTGTCACATAGTTATTTTTTTGGCATTATGCCGTTTTTCAGGTCATTTTTTTGGCGTTCGTGGCGTTTGTTAGTAATTGATTACCATTGATTAGTATTTTATAAGATTACAATAATACGAAATCAAAATAAACTAATATCTTATGTGGATGGGATTACATCAGAGATGTACCCATCGCTTTGTTCATCACTTTCTTCAGATTCATCATCATCAAATTTTAGATTGGCATATAAGTGTATAACGCCATGATCCCGTCTCTTCTTTGCTGCAGCCTATTCTTGAATATCATTGCAACCCTGGATCTTGCATCATTCGAAGGTGCTAAATCACAGAGTTCTTCAAGGAGAAATAGCCTCTCTGTCTTCAAGATTTCCTCCATCAACAATGAATATTGCACCCCGTGTCGATAAGTCACTTCAACCGTTCCTGCTTCTTCATGCACCACCCAGCTGCTAAGTGTTGGTAGAGGAGTATCGTCAATATCATCATCATCTTATGCCGGAAATTTTCTCTTCAATCTTCTTATTACAGTTCGAGTTCTTTCACAATCGTTGGCCATTGGAACTCCAAGGACCAGAATATCCCTCTGAACCCCTTCATCCATACCAAGTATGGCTTTGATTGTCTTGACCTTCACCCTTCTCATATCAGGGAACTTTAGGATGAAACGTCTCTCCGACCTTTCAAACCTCCATGCAATAACCTTAGCCATTTTTTAAGTTTTTTGCGTTTTGGATAATATGTGGCGTTTTAGACAATGTTTTGGCGTGTTAAGTTGTGTTCTCAACTTCTCATGTTCAACTTTTATATTAATTTTTTTCCCGCGTTGTGACAGGTAATTATGGCGTTTTGAAAAGATAATAAATTCAATTCCCCAAGTATTTTGCTTTTAATATAATAAATGTTAGTAATTATGTTTCCGTCACTTCGTTTTACTGTTTTGCAGTTACTGTGTTTTCAAATTCAT
This sequence comes from Helianthus tuberosus, assembly GCA_030545235.1. Classification (NCBI taxonomy): domain Eukaryota; kingdom Viridiplantae; phylum Streptophyta; class Magnoliopsida; order Asterales; family Asteraceae; genus Helianthus; species Helianthus tuberosus. Next base: position 141,416,777 of record CM060430.1, on the reverse strand, counting down.
CTGTTTATGGATGTAACACGTCCCATCTTTACAGCTGTAATTATGGCGTTTTGATTTCTAATGGCGTTTAGATAAAGATACCATTTTTGTTTTATTCTCTTTGCACATTGTTTTAACCTTTTTTTAGATTTATTATAGTAGTACTTGTCCAAAATAATTTTATTATAGTTTGGTAGTTACGGGGCGTTTTATGGCATGATAGCGTTTCACAAGCATTTGCCCGTTTGGCGTTTTATTATATTTTTTATTAAAGAATTAATGTATTGTTTGTTTTTAGCTAAAAATTACATAAAAACAACAGAAAAAGAAAAAAAAAAAACAAATAGAAGCAATTTATGATCAAAATCTTCACTGTCATCAGTCTCTTTCTTCTTTTAAAAACTACAAGAACTGTCACAAATAAATGACGTTTTGGGTTTGGCGTGGTTTATTTTCTTTGTTCGTGTGTTGAAGTGTCTTTGTGGATGTTGGAGACATAGATCGACTTCGTATGGGTGGATGCTATTTGCTCATAATCTTCATTTCCATCATGGAGTCCAAAATGGCATTTACCCTGGTATCGGTCTCTTCTCCTCATCCAAACCATCTTCAAGAACAAAGAAGACAAAATGACATATCGGTGTCATCAGTCTCTTTTTCTTGAAATTTATCTATTTCATGCAGCAAAATCTTACTCCCCTCACCTAACAAATTATTCAGCGAAACTTCATGCAGAACATTACTGAGTATCAAAGGAAAGATGTTTGCCACCGTTAATTTCTCTTAACTTTTGGCGTTTTAGAGTGAGTAGTTTTTAGGAACCATTGTGTTTTATGTGTTTTTTTGGTGCGATCAACGAATGTGGTGAGACGTTTCTATTTATAGGATTTTTTTGAAGCGTAGTTTAGGCGGGATATTATCTATAACAATAAATGCAATTAACAATTATCCGGATGTAAGGCTTGACGTTTATATATTATGGCGTTTAACGTTTTATGGCGTTTTTGTAGGCTAAGACCTTAACTAAAACAAAGAAAAAAAAGCTACGCAGTGATAAAATTGGCGTTTTGTATTTACTTGGCGTTTTATATTTCAATGGCGTTTTATGTAAGAAAGGATGTTTTACCCTTTTTACCCTTAATGAAGCGTGTCCACTTAATAGAATTGGTGTTATTTACGAAAACGCCACCGCGCCAATCTTGTCCATAGATTGTTTTAGTCGGACGATCCATAACCGTTCTCACTGTTCTCACACTTTTCACTGTTTTCTCTAAATCCTGACCATATATATATATATAAAAGTGGATTTTGCCTAAGTAGCCTAAGAATGATTGTAATGATGACATGTGTCACTCCTAATAAGTAGGAATGAAGGACATTTTGGTCTTTATAAATAGGAGTGAAAATGACATGTGGCACCCTTTTGTTTTAAAAAAAAATACAACAAAAATCTATTACAAAAAAATCTATCACAAAAAATCTAGTACAAAAAAATACAGCACAAAAAGTGTAGTACAAAAAAATATAGCACAAAAAAATCTAGTACAAAAAAATATATCACGAAAAAATTCAGCAAAAAAATGTAGTACAAAAAAATCCAGCACAAAAAATTGAGAAAAAAAATTAAGACAAAAAAATTCAACACAAAAAATTTAGCACAAAAATATAGTACAAAAATCTAGCACAAAAAAATGATATACAACATAGAAATACAACACATTTTAGTGGGTTTTTCTTAGTCTTCATATTTTATATAGCAATATGGTATTCAAATTAAAGATAAAAAGACGCTCGATTTTACAGTGAAATTTTTATGAAAAAATAATGTCGTATAAAAAAGTTATGAACGTTTAAAAAATGAGGGTGGAATATGCATGTGCCTTGCATGTGGAGAGAGAAAGTCCATAAATAGGATTTTCTCAACATACCCTTGTACTCCTCCTTTCTGCTACACTTTCATCTTAACCATTGATTTGAAAAATGAATGGTTAAGATTCTTTCTCATCCTACTTAGGCAAAATAAACTTTTTATTTGGTCTTACCCCGGAAAGATCAAATAAAAAGTTTATTTTGCCTAAGCAGGATGAGAAATGATCTTAACCATTCATTTTTCAAATCAATGGTTAAGATGAAAGTGTAGAAGAAAGGAGGAGTGCAACTGTGCGAGGGTATCTTGGGAAAATCCTATTTATGGACTTTCTCTCTCCACATGCAAGGCACATGCTTATTCCACCACCATTTTTTAAACGTTAATAACTTTTTTATACGACATTATTTTTTCATAAAAATTTCACCGTAAAATCGAGCGTCTTTTTATCTTTAATTTGAGTACCATATTGCTATATAAAATATGAAGACTAAAAAACCCACTAAAATGTGTTGTATTTCTATGTCATATAACATTTTTTTGTGCTGGATTTTGTACGATATTTTTGTGCTAAATTTTTTGTGCTGAATTTGTTTGTCTTAATTTTTTTTTTTCTCAAATTTTTGTGCTTGATTTTTTTGTACTACATTTTTTTGTTGAATTTTTTCGTGCTATATTTTTTGTACTAGATTTTTTGTGCTATAGTTTTTTGTACTAGATTTTTTTTTTTGTATTTTTAAAAAACAAAAGGGGTGCCACATGTCATTTTCACTCCTATTTATAAGGACCAAAATGCTCTTCATTTCTACTTATTAGGAATGCAACATGTCATCACCACAATCCTTCTTAGCCTACTTAGACAAAATCCACTTTTTAGTGGATCCTTCCCCTATATATATATATATATATATATATATATATATATATATATATATATATATATATATATATATATATATATATATATATATATATATATATATATATACGGGAAGGTTCAAATGAAAACCACTATTTATTGTGAAAACTCGAAAACTAATTACAAAAGCCAAAAAAAACATACAAATTTTTTTTTTTTTTTTTGCAAACCAATTTTCGCAGGTTTTTATATATAAAAAAAAATTTCAAATTTTTTTTTTTTTGTGTAGTGCACATGTGTAATACTACACATGTGTAATACTACACATGTGTAATACAATTATAAAAACCTACAATTTTTATAAAAAAAATTGAAAAAAAAAATTTTTATGTGTTTTTTAGGCTTTTTTTAGTTAGTTTTCGAGTTTTCACAATAAAAGTGGTTTTCATTTGAACCATCCCCTATATATATATATATATATATATAGGGATAAGATCAAATAAAAAGTTTATTTTGCCTAAATAGGATGAAAAGGAATCTTAACCATTCATTTTTCAAATCAATGGTTAAGATGAAAGTATAGGAGAAAGGAGAAGTGCAAGGGTATCTTGAAAAAAATCCTATTTATGGGCTTTCTCTCTCCACATGCAAGGCACATGCATATTCGACCCTCATTTTTTAAGCGTTCATAACTTTTTTATACGACATTATTTTTTCATAAAAAATTCACCGTAAAATCGAGCGTCTTTTTATCTTTAATTTGAGTACCATATTTCTATATAAAATATAAAGACTAAAAAAACCCACTAAAATGTGTTGTATTTCTATCTTGTATAACATTTTTTGTGTGCTAAATTTTTGTACTATATTTTTGTGCTAAATTTTTTGTGCTGAATTTTTTTGTCTTAAACTTTCTTCTCTCAATTTTTTGTGCTGGATTTTTTGTACTACATTTATTTTTGCTGAATTTTTTCATGCTATATTTTTTTATACTAGATTTTTTTTGTGCTAGATTTTTTTGTACTACATTTTTGTGATATATTTTTTGTACTAGATTTTTTGTTCTATATTTTTTTGTACTAGATTTTTTGTGCTAGATTTTTTTGTACTAGATATTTTTTGTTGTATTTAAAAAAAAACAAAAGGGGTGTCACATGTCATTTTCACTCATATTTATAAGGACGAAAATGCCCTTCTTTCCTAGTTATTAGGAGTGCCACATGTCATTATCACAATCATTCTTAGGCTACTTAGGCAAAATCCACTTTTTAGTGGATCTTTCCCCTATATATATATTTAGGTAGAAGTTTCTGTAAAAAAATGGTTTTTTGTGAGAAAGGTAAGAAAGAATCTACACCATTAGATCTTTGATCTAATGGTTGAGATCATAATGGCAAAATTGTAAATAATGTTTACTATTAAACATATTAATTTTTTAGATTAAGGGTATATAGGTAAATTTAACATTTTTAAATTAAGAAACTAACATTAATGCACATGTAACTTCCCCTCGTCTTTTTTAAACGTCAATAACTTTTTATACGTAACTTTTTTTAAAAAAATTACACCATAATAACGAGCGTTTTTTTAACTTTAATATGAGTACCATGTTGCTATACTTATATAGAGAAAAAAATATGTTTTGATCAGATGTTTAGTCCATGAATGGTGTTATATACTTGCTGAATGTTGTTATATACTTGCTGAATGGTGTTATATACTTAATAAATGGTGTTATATACTTGATGAATGGTGTTATATACTTACTGAATTGTGTTATATACTTGCTGAATGGTGTTTATAGAGATCTTTTAAAAAAATCCAGTTCCTATAATTAAGGTGGCGGTTATGGGAAGTTTTTAATAATTGAATTAATGATAAAATTACTTGTCTACCCTTTTGAATTAATTTAGATTTAGGACACATTTCATCTCCACAATATTTCTCTCATTTCTCACACTTTTAACATTTTTTACAATAACCTTACCCTGTCTATACTATATTATAATGCATGAGTGAGGGGAATTTTAAGATACCCAAAAAATAAGAACTTTTCCACCCCTTTATTTATAGAAAGACCCCTAAAATGAGGGTAGTTTGGTCTTTTAAACACTATTTATTTTTTAGCCCCTAAACTTATTACACTTAAATACCTGAGGTTTTAACAAAATTATAGATAATTAGTTACAATTCACCCCTCTACAACAAACTTATAATTTTTTTACGTATTCTTGACATATCTTATAAACTATACTATTTAAAAAAATCTAAATATAGCATGACGACCTACACATTTTTGTCGACGTTTCGGTAGTTGTCTTGTTCAATATCGACGCACGGATTAAAAGGTACAAGTCGATAATGCTTTAATGTACAAGTGATTAAAGAAGAATATAATAACTAATCTATACTATATAATCATTTAATGCGTTAAATAATAGGTTCTATAACATTTTCTTTCTAAAATTTTAAAAGCTAAAATTATTGTCAAATAATTGATTAAACAATTTCTTTATACTTTAATCAAATTTTAACAAAACTTCCTAATTTTAAGGAATTAGTCAAATGTGAAATGTCAACATAAACTAACAAAAATTCAATTTAAAATATTATTCAAATTTCAAAAGAAACTAACAATACTATCCATCTTCATGACTTGCTGCTTATTCTCCCCCTCATAGTTAGTTAGTTAGTTAGTTACACAAAGACACAATATAAAGAAAGAGAAAGAGAGAGAGCGCGGATGAGAGAAGCATAATCAACTCAAGATTGGAGCAAGTCGTATCTTCCGATGTTTTGTTTTTGAACAACTAAGGTTTTAATAAACCAATTCATATCTTTTAGTTCCTAAGATGGGGGTTTTTAGGATTATAAGTTTTCCATTTTTCAGGATCTGATTTATGTTCTCGATCCGATTATGATCTCTATCACCGAAGAGAGGATTCCGAGAGAGAGCCACTCGATTCTATTCCAACTATGTAAAATTAGGTTTATATTCTCCTAACTGGTGAGATCAGTTTTACAACAATATTATTAACAAGCATCAAGACTCATTCAATTCACTTATTGGTAAAGATTTTAATCTCCTTTATGTTTTTAGCTTTCTATGATCTCTAATTTATTTATTAAAACTTTTAATATATGAATTTTAGTGTAAATCTTTATAAGTAGGAGTTGTTTAATTTGCATGAGTGAATGCAATTTAATGTTTTTATGTTTCTTGACAGTGATGTTCATCTAGGTTCATGCTGTTTCTTTTGATTTTTTAGTTTTATTTGCTATTTAAGGCTAATAAATTCGGTTTCTCGATTTTTTAAGTTGGAATTTTGTGATTTGTGTATTTGAATCCGGTTGATTGTTTTCAGGTTTTATGGTATGGATTCTCATCCACATATTAGGAGAGTACAGTCAAGTATTAGTGAAATACAAGTCCGAATCTGCACAAGTCCACATTGTTAAAATGAAACGGCTAGGAATCGATTCCACCGTATATTGTCTACAAGTTAATGCATCGGGTCTGAGTTGGGTACGGAGGAACCGGTTCCAGGTAGGAACCGATGTATCCCCCATAAAAGAATGTCGCATTAACCCATTTGAAGTGCATGTATGATTATGTTTGTCTTATTCAACATTCGAAAGTACCATGACGACCTGCTCATTTATAATAACTTTTATATTAAAGACTTATTTTCCTTATCTGTGTGTTACTGTATTGCATCAATGGTTTCTTGAAACATTGCCATGTTAAATGCTAAATTTATTAGTTACTAGACATGTGTAATGCTTATTACGTCTATCCAATCACAATGATGCTACAATAAATATTATACGAATAAGAAAACTACCAGAAACGAGTGTCGCAATGCAAAGTGTCACCCTCGCCGCATCGCGAGGGCACCAGACTAGTATATATATATATATATATAGGGGAAGGTTCACTGGGGAACACTAAAAAAGTGGGGAACAGCGGGGAACTGACTCAAACAAACTCCGATTGGACTCATTCCAGCGGCGTTGGAACCGGCTCGTCGAACCCTAACTAAGATCTCTTAACCCTAAACCCTAAATCCTAACTCCTAAACTCTAAACCCCAAAGCTAAAAAATAAGGCTAAAACCTAAGTTAAACCGTAAAATCTAAACTATAAACCCTAAAAGCTAAACCCTAAAGGCTAAATCCTAAAGCTAAACCCTAAAGGCTAAAGCTAAACACTAAAGCTAAACCCTAAAGCTAAACCCTAAAATCCAAACCCTAATATATTTAGGGTTTTGGGGTTATGATTTAGGGTTTAGGGTTAAGAGATCCTAGTTAGGGTTCGACGAGCCGGTTCCAACGCCGCTGGAATGAGTCCAATCGGAGTTCGTTTGAGTCGGTTCCCCACTGTTCCCCATTTTTTTAGTGTTCCCCAATGAACCTCACACTATATATATCTATACTATATAATAAAAGAAACCACTTTGGGGACACTTGTCATCATATTAGGCCATCTCTTATAGATAATTATTATTTTAGTTTAATCTCTTCTAATTAATTATAGATAATCCTGCTATTAACTATTATTTAGTTTAATAACTTATAGATAATTATTATTTAGTTTAATCTCCTTCTCATTTATAATATTATTTATTTGAATTAATTAGAGTTAATTACTGTATTCGTCCCTATGATTTGTCAAAAATCACTATTCAGTCAATTAGTTTAAAGAGTTAATTACTGTTTTCGTCCTTGTGGTTTGTCAAAAATCACTATTTCAGTCCATTAGTTTAAAAATTGCGATTTCAGTCCCCGTGGTTTCACTTTCGTAACAATTTCAGTCCCTGTAGTTTCATTTCCGTAACCATTTCAATCTATTATTTTGTTAAGTACAAGGACTGAAATGGTTACAAGGTGGACTGAAATGGTTACGAAAGTGAAACCACAGGGACTGAAATCACAAGTTTTAAACTAATGGACTGAAATAGTGATTTTTGACAAACCACAGGGACGAAAACAGTAATTAACTCTAGTTTAAAAATTACGATTTCAGTCCCTATGGTTTCACTTTCGTAACTATTTCAGTCCACGTCGTAAACATTTCAGTCCCTGTAATTAACAGAATAATGGATTGAAATTCTTACAAAATTGAAACCATAGGGACAGAAATGGTTACGAAAATGAAACCACAGGGACTGAAATCACAAATTTTAAACTAATGGACTGAAATAGTGATTTTTGACAAACCACAGGGACGAAAACAGTAATTAGCTCAATTAATTATTACTTTTATATTTATCTATTTACTTCAAATTCAAACTTAGTTATCTAATTTGATCTTAACTATGTATTTGAACGTTTTGTTTAGTTTGGTATCAAATAGATTTTACGAAACTTGAAATAAAATTAACTAATATTATTTATCATTTATATATTTATGGAGTTTTAAATAAAGGGTTACATTTATTGAGACTTCGTTAACAAATTTTGCAACAACAGAATAATCTATTTTTATCACGAAAACTAAACTTTGTATTAATATATTAAATATTTTTATTTTCACTATACAAAATTACATTTACTCGACCCATGTATTTCATGAGGTGTTTCAAGATATAACTTTTTACTATTTGATATATAAAGTTAGATTTATTCAATTCTTACAATACACAAGTTTTTTTAAGGATATATATATATATATTTATTATTTAGTACAGAAAATTACATTTATTCAAACCGTGTAATACACATATTTTTAAAGATGTAATTTTTTTTTATTATTTGGTATATAAAATCACATTTATTCAACCCGTGTAATAAATGAGGTTTTTTTTAAAGATGTATTATTTTATTATTTAGTAAAAAATATTACATTTATTCAACCCATGTAATACACGTGTTTTTAAAGATATAACTTTTTTATTTGGTATAGAGTTAATTACATAGTTAGTCCCCGTGGTTTACCAAAGTAACATACTTAGGTACTAATAGTTTAAAATCACATTCTAGGGTATTAACTTTTCATTTTGTAACGTTTGGGGGTATTACCGTTATTTATAGGTTTAAAATCACATTCTATTAGTACCTAAGTATGTTATTTTATGCAAACTACAAGGACTAATTATGTTAATACCCTGGAAGTTAATACCTCCAAACGTTACAAAATGAAAAGTTAATACCCTAGAAGGTGATTTTAAACTATTAGTACCCAAGTATGTTATTTTGTGCAAACCACAGAGACTAACTATGTAATTAACTCTTTGGTATATAAAATTACATTTATTTAACCCGTACAATATGGTTCTTATAGATATAAATTTTTATTATTTAATATATAAAATTATATTTATTAAACCCGTGCAATAAAGAAGGTTTTTAAATATATATTGTTTTATTATTTAGTATATAAATTTTATTTATTCAACCCGTGTAATACACGGGGTTATAACCTAGTGTGTATATATATATATATATATATATAGTGGAGAGTTCAAATGAGAAGAATTTTTTTGTAAGAAGAAAAAAGAAGAAGTTTAAACCAATAAAAATGCTTCATGTTACTTCATTTAATATTTGCATTTAATTTTAATATAAGGGTATATTGGTAAACTTACATAAATCATTAATTTGTATTCTTCTTCTTTAATAACTAACTAAATTAAATTTGTAACTTCTTTTCAAAATATACATTTTTCCCAAATTAAAAAAAAAACTTAATTTAAAGTGTAGAATAAATTAATAGTTGTGTAGGATAATTTACGAGTTGTGTAGGATATATTTCGAGGTGTGCAGGATAAATTTCGACTGTGTAGGATAAAATTCTATAATGTGTAGGGTATATGTAAGAAAACTTTGATATGTGTAGGTTTTATTGATTATATGTAGGATAATTAATGATTAGTATTAATTAAAGAGAGAAAAATTAATGATATGAGTTATAAATGAAATAGTATTTTACTATTATGCCCTTTCTTCTTTTTCTTCTCACATTAAATTTCTTCTCAAATGAACCTTCCCTATATATATATATATATAGAGTTAGGATCCTGTAAAAAAGGCCCAAAGTGTGAGAAAGGCAAGAAAGAATCTCAGCCATTAGATCTTTTGATCTAATGGTTGAGATCAATAGGGACCAAAATGTAAAATATTTTTATTAATTTGGATTGAATTGAAATATCTAGGGGCATTTGTGTCTTTTTATCTTCATTTTGTAAATCAAAATCCCTACAATTTCGTTCTCTCTCTATCATACGTTCATAATTTCTCTCTTTCTCTCTCTTTCTTCTTGAGTAGCGAAGAAGATGGATGTTGATCTGAACCAGCGACGGTTGGGTTTCCGGTGTGAAGGGTGGTGATCGGAGACTGAAGAAGACGGCTGAGGACGAAGGCCGACGACGGGCGATGTTGATGTCCGATGGGGAATTACGGTCCGGCGCCAGCGATTCCGGAGTGGTGAGGTGACGCTCGGAGGAGATGACTGCGAGCGGCGACTGCGAGCGGCAGCGGCGACGGCGAGATGTGTAGTTACGTGATTAAAAGGATTGCGGCCCTATCACAGTCTTCTAACACTTATTGTTGTCGGTTCGGTGGATTGTTTGGCCCAATAGCTTGTGAAGTTAAAATTGAGAGTCATTATTTGAAATCTGATCATTGCATGTGTAAAAAATGATTTCATCGAGATGTGTAGAAGTTGTCAGTACATGTTGTAGGACAATTATCGGTGGTGCAGCAGTGGTAGGACAATTATCGGTGGTGCAGTGGTGGTGGTGCCGGATGTGGCAGTGGTGGTGCCGGAAGTGGAGAAGATGATACAGAGGTGTTATTTTTTTCTTTACTGAATGGTGTTATATCTTGTACTGAATGGTGTTATTTTGTGTACTGAATGGTGTTTTTTTTATTTTATGAATGGTGTTTTTTTCTTTTCTGAATGGTGTTTTTTTTCTTTTCTTAATGGTGTTTTTTTACTGAATGGTGTTATATTCTTGTACTGAATGGTGTTTATTTTATTTACTGCTGAATGGTGTTTTTTTTGTGCTGAATGGTGTTATTTTTGTGCTGAATGGTGTTTTTTTTTATGCTGAATGGTATTAAATTTTGTGCTGAATAATGTTATTTTTGTGTGAATGGTGTTTTTTTTTGTGCTGAATGGTGTTATGTTTTGTGCTGAATGATGTTATTTTTGTGTGAATGGTGTTTTTGTTGTGCTGAATGGTGTTATATTTTTCTGAATTGTGTTATATTTAAAACACCATGTATGAACATGCTCTGAATGGTGTTATATTTATGGACGGTTATAAGTCCTTAAATCAAGGATTTTCTCTCTCCAAATCCTTAAATCAAGGATTACCATATTTGAATTTGTTAATTCATTTACAATTATACCCTTTTCAATTAATTTAGATCTAATGGTTGAGATTCTTTCTTACCTTTCTCACACTTTTGGTCTTTTTTACAATAACCCCACCCTCTATATATATATATATAGGTCTCAATATATTATACACGTTAATCATAAGAAGAATGATCAGAAAAAAATATGTTCATCGTATCTTCAAGTTTTTCTCCCTCCCTCCCTGCTCAACATCAAAAATACCGAGTTTGATTGCTTCGCGTGTGACAATAGAAAGGGGTGTTTTATCCTCATTCACAAATCACAATGTTAAATGGTGACCTTTCTTTTGATTTAAAATAATTGCTCTTCATCTGTATTTCATCATCGTGGCTTCAATAACACACATTTTGCTGATATATCCTCTGGCTTCGTTTACCATCAATATTTCAAATCCTTTTCTCATCAAATAATATGGTGTTCTGCTTGTATGCTGGAACGACTTATTATTTTTTAGCCTTAATTTGAATTTGATGTTGACAAAACCATGTTTTGGCCTTTGCATTTGTGTCATTAAATTCTTCTTTTTTTTTTTGGGTGGTTTAGGTCTTCTGTCGATAACTACAAACAGACACACGTATAAGTTTTTTAGATTTGTGAACCTTCGCTAATATGTCGGTAATTACCAACTACTGCCAATATTTATACACACACATTAATAATTTGATTATAATCGTTTATTAGTATTTAAATTACATAAAATAAGTTAAACTACATTTTTTTATATATAAGTTTGGTTAATAGAAATGAATTATAATATGATATTAACATATTTTCTTAAATGGAATACACAAGAAGTTATGTTGATAATTTTGTGCATTGTGCCTTCTCTCAATTTGTGGAAATTGTGACCATGCTTAGCATATCTTATCTTATATATGATTAATGATTTGCTTAGAGGTAATTTTGATAAAAAAGATAACATGATACGAATAAAAATGAAACATGCCATGTGGCAAATTGCTAAATCATAAGTGTCCATGAATTGATTGAAACTTTTTAGAAAAGGTGCAAAAAAGTTTTCATGAATGATAATAATATCAAATAAATTGGTGTTAATATGAACTTATGGGAGCTCCACATAAAAGCCCAATTATGTAACTAGGCCTAACCAAATTGGTTACATAGTCCATCACAAAATGTTGCTTGTGGATTGGGTGTTGAAGAGGTGGACATGAGGTTGTGTGCTACTAGATTGATATAGACCTTCATGTATGTTGCACTTGAATATGTTAATAACGAGGTTTAACGAAGTTCGCAACGTTGCGGCGAATTTCTTTTGTTATTTAGTCTGTGTTTATATGTGTTTTGAAATCACTACGAGCGTGTTACGAACGGAACTGCTGACAAGAATAAAAAGAAGATGTAAAAAAAAACACTAAAAGATAATCGAAAGAAAATCAACAAAAAAAGTTGTATGGTAACGATGTTGTTCGTATGAAACCCGTGGTCAGAGATGAACAAATTGTTCTCGGTACCGGTACCAAATTTGCCGAACCGAACAATCTTAAGTACCAATTCGGTACCGACTTTTGGCGTTCCTTGTACCGGTTCACTACCGTTTTTTACCTTCATATATCGGTACCGTAACTGGTATTTTCGGTATCAGTACCGATTCTGTATCGGTTGGCACCAAGCTCATCCCTACCCCTGAAACTAAAAAAAGAAAAAATTAAAAGTTGAAGAAAATCAACAAAAAAAAGTTGTACGATACCGTTGTTCGTATGGTAACCGTGATCAGAGATGAGCAAATGGTACCGGGTAGGAGCACTGAATTTCCCGAAGCAAAAGATTTCCAATATCAATTCGGCACCAACTTTTGGCGTTTTCTGTATTTGTGCCGGTTTTTACCTTCATGTACTGATACCGAACAGGACCGTACCGGTATTTTCGATACCAGTACTGGTTCGATACCGGTAGACACCAAGCTTATCCCAACCCCTGATATTAAAAAAAGGATTAAAGTTAAAAAGAAAAGAAAATAACTATTATTATAATAATAAAATAATAAAAAGTATTAAAAAACTATATATTATAGTAATATTAAAATCACTATTAATTTCAATTCGTTTATTAATATATACTAACTAGGTTAGAACCTCGTGTATTACACGGGTTTACTAAATGTAATTTTATATACTAAATAATAAAAATAATATATCCTTAAAAAACTCGTGTATTGTATGGATTTAACAAATGTAATTTATATAATAAATAATAACAAAAAATATATCTTAAAAAATCTTGTGTAATACATGAGTTAAATAAATGTAATTTTGTATAGTAAATAATAAAAAAGTTATTTTTTTTTAAAACCCTATGTATTACACGGGTTGAATAAACCTAATTTTATGTACGGAATAAGAAAAAAAAAGTTGTATCACAAAAAACTAATGATAACATATTAATACAAAGTTTGGTTTTCGTGATAATAAGAAAAAGTTATAGCATAAAAAAAACAAACGATTTCATTATAGGAAAGCATTATGTTCCAAAATGGCTAATGAAAAAAACTTAGTTATAAGAAAAATATATTTATCTATAAAGACACCAAGTACCTATACTTAATATAATAATATGTTTAAGTTTTTTAAAAGATATGGGAACTTATGAATGCACTATTCCTATCTGTAAACACAAAAAGTAACATTCGCCATTGAAAAAATTAATAAAGAGAGTGAATCAACATAATAGCATGGATAGATTAGGATCTATTTGGTGTAATTTAGGAGTAAAGTAATTATAACATTCGCCATAGGAAGGATATTAGAATTAGAAATAAAAAAAAGTGAGAATTGATTTTGTTGACCACATTGACACAATTCATTTCCAATGAAGATTTCTTTAAATAAAGTGTCGATCCAATCGCTTGTAGTTGAATCATTTATCCTATATATTTCCGATTTGTCAACTTCTCTTAAAGCCCCCTGCACATATTAATTTTGTATAACCGAGTCATTTTTATATCATCCAGGGATTAAAAAATCATACAAATAGTAGTGTATGAGATATGATTCATCATATCGTATTATATCATATGTGTAATATGTAATATATGGTTTGAAATTATGACCATATTGTCGAGTCTCAGAATCACTCACTTGAACTATCTTGTTTAGAATGAAGCATAACTTCTACGGTATGATTTATCTCACATTAAAATTATCCAACCAATAATATTGAATAAATAATTCAAAACCCAACACCAATGTTTGATAAAATTTGAATGGATTAAATTATCTTTAAATCATTAGGCAACAAACAACCATGAATTATTCAAATATTGAACAAAAGATATTATCACATTTAAATAATATTTATACAAAACTCAAATTTTGATAGCCTCGTTGATTGACACGTGTCCTCAAAGAGATTTCTTTTATTATATGTATAGATATATAGTAATAATAGAGGTGATAATGTTTAGTATGTGCGAGTTTAGTAGACAAACCATTTACATTTCTTGCACTGGTATGTTGTAAAATTCAAATAAAGCTTAAATGTTTGCGAGTTAAGTGATATTTTTAAGTTTGCAAATGTTAAATTTTACAGATATTGTTGAAATATTTAAGTTTTTATGGCTTATCAAGGGGATTTATTTGAAACATGCCGTTGCACCATAGGTCTTGTTAGGGAATACATTTTTATAACAGGATCTAATGGTCTGAGGTGTTGTCTGGATCAATTATTTTTAGCGGGTGGTACAGGGACTCAGAGGATCAATGATCCTTATTATTTCTTATAGTTTCTAACAATTGTTCTCGACATTTTCTTATGTTCATATGCAGGATATCAACATGTTAGACTGAGTCTAAGCTGGAATCTCGGAGATAATTTGTTATGGAAGTTGCACGTGCTTATTCCACAACGGTCATGGGAGTGAACGTGGACTAGCATGATTTTCGCATGTCTTGTTATCTTTAATTTTAAAAGGGTTGATCAAGTGTAGTTAGTTACATTCTCACTTTCGCATACACACACCACGAGCACAAAGCTTACAAACACTCTTAGAAAACATACAATCATTGTACCACACTTGATCAACATCCGAAGTTGTAATCTCTTTTGATTGTGCAATATAGTTGGTGTTGGGGATAAAATTTTAGTGCTTATGGATCATGTATCCTCAGTTTAGCCTGGATCAAAGATCCTCAGGAAATGGTGCAGGAAGACTAAGGATCACGGATCCTCACTGGTATTCTTAAACTAACAATTGTTTCCACTATCCTTTGGCTTTGTTTTGCAGGTGCATTTCATAGAAGACTTATTCCAACCGAGATTCAAGGGGAATATGCTCTCTTTTTTGGCACGTGCATGGGTTGAAGACCGTTGGTGGTAACGTGGGTACATGGCTAAAAATTCAGATAGTGAGTTGAGGATAATTTTAGCTAGATTAATAGGGGTATTGGGCTAAATTAGAAAGCACTGGCACTATTATTGATGAAGAACACTTCTGCTACTCTCTCTTTCGTATACACACATATACTAGGAATTATTGTAACAAGCTCAATACTTCCAAAGTTGTAACATTTTTTTATCAATATAGTGGATAGTGATAGTTTTCACTATCCGAGGTTTTTTATGTCGGAGATCATTCATTGATCAAGGGCTTTTTCCTCGTATAAATCCTCGTGTTCATTGTCATTTTCGTTTGATATTTGATCATACATTTGTTCACAGGGCATTCCACCATTGCCTCCTGCTCCCTCTGCATCTCAGAAGAATGCTGAGAATGCTGCGAAGAAGCCAACCCCCGTTTTCACAAAAGAAACTACTGCTGTTTCTTCCTCTTGTAACACCCTAATACGTAATAACTCAAAAACGACGCAGCGGAATTATGAAGTCAAAAATTTCTTTCATTATTACTTATATAACTTATATGTAAGTTCGTTTCTAAAATAACCCACACTTTATTAAAAAGATTTACAACGTTTATTCTTGACCATCACATCAATTACATATACGATCCCCAGTTATGTGACTACTCTTCCCGTACAATTCTTGCCCTTGACTCGATCTTCAATCCTCCAATGCTTTATACCGGTGTTAGCCCGTGTAACATACATTCACCACAAACATGCACATCATTAAAATTTGATAATCCACATTCATAATCTATCATACATAATTAAATGACCACGCCGCAATCTTTCTATTCGTGCAAGTCTTTTCGATCATCTTTCCGAGTACAATCTTGCATTCCATTTCCTCAAAACTTCACAATGGACTTCAATAGTATACCTACAAATCTCATTTCATTCTCAAGGCACATGATTAGTAACTTAGTACTAAAACATATTGAAGCTATGTATACGTATATACCAGCCTCATTCCTTCGTGTACAATAAATACTACTTCATGCCTACGTACATCCGTATGTGTACTTTTGGTCACATAATACATACACACATACATACGTACATAATAACAAACTCTCACATACAACTTACATAATTCCATATGATTTACTATCCTAATCACAAAGCACCATGTAATAAGACATGTACGAACAATCTTATAAACATACTCACTCCTATTCATGATTACTTAAAAGTTACAGCTATTGGAATGAAGTTAAATCTATACATACATACCCACATACTTAATTCATTTCCCCGCATACTCGCTCTCACGTCACGTTCTTACTCACACGTCATAAACACTTTTTAAGTGTCTTTCAGGTATGTCTCGGATCTTAAAAATTGAGTTCTATACTTACCCGTAACTTACCAAGCCATTTGGTAGGGTTGAGGTGCATTATAAAAACTTATCGAGGCTTGGAATGGGTTCACAGGGTCCGAATTCGAAGAAAAACGAAGAATTGCATGAACTTTATATTTTGCATCTGATCTCCACCGTAAGCTACGGTGGCTACCGTAGCTTACGGTGGCCATAAAATCCATACGGTAACAAGGCACTGCCTTACGGTGGAAAGATGGTTTCAGTACCGACCGTAGCTTACGGTGGCTACCGTAAGCTACGGTAGCACCCAGATCAGCTTCCATTTTTAATACTAAAATTCGCATAACTTGTTCGTTTCGCGTCCGAATCACTTGAAACTTGTTCCTAAATGTCCGTAAAACAATTCCTTACATATTAGACTAAGAATCCTTACCCCGAGTCCTTAATCATTACGAATTTCATTGCCGTTACCTTACTTATACTTATTTATTCGACCTGTTTAATCCCACTAAATTACCTTCTACTTAGATAACTACCTTCGTCTAACTAGATCAATACTTAACTTAATACCTTCATTCATTACATACCCATACATAATTTCCCCTCATTCATAAACAAGAAAATTCTATATGTATACTAAGAAGTGAGTCGGAAGTCACTTACCTTATGCGTCCGCGCTCGAATCCACTTTCTTGCATCTTCTTGACCCGTTAGCCTCTCGTGCTCGAGTCCGTCTCGACATGGTCCCTATACTTCCATGTTATCGAAATCACATTCTTATTAGCATACTCGGTTGTACATGTTAACGATCATATTATTCGCATATTTCACATTTGACTTTCTTTAGTCACAACTAACAAGCATAAGACATATAATCAAATTCATATACTTTCAAACTCATGTAATTCATCATGTCATCACACATAACGCGGATTGGCATAACATGTACTATACGACTTCCTATAATCCTGTCCTTATGAAAACAATTTAAATCATGCTTCTTATGCGTAGTTGACCTTAAAAAGTCAACAGTTCATTATACGAACTTGTAACACCTCGAAAATTTACGTCCTATAATGTCTTGACACGTGTCATAACCTTTGAACGTGTGAAAGAATGTTCTTGAAGGACTAAAGTTGACAAACAATGAAACTGTGTAAATATAAGGGTTCAAAGTGTCAACAATAAATAAATATACTTTACAATAACCCTACATGATGTTTGTAACCTTAAAAGAATGGATCAAGGATCATACGAAGCGAATTGTGAAGGAAAGTGAGAGATTACAAACTACAGGGGTTAAATGAGTCAACATGTTTAAAGATATACCTCTGAGTGACCTTTTAGCAAACTCGAAGCCTTGTAACGATTAATTATGCTCACTAGAATGCACCATAAAAATTTCACCAAGTTTCGTTACCGTATGAGAAAGTTATGATAAAATTCGTGTGTGAGGGTTAGAATCGTCAACATTGAAAATTAGGGCTTTTCGGGTGATCACAAAGTTACCCGAGGACTTCACAAAGATGGTATAAGTCTTGAAGCCGTATAAATCAAGTTAGAGGGTTTATAATGCAAGAAACAAGGTGAAAGCGACGTTTAGGAGGACCAGGGACTGAAAATGCAATAACTGAAAACTTGAAACCTGAAGACATGTCCCAGGCGGCCCGCGTACGAATTAACAAAACCTCAGGCGGGCCGCGTCCCACCTGCAGATGCAGAAAACACAGGCATCAGCCTGTACAGCCGGTTTAACCGACTTAACTTGCATTTTTTCGATTATAGGGGCTTATTTGATGCCTTGTACTAGCCTAGGGACACTTGGGGTGATCCCATAACACTTGTAGACTTGGTGTGGCATGATCTTGATCAATCAAACCCACTAGATAAGAACCCACTTTGTGCAAACTTTTGATCATTCATTCTCAATCATCTTCTGGTCATTTCTGGAGCACAAGGACCATCCTCAAGCATTCCAAATCGTTCATAGGACTTGTGTAAGTGTCCTCAACCTTCCTTGTTTAAGTTTTGATTAGTTTATAGCCTAGAAATCAAACCGTCGTAACTACGGTTTGACTTAACGATAAAACACAAACGGTCCAGGGTTTTGTATAATCGAAAGTTGTTATAAGTTGGTAACATGTGGGCTTTAAACCCTTAAAAGGGCACCCACTGATTCCAATCCTAACTAGGTCGTTTCTCGAGTCAAACGTTGTCCGAAAAAGTCAACAGAAATGTAATATTCGATTTAACACATGATTAATGATGTAAAAGGCGTATCACCTATTTTATCATTCATATAACCTGATAATAAGCATAAAAACTTGTCTAAGCTAGTTTGATTCGACAACTCTCTGTTTTGAACCGATTCGGAACCGAAAGACGCAAAAGTTTGACTTTTGTTTTGACCTCAGTTCTGACCCGATTTATATAGGTTTAGACATGCCTTAAAGTTCCATTAGGATCTAGTTACATGTGTGTATAACCCTCTGCGTTTATACCACTTGAATTCCTAATTGTCCGATGTTTCCGTTAAGTGCTTAAACATGGACCATAATGCCCTTATGATCATAAAACGAGATTTTTGGAAATGTGAAAGTACAATAACCTTGGTTACTGATTATTAAACATGTCTGTAAATTTTCACATCAGTCGGAGGTCTAGATTAGGAGTTATGCTTACTGACGTAATTATAACGCTTCTTAGTAATTAATCGGCGTCATTAGCGTAAAGCCTATCTAAACCCCATTTTTGGCACCAAACCTTTTATCCACTGATGTAATATAATATTTTGGGATTTTTGAAGATTTTTAATTATTTTTAAACTGATCATAAGCTAGGATTATCGCCTTAATTCGGTAAATACCGAATATGCCCTTTTCGGCCATAAAATGAGTTTTACAAATCCTTTTGACACCAATCCAATTGCTACTGATTTCAAATAACAAACGAAGTGTTTTGAACCTTGTAAACTGACCTGGAAACTCAGAATACTATTTTAAACCATAAATCGCTTAAAATGGCGTTATACGCGTATTAAGCGCATAGTAAGGGTTTAAAACCATTTTTTGCCACAGAGGACTTAACACCAACTGTTATACCAAGTTAAAATAAACTATTTTACTGATTTATTCAGCCCCGGATCACAGAAGCTTAATTGATCCCTTTTATAATCTTTAAAATGACCAAAATACCCCTAAGGGGCTTATTATGAGATTAAACTCGTTTTGGACATAATGGAAGGTATCCTACTGATATCACAACATATTTAAGGCATGTTAATTTAGGAAACCTGTTTAGGACTCTCATGGTTACCCGTTACGCTTCATACGCGTTCGCTTCGGTTTATGTAACTAGTTTACATAAATTAGCCGAAACGGGTCAAACCTTATCGGTTTTATCTCAAAATCCAGAATATGTATAATATACCCATATTAAGCAAGTATTCAAACTTGTCAGGTCTAAATCACATTCTATCCGGTCTTCGCTTAATCGTGCGTACGAACCGTATCTTTAAAACTAACCGGTCTAAGCTTAAGCTTAAACTAAAGACCCGTTAGGATTCTAATAGGTTATTATAAACCTTCGTTCCAGATTAGGAGAACCAGTAAAAGATACTTGCACTCGCTGATTTTGATCTATACTTGCTCAGGTAAATACTCTTAACTTATTTTCCCTATACGGGCTTGGGGTACGGTATATAAAATACCGCTTGGTCGGGCATTGAATCTTTAATTGTATGATGATTAAAGTATTGAGGTGTTCCGTTTAATTTGTTTTGTTTGCTTAAATCCTTTGGGGGTTAATGACCGTTGTCCCGGATATCCCTGGCATCATTTTACGAAATGGCCACGACCTTAGCACACGGGTGTAGGCGTACACCTGTCAGTGTCTCATAAATAAAGTGGTGTGTCCATTAATCTTTAACCCGGCTCGATCCGGGCTACTGAACGCATAAGGAACATGTAAATCCTTTACAAGTTTATAAATTTAAATAATTATCCCAAGTTATAAAATATTATTTGTGCCATGTGCATTCAAATAAATCATTTTTTCTTAAACTCTTTTCAAAATGAGTCGGTTGATTGTATTTACCAGTGTAAACTGACGTATTTTCCCAAAAAGGCTAAGTGCAGGTACTAATCGGAATTGGCTGGCTACTCCTAGCATCAATAAAGAGTCTCGCAAGCTTAGATGCCTAAAGTCTGTTGAACAGTGTTATTTTATTTTCGATCCGCCTGTGGATCCTTTACTTCCGTTGTAATACTTTGATGTTACACTATTTCGGATGGTAATTTTTATCCTTTTGCTTCCGCTGTGCATTTATATATTGTGTTGTTTGATTATGATGTTGCCAACCACATCACGTTACTCCTCTACCGGGCCCGCCGGTAATACGTGGAAATTTGGGGTGTGACAGAACTCTCGGCTTATCCTCATGTATCCGTGTCATCATAAAAGACCATACAATTGACCTTATATACATTTCATATTCATGTTCTAGGACACACATATGGGCATATGATTTCTTACGCGCATACATATAAGTAGTAAATTTCATTCATACTAGCATTTTCATGTATTCCATCTAAATTACATTTCTCATGTTCTATTACCACTAAATACGCGACAACCACATATTATACATTTTCATCCATTAGTTACATTCAATCTCCTCTAATGATCTCACCTAGACATTTCATCGAACGCCTGGCGTGCGTACCACTATTTAAGCTTAATGTATAAGTATATCATGCTTCACTTCCTACTTCATGCTTTCATTCATCAACATCACAAATCATTAAGTAAACTCATATTATGCTCAATTTAGCTAACAAGATTTCTTCATATACCACATAATACATCAATCTTTCACAAGAATTAGACATGGATGATGATTCAAGTCATCATCCTCACCATAACTAATGGGTTTCACCTCTAAGCATCAAATTAACCTAAATCATGCATAATCTATGTTCTATATCTTGATACTAACACATATTCATACTCAATTTCATCCCAATTCATGGATTAAAACATAACCCACTTCATACAAGATCACCAATCTTAGTTTTGAGACATACCTTATGATCCCCTTGTGAAGGTGATCATTAATCCATGTTCATTCATGAATTTGAGCTTCGATTTACCCTTCAATTTGATCATTTAAGGTTGAGCTAGGGTTTGGCTCCTTTGGGAGCTCCTGAACGATCCAGAACACACACGAATATGTGTTTGTGTGTGTTGTTATTTTCTTTTAATATCTCAACTTTTATTTTAACCCACTTTAGTCCCTCGTGTTTGTTAATTAAACATAATTGGCAGCATTTTCATCTTTCCATAGCTTTTACCATTCCCTCAACTAGGTTAAATAGCCTAGTTACTTATTTCATGATATGTCCTATAGGAACATACGACAATATAAACATTCGGGTTTTGGGGTGTTACAAATCTACCCCCCTTAAATGAGGTTTCGTCCCCGAAACCTTTCTCATTTCCATTAAACACTTATTATGCTTTCCCGTTGCTCCATCAACACGACCACTAGCCCACCTCAGTGATAGTCTTCTATTTTCAAGAACCCATCCCGGAGTTCTTATTAGTGTCGCTTTCACTAATAATGCTAGCTTCTAACATACTTCTTAGCTAATGGTTCATTCATCATTCTAATACTCGTATATCATGTGCAATATATCATTTGTTTTCTTGAAACAATTCCAACATCCCATTAATAACATTCCTTTTTGTTTATTTCAACATTCATCTTATTTTCATCGACTATACGATCTAATTTCATAATTTATACATACACATCTATGTTTAATTTCGATAGGTACCTCATAATACTAAGTAACTATTCCTTCTCGATTCATGACTATTCATATAGTTGACTTCTTTCTAACAAGTCCATACTTTTCATACTTTACTTTTACATAACATTCTCATTTCCTTGTTCCGTTTGTAGTGGGTCAATATACATACTTCTTCACACTTATTATCGTACTTACATTCGTATGTCCCGTTATAACAGATCTAATACCTTCATCCCCCTCTTAGATTATATTCTATACGTATGTCATATAAGATTTAGTTCTTGTTTTGTTATCGCAACAAAACTACTATTTCATAGTCACATATACACGCTTAACTCCAAAGTTAACATCATTCTACGTTTCCTTTAGTTATTTGTACTATACGTACCCTTACGTTACCTTCAACTCACCTCATTCCTTCTACATTACTATTCCTTCTCAATTCATGCATTACATAATTTGCCTAAGCAAGCATACCATGCAGGTTCTTTATACGAGAGTTCAACCAATACCTAAAATTTTCGCTCAAAACTCTTAAGATTTACTTCTTAATGACATAGTTCTCTTCTTACATCAACTATTAAAAGTCAAACATTCCATACCCTACCATACCTATTCCATTATTTATCTCGTAGATCGCTTTCAATTTACTAATCCATATCTATCCGGTATGAGTTAAAACATTATGCTTACTTTGATTTCATTTCGTGCTTCTGCGATCCGTAGACCAGATCGATCCGCTCCTTCGCGTGTACTAATCGTACCAGGCCAGCTTTCATTCATCCTTGTATTGAGATTTTACTCGTGCACATTCATTCACCAATTCGATTGGTTTCATCACATTGAGAGTTCTATCATTGACATCTACAAAATCAGCGGTTAGCACTTTTCATTCAAACATTCATTATACTAGGTGATTACTCACCTATAATTCTTTTACAATTTCCTACGTACATGCTATAACACTTTCCACATTTCATTCCTTACATGCAATTCTTTTATTCTGGTTACTTATATTGTCGACCTTTGCAGTTTGACTTTTCAAGGTTAAACCGACATTTCTTACTTATCGTAGATGTAATGAGGTACACATTCGTACTTCTTTCCCTTCATGCTTACTTGCAAGGACATTCATTACATCATTTCGGTATTCGTAACAAAACTCATCCTTCTCATTCATACTTAAATTATTGTCCAGGTCGTGGCCTGTCGTTCATTATGACTCCTAAGAGTCGATTACTAACACATCTAACACATAACTTGTTCAAAACTTCCTTGTTTCGTCTAAATTTGAGTTTGTGTGCCAAACATTATGCTCACCTATGAGTAATAAACTTAACAAATCAAAACATTAAATATATCGGGTTTAAATGGCGATTACCACTTGACCCACAGGACTCATTCATCTATTTAACCCTTCTTGCATACAAACATATTTGTATATATATTTATACATTATTCACATATATATAAGTTTAAGACATATCTTGGATAATATTCGCGTTTTTTAAGGAATATTTACTTGCTTAATCTGTAATTACTTACACATTCAAATCTATTCATTATGTTTCGAACCCGTCGCGCGGTTTCTGGCGTATCATTCATACTTTTATTCCTTCTTGATTTCGAATCCGTCTCGCGGATTTTAACATATCATTCATGCTTTCATTCCTTTCATGCTTCGAATCTGTCTCGCGGATTCTATCATATCATTCATGCTTTCATTCCTGAAAGTCTTACATTTCTCTTTACCCTCACGTCCACCTATTACCTAATTCTAACGGACATATCTGTAACAATTATCACGGTCTCACGAACGTCATATGCTTCTTGTGTACTGGCCAGGTACACAATCCACAAACTAGTTTCGTGTCTTCGTGTAATCGCCACCTTATGTCTGAAGAATTAAGTTTCGGCACGTGTAACATTTTCAAAACTTTATTTCCATATCATTATTATATTTCTTTTAAAGTTTTTATTCACTTGCTAGATTGTACCATTACATGCGCCCACATGTTAAATTTACATACCTGGGGTTGATTCGTCTTATTACATGCCTTGGTGCCGGTCCGAGACCGCATTCACGGATCATTCTCTCCAAGAAATTATGCTTACCTTACACATAACATACTGTTAGTTTTCTTTAATTACATACTTAAGCATATACTTACCTTTGCTTCTACCCTTAGGTCTTGATCGAGTCTAGTATTGTACGGGTCACCAGTCACATGAGCACACGGGTTTGAGTTCAAGTACTTACTCCCTTGTACTTGATTTCGCTCAAACCCTGGCTCTGATACCAACTTGTAACACCCTAATATGTAATAACTCAAAAACGACGCAGCGGAATTATGAAGTCAAAAAGTTCTTTCATTATTACTTATATAACTTATATGTAAGTTCGTTTCTAAAATAACCCACACTTTATTAAAAAGATTTACAACGTTTATTCTTGACCATCACATCAATTACATATACGATCCCCAGTTATGTGACTACTCTTCCCGTACAATTCTTGCCCTTGACTCGATCTTCAATCCTCCAATGCTTTATACCGGTGTTAGCCCGTGTAACCTACATTCACCACAAACATGCACATCATTAAAATTTGATAATCCACATTCATAATCTATCATACATAATTAAATGACCACGCCGCAATCTTTCTATTCGTGCAAGTCTTTTCGATCATATTTCCGAGTACAATCTTGCATTCCATTTCCTCAAAACTTCACAATGGACTTCAATAGTATACCTGCAAATCTCATTTCATTCTCAAGGCACATGATTAGTAACTTAGTACTCAAACATATTGAAGCTATGTATACGTATATACCAGCCTCATTCCTTCGTGTACAATAAATACTACTTCGTGCCTACGTACATTCGTATGTGTACTTTTGGTCACATAATACATACACACATACATACGTACATAATAACAAGCTCTCACATACAACTTACATAATTCCATATGATTTACTAACGTATCCTAATCACAAAGCACCATGTAATAAGACATGTACGAACAATCTTATAAACATACTCACTCCTATTCATGATTACTTAAAAGTTACAGCTATTGGAATGAAGTTAAATCTATACATACATACCTACATACTTAATTCATTTCCCCGCATACTCGCTCTCACGTCACGTTCTTACTCACACGTCATAAACACTTTTTAAGTGTCTTTCAGGTATGTCTCGGATCTTAAAAATTGAGTTCCATAGTTACCCGTAACTTACCAAGCCATTTGGTAGGGTTGAGGTGCATTATAAAAACTTATCGAGGCTTGGAATGGGTTCACGGGGTCCGAATTCAAAGAAAAACGAAGAATTGCATGAACTTTATATTTTGCATCTGATCTCCACCGTAAGTTACGGTGGCTACTGTAGCTTACGGTGGCCATAAAATCCATACGGTAGCAAGGCACTGCCTTACGGTGGAAGGATGGTTTCTGTACCTACCGTAGCTTACGCGCACACATATAAGTAGTACATTTCATTCATACTAGCATTTTCATGTATTCCATCTAAATTACATTTCTCATGTTCAATTACCACTAAATACGCGACAACCACATATTATACATTTTCATCCATTAGTTACATTCAATCTCCTCTAATGATCTCACCTAGACATTTCATCGAACGCTTGGCGTGCGTACCACTATTTAAGCTTAATGTACAAGTATATCATGCTTCACTTCCTACTTCATGTTTTCATTCATCAACATCACAAATCATTAAGTAAACTCATATTATGCTCAATTTAGCTAACAAGATTTCTTCATATACCACATAATACATCAATCTTTCACAAGAATTTGACATGGATGATGATTCAAGTCATCATCCTCACCATAAATAATGGGTTTCACCTCTAAGCATCAAATTAACCTAAATCATGCATAATCTATGTTCTATATCTTGATACTAACACATATTCATACTCAATTTCATCCCAATTCATGGATTAAAACATAACCCACTTCATACAAGATCACCAATCTTAGTTTTGAGACATACCTTATGATCCCCTTATGAAGGTGATCATTAATCCATGTTCATTCATGAATTTGAGCTTTGATTTAGCCATCAATTTGATCATTTAAGGTTGAGCTAGGGTTTGGCTCCTTTGGGAGCTCCTGAACGATCCAGAACACACACGAATGTGTGTTTGTGTGTGTTGTTATTTTCTTTTAATATCTCAACTTTCATTTTAACCCACTTTAGTCCCTCGTGTTTGTTAATTAAACATAATTGGCACCATTTTCATCTTTCCATAGCTTTTACCATTCCCTCAACTAGGTTAAATAGCCTAGTTACTTATTTCATGATATGTCCTATAGGAACATACGACAATATAAACATTCAGGTTTTGGGGTGTTACACCTCTACACCTACTAACAGTGATCTTTACTCTTTGATTTTGCAGATGAGAGGATACACACAACAGCAGGATGAAACTAATGGCAGATTCCTTCGTGAGATTGATGAAATCAAGAAATTGAAGAAGTCAGCGGAGGATCACTCCCCATTGATGCCCAGGTCGTTGGATTTCACTACTCCACCAACAACCATCCAACATTCCAAGGCATCGGGTGTGCAGCATCAATGAGGATCAACTAGTGTGCAATATGGATCATCAGCTATGACGCAGGCTCAAGAATCATACTTCCAGCCTCCAGGATCCTCTTTTTAGCATCAAGGATCCTTCTTTAGTTCGGGATGATATATGGGAATGCTTTCAGCTCAAGGATTATACCTTCAGCATCAAAGATCCTCATCGCAGGTTCATGGATCCATGGAATATCCTCCAAGACCTTCAGCTCCAATGTATCTTGGATACAACACCTTCCAGGATCAAGGATCCTCGGGGAGTCAACAACCCAGAAGTTCTAAGATTCATGTGGGAGACTTCATTCCCATGCAGACTATTGCTTCATCTGGTCCCACTCTTGCACCAGAGCTGCCTCATTTTGGATACAGTTATGGGGTTCCAATCCCAAACCAGTCAGGAGGTAACACTTTCAATACATCTTATGGTACTAATCATGGTCTTATGCAGGAACCAGGAATCAATCAGGCCATGGCTAAGGAATTGCAAAAGCTCAAGGATATGATATCCAGTGTCTCGGGAGTTGTTAAACCCATTCCTGAGATCCCGGATGGAAGTCACAAGGTGTCTCTCTTTGCACCACCCATATGTAATACTGAGATACCAAAACGGTTCCAAAAACCCAATATGAAGCTGTATGACGGTACCACCGATCCAAAAGAACATATGGCACAATACAGGGAGAGAATGGAGATCAACCACATTCCAGAAAGGTTAAAGGAAGCCTGCCTTTGCAAGGGTTTCGGATCCACATTAACTGGATCAGCTTTGAAATGGCTGCTAAGTCTTCCTCCTTATTTAATTACTTCATTTTCTAATTTAGTTAAATTGTTCAATAGTCAAATTTCATGTAGTAGGATATTTGAACGGTTGACTAGTGATTTATATAGGGTCACCCAAGTTCATAATGAATCATTAAGGGTGACCCAAAAAACAACAAAGCCACTGTCAAGGATCCCGGATCCTATAAATTTTGGATTCAAGAAACAAGCTAGGATTGATGCTTAGAAACTCGCCTAGTTAATCTAGAAACTTGAAACAATGTTTTGTTGCTGTATTTGGTACTTTGGATCTGTGTTTGATGTTTTAAACTATGTTATCATGAAACTTAACTAATTACTATTGAAACTATTAGTGTTATGGAAACTCTTGAGCAATCTGAACGCTTAGTGCCGCACCCCGATGATTCCGCCATCGGTTGGGGTGTGACAGATTAGTATCAGAGCCATAACTATAGGGAATTAGGATAAGTAGGAATACTTGCCCTAGTCTATAGTTCTAGGAATCTTGACTCTTATCTGCTGTTTAAGACTTATGCATTCTACCGTATCTGCTTCCTAGCAGCACATTTCCTGTTAAACTTACATGTCTTTCCTAAGGCTGACACAATAGACACTTGTAAACTTTGGAAACACTGCTAAACAGTGTTTGTATTTTGCACAAGATTTGCCCTCAAGTCAGGAGTGACATCCGAACCTTGATGGGGAAATTTCCTTACTTTATTCTAGTAGGTCTTGTCTGTTGACAAGTACCGACGCTATTAGGGTACGTTGTTGTCAAGATAGAGGTGAAACTCGGACCTTGATAACTAGTCCCACTATTTGATTTTCATGTCTCGCCAAAGTCTCAAAATTCCCAATCAATTAAGAACGTGGGATGACAAAAAGGATGAATATCGTAGGCCTAACATCGATGACGTATTTGTCTAAGTAAGTCAAGACGCGTTGCCTCAATTCGAAAGGGGTTCGATTCACTTTGGTTAGTCACCGTTCCTCTACCCGGAACAATCCTATGTTTTATGAGCCTACAGTTTTATGTTATCTTGATTTTTATGTGTGGTTTTAAACTTGATTCTTCGTTATTTTAAGATTTTTACACAAATTGCATGTGTGTCCGCAATCTAAAACTCTAATCATAACGCCTCAGAACAAACTAAATTTACGAAGCTTTATTCGTCATATTAATCTATGTGTGAAGCTATCTGATGAATCTATGTGATATTATGATTGTGAAACACTAAACATAACATGGCATAGAAATACGAGACAAAAGTGACATGTCTGAAACATGGTGGATACGCCGCTGGTACTTCCTATATATAAGTGTTTCCGACATGTTACCAACTTTCGTACCACGTGCCATGCGAAACTTAGTGCTTTGCAGATCGGTGATGAGAATGTTGAACTCTAAGCTATGAGAAACTACTTGTGTAACCGATGTGAAATCTATGTGTAATCTACTTGTACTCTAGTTTGAATATGTTGTTTTGAGTAACAAAATACGAAACGTAGCCTAGCGCCGAAGACAAGGCGGACGTGGCATGTCCGAAACATGGTGGATACGCCGCTGGTACTTCCTATATATAAGTGTTTCTGGCA
This sequence comes from Helianthus tuberosus, assembly GCA_030545235.1. Taxonomy (NCBI): domain Eukaryota; kingdom Viridiplantae; phylum Streptophyta; class Magnoliopsida; order Asterales; family Asteraceae; genus Helianthus; species Helianthus tuberosus. The sequence continues at coordinate 141,387,214 of CM060430.1, read as the reverse complement.
TGTTACCAAACCTTCGTACCACGTGCTAAGTGAAGTTCGTAGTATTGCGGACTCGGGATGAAGTTGTTGAATCTAGTTGGTTAACCTATGCGAAAGTCTTGTGAAGAATGATGGAGTTTAGTGTTATGATTGGCGAAGCACGACACCGATGACGAGACGGATGTGGCATGATTAAAGCATGGTGGATACGCCGCTGGTACTTCCTATATATAAGTGCTTCCCTCATGTTGCCTAACTTTCGTAGCACGTGCCGTGTGGGAATTCGTAGTTTTGTGGATTATGGTTGAACACTAATCTATGTGAATCTATTGGGTTAATCTACGTGTGTATGATGATGATGATGATGATGATGATGATGAGTGTGTTGTTATGTTTGGGCAATTGCGACACGTAACATGACACCGAATACGAGGCGGAAGCAATGTACCCGAAGCGTGGTGGATACGCCGCTAGTACTTCCTATATATAAGTGTTTCTGATATATTGCCAAACTTCGTACAACGTGCCATGTGAAGGTCGTGGGTTTGCGGTGTTGAATCTATTGGAATCTATGTGAAACTAAAACTCGAACCTTTAAACTACGTGAAACTTGTTGAATCTTGAGTCTTAATCTATCGTGTGTGAATCTATATACTGTGAAACTTTGAGATCTAGACTTATACGATCCTCTTGTTGGATCTTTAGATGTCTTCTTGTAAGCTATCCGACACTCTCAAGAGATCCATGGAGAAGTCTCAGAAAAAGATGATGTCCTTCATGGCCGATCAGATCGCTCGAGTCGTGCCAAAGATCTTCTCTGAGATCCAGGGATCGAACACTCCACCCTCTTCTGTTGACTCTAAGATAGAGAAAGAGAAGCCTACGAAGTTCATCTACAAACACTTTGTCTCTTGCAACCCTAAGCCTTTCACAGGCAGTGATGGGGTGATTGCTATGCTGGAATGGTTTGACAGCATCGAGGTTACCTTCATTAACAGCGAGTGCCCAGAACATTTAAAGACTAGGAGTGCAACGGGAATATTTCAAGGCAGAGCTCTAGGGTGGTGGTCGAATGAGAGAAACATCCGTTCTAATGAAGAAGCCTATGCCCTTTTGTGGGTTGAGGTGCGAGAATTGATGATGCTTGAATTCTGCCCTCCTCATGAACAACTGAAGCTTGAAGAAGAGTTATGGCACTTGAAGCTGATTGGTGATGACGATCTGGCTTACACTACCAGTTTTAAACAACTCAGCTTAATCGTGCCTCACTTGGTTTCTACTCCTAAACGCATGATAACCAAGTACATCAATGGGTTACCTCCTGCTATGCGAAATTCGATTCAAGCAGCTCGGCTCGAAACAATTGAAGAAGTTTATCGTCTGGCAGCAAGTTTGAAAAACAACCGAGTACGTGATAAACAATTTGGAAACTCCGCCCCTTCGAAAACATCGAATCAAATTACCCAGCAGCCTAGTGGCAGCAAGAACAAGAGGAGAAAGTCACAGGGTTCAGGATACAATGCGATTGTTCCTGCTACAAACCCTGCTGCTAAGCCTGCTCCTGCTACCGCTATTCTGAACCCTCCTGCTGCTGCTGAAATCAAAAAGCAGTACGCTGGGCCTCACCCTAAGTGTGCAACTTGCAACTTTCATCACCCTGCTACTTCTGCTTGTCGCTTGTGTGCCAACTGCAATCGCTATGGTCACACGACCCCTTATTACTGACAAGTTAACCCGACCCAACCAGCTCAGCAAGCGCCAGTTCAGGCAGCTCTACCAGCTCTCCCAGCTCTCCCAGCTCCTCCGCAGAATTTTTGACCAGTCAATGCAATTCGTGCATGCTACAAGTGTGGAGACACTACACATCTCCGTAACCAGTGTCCGCAGCTAAACTGGGAGCAACAGCCAGCCGCTCGGGGACGAGCGTTCAACCTCAATGCTAATCAGGCTCGTAACGACAATGACGTCATTAATGGTACGTTCTTTGTCAATAATCTTTTCGCTTCGATACTATTTGATACTGGTGCCGACAGAAGCTTTGTGTCCATAGAATTTGAATCTTTGTTAAATTGTGCGCGCTCAAAACTACCTAAGTCATTCTATGTTGAGGTTGCCAATGGCAAGTCTATTCTAGTTTATTCTATCCTCAGTGGTTGTTCTCTGACTCTTAACAACCACGTATTCACTATTGATATAATACCCATGCAATTGGGTAGTTTTGATGTCATAATCGGCATGGATTAGTTGCGTAAAAATCATGCCGAGATTGCTTGTCATGAGAAGTTTGTTCGTCTACCTCTTCCGTCCGTTGATATCTTACACGTCTATGGAGACCGACCTTCTAGAGGACTGAAGTTGATGTCATGCACTTAAGCGAACAGATGCTTACGTAAACAGAACTATGCCTTCTTGGCCCACGTGATGGAACAAAAGGGCAAAGGAAAGAACATAAGCGACGTTCCAGTAGTGTGTGATTTCCCTGATGTCTTTCCTGAAGATCTACCTGGTCTTCCTCCTCCCAGATCTGTTGATTTTCGTATTGATCTCATACCTGGCGCGACTCCTGTCGCCAAGGCTCTTTACCGACTTGTACCTTCCGAGATGCATGAGCTATCTAGTCAATTGCAAGACTTGCTCGACAAGGGATTCATTCGTCCAAGTACCTCTCCATGGGGTGCTCCTGTGCTATTCGTCAAGAAAAAAGATGGTTCATTTCGTATGTCTATCGACCAACGTAAACTTAATAAGCTTACCATTAAGAATCGTTACCCTCTCCCTCGTATTGACGATCTGTTTGACCAACTACAAGGTGCGTCCTGTTTCTCAAAAATTGACCTTCGATCTGGCTATCATCTGCTCCGTGTTCTCAAAGATGATGTACCCAAAACCGCATTTCGTACTCGTTATGGGCACTACGAGTTCGTGGTCATGCCTTTTAGCCTGACCAACGCACCCGCCATGTTCATGGATCTTATGAATCGTGTTTGTAAACCTTATCTGGACCGTTTTGTGATAGTCTTTATTGATGATATTCTCATTTATTCTAAAACTAGAGCTGATCATGCTCGTCATTTACGCTTGATGCTTGAGTTACTACGTGGTGAACGCTTATTGAGTTACTACTCGGAGTATATACATATTTTTACAATGAATTTTACACACGATTCGGTTTTAAATTTATAAAAATGATTTATACTTCAACAGTAAGACACACATGAAAGGGCAAGAGTACCCCGTCATATATGTAGTAAAGTATCGGTAAGAACCAAGTGTCGATCCAAGGATGTGGGCGGAGGAATAATACTAAACATTTGTCATTAAATTACCGGTAGAAGGATAAGTTTGTGATTTGTTTAAACTAAAAATAAGATTAAAACATAAACTTTCATAAACATAATAGACTCCAAATAAGAAAATAAATATATAGCCTTGCTTTATGCACAACCAAAATATGTGAACTAAGTCGGTTTTGTCACTTAAAACACTTGGTCAATTTTCCATTTTTTTAAGACAATTAGTATCCCTTTCGGGAATCCTAACATGACAATTCTTTGGAAAGCTAAAATGATAAACACACTTTAACTACCTAAAATTGTTCTTTAACGCCCAATTGACAAATGTCTATGAAAATCCCCTAAAGAAAAGTTAGTCATCCGTTAGGAGTTTTCTAACTTCACTTAATCAAGGAAAGTGACACCGATAAACACAATGTAACCACCGAGACAAGCATAAACTAGATTAAATCACAACCGAGTTCATTTTACAAATCTTGAACATAAATTCACCAAGTAAGCAATTTTGGCCTAAACTACTAACTAAGTTAACAACTTATGTCAAGAATTCATAACAACACCATTTAACCCGTTAAGGTCCTTCCGTGAGGGAAAGCCTTCTTGATTAACATTAATTACCCCTTATTAAACCACTAACCATTTCTAGTATCATGGTGCAAACATTTTAAACAAGTTAAACTAGTTAAACAAGTTCAAAGTCTACTAATACATGATTAATTAAGCTTCATTTTGAAAATATCTCAACTAACCACATATTAATCATCCAAGATAATTAACTATAATCAAGAATTCAACATCAATAAACAAGGTTGCAAACTAATCATCAAGGATTAACATAGAAAATGCTTCAAGTGTCACTACAAACATAATTAACATACTAATGGTTGTTATTAAGCAAGGAATACTAGTGTTTTTGCCCTTAGGCTTACAATAATACATAATCATCAACCAAAATGCTTGAAACATAACAAAATCATGGAAAGATTCAAGAAATCAAACCATAAACAAGCACTAGATTGAGAATCCAGATGATAACGGAGCTAATCGGCACGATGTAGCTAGATTCCGGGTGAAAGCAGATGCCTCCGGAGCCTATAAAATCGTCTGATGAGCTCCCAAAAGTCCAGAATTGCGAACTGGTTGCTGCCTTCTGTTTTTTATACAATTTTCAGATCGCACGGTCGTGCGATTAAAGTGCACGGTCGTGCACTTTATTGTACTGTTCACCATACCGTGTGACATCAGCAAATAATGGACCGGTCTTCGTATTGGCACCGGCGTGCCATGGGTTGCACGAGCGTGCATCTCTGAGGTAAGGGTGGCATGAGCATCTGCACTGGCAGTGCACATCCGGGCTGGGGGTGGTCATCGCATCCGCACGGGTGTTCCTTCTGTCGCACGGTTGTGCGTACCCGAAGATGCCTTGCACTCATGATCGCACTGGTGTGCATTGCCGGGCTGAGCCCTGGTTTTCGGATCCGCACGGGAGTGCCTCTAACCGCACGACCGTGCAACTCGCGCAGATCAGATTTCTTCACAGAATCTTCGCAGTTCAGCTGTTTCTCCCGGAAAATCCTCGTTTTCATCATCTTCTTGTTTGGCACGCTGTTTTAGGCCTGTAAACAAAAATAAACCCGATTAAGTATCCGATTCTTGGTTTTACGGCCAAAAATGCGTAAAATGGGGGTAAAATGGGGGAGTAAATCATATATATTTTGGTGAATATCAAACCTCCCCACACTTGAACCTTGCTTGTCCTCAAGCAAGCTAAAATTAAAATGTAATAAAAGATAGTTTCTAACGAGAACAAGAATTTACAAATTACCTACTAATACACATACGGTTAGCCGGTTTTTCGAGATGCAACGTCAATTGATTCAAACCAAACAAGCACATGCAAATATATGTAGAGATAACCATAAAGCCGTGATTTTACTTTCGATTGACTTAGCACGCTAATCTTCACACACCTCACAAGGTTCACACACACTCGGTTATATTTGTGAAACATACATAAAATGTGTATGTGTAAACACTCAATGCCTCGACAATGAAACGTGTAATATCATAAGCTTGTCACAAGATCTTATCTCCACCAACTAACATGCAAAAAAGTGTAAATCAATAGGTCTTTACGGGTTGTAACGAAAGGCTTGGGTGAAGGGTGTGGAATGGAAATTTTAAAGTGACTAAATGGTTAAAACTCGGTAATCACGTTTAACAAGCGAAGAACAACTAAACTATATATACTAATGCCTTAGAAAGGAAACTTTTGTGTTATCGAGCTCATCAATGAGATTTCATCATTTTAGCACTTAAAATTGCTCGAATTTTGTCAGCTTTACCCTATTTTAGGGTGTTTTATTTTCTGATTTTCTGATTTTTTTTGCATATATAAATAATCTAATGGCTTTGTACAACGAACAACTAATTACAAGAAACGCTAGTTAAACGATGATTTTAACCGAGTTTTAACACAAAAGGTTTAAAAAATAAAAAGGCTAAATATGGCTAAGCGGGTTAATTGGTTGGGTAAAAGAAAGAAAAACACGAAAGATGCTCAACATGGTTAATCCTAGTGGGTAATGTAGGGTTTAGGGAAATATAACACAAAGAAAAAGGCTAAAAACAAAGGGTTTTCTAAGTGCCTCTATCACTTCTACACAATTTCGCACGTTTATGGTCTTAAAAAGCATGCTAATGACAAGTTCTAAACTACATGTGACATCCGGCTCACTCCTACTCCGAAATGAACAAACATATAACGAATTTAAGGCTCAAACATGCTCACATAACGGAAGGAATGGGTAAAAGTGTGAAAATTATCATGCAAGTCTCTCTTTGTTTGTCACGTTTTGGTAGTTATCTTTTTCAAAATTTATTTGGCTTGTCGGATTTTTATCATATCTGAAGCTTTCTAAAACAACAACTAACCGGTTTATTTACTAAAAATACATACAATTAACTGATTTTTGATTTTTTTTAGGACAAACAAAGTCAAAATGTTAAACCCCCTCTGTAACAATCCTCAATAAAACCGACACCCTCATAATATTTCCGACACCCTATTATATTTTAAAATACCCTTATATGTCTTTAAATACACCCCGTATGTGAAAACCGAGCCCGAAATACATTAAATAGTATTTAAAATAAATAAAAACCTGATTTTTAAGCTGAGGCGGGCCGCATAAGACCCACCTCAACGCTCACGCGGGGGGTATCAAGGCTGAAACTTGATTTCAGTGAACTTTAAATTAAGACGGGCCGCGTAAGACCCATGTTAAGTTTACGCGGGCCGCGTGAGATCAACAACGCAGAGACACCCTAGGCCGACACGTCTCGACATCGTGGCGGACCTATCTGATGAGCCGGATAAGCTAGTCCGTTGACTAGCTTTGACGCGGGTCGCGTAAGCCCAGCTTATATTTTACGCGGGCCGCGTGAGAGTCAAGATCAGCAATTAAAAATAGAACGCATCGGATCTCAGTTGAATTCGTTCATTCTTCGTATCTCAATCACAAATTCTGAAATATAGGCTTTAGAAAGCTGGTATTATACCCCTAATTAGCGAGGTTCTGCTCCGTTGTAAGTATTATAACCCCAGTTTCGTACTAGATACGCTGCCCGATTGATTTAGGATTCCGTAACAACTGTCGTGGTTCTGCCCGACGTAGTTGTTGGAATGCCGTCTCGGGGAGGGTATCATTAATATTTTCAAAGGGTTATGATACTAACCTATGTACATTTGTGTAAATTCTAGATTATTCCCAGGAAACCCTTACGCGAAGTCTAAGATAGCAATGTGAGTTTATCCAATTTTTGTTAAACTTTTTGTAATATTTTACAAAACCTTAATTGTTTTACAATGTGATTAAGCGGTGATTGAGTGTTTGTAGTTCTTCAATTACTGCCGGTATGTTGGGGTTTTGTATACAAAATTTACTACTGCGAGTAGTAAGTCGGGATGACAGCACGTTACCATTGGACAACGAGTTAGCCAATGTGTAATATGACCCACAAGTCAGGATTGACAGTACTGAATGAGTAATTGTGTAGAAATAAACAATGTGATCGCTCTCAATGCTGTTTTAATTGATAAAATGTTTCTTGATTAAACTGGGATTCACTCACCAGTATTTCCCACTGACAAATGTTTTTAAAACGCGTTTCAGGTAACACAATGTGACCGCCAATTAGTAAAAAGCCAGCTGGAGAGCACTGAAGGCTTGGAAAAATGTGGCTATAAAAGTTACCTAAAAGACGATGTTTTAAATTCAATAAAATAGGGTTTATCCCTATAAAAGTATTGTAATAAGAAACTTGGGTTTTACCCATGTGATTATTAATATCAAATATGGTGGTTTTACTCTGATAAACATTTCCTAACTACGGCTCTGATGTAATTTCCGCTGCTAAATTAACCAACTGATACCACCGAAAATCTGAGTTCGCGTCCGCCCGTTCCCGGGACAGATAAGGGATCGGGGGTTGCGACAGAAGGTGGTATCAGAGCCTAGCCACTTGTCTGAGCCAAAGAAGTGTTCTGCTGACACTTAAATTCTAAATTTTGTGTTAGGAAATAATTTATGTGATTTTGTGTTTTGTGTTATTTGACTATTTGTTAGTTTATAGTATGAGTGATCAAGGACCCTCAGACATGAGTCGTCAGTTGTCTGATTCACCTAGGAGTGAGGGTACCTCTTCACAGCCTGCCCTTTCTAGGTATTCTGCTGATCAGGAAGAAGGGATGTTTGCCTTTAAAGCTCAGTCGGAAGAGTCATTCCCTCATAAGAAAAGATGATGGTTCAGTAAGGAAGCTTTTGCGCGTAGGAAAAGAATGCGAAAGTTGCAACAGCAAAGAGCCTTAGCAGCCGTTAAGCGAAAGACAGATGCCCATACACAGGATATGCTTAATAGAAGCCTAGCCAATTTCCATATCCTAGCTACAACTGCTGCTGACCCAAGTCTGGAACAACTAGTAGCCCCACAATCACCAATCCCAGACCAACCTATGGAAATAGAAAACCCTGAAAACCAAGTGGAGATGCATGACTTCAACCCAGAGGAAATCCCTAGAGTACCTGCACCAAACCCCCTAGACCCAAATTACGACCCCTGGTAGGACGATAATAGGGACTTTGTGCAACGTTACCCGATACATGAAGACACACCCATACAGAACATAGGAGCCTATCCAGGTATGGACTCTTTAGATCCTTATTACCACGATGAATATATTAGGGAGATCTTAGAAGATCCTTACCGATTTCAGGCACTTTCACCCCCATATCAGGAACCCGCACCCCAGATTCCGAACCCAGTCCTATTACCTGCACCCCCAATGAGTGCAGAAAACGTACAAGAACTTAGGACTTTTGGGGAGGAAATTTTAGAAAGCAGTGAGAGAATGAGACAGGTGGGAGAGCGTCTCGTATGGAAATACGATGAGCGCAATATGGATTTTTGGATAAATCCATATCCGTGATGTGATGGAGGAAACGGTAATAGTAATAATAATATAATATAATAAAATAAAAATAAAATATGTGTGTACGGATGCCTATTACTATTAGTGTGATTCTATTTCTGTTGGTATTGTAATTTTTTTTTCAGTACTAGTGTGTAATAGATACATAATAGTATATGGAAATAGAGTAAAAGTCGCAATGATCGACGTTTTTGGCTAGATTGTGTATCATGTGATTAACTATATTAAATATTATCTTGTGATATTAATATGGGGTAAATGTTTAAAATTCAGATGGCCGATGAAGGAAATCAATGAAATCTGAATAATGATAACTAGAGTAACATTAACGTGGTTAATGAAAATCCGAGCATCAATAACAATGGAAACCAAATGGATAATAGTGTCGTTCAACATATAGTAGCACAAGGAATTATAGATGCAATGCCATTTATTATTCAAACTATTCAAGAAGCGAATAATAAAAGTAAGCATAGCAGTAAGCGACCAATTGAACCAGAACACAGCGTAAACAATGGACCCGTACTTCAATTGCCCATTCCCAAAAAGAGAAGAACCATGTCTTACGGTTGTTCTTATAAAGAATTCTGGTCTTGTAAACCAATGAAATTCTCGGGCAACGAAGGGGCCATTGCAACCCTACACTGGATAGAGAAGACTGAGGCAGTCTTAAGGATAAGCAAGTGTTCTGAAGAAGATAAGATATTGTTTGCTTCTAATCTGTTTAAAAATGCAGCACTAGAATGGTGGAACACTATCCTCCAATCAAGAGGAAGTGATAGAACTTATAATATGGAATGGGAAGAATTTAAGGATAAGGTAGAAAGGAAATTATGCCCACCCAATGAGAAGGAACAGATAGCAAACAAATTCCTAAACCTTAGAATGACTGGTGTGGATAGTAAGGGATACACTAAATTATTCTTTGAATATGCTAGAATAGTGCCAACTCTTACTTCACCTGAACCAGTGTTAATCTCCCGTTATATCTGGGGATTAATTGGGGGAGATAAGGCACGTAGTCAAGGCAACTAGACCTCAAACCATAGAAGAAGCTGTAGAACTAGCAAATACCTTGACAGATGAATTAGTCCGTACCCAGAAGAGGATCAAAGGAGGAACCTAACCCAGAAACTCACACAAGAATTTCGTTTTGGAAATTTTAATCGTGGGAAAAATATAGGTTCTACCTCTACACCTTACTGTAAGAATTGCAAAAGAAAGCATTCAGGAAGATGCTCCATATACTGTAACTTTTGCAAAATATCGGGACACAAGGAAGAAGACTGCAGGAAGAAAGCTAACAATAGGATATGTTACAACTGCAGAGAACAAGGTCATATCAAGCCTAATTGCCCAAAATTAGCTCCAGTTACAAACAACAAGAATACTCAAAATGCTAGAGCATTTGTTCTGACTACAGATGAAGCTAAGATGATTCCAGATGTCATAGCTGGTACGTTTTTAGTTAATGATGTTTTTGCTAAAGTATTATTTGACTCTGGTGCAAACCAAAGTTTTATTAATACATCATTTTGCAAATTTATAAATCAGTCATTAACTAAACTACCACAAGAATGCTTAGTAGAAACAACTAATGGAGAAACTATTAGGATTTCTGAAATCTTGCAGGGAGCAAGCATAAAAATTTTAAATCAGAAATTTATTGCAAACCTTTATCCCATGAATCTGGCAGGATTCGATGTTGTTTTAGGAATGGATTGGTTAATAGCCAATAAAGCCAGTATTTTATGTGATCAAAAGTCAATTCAAGTAAATTCACAAAAAGGTAAAACGATCACAATTAAAGGAGATAAACCATCTAGATCCACAAAATTCATCTCGGTGATGAAAACTGCAAGTTATATAAGAAAAGGTTCTATAGTGTATTTGATTTCCATAATCACTAACACTAAAGGAAAGGATTTGAAAGATATTCCAGTAGTATCTCAGTTTTCAGATGTATTCCCAGAAGAATTGCCAGGGCAACCTTCAGATAGAGAAGTCGAATTCAGAATCCATTTAATACCAGGAACAACACCGATTGCCAAAGCACCTTACCGTTTGGTACCCGCAGAAATGCAAGAATTAAAGAAACAATTGGATGAATTGCTAGAAAAAGGATTTATACAGCCAAGTTCGTCACCATGGGGAGCGCCGATACTGTTTGTTAAAAAGAAAGACGAATCGATGCGTATGTGCATTGACTACTGTGAATTAAACAAGGTCACGATTAAGAACCGGTACCCATTACCGAGAATCGATGATCTGTTTGATCAACTACAAGGAGCTCGATTTTTCTCTAAAATCGATTTAAGGTCAGGATATCATAAATTAAAGGTACAGGAAGAGGATATTCCTAAGACCGCATTCAGAACAAGGTATGGTCATTATGAATTTACTGTCATGCCATTTGGTTTAACAAATGCCCCAGCTGCATTTATGGACATGATGAACCGAATATGTAAGCTATATTTGGATAAATTCATAATCGTCTTCATAGATGATATTCTCATTTACTCTAAGAATAAAGAGGATCATGCAAAGCATTTGCACGCACTTTTAAGTTTATTAAGAAAGGAAAAGCTATATGCTAAATTTTCTAAGTGCGAATTTTGGTTAGAACAGGTACAGTTTCTTGGACATTTAGTTAATCATGAAGGAATTCATGTGGATCCAACAAAGATCGAGGCAATTACTAAATGGAAAACCCCTGAATCACCAATCGAGGTTAGAAGTTTCTTAGGATTGGCCGGTTATTATAGAAGATTTATTCAAGATTTTTCTAGAATAGCCATTCCTTTAACCAAGCTAACCTGTAAATCTGTTAAGTTTGAATGGGGATTAAAACAAGAAGAAGCCTTTAGAATCCTTAAGCATAAATTAACCCATACACCCATACTAGCATTACTAGAAGGAGCTGAAGACTTTATAGTATATTGTGACGTTTCTAAATTAGGTTATGGATGTGTATTAATGCAATGCCAAAAAAAAGTTATAGCTTATGCATCTAGACAACTTAAGAATCATGAAGAGAATTATTCAACCCATGATTTAGAGTTAGGAGCTATAATTTTTGCTCTTAAAATTTGGAGACATTACCTTTATGGTAGTAAGTTTACCATATTCACCGATCATAAGAGTTTAAGGTATATTTTCAAGCAAAAGGAGTTGAATATGAGACAAAGATGCTAGATGGAGATGCTTAGTGATTATGATTGTAATATCCAGTATCATGAAGGAAAAGCAAATGTAGTGGCCGATGCTTTAAGCCGAAAGTATCATGAAAAGCCAAAAAGGGTATGTTCTCTTAAATTAAATCTACAAGTAGATTTAAATGATCAAATAAGAGAAGCACAAGAATCAGTAATCAAGGAAGATACTGAAAAGCTAAAAGGTATGCTAAAAGAATTAGAACAAGGAACATATGGAATTTGGAGATTCCATAAAAAGAGAATGTGGATACCTAAATTAGGAAACCTACGTCATCGTATATTAGAAGAAGCCCATAAGTCTAAGTGTACGATGCACCCAGGAAATGATAAGATGTACCAGGATTTAAGGAAAAATTTCTGGTGGATAGGAATGAAAAAGGACATAGCAGTTTATGTTTCTAAATGTTTAACCTGTTCACAAGTCAAAGCTGAACACCAGAAACCCTCAGGTCTATTACAACAATTAGAAATGCCAGTGTGGAAATGGGAATTGATAACCATGGATTTTGTTACTAAATTACCCAAAACAAAGAAAGGTGGTGATACAATCTGGGTGATTGTAGATAGGCTAACCCAGTCAGCTCATTTTCTACCAATGAAAGAAACTTTCAGTATGGAACAATTAGCCAAATTGTATGTAAATGAAATTGTTTCATTACATGGAATTCCTTTATCAATTGTTTCTGATAGGGATAGCCGATTTACCTCTCATTTTTGGTCAAGTTTTCAAAAGGCAATGGGAACCAAGTTAAATTTGAGCACGGCTTATCACCCTCAAACGGATGGACAAAGTGAAAGGACAATTCAGACAATGGAGGACATGCTTAGAGCTTGTGTAATTGATTTCGGAGGTAATTGGGACGATCACTTACCTTTAATAGAATTTTCTTATAATAATAGTTATCACACAAGTATCAATGCTGCACCATTCGAAGCACTTTATGGACGAAAGTGCCGAACCCCAGTCTGTTGGGCAGAAATTGGGGAAAAGCAACTATCTGGACCTGAGATAGTGCAAGAAACAACTGACAAGATTATTCAAGTCAAGGAATGACTAAAAGCAGCACGTGATCGACAGAAGAGTTATGCTGATAACCGACGCAAACCCTTAGAATTTCAAATAGGAGATAAAGTATTATTAAAAGTCTCTCCTTGGAAAGGAGTAGTAAGATTCATCAAACGGGGAAAGCTAAGTCCCAGGTATATTGGACCTTTGAGATTATTAGAAGAATAGGACCTGTAGCCTATCAGCTACAACTACCAGAGGAAATGGCACGAATACATGATGTATTTCATGTATCTAATCTCAAAAAGTGTTTAACTAATGAATCACTAATATTACCTCTTCAGGATATAGAAGTAAATGAACAACTCAAGTTTGTAGAAAGGCCTCTACAGATTGAAGACAGGAAAGTCAAGAATCTCAAGCACAAGAGATTAGTTCTGGTCAAAGTAAAGTGGGACTCCAAAAGAGGACCTGAATACACATGGGAGCTTGAATCTGAAATGCAAAAGAAATATCCGCATTTGTTCCAGTAGATCTCGAGGACGAGCTCAAAAACAAGGTGGGGAGGATGTAACAATCCTCAATAAAACCGACACCCTCATAATATTTCCGACACCCTATTATATTTTAAAATACACTTATATGTCTTTAAATACACCCCGTATGTGAAAACCAAGCCCGAAATACATTAAATAGTATTTAAAATAAATAAAAACCTGATTTTTAAGCTGAGGCGGGCCGCGTAAGACCCACCTCAACACTCACGCGGGCGGTATCAAGGCTGAAACTTGATTTTAGTGAACTTTAAGTTAAGACGGGCCGCGTAAGACCCATGTTAAGTTTACGCGGGCCGCGTGAGATCAACAACGCAGAGACACCCTAGGCCGACACGTGTCGATATCGTGGCGGACCTATCTGATGAGCCGGACAAGCTAGTTCGTTGACTAGCTTTGACGCGGGCCGCGTAAGCCCAGCTTATATTTTACGCGGGCCGCGTGAGAGTCAAGATCAGCAACTATAAATAGAACGCATCGGATCTCAGTTGAATTCGTTCATTCTTCGTATCTCAATCACAAATTCTGAAATATAGGCTTTAGAAAGCTGGTATTATACCCCTAATTAGCGAGGTTCTGCTCCGTTGTAAGTATTATAACCCCAGTTTCGTACTAGATACGCTGCCCGATTGATTTAGGATTCCGTAACAACTGTCGTGGTTCTGCCCGACGTAGTTGTTGGAATGCCGTCTCGGGGAGGGTATCATTAATATTTTCAAAGGGTTATGATACTAACCTATGTACATTGTGTAAATTCTAGATTATTCCCAGGAAACCCTTACGCGAAGTCTAAGATAGCAATGTGAGTTTATCCAATTTTTGTTAAACTTTTTGTAATATTTTACAAAACCTTAATTGTTTTACAATGTGATTAAGCGGTGATTGAGTCTTTGTAGTTCTTCAATTACTGACGGTATGTTGGGGTTTTGTATACAAAATTTACTACTACGAGTAGTAAGTCGGGACGATAGTACGTTACCATTGGACAACGAGTTAGCCAATGTGTAATATGACCCACAAGTCAGGATTGACAGTACTGAATGAGTAATTGTGTAGAAATAAACAATGTGATCACTCTCAATACTGTTTTAATTGATAAAATGTTTCTTAATTAAACTGGGATTCACTCACCAGTATTTCCCACTGACAAATGTTTTTAAAACGCGTTTCAGGTAACACAATGTGACAGCCAATTAGTAAAAAGCCTGTTGGAGAGCACTGAAGGCTTGGGAAAAATGTGGCTATAAAAGTTACCTAAAAGGCGATGTTTTAAATTCAATAAAATAGGGTTTATCCCTATAAAAGTATTGTAATAAGAAACTTGGGTTTTACCCATGTGATTATTAATATCAAATATGGTGGTTTTACTCTGATAAACATTTCCTAACTACGGTCCTGATGTAATTTTCGCTGCCAAATTAACTAACTGATACCACCGAAAATCTGAGTTCGCGTCTGCCCGTTCCCGGGATAGATAAGGGATCGGGGGTTGTGACACCCTCCCCACACTTGAACTTCGCATTGTCCCCAATGCGAAACCCAGAATATAGAGAAAAAGAAGGATAACACTCCCCTGAAGATGATTGCAGATGAAACGAGGCTCCAAAGCCCATTCTGTCGTGTCTTCCGGTCCAAGATGTGCTTCCAAGATCTGTATGGATGTCAAAAGGCAAAGCAAAACAAAACAGCAAGCGAGACAATCTAGTTGCAACACAAACTATAACTAGATAATAATACTACTACTAAACATCCATTCATAAAACTAGAAATTAAAAGATAATTTCTGAAAAATAAAACACATATCCACGGGTGTTCACAATAAGAATCAAAATGACACCCCAAAATACAAACTACTAAAATACTACCACAACCACCAGCTCAGACCTCCACCACTACTCGTCATCGGCACCTCCACCTGTGCCAGATGGGCCCGCCCCGCATAGTCACCTGTGTTCCCGAACGGGAACTGTGGGAGCACGCCAAAGTAGTTGGGGAAGGCATTATGAAGACCCCCAAAGATGTATGAGAACCCGGCATGCACCTCTTGGCGCATGAAATCTTGATTCGCCCGCATCGCATCCTGGTTGGCTCTCAGCTGCTCTTGATTAACTCTCAGCTGCTCTTGATTAACTCTCAGCTGATCTTGATTTATCTGCATTTGCTGAAATTGGCCATAAAACTCAGGATAAGACGGAATACCGGGTGGCCAATGCTGGTACTGCAGTGAGTGTGGCTGCTGTGGTGAGTGTGGTGGCTGTTCGTGCTGCTCCTCCTCCTCATGATCGGGCATAACTTCATCCTCATCATCCTCTGGCTCTGGTGGCAACGGGTCCCAGACCTCGTTGTCTAACCCTTTTAACTTATCTCCATTGTCGGTATCCTCGATTATCCCCATAGCCTTCAATGAACGGATATCCACATACGTACCTTCAGTAACCAAAGTTAGACCTTCTACCACTTCGTCAGTCATTATTCCCATAGCGTAGGCAAGCTGTGTGACGTATTGACCCCCGTGGATTTGACTGCTAGCGGTTCTGCCTGAACTATGCATGAAATATTCTGCCATCCATGCGACGAGGTTAATGTGAACCCCCTCCGCGAGCGCATACAAAAATATGACATTAGGAGTGGGACAGTTTCCCAAACTGTCCATGCGCCCAGCTATGGTGTGGCTAAAAATATGGTTCATAACCCTAAGCAAAGGGTCTCGCAGTCGCAATGCTTTGGCCACTCGAGGATCATATGGTGGGCCAACAGCAATCCGTGCCCAAAAATCATCCTGCTCCTCCTCGCTAGGGAAGGTGAATTGCTCGGTGAAGAACTCGGAGTTCATTTCATTTTCAGTGCAGATACCGAGTCTTCTACCCAACCTCACGACGGTCCAGTTATGCCAATTACCACCCAACCTGAAATTAATTCGCTTCTTATGTCTGAAATCTGGGCTCCAACTCGCTTTTGGTTTCTCGTAAGAGTATGTAGCGAAGAATTCCAAAGTGAGCTCCAGGTAAATTGGCCGATCAATGTTGACCAATCGCGAAAATGGAAGTGATAACATGTTTGCTAGTCGTTCGCTTTGGTTAAGCTCCACCATTACATCCCAATCCAGCTTTCTTGGGACACCAATTTGGTCCCGTCTTTGCCAAAGTGCATTAAGTTTTGTAAGCCAAGGATGGTACCGTGCATTGTTTTGGTCAAAGTGGAGGAAGGGGTGGTCCATCTGCACGAGGAGTTACTGTAAGACAAAGAGGAGCAGAAAAAATTTCAAACAAAACAGCCTAACACACCATTATGAAGCTACTGTCAAGCTGATCTGGGCAAATCGCACTGGCAGTGCACATCCGGGCTGGGGCTAGGCATCGCATCCGCACGGGTGTTCCTTCTGCCGCACGGTCGTGCGTACCCAAAGATGCCTTGCACTCCTGATCGCACTGGCGTGAACTGCCGGGCTGAGCCCTGGTTGTCAGATCCGCACGGGAGTGCCTCCAACCGCACGACCGTGCAACTCGCCCAGATCAGATTTCTTCACAGAATCTTCACAGTTCAGCCGTTTCGCCCGGAAAATCCTCGTTTTCATCATCTTCTTGTTTGGCACGCTGTTTTAGGCCTGTAAACAAAAATAAACCCGATTAAGTATCCGATTCTCGGTTTTACGGCCAAAAACGCGTAAAATGGGGGTAAAATGGAGGAGTAAATCATATGTATTTTGGTGAATATCAAACCTCCCCACACTTGAACCTTGCTTGTCCTCAAGCAAGCTAAAATTAAAATGTAATAAAAGATAGTTTCTAACGAGAACAAGAATTTACAAATTACCTACTAATACACATACGGTTAGCTGGTTTTTCGAGATGCAACGTCAATTTATTCAAACCAAACAAGCACATGCAAATATATATAGAGATAACCATAAAGTCGTGATTTACTTTCGATTGACTTAGCGCGCTAATCTTCACACACCTCACAAGGTTCACACACACTCGGTTATATTTGTGAAACATACATAAAATGTGTATGTGTAAACACTCAATGCCTCGACAATGAAACGTGTAATATCATAAGCTTGTCACAAGATCTTATCTCCACCAACTAACATGCGAAAAAGTGTAAACCTTGTTTGTTATTCATTTCCAATGGATATTTCTTCAAAAGCGAAAATGAATAGAGAATTCATTTTCTCCAACGGATACTTTTGTCAGAAACGGAAATGAAGGAATATTTAAGTTGTTCATTTCTCAATGGCTATTTCTTCGGAAGCGAAAATAAATGGATAATTCATTTTTCTGATTGGATACTTCGTCAGAAGTGGAAATGAAGGATTATTGTAAAGAATATTCATTTCTCTGATGGATATTTCTTCAGAAATGAAAATGAATGGATAATTCATTTTCCTCAGTGGATACATCTTCAGAAGTGGAAATGAAGGAATTATCGTAAAGAATATTCATTTCCCCGATGGATATTTCTTCAGAAGCGAAAATGAATGGATAATTCATTTTCCTCAGTGGATACTTCGTCAGAAGTGGAAATGACAAAATCAATACAGGACTATTCATTCCCTCAGTGGATATTTCTTTAGAAGCGAATAAGAATGAACAATTCATTTTCCTCAGTGGATACTTCGTCAGAAGTAGAAATGAAGGATTGTTAAATAAGTTATTCATTTCCCCGATGGATACTTCTTCGGAAGCAAAAATGAATGGGTAATTCATTTTCCTCAGTGGATACTTTGTTAGAAGCGGAAATGAAGGGTTGTTGAATAGGTTATTCATTTCCCCGATGGATATTCTTCAGAAGCGAAAATGAATGGATAATTCATTTTCCTCGGTGGATACTTCGTCAGAATTAGAAATGAAATATAGTTGCATAGATTATTCATTTCCCCGATGGATATTTCTTCGGAAGCGAAAATGAATGGATAATTCATTTTCCTCAGTGGATACTTCGTCAAAAGTGGAAATGACAAAAATCAGTACAGGATCATTCATTCCCCAGTGGATATTTCTTTAGAAGCGAAAATGAATGAACAGTTTATTTTCCTCAGTGGGTACTTCATCAGAAACGGAATGAATTTATTCATTTTCCTCAGTGGATATTTCTTCAGAAGTGAAAATGAACGGATAGTTCATGTTCTTCAGTGGATACTCCATCAAAAAAGAAAATGACAAAATTGATACAGAATTATTCATTCCCTCAGTGGATATTTCTTTAGAAGCGAAAATGAATGAACAATTCATTTTCCTTAGTGGATACTTCACCATAAACGGAATGAATTTATTCATTTTCCTTAGTGGATATTTCTTCAGAAGCGAAAATGAACGGATAGTTCTCGTTCCTCAGTGGATACTCCATCAGAAACGAAAATGACAAAATTGATACAGAATTATTCATTCCCTCAGTGGATATTTCTCTAGAAGCGAAAATGAATGAACAATTCATTTTCCTCAGTGGATACTTCACCAGAAACGGAATGAATTTATTCATTTTCCTCAGTGGATATTTCTTCAGAAGCAAAAATGAACGGATAGTTCATGTTCCTCAATGGATACTTCATCGGAAACGAAAATGAATATGGTTCTCGAACAGATTATTCACTTCCCAGTGGATATTTCTTTCAGAAGCGAAAAATGAGTAGCTAGTTCATTTTTCCTCAGTGGATACTTCATTAGAAACGGAAATGAATATAGATAACTTTTGTTTCTTGTTTAAATTAACACATGACAAAACTTGTTATGGTTTCTGTGCGCTGAATTCCATAATTATGTATGCATCCATAATTACGTAATTTCTTGCACAGTCAGCACACTTTATTTTATAATGTGTAGGGGGACAGAATCAAACGAAAAATCTTGTGATAACTTTCACTAGACCACCATAGGGTCTCTTTAACTTGGTCAACATATAAACACATAAACACCTAATTACATAATTGTCAACCTGGTCATCAACTTGTTATCAACTATTATTAACTTGTTATCAATTTTGTTATCACTTTGTCATTGATTTGTACACATGCATTTAAAGTACACCAGGAATCCAATCAATGGACTTCAATTAGTACTTTAAACATCATCAAGAATCTATCTACAGTAGAAACTCTATAAAATAATACACTTGGGACCACCAAAATTTATTAATTAAAAGAGTTATTATTTAATCGATAAATTAATAATTATTAATTTATATATTAATTAATATTTTATTAATTTATAGTTTAGTTTACAGAATTTGATCAAAGAGTTGGGTTATCGTAATGCAATGGATGTCGAAGATGTTCTGACTCACCCAGAAGAAAATGTAGTTGCACAGTTGTTGACTGATGAAGAAATTATTGAAAGCGTTATTGGAATTAATAAAGATGATATCGATGAAGAAGATGATGAAAGTTCTACAATGGAGCCCCCTTCGCGAAACGAAGCTATTAAAGCGGCAATCACATTGAACAATTTCTTGTTGAGCTATGAGAAAACAACACCAGAAGTTCTTACCATGCTAAGGAAAATTAGAGATGAGATTCAAGGGGAATTTGATTTCAACAAAAAAACAAAAGACAATTGAGTCATTTTTCAAGAAACCTTCATAAATCATTCATGTAATATGCTATATATAAGGAATTATTAATTTATATTTTATATGGGGTCTAAAGAAATTATCAAAAATGTATTATCCTATAATTTTAGCGAATTATTAATTTAGCACCCTATCCCCGAGTCGGGACCGGCAAAAAATATTATCTTAGAGAGTTTATTAAATAATCGAGTATTAATTTATCGAGTTTCTACTGTATAAAGATAGGATGATCTTATAAAGATTCGGTTTTGTGCTCATTGAATCGTAATATATGTATTAAAGTACACAAAGAATCCAATTAAGGACTTTGATTTTGCGTTTTAAACATCCACAAGGATCTAACCATGAAGATAGAAAGATCCTATAGGGATTTTAGAAGTCGTGTAGCGAGAAATTGTTTCGAAACCTTGTACTAGGTATATTAGGTAGACATGTTTATAAAATGTTTTAAAACCACGTGAGATGATTTTGAAACAATGTATGAGGTTTTTGAAAATATGTATAATCTTTTGAAATCATATGCTGTGTAAAATATCGTGAAGCCAGGGAGATATGATATGTACATAGACATATTGCGTAAGACCAACTTGTTTGTTACGCCTAAATTCTCATGGACATCATATTTTAAATGTTTCCTATCACTCAAGGTTCAAATCACGGGTTATTATACATCATTAACCCGTTTATGATTATGTGCTTATTTTGACCTGTTAGGGGTATTTAAGCGCTTTTACGCATAAACCACGCTAATTCCTTTCTAGCATCATATTTTCACATTACTTATCAAGTGGTCTTCCACCACAACTATTATTGTGGTGGATTTTATGTGTATCAATTATTTATTCCGAATTTACCCTTTCGGATTGTTAATTTACGACAAGGAACTGTTTTGAGGCATTTGATCCGAATAGGGTTTATGCCTATACTTTAACATTTAGCTAGACCTTACTTTATCATAATGCTCGTTTCTAAATGACTCATAAGGACCGTATACCCGGTTTAACATTCATGGGCATTTTGGTCAACCTTAGTCTCTTCTTTTACGATGAAGGACTATCAACAATATATTTGACCAAAATCACAACTTTTGCCATAATCTTACTTATACGTACCTGGCTCAAGTCATAGAATTGACCCGTTTAAATACCTTTTGCTTTTAATTTTCTAGTTAAAAGCAACGCAACCATATGTTATTTCCTGTGATCACAAAAACTCAACAAGCAGTCATCAGTTATTAGTGTCAAATGGTATTAACACACCATTTGACCCGTTTTGTCGAAATGACCATTTATCAACATATGATGGTATTTTAATACCATTTCGCCCCTTGAACCTATCCCGGTTTACACCGTGAATTCTTATTACTTAAAAGACATTTCTTAAATTGTTTGACCCGTTATGACTTTCACCAAATGGTGTCTTTTCAAATCTTTTTATCATTCCGTCAACTCGTGTACGTATTATTATTCAACCACTTTTACCCGTTATAGTTCACCCCATAACGTAATGTTCAAAATTCCTTATTTGTTAGTCTTCACCCGACTAGTTTACCGTTTTACCCTTTTTACAATACTGTATGGTTTCTTACCATTTTTACTTACTCCGACTTGCATTGTATCATGTCGGAACATCATATTTCAAATACTTAACATAATTCATAATCAATACTCACAAGTAAGTGTATTGAAATTAAAAAGGGGGTGTAAGCTTAACTTACCTAGCATCCAAACTACGCTTTTCTTTTCCTTCTTGGTTTGTTTGACACGCTTCCTCCCCAAGCTTCTACCTAGCTTCTTAAGCTTCAAACTATCATCATTGTTCACAAGGTGGTTAGTTTAATCATAATTTAGTACGATTATTCCACCTTACGCATTTTATATCCAAAATTATCATTCATCGTATTCTAGCTCAGTTTGACTTTTTAAAAGTCAAATGCCCATTAGTATATGAAATGCATAATCAAATTCATCAACTAGTTTAGGCATTCCTTAATTATCCGGTAGGCGTTATCTTTTGGCCCCCGTTTTAACCAAAGTTCTAACCAAATTTGTTACATTTCCAACACTTTAACTAGTTTAAGCGATTATCAAGACTAATTTATTCATTCATTTTTGCAAGAACTAAGGGTTCTCCTCTATAAGTGAGACCCGTTTCATCATACCACTAGCATTCATTCGAACACCTTATCTAATCAAGTTCTACTTACAACTAGTAGATAACATTCTTTTAGGTATCTATTCACTTAAATATAACTTTAATTTCATCATAACTTACTTAACTCATAATTTGTTCAAGTATTTTTCCTAATACTACCATCCATGATGGTTTTAAACATGATTATATCATGATCTTTATCATATTATCAAAACCCACTTGATAATCTACTTATTCATCACTTAGAAGTAACCTTACATCAAGTTCTTCATAATTTCTTCATAACTAACGAAATTAAGCATACAATAGCATTCAATTTCAACTTTGGATCATAATCCAACACCCTTTTTGCAAGTAACCTACTTGTCTAAATTCTCAACTTTAACCAATCTAGGTTTTACGACATACCTTATGATCCCCATGACTAGGTGATCGTTATTATACATCTGAATCCGAATTTGGGCTTCAATTAGCCTTTCAATTTGAAGATCTTCATGAACTAGGGTTTGCACCCCTAGTTTCTCTTGCTCCTGGTCGATTACACGCGCACACACACACACACACTCTTAGTGTGTGTGTTGTGTTTTATTACTTGTTTTAATTAAAACAAGTTTCCCTTCTTGGCCATGTTAGTCCCTCTTGTTTCCTCTATTATAAAAGAAGCTATGACTCATAGTTATATCATTTTAATTACCCCTCACTAACTAGGTTAATTATTCCTAGTTAACTTAGTGGGTTCAAGGAGTTATTAACCCGTTTTATTTTAAGTCTCGTTAACTCGGGCCTTTTATAAACTTTGTTTTCTCAAAGTATTTATTCTCATTTTAATTAATATTAGGTTTAATTAATTAAATGCTAATATTTACCAGGTCAATTTTACCATTAACGGTATTTTACCCGTCATTAATATTAACGTGGTTTGACTATCAAACCCGTTTTCGGGGTGTTACATGAAGATAGAGGCTCAAATATGAATGCTCTAAATATAGAGGTTTACTTTGATTTCTATAAAATTTTCTCTATTATAGAGATTCTAATGTGTATATATTTTTCTTGTTTCCTCTGTATTATATACAATAAAAACAGAATAAACGAGCAATAAGACCCGTGTGCGTTGCGACGCAGTTACATAGCAAGCATCGAATAAATTAGTCCAAACGTTATGTGATAAGTTAACCATATGAAAGCACGTGTTTCGACGTATCTTATTGAACTCAATGTAACCTATATAAGCATTGCGATTGGATAAAAACATAAAGTAAATCAAATTTATACCGTACAATCATAACGTATTAGATGTAACCCGAGTCATACATAGAAAACGTAATAGGTATAACAGAAGAGCTGACTCGTATAACCAAAAGAGATTAACTAGAGCTTTTAAAGAGGGGAAAAACACAATTTGATCGACTTGGATCAAAACAAAATTTACAAAATAATCATAATATAATCACGAAAACATATTATGTTTGACCTGACTCGTTTCCCAAAAAAGTTTACATTGAAACATACATCAACTCAAATTTATACCGCAGCGTACATATAAATATGCACGCAAAAATGATTTTTTAAACGAAAACGTATTATATTTAACCTAACTCATTTCCACAAAAAATTTACGTCCAAACATAGAGCAAATCGAATTTATTCCGACACCTACACAAAATTTTCACGTAAAAAATAGTTTTTCTTAAGTAAATGAGATATAGCGGAAAATCAAAACAAATTATTAGTAAAAAAACTTAATAGGTTAAATACGTTCGTAAAATCGTGCCAAGTAGAACTAATGTCACACCACTGCCAGCGACCACCAACATCAAAAGAGCTCGTACAAATAAAATAAATAAAAAAGTAAAAATAACATCAAATGAAAAACAGACGTAAAATCGTTGAATCACGCACGCCCCTTGCGGCGTCTTAATGTGAAGAAATTAGACATAAACGTAAAACGAAGAAAAGAATAACTAAATCGATTTAGGACCCGCACGTTGCGACGGACTTGTCAAACAGAGAAAAATAGACCCGTTGCAACTGGCAGTTAAACGGAAAAGAAAAACAGACGGAGAAACGTTGAACCCCACATGCACATTGCGGTGTGTTGACTCACAAAATTTATAACGAAACGTAAAACGAAAAAATTGCGAAAGATGAAAAGTATGGGGTACAACGTTGAAAATAAAAAGTATTGTGGTTAAATTGTAAAAAATGAAAAGTTTTGGGTTAAAAGTAAAAAAAGTCAAAGGAGTTGAAAGGGTATGGTACCAAATCTCGCACCAACACGAGTGACCATCACCCAGCTCGAGTTCTCCCATCAACAAGAACTTATCTGCGTTCGTGCGGGCACGCGCGAACGTAGTTGACTAGTCCAATCAGTCTAGTGATAAGAAGACGTACCATATGTATGAAAACGGTTGTTTTCGTCACGAAAAGGGATGCGGACAACAGCGGTTGCTGCACGTAGCGATGCGGCCCAACACCGTATCCTATCGTCGGCAGCAAGTGGAGCTGACACTTTGACTTAAGTGTCCAAACCAGCAAATGGCACTGACAACAGTCAGCTGCCTAGTCACACATATGCAAAAGGTGGCACACAGACTGACAGCCACAGCAGGACGTGGCACACTTCTGTGGCCTGCGCTTCTGACACCCCTGCAAAGTGTTGCGCGCTGTCAGTCTAGCGACTCAATTACCATCTTTCACTCTTCGGCTATAAATACCCATCCCAGACCAGGTTTGAGGTATCGCTTATCTGCTATCTCTCTCACTTACTACAAACACACACTTTGCTCTCAAGCAAGTACTGATTCTCACGCCGGAGAGTGGTAACAAGGAGCACCCCCCACCCCATCCTCCTTGTTACGAGTCACAGTGTGTTTCCTTGTGCAGGAGACAGGTTAGCGGACGATCCAGCCACTGATCCTCGGAAAAAAGGGATTAACCCTACTTGAAGAGACCAGTGAATTAACCTACCCGGTTAACCACTGTTTCATCAGGAGTTAAATGGCAAAAGATAAAAACCTTTATGTTAAAAGTGAAAAATGCATTTTTTTTAAGAAACTCTCAATGTATATGTTACAACAACATAAAGCAACAAAATGTTACTAACTAATATTAAGCCCATGCGTTGCAGCGGTTGTAATAAAACAATGTTAAGTAGTAGCATACTATACCATTGTCAGCGACCACCAACACCGGAAAAACTTGTAAAAACAAAATAAATAAAAATGAGAAAAAATAACGCCGAGCGAAAAGCAGACGTAAAATCTTTGAATCACGCACGGTCGTTGCTGAGAAATTAAATAGATGTGACGCGACGGGCCAATCAAACGGGAAAAATATAAGAAAAAATGTTAAACCCCACACGCATGCACGTTGCGATACGTTAACTCCCAAAATTTAGAACGAAACGAAAAATTTGGAAAAGATGGAAAGCATAGTGGACCAATTGAAAATAAAAAAAAGAGTTTAGGATTAAATTGGAAAAGATGAAAAATTTTGTATTAAAAGTAAAAACACAAACGGTCTAAATTGCAAAATTGAAGTTATTTATTAATTTTAGATAAGGATAAAAATAAGTGATATCTATATATTGGTTATTAATTAATATTAATATTAAAAGAAATTTATTAAACAAATATAAATAAAATTTATAAGGTTAAAGGAGAGAATGACATTTGGTATTAGATTTATATGTTGAAAATAACAATACAAGCTTGTTATGAATGCTCTTATAAAATACACTAACTTACTAGTTTTTATTATTTTAGACACTCGGTCTATATCACAAATAGTAAAAAAAATCCGTGATGCCTTTTGTTCCAACGACTGGTTTTGTCCAGTTGTAGTTTTGTGTGTGTTATCTACTTTCGTTTTTCTTTTGGTTGAATTTCGAGAGCTATTTTATGATAAAAACTTAGACCATACACTTTGAATCTACGAAAACATCACAATTATATATTCTAGGCCAATAACTGGGGACAAAAAAATTCAACCAAAACTGATTTCATCTTTTTATGTTTAAGCACAAATAGAGGGAGGTTCATTTGGTAAACCACCGAACAGTATGTTCATAAATGTGATATCCTCTATTCCTACTGATACACTTGTACAGGAACGTAGCTTTTAAATGTAATATTTCTAGTTTTTTGTCTGAAAATTTTATAATTATACAGGTTCGTCCCTGTCAATTATTTTGCCTAAAAATCCCCTGTCCCTACTAAGTTTATTGTCCAAATTATTTATACATATTTTCGTATTGAGTTAAAAGATATGAAGAATGGCTATTAGTAAGTTTTTATATTTGTTTATTAACTTTAAGTAAATTTTGTTACTACTTTGTATATGAATCAAAGTTGGGGGAGTTTTTTTATGTTAAAGGTCTCAAAAGTAGTTATCATTTATTTCGCATCATTATAAGTATTTTGGTCATTACTTTTGTTAAACAATATTTAGCTTTTTTAGTTTTATGTGTAAGAACACGCGTTATTTGAATGAATGAAGATTATGTAGTTTTATTTTGAGTTATTTTTGTTTGACCCGACCGGAACATACAACTCGAAACATAGTGATAGGGAAAAAAAATTTGGTCCCATGACTTCACCCCTCTCGAAACTTTTAGTCAAACTCTACCACTACACTTGTACGTGATTGTTTGAATATGATATGTAAGATAGTTACGTAAGTGTCACACCTTCTCTCTTCCACTCCTTTTAACTATTTTCTATGCACTTGTAGTGAATTATGTGATAATATGTATTCTCAACAAATTTTTTGTTTTGAAACGAAGATTATACTATAACTTAAAAGACAAAGTCGATGGAAACCCTATAGGCTTTTCCTCCCCCTTCCCTCGTACTTTTACAATTTTGAAATTTTAGCCTATTGACTTTGGTACCTTCAAAGTTTTATAAAATGACAAATTTAGTCCCTAAACTACTACTTCATTTTACAAATAGTTTGCTTTTAACACCCCAACTTTGTTGTAGTTTCCTTCAGCCCCAACTTTGTTATAGTTTCCTTTTTACCCCAAAACTTTATAAAATTTTATCTTTACCCTTTCTTAGCCCTTAAGTTTAGGAAATGCAATTTTTTATCACTTAACTTTTTATAAACTTTGTAAATGTCACTTTGACCCCCTCGAGAGTTTTTGGCTTGACGATATAAATTCTTAAAACAAAGTTTCTATTCCATTGCACAACCAATTATGTTTGTCTTGAAAAGAAAAATGTTTTACTTTAATTTTATTCATCAGCTTCAAATAAAACATATATTTCCTACATATTCATTTCCTACATATACATTTACTAAATGGGGGAATAGTGCCAGGCAGCTGCCTGGCACTCCCCTATTAGACCAACCAGTTTATTGTTTTATATCCATTTTAAAATTACGTTTTATTACCGTTTTCCCCCCAACTCAAAATAAAGTTACGTTTTTCCCCCATCTTAAAATTATGATTTCCCCCTCAGTTCAAGATTACGATTTTGTCTGGCACTTCCGCATTGGACCAAGCAGTTTATTATTTTATATCCACTTTAAAATTACGTTTTTGCCCCTCTTTAAAATTATGGTTTTGCCCCCAGCTCAAAATAAAATCACGTTTTTGTCCCCAGCTCAAAATTACGACTTTCCCCTCGATTCAAAATAAAATTGTGGTTTTGCCCTCAGCTCAGAATTACCTTTTCGCCCCCAGTTCAAAATAAAATTATGTTTTTGCCCCCAGCTAAAAATTACGATTTTGCCCTCTGCTCAAAAATGTGATTTTTCCCCGTTTAAAAAATTATGATTTCGCTCTCAGTTTAAAATTACGTTTTTCCCCGGTTCAAAATAAAATTATGCTTTTGCCCCCAACTCAAAATTACGATTTTGCCATTGGTTCAAAATAAAATTATGGTTTTGCCTCCAGCTTAAATTTACGATTATGCCCTTAGTTCAAATTTATATTACGCTGTTACCCCAAGTTCAAAATTACGAATTCGCCCCTGTGAAAATTTACAGTTTTGCCCGTGGTTCAAATTTACAGTACTGCCATCACTTTAGCTTTTAGAAAATTACAATTTTACCCCAGTAAAAAAATACAACTTTCCCTCAGTTAAAAATTACAATATTGCCATTGTTTTAGTTTTTTTTATCAAAACTATAAAAGTGTTTTGTTTTAATTGGTTAACTCGATTTAATTGTTTTTCGTGTCAATAAGCTGTCTAACACTCGCTCATTATTCGGCCATCGCCTAGTGTTGATGGGCGGGGCATCAACTAGTTTA
Organism: Helianthus tuberosus; assembly: GCA_030545235.1. Taxonomy (NCBI): domain Eukaryota; kingdom Viridiplantae; phylum Streptophyta; class Magnoliopsida; order Asterales; family Asteraceae; genus Helianthus; species Helianthus tuberosus. The sequence continues at coordinate 141,358,693 of CM060430.1, read as the reverse complement.
AATACATAAATACAAATTATGCATGAATAATGTCCCATTTGTTAAGCTCACAATCAAAACTGATGTGATATATAAACGCACCCCTAAAAGATAAGTCCACACGCAATAGCGATACCTTTAAAAAGTTATTTAATTATATTTCCAAATAGAATATTAAGTAAACTAGGTGATGCCCCGCCCACGTTGCGGGGCGATGGCCGAATAATTCTCAAACAATTGAAAAAACAGTACTATAGTTTTGCTAGAAATAAAAAGTAAAAAGAGTGTTAGGCAGCTCTCTGACACGAATTTTAGTTGGGGGCAAAGTCATATTTTTATTTTTACTTGGGGGAAAAATCAAAAAAAAAAATTCCGATGTAAAATCCTAATTTTTAGGTAGGGGAAAACCATATTTTTATATTGCACTGAGAGCAAAAACGTAATTTTGAATTGAGGGTGATATCGTAATTTTGAACCTAGGGGAAATTCGTAAATTTTAGCTGGGGGCAAAAGCATAAATTTATTTTGAACTGTGAGCAAATATGTAATTTTAAACTGTGGGCAAAACCATATTTTTAAAGTAGGTATAAAATAATAAACTGGTGTAAAATCGTAGTTTTGAGCCGGAGGAAAAACAAAATTTTTTGAACTTGGGCGAAAACGTAATTTTGGCCGAGGGTAAAAGCTTATTTTTTTACCGAGAGCGAAATCATATTTTTTAGTTCGGGACAAAAGGGTAAACGTATTTTGAAGTTGAGGCAAAACCGTATTTTTTAACTGGGGGGCAAAAACGTAATTTTAAAGTAGATATATAATAATAAACTGGTTGGTCCAATGGGTATTGCTCGCCGCCCATTTGAACCAATGGCGGAGAAACACTATTCCAGAGCAAAAACGTAATTTTAAAGTATGTATAAAATAATAAACTGGTTGGTGCAATGGGGGAGGGGCGGCCGCCCATTTAAACCAATGGGAGAATGATACTATTGCTACTACTGTTACTTTCCTTTAATTATTTGGATGTTAATTTTTTAACTGGGGGCAAAAACGTAATTTTAAAGTAGATATATAATAATAAACTGGTTGGTCCAATGGGTATTGCTCGCCGCCCATTTGAACCAATGGCGGAGAAACACTATTCCAGAGCAAAAACGTAATTTTAAAGTATGTATAAAATAATAAACTGGTTGGTGCAATGGGGGAGGGGCGGCCGCCCATTTAAACCAATGGGAGAATGATACTATTGCTACTACTGTTACTTTCCTTTAATTATTTGGATGTTACTATTCAAATCGTTGGAAAATTAATATATAGGAGAATTACGTTTTTTTGCCCCTTTAATTATATCACTTTTACTATATTAGCTCAAAATAAGAATTTTTAACATATCTGCCCTCATGGTCTCTATAACTAACCATTTTGGCCTCTAAGTCTAACCAAACCCCAAACTCAGTTAATTAATTCTCACATACCTGGCACATGATGTCTAAAATTGTAATTTCACTCCCCTTTTAGGACTTTATAAATAAAACCCTAGATTTTATTGTCCACTGAGAAAACACAATCGCTTTAATCGGTCCTTCAACACCCAAACTAGAAGATGCATCACCATTTGATCCAAGTAAATACAAACTCCTTCATCTGCAATTGGACCGAATAATCTCAATTGAGGCTTTAATCTTTGAAGAGCTATAATCTTGCCGAAGAACAATAGATTTTTCATCAATTCTTGATGAACTTGAGCCGTTATCATCAGAGATGGAATTTGTTAACGTGGCTTTGTTAAATATGATGTCAGGACCAATTGCTGAAGAACAATAGATTTTTCATCAATTCTTGATGAACTTGAGCCGTTATCACCAGTATTGTTCACAACCATCACCATCACCAATCACCACCAAAAACCCAAAATCAATCCAGCAACCAAAAACCTAAAAACAAACGACAAACACTAACCTTTTCCGTCCAACCCACATCCACCTAAAATTTCGTCGATAACAACCATTATACCCACGAGCCATGGGGGTGTGGAACCGCCGGGAACGAAGGGTTTTTTTTTTAAGTGAGATGGTGGTGGTTTTTGGCTAGATCTGGTGGCGATGGTGGCTTTTGATTTGGCGAATGACAGGGATGATGGTGGCTTTTGATTTCAGATGGAGAGGGAGAATGTAGAGAGAGAAGTTGCAGGAAGATCAAAAAGAAGAAGGAGGGGGTTTTAGAAGAAATCAGGAAGAAGATGAAGTGATAAAAAATGTAGGGTTTTATTTATAAAGTCATAAAAGGGGGGAGGGGAAATTACAATTTTAGACATCATGTGCCATGCATGTGAGAATTAATTAACCTGAGTTTGGGGTTTGGTTAGACTTAGGGGACAAAATTGTTAGTTATAGAGACCATGGGGGCAGATAGTTTAAAAATTCTTATTTTGGGCTAATATAGTAAAGTGATATAACCACAGGGGCCAAAAACGTAATTTACTCTAGAATATAATTAAAATTTTTGTTTGACTGGTTTTAGGGTTTTGACCCTTGGTTAAAAAAATTAACTTTGACCCTTGGTTAAAAATATTAATAGTTGGAGAAGGAGATTTTTTTTAACGGCCAACGAATCCTTCAAATGGGCTATTGGCGAAATTCACTATATCGGGATACACTCGCATCCGAACCGGGGAAAACCCTTACCCAGGGCAGAAGCCCGTGAACGCTCGCCCGAAGGCACGACGGTGCGATGAGGTAAAACTCGTTCAGCTCACGGATCGAACTAGCGATCGCCGCCTAGTCTCCCATCATCACCAGGTGCCGCCGAAAACTAACGGGGGGAAACATGAATTGAATCTTGGTCTCTTAAAAACCCAAGTATCTCTTTTACCACATGTCTGTTTCAACCTTATTAGCAAAGAAAGGGCCGGTGTTGACTTAGTCACATGTCTGTTTCCACCTTATATAAAATAATAAATTAATAAACGCAGCCTCGTCGTTAATTATTGGTTTCATTTCTAGTGTCACATTTTTTCTTGTCGTTAATTATTGGTTTCATTTCTAGCGTCACATTTTTTCTTGAAGTCACATTCACGATTAAAGTTTTGGACCCTCCCTCTTCATTAAAATTGCTTTGTAGAAGTGTGTTAGATTCACTCATGCACCATCCCAATCAACATCAAATTACTTTCATTTCCGTTTAAAGTCTTCTCCAACTAACACATTAAATCAAATTCGTAAAATATAAGAACTTTTAAGACTGTGTATACTGGTTTAACTAAAACATGAATGTATGTCACATAGATATTGTGGCTTTCACTCACTTTACCCTCAAAAGTGTATAATGGTTTCACTTGTAATTTTTATATATATATAAATTAACCCCCCTCCCCCCCCCCCACACACACACGCACTTAACCCTTAGGGACGGTGTTTGATGTCCTAAAAAGGCTGACTAGTGAGGTATACCATCCCACTACACTTAGTCTAACATGTACAACATCAAAATGGTCCCATTAAAACTTATAAAATGAGTCAAGAGATTGGTTTTTTATGTTCACTTAGTTTTACATCGCTATTTCGCAGTATTTTCGCATATTACGCATACTTTATCGCTATCACATCACATTGCACTTGCTGACAACCACGAAGATGTCAAGTGAGGACCAATTCTACCCTCCTTGATAGCCGTGATGTGTCGCAGTGCAACTCAATACTCAAGAAAACGCACTCGCAGGCAGGCGTAACTCGATTATCGCAGGATTTGAGATATGGATATGTGTATACGACCCTATGTGACTAATTATAATAAATATATGAATATGGGTATGAAAATCTGTAACCAAACAATCGTGACGCTTAACGAACAAAATGAAACATCGAAACGCCATTCGCCGGAGACCACCCGATCGGAAGGCCACCCGATCCGTTGCACTTCTTCCCCTTCACTCCACTTCACCTATAAATAGCACTTGTCACATCACTTGAACAGTGATGTGACAGCTCTCACTCAACCAGCACGCTTTTGGGGCTTTTCCTCTCGATTCCTCGCGATTCTTGTAAGTTTACAACTCAAATCTTGTACTTCTTTGATCCACACTCACTTTTTCATCCTTTTCACCTTTGAATCTTAACTTTTAACCATGAAATCAATGGATTTGAGGTGTTCTAGGGTGAGGTCATCATGGAATTCTTATGAACTTCAAATGCTTGCCTCATTCCACCAAGAATAACTCAGATCTGAAGGATTTCCACAATGATCTCACTACGATTTCGCATAGATCTAGACACTTCAATGATAAAAGGATTGAAAGAAACTTTTTCAACTTTCTTTCAACTCTTTTACACTCAATGCACTCAAAACCGATGGAATCAGAGCTCGTTCTGATCTTCTACTCATTCTAAGTGAAGTATTGGTTCCAAATCTGATTCTGTCTAAGGAGACAACCGATTTCGGGTTAAGTATGAACAACCGTTACGGACAGTTCACTAATCAGACCAGGGTGATTCCGGTTCAATCGGAAGACTTGGTTCATAATGGAGTTCTATTGTTTGGCACGTTATCACATTGTCTCGATCAAAACCACAAACTTTCAAAACAATCAAGTGTCAAGACGATCAAGGCAGTTGGAACGGAATGTCTTCCGATCGGATTACCACCCGATCAGACAGCCACCCGATCGGACAGCCGTCCGATCGGCCTGCACTTGGATCCTCACTTAAACTATCATTTCAACTTTTCAAAGTCTTGAACGTCGAATGGATTGCCGTTCGATCGGATTACCACCCGATCGAATGACCATCCGACCATGTGATGTTTGGGACTTCGACACTTAAATAATTCAATACATATTCAGTTCCAAGCGGATTGCCACCCGAAATGATTGCAATCCAATCGAGTGACAAACTACTGTGAACTTGCTCTCACTAAGTGTCCTACTAATCGGATCGTCACCCGATCGAGCCGCCGTTCGATCGATCGACCTGAAGGGTAGAGATACTTCTCTGTTTTCAAAATGCTACAATGAAAACTTCAAAACTCAAACCATCATACACAAACACATCTTCACCAAACTAGGTGACAATCCAATCGAATGGCCATCCGATCGGATGACCATCTGAACGGATTGCCACCGGATCGACTGGCCATCCGATCGGATTACCATTTGACGCTTGGTTCACTCGCCACCATTTAACGCACTGTTCGACGCTTACGCTATCAATCTGTAACCAGGCCGATCTCAGACGCGCTCCCTTCAATCCAACCAAGTTGTGTTTACTAGCTGAACACCAACTGTGAGTATACTCAAACCCCTTTTTATCGCATTTTTGGGTATAACATACGTTTCTATTAAATCAAACTAATTGAATGCTTAAACTATTTATCACATGCGAATAACTGTTATGCATATTTATACGTGATGCTAGTTACATATGTGTTAGGACTTATACTCGCGAGGTCCCGCCTTAACTAGTATAGTACTATAGCACCCGACGGGGTCTAGTTAGGATGAATAGCAATCAGAATCGCAGCTCGAGTGACTTAGCTGGTAGTATCGGTCTTAAATGCATGTATGTTGAGGTATCTTGTTTATGTATTTAGTAATTCGCAGCACTTTTAACTATTTACGCTACACTATCAAAATTTGTATACTCGCCAATACTTTTGTATTGACGTTGTTTTAACGTATGTTGCAGGTTTAGTCGCAGTCTACATCAAACCAAACTAGGAAGTCTAGAAACTCACCTAAAATCTATGTTGTCGGATTTGTGTTGTTTCGAGAGGACAAGAAATCTGTGATGACTTATGTGATTGTATTATTTGTTAGTATGGGATAACAAGGGTAATAAATACTGTCGCAATTTAGTTGTTATGGAATCTCTTGAGCAATCTGATTCGCCTATTGCCGCTCCCCGATGATTCCGCCATCGGTTAGGGTGTGACAGATTGGTATCAGAGCCATAACTATAGGGAATTAGGCAAGACTCGACCTAGTCCGGGTCGATGTCTTAGGAAACGACCTAGTCTATAGTCTAAGTACCAACGGGCCGACTCATGTGAGCCCAGTAGGGGAATTGTACGGACCTACTTGATACTCTCGTTCGAATCCGCTAAAACTACTACTTCGCGTGAACACCGCATACTACAATTTCACGTGAAGAGCCTTTCCTAAGGCTAGAATATTACTTAGCCTTTCCTAAGGCCAACACAATACACACATTTTCGAAAATATTCGCATAACACAACCGAGTGGTCCAGTCGAGATCAGGCGTGAAAACCAAGAACTCTCGATAAGATCGCTCACTCAGCGCATTTTTCTATCACGAGAGCTTTCCGTTGAGCTAGGAGTGACATCCACATCTCAGCGAAAGTCTCCATTTCAAAATCTAGTGGAACTCCCGAGTTTACTCGGTGAGCATAACCACAGCTAGGAACGAAGTTGTTAAGACAGGGGTGAAACCCGTATCTTAATATACCGTTCCACTCTCTATAAAATGGTTTCCAAAGCTCTCACCAAGGACTCGATTATAACGATAACTCGAGCCAAAGATGCCTTGCACTCTTGATCGCACTGGCGTGAACTGCCGGGCTGAGCCCTGGTTGTCGGATCCGCACGGGAGTGCCTCCAACCGCACGACCGTGCAACTCGCCCAGATCAGATTTCTTCACAGAATCTTCACAGTTCAGCCGTTTCACCCGAAAAATCCTCGTTTTCATCATCTTCTTGTTTGGCACGCTGTTTTAGGCCTGTAAACAAAAATAAACCCGATTAAGTATCCGATTCTCGGTTTTACGGCCAAAAACGCGTAAAATGGGGGAGTAAATCATATGTATTTTGGTGAATATCAAACCTCCCCACAATTGAACCTTGCTTGTCCTCAAGCAAGCTAAAATTAAAATGTAATAAAAGATAGTTTCTAACGAGAACAAGAATTTACAAATTACCTACTAATACTGTAACACCTCAAAAAATTCATGTCCAATAATGTATTGACACGTGTCATAAGTTTTGAACGTGTGAAAGAATACTCTAGAGGGACTAAAGTTGACAAACAAGGAAAGTATGTGAATATAGGGTTCAAAACATCAACAATGGATAAATATACTTTACAATAACCGTACATGATGTTTATACCCTTAAACGAATGATTCATGGATCATACGAAGCTAATTGTGAAAGAAAGTGAGAGATTACAAACTACAGGGGTTAAATGTGTCAACATGTTTAAAATATACCTCTAAGTGACCTTTTAGCAAACCTGAAGCTTTGTAACGATTAATTATGCTCACTAGAATGCGTGATAAAAATTTCATCAAGTTTCGTTATCGTATGAGAAAGTTATGATAGAATTCGTATACGAGGGGTTAAAAGCGTCAACATCGAAATTTAAGACTTTTCGGTGATCGTATGAATAACCGGGGACCTAACAAAGTTGGTTTATGACTTGGAATCCTTAAAAGTCAAGTTTGGGGGTTACAAGTGCAAGAAACCATGTTAAAAATCAAGATTTGGAAGTTCAGGGGCCAAACTGTCAACTTTTGAAAGTTTTTGTCATGCTGGCCTGGTCCTTACGGACCGTATGCTTGGACCCTTACGGTCCGTAAGTGACTCCCAGATGCAGAAACTCGTCTGTTTCCTGTTCAGCCCATGTAAGCGACTTATATTGCCCTTTAACACCACCAGGGGCTGCCTAAACTAATTCTTAGGCCTTAGGGACACTTGTTAATGATCAGAGAACATGTATAGCCTTGTTTGGCATGATCTTGAGCAATCAAGATCACTATATAAAGGCCACATTGTTTCAATTCTTGTTCATTCTTTCCCAACTCAACTTCTGATCATTTCTGGAGCTCAAGGCCTTTCCCTAAGCATCTCTGGTCGTGCATTAGACCTTGGTAAGTGTCCTTAATCTTCCTTAATTGAGTTTTGCTTAGTTATTAGCTTAAAAGTCAAACCGTCATAATTAATGTTTGACTTATCGATTAATCACTAATGGTCCAGTGATTAGTCAAACTTAAGGTAGTTATAAGTTGGTATTTATGTGGGCAATAAACCCTTAAAAGGGCACCCTCTGATTCCCACTCTAACTAGATCAATTGTCGGGTCAAAGTTTATTATAAAAAGTCAACAGGATCCTAATTTTTGAATTAACGCATAATTAGCAATGTAGAAGGCGTGTAACCTATTTGATCACTCATATAACTTGGTAATAATTATAAGAACTGGTCTAAGCTTGTTTGATCCGACAATTTTCTGTTTAGGCTCGGTTCGGAACCGAAAGTCGCAAAACTTTGACTTTTGCTTTGACTTCAGTTCTGACCCGATTTAGATGGGTTTGGAAATGCCTTAGAGCTTCCTTAGGACCAGGTTACATGATAGTATAACCCTCTGTGGTTGGATCGTTGATTGTCCGATTCGTTTACACGTTTCCGTTAATTGCTTAATGTTGACCATAATGCCCTTTTAACCATAAAACGAGAATTTTGGAAATGTGAAAGGACAATAATCTTTGTTACTGATTTATAAACATGTCCCTAAAATTTCACATCAGTTGGAGGTCTAGATTAGGAGTTATGCTCAATAGCGTAATTAGAAAGCTTTTTGTTAATTAAAAGGCATAATTAGCGTAAAACCTATCTAAACCCAATTTTTGACACCAAACCTTTTACCCACTGATGTAATATAATATTTTGAGATTTTTGAAGATTTTTAATTATTTTTAAACTGATCATAACCTAAGGTTTTTGCCTTGATTCGGTAAATACCGATTATACCCTTTTTGTTTATAAAATAAGTTCTACATAGTATTTTGACACCAATCCAATTGCTACTGATTTTATATAATAAATTAAGTATTTTGAACTTTATAACCTGATCAGACAACTCAGATTTCCTGTATAACCCGGAAATCGCTTAAAACGGCTTTTTACGCGTATTAAACACCTAGTATGGGTTTAAAACCATTTTGGCATATAAGACTTATCACCAACTGATATAACCTATTAAATTAAGTTTTTTTACTGATTATTTCAGACCTGAGTCTCAGAATTTAAAAATTTATCTCTTTTATAATCTTTAAAATGACCAAAATACCCCTACGGGGCTTAAATTGAGATTAAACTCGTTTTGGACATAATGGAAGGTATCTTACTGATATCACAACATATTTAAAGCATATTAACTTAGGAAACATGTTCATGACTCATCCGGTTACCCGTTATGCGTTATTCGCGTTCGGTTCGGTTTATGTAACTAGTTTGCATAAATTAGCCGAAACGGGTCAAACGTTATCGTTTTTATCTCAAAATCCAGAATGTGTTTAGTTTACCCATATTTTACAAGTCTCCAAACTTGTCGGGTCTAAATCACATTCTATTCTGGTCTTCGCTTAATCATGTGTTTTGAACCGTAAACCTTCCTTAAAACTAACCGGTCTAAGTTACGACTTAAATAAGACCCGTTAGGAATCTAATATGTTAATAAAACCTTCATTCCAGATTGAGCGCCCCAGTAGAAGTACTTGTGCTTGCTGATTAGAGTATAAATTGCATTTGCTAGCTCAGGTAAATACTCTTAACTATTTTCCCTATACGGGCTTGGGATACGGTATTATAATAATACCGCTTGGTCGGGTATTGAATGTTTAGTCATATTGTGATTAAATTATTGAGGTAACCCGCTTTAATCTGTATTGTTTGAAATAAAAGCCTTTAGGGGTTAATGACCATGAACCGGATATCCTTGACATCATTGTATTATAAAATGGCCACGTCTTAAGTACGGGGTGTAGGCATACACCTGATAGTCGCTTAAGGGAAACGGTATCTCACTCTCTTGTGGGCCTATACTTGTGGCGTGTCTGTTAATCTTGACTCGGTTTCTACATCGGGCCCTGAACGTACAACGAACATGTAAATCTGTATACAAGATTACTTTTATATAATTGTCCCAAGTTATAAAAGATATGTTGTGCCTTGTGCATTCAAATCAATTTTATTAAACCTTTTCAAATGAGTCGGTTAATTGTATTTACCAGTGTAAACTGACGTATTTTCCAAAAGGTTAACTGACAGGTACTGAACGTAATTGGCTGGAAGCTCAGGGCGTTAATAAGGAATCTTGCAAGTTCTAGGCGTCTAAAGTCTGTTGAACAATGTTTATGTTTTAAGATCCGCATGTGAATCCTTTACTTTCCGTTGTAATACTTTGATATTACTTTATATTTGGATTGTAATATATTTATCTTTTGCTTCCGCTGTGCATTTATATATTGTGTTGTTTGACTACGATGATATCAACTACGTCACGATACTCCCCACTGGGCCCACCGGTAATACGTGGAAATATCGGGGTGTGACAGGTTGGTATCAGAGCCAACATTGAGTGAATTAAACACTAGCCCTTAGTGTTTAATCTCAATGACACAGTAGCACATTCCTTGGCCTTCTGAGTCTAGACTTAACATAGGAATACTCTCAACCCTAATCTGAAAACTATTGCTTCCGAATTTATATATTTTGAATATGTCTCCAATCAAGGAAGCCGAAAAGAAAATTCTCCACATCCGGAGCCTTGAATTACCGAGCTTCGTACCGCGGCTAGGGTACAACGTGCAACCAAGGAGAAAGCATTCAGAAGTAAAGTAAAGAAGAAAACTCCTTTTGCTAAAGTTTGTTTCCTTAGTAGTCCTTATAAGGACATATTTATCTTTTAGTCCCTTCATGGACAACGTCATTCCTTCAAGTCCCGTTTAGGGCAATTCTGTACTTCTTTTAAAATCTTAGGAATATTTTATCCAAATTTCATTTTATATATGAAATAAATCAAATTATTATACTAGTCTACCAATATATATGTATTAAGAAGAATCTTAAAGGGTATAACCTAGCTGGAATGTCATTAAAGACCTAGCTATGATGGTAAAAACCTGTTTAAAAGAGATCCAGATTCTTATTAACATCCGAAAACATGTTAACACTCCTGACAACAGTGATACGATAAAATCACACTCGAAAAATTCATGTCCAATAATGTATTGACACGTGTCATAAGTTTTGAACGTGTGAAAGAATACTCTAGAGGGACTAAAGTTGACAAACAAGGAAAGTATGTGAATATAAGGGTTCAAAATGTCAACAATGGATAAATATACTTTACAATAACCCTAAATGATGTTTATACCCTTAAACGAATGATTCATGGATCATACGAAGCTAATTGTGAAAGAAAGTGAGAGATTACAAACTACAGGGGTTAAATGTGTCAACATGTTTAAAATATACCTCTAAGTGACCTTTTAGCAAACCCGAAGCTTTGTAACGATTAATTATGCTCACTAGAATGCGTGATAAAAATTTCATCAAGTTTCGTTATCGTATGAGAAAGTTATGATAGAATTCGTATACGAGGGGTTAAAAGCGTCAACGTCGAAATTTAAGACTTTTTGGTGATCGTATGAATAACCGGGGAGCTAACAAAGTTGGTTTATGACTTGGAATCCTTAAAAGTCAAGTTTGGGGGTTACAAGTGCAAGAAACCATGTTAAAAATCAAGATTTGGAAGTTCAGGGGCCAAACTATCAACTTTTGAAAGTTTCTGTCATGCTGGCCTGGTCCTTACGGACCGTATGCTAGGACCCTTACGGTCCGTAAGTGACTCCTAGATGCAGAAACTCGTCTATTGCCTGTTCAGCCCATGTAAGCGACTTATATTGCCCTTTAACACCACCAGGGGCTGCCTAAACTAATTCTTAGGCCTTAGGGACACTTGTTAATGATCAGAGAACATGTATAGCCTTGTTTGGCATGATCTTGAGCAATCAAGATCACTATATAAAGGCCACATTATTTCAATTCTTGTTCATTCTTTCCCAACTCAACTTCTGATCATTTCTGGAGCTCAAGGCCTTTCCCTAAGCATCTCTGGTCGTGCATTAGACCTTGCTAAGTGTCCTTAATCTTCCTTAATTGAGTTTTGCTTAGTTATTAGCTTAAAAGTCAAACCGTCGTAATTAAGGTTTGACTTATAGATTAATCACTAATGGTCCAGTGATTAGTCAAACTTAAGGTAGTTATAAGTTGGTATTTATGTGGGCAATAAACCCTTAAAAGGGCACCCTCTGATTCCCACTCTAACTAGATCAATTGTCGGGTCAAAGTTTATTATAAAAAGTCAACAGGATCCTAATTTTTGAATTAACGCATAATCAGCAATGTAGAAGGCGTGTAACCTATTTGATCACTCATATAACTTGGTAATAAGTATAATAATTGGTCTAAGCTTGTTTGATCCGACAATTTTCTGTTTAGGCTCGGTTCGGAACCGAAAGTCGCAAAACTTTGACTTTTGCTTTGACTTCAGTTCTGACCCGATTTAGTTGGGTTTGGAAATTCCTTAGAGCTTCCTTAGGACCAGGTTACATGATAGTATAACCCTCTGTGGTTGGATCGTTGATTGTCCGATTCGTTTACACGTTTCCGTTAATTGCTTAATGTTGACCATAATGCCCTTTTGACCATAAAACGAGAATTTTGGAAATGTGAAAGGACAATAATCTTTGTTACTGATTTATAAACGTGTCCCTAAAATTTCACATTAGTTGGAGGTCTAGATTAGGAGTTATGCTCAATAGCGTAATTAGAAAGCTTTTTGTTAATTAAAAGACATAATTAGCGTAAAGCCTATCTAAACCCAATTTTTGATACCAAACCTTTTACCCACTGATGTAATATAATATTTTGAGATTTTTGAAGATTTTTAATTATTTTTAAACTGATCATAACCTAAGGTTATTGCCTTGATTCGGTAAATACCGATTATACCCTTTTTGTTTATAAAATAAGTTCTACATAGTATTTTAACACCAATCCAATTGCTACTGATTTTATATAATAAATGAAGTATTTTGAACTTTATAACCTAATCAGAAAACTCAGATTTCCTGTATAACCCGGAAATCGCTTAAAACGGCTTTTTACGCGTATTAAACACCTAGTATGGGTTTAAAACCATTTTGGCATATAAGACTTATCACCAACTGATATAACCTATTAAATTAAGTTTTTTTAATGATTATTTCAGACCCGAGTCTCAGAATTTAAAAATTTATCTCTTTTATAATCTTTAAAATGACCAAAATACCCCTACGGGGCTTAAATTGAGATTAAACTCGTTTTGGACATAATGGAAGGTATCTTACAGATATCACAACATATTTAAAGAATATTAACTTAGGAAACCTGTTCATGACTCATCCGGTTACCCGTTATGCGTTATTCGCGTTCGGTTCGGTTTATGTAACTAGTTTGCATAAATTAGCCGAAACGGGTCAAACGTTATCGTTTTTATCTCAAAATCCAGAATGTGTTTAGTTTACCCATATTATACAAGTCTCCAAACTTGTCGGGTCTAAATCACATTCTATTCCGGTCTTCGCTTAATCATGCGTTTTGAACCGTAAACCTTCCTTAAAATTAACCGGTCTAAGTTACGACTTAAATAAGACCCGTTAGTAATCTAATAGGTTAATAAAACCTTCGTTCCAGATTGAGAGCCCCAGTAGAAGTACTTGTGCTTGCTGATTAGAATATACGGCTGAGTATAAATTGCATTTGCTAGCTCAGGTAAATACTCTTAACTTATTTCCCTATACGGGCTTGGGATACGGTATTATAATAATACCGCTTGGTCGGGTATTGAATGTTTAGTCGTATTGTGATTAAATTATTGAGGTAACCCGCTTTAATCTGTATTGTTTGAAATAAAAGCCTTTAGGGGTTAATGACCATGTCCCGGATATCCTTGACATCATTGTATTATAAAATGGCCACGTCTTAAGCACGGGGTGTAGGCATACACCTGATAGTCGCTTAAGGGAAACGGTAACTCACTCTCTTTTGGGCCTATACTTGTGGCGTGTCTGTTAATCTTGACTCGGTTTCTACATCGGGCCCTGAACGTACAACGAACATGTAAATCTGTATAAAAGATTACTTTTATATAATTGTCCCAAGTTATAAAAGATATGTTATGCCTTGTGCATTCAAATCAATTTTATTAAACCTTTTCAAATGAGTCGGTTAATTGTATTTACCAGTGTAAACTGACGTATTTTCCAAAAGGTTAAGTGACAGGTACTAAACATAATTGGCTGGAAGCTCAGGGCATTAATAAGGAATCTTGCAAGTTCTAGGTGTCTAAAGTCTGTTGAACAATGTTTATGTTTTAAGATCCGCCTGTGGATCCTTTACTTTCCGTTATAATACTTTGATATTACTTTATATTCGGATTGTAATATATTTATCTTTTGCTTCCGCTGTGCATTTATATATTGTGTTGTTTGACTACGATGATATCGACTACGTCACGATACTCCCCACCGGGCCCACCGGTAATACGTGGAAATATCGGGGTGTGACAAATACACATACGTTAGCTGGTTTTTCGAGATGCAACATCAATTTATTCAAACCAAACAAGCACATGCAAATATATATAGAGATAACCATAAAGCCATGATTTTACTTTCGATTGACTTAGCACGCTAATCTTCACACACCTCACAAGGTTCACACACACTCGGTTATATTTGTGAAACATACATAAAATGTGTTTGTGTAAACACTCAATGCCTCGACAATGAAACGTGTAATATCATAAGCTTGTCACAAGATCTTATCTCCACCAACTAACATGCGAAAAAGTGTAAACCTTGTTTGTTATTCATTTCCAATGGATATTTCTTCAAAAGCGAAAATGAATAGAGAATTCATTTTCTCCAACGGATACTTTTGTCAGAAACGGAAATGAAGGAATATTTAAGTTGTTCATTTCTCAATGGCTATTTCTTCGGAAGCGAAAATGAATGGATAATTCATTTTTCTGAGTGGATACTTCGTCAGAAGTGGAAATGAAGGATTATTGTAAAGAATATTCATTTCTCCGATGGATATTTCTTCAGAAACGAAAATGAATGGATAATTCATTTTCCTCAGTGGATACATCTTCAGAAGTGGAAATGAAGGAATTATCGTAAAGAATATTCATTTCCCCGATGGATATTTCTTTAGAAGCGAAAATGAATGGATAATTCATTTTCCTCAGTGGATACTTCGTCAGAAGTGGAAATGACAAAATCAATACAGGACTATTCATTCCCTCAGTGGATATTTCTTTAGAAGCGAATAAGAATGAACAATTCATTTTCCTCAGTGGATACTTCATCAAAAGTAGAAATGAAGGATTGTTAAATAAGTTATTCATTTCCCCGATGGATACTTCTTCGGAAGCGAAAATGAATGGGTAATTCATTTTCCTCAGTGGATACTTCGTTAGAAGCGGAAATGAAGGGTTGTTGAATAGGTTATTCATTTCCCCGATGTATATTCTTCAGAAGCAAAAATGAATGGATAATTCATTTTCCTCGGTGGATACTTCGTCAGAATTGGAAATGAAATATAGTTGCATAGATTATTCATTTCCCCGATGGATATTTCTTCAGAAGCGAAAATGAATGGATAATTCATTTTCCTCAGTGGATACTTCGTCAAAAGTGGAAATGACAAAAATCAGTACAGGATCATTCATTCCCCAGTGGATATTTCTTTAGAAGCGAAAATGAATGAACAACTTATTTTCCTCAGTGGGTACTTCATCAGAAACGGAATGAATTTATTCATTTTCCTCAGTGGATATTTCTTCAGAAGTGAAAATTAACGGATAGTTCATGTTCCTCAGTGGATACTCCATCAAAAAAGAAAATGAAAAAATTGATACAGAATTATTCATTCCCTCAGTGGATATTTCTTTAGAAGCGAAAATGAATGAACAATTCATTTTCCTTAGTGGATACTTCACCAGAAACGGAATGAATTTATTCATTTTCCTTAGTGAATATTTCTTCAGAAGCAAAAATGAACGGATAGTTCATGTTCCTCAGTGGATACTCCATCAGAAACGAAAATGACAAAATTGATACAGAATTATTCATTCCCTCAGTGGATATTTCTCTAGAAGCGAAAATGAATGAACAATTCATTTTCCTCAGTGGATACTTCACCAGAAACGGAATGAATTTATTCATTTTCCTCGGTGGATATTTCTTCAGAAGCAAAAATGAACGGATAGTTCATGTTCCTCAATGGATACTTCATCGGAAACGAAAATGAATATGGTTCTCGAACAGATTATTCACTTCCCAGTGGATATTTCTTTCAGAAGCGAAAAATGAGTAGCTAGTTCAGTTTTCCTCAGTGGATACTTCATTAGAAACGGAAATGAATATAGATAACTTTTGTTTCTTGTTTAAATTAACACATGACAAAACTTGTTATGGTTTCTGTGCGCTGAATTCCATAATTATGTATGCATCCATAATTACGTAATTTCTTGCACAGTCAGCACACTTTATTTTATAATGTGTAGGGGGACAGAATCAAACGAAAAATCTTGTGATAACTTTCACTAGACCACCATAGGGTCTCTTTAACTTGGTCAACATATAAACACATAAACACCTAATTACATAATTGTCAACCTGGTCATCAACTTGTTATCAACTATTATTAACTTGTTATCAATTTTGTTATCACTTTGTCATTGATTTGTACACATGCATTTAAAGTACACCAGGAATCCAATCAATGGACTTCAATTAGTACTTTAAACATCATCAAGAATCTATCTATAAAGATAGGATGATCTTATAAAGATTCGGTTTTGTGCTCATTGAATCGTAATATATGTATTAATGTACACAAAGAATCCAATTAAGGACTTTGATTTTGCGTTTTAAACATCCACAAGGATCTAACCATGAAGATAGAAAGATCCTATAGGGATTTTGGAAGTCGTGTAGCGAGAAATTGTTTCGAAACCTTGTACTAGGTATATTACGTAGACATGTTTATAAAATGTTTTAAAACCATGTGAGATGATTTTGAAACCATGTATGAGGTTTTTGAAAATATGTATAATCTTTTGAAATCATATACTGTGTAAAATATCGTGAAGCCAGGGAGATATGATATGTACATAGACATATTGCGTAAGACCAACTTGTTTGTTACGCCTAAATTCTCATGGACATCATATTTTAAATGTTTCCGTATTTAAGCGCTTTTACGCATAAACCACGCTAATTCCTTTCTTGCATCATATTTTCACATTACTTATCAAGTGGTCTTCCACCACAACTATTATTGTGGTGGATTTTATGTGTATCAATTATTTATTCTGAATTTACTCTTTCGGATTGTTAATTTACGACAAGGAACCGTTTTGAGGCATTTGATCCGAATAGGGTTTATGCCTATACTTTAACATTTAGCTAGACCTTACTTTATCATAATGCTCGTTTCTAAACGACTCATAAGGACCGTATACCCGGTTTAACATTCATGGGCATTTTGGTCAACCTTAGTCTCTTCTTTTACGATGAAGGACTATCAACAATATATTTGACCAAAATCACAACTTTTGCCATAATCTTACTTATACGTACCTGGCTCAGGTCATAGCATTGACCCGTTTAAATACCTTTTGCTTTTAATTTTCTAGTTAAAAGCAACGCAACCATATGTTATTTCCTGTGATCACAAAAACTCAACAAGCGGTCATCAGTTATTAGTGTCAAATGGTATTAACACACCATTTGACCCGTTTTGTCGAAATGACCATTTATCAACATATGATGGTATTTTAATACCATTTCGCCCCTTGAACCTATCCCGGTTTACACCGTGAATTCTTATTACTTAAAAGACATTTCTTAAATTGTTTGACCCGTTATGACTTTCACCAAATGGTGTCTTTTCAAATCTTTTTATCATTCCGTCAACTCATGTACGTATTATTATTTAACCACTTTTACCCGTTATAGTTCACCCCATAACGTAATGTTCAAAATTCCTTATTTGTTAGTCTTCACCCGACTAGTTTACCGTTTTACCCTTTTTACAATACTGTATGGTTTCTTACCATTTTTACTTACTCCGACTTGCATTGTATCATGTCGGAACATCATATTTCAAATACTTAACATAATTCATAATCAATACTCACAAGTAAGTGTATTGAAATTAAAAAGGGGGTGTAAGCTTAACTTACCTAGCATCCAAACTACGCTTTTCATTTCCTTCTTGATTTGTTTGACACGCTTCCTCCCCAAGCTTCTACCTAGCTTCTTAAGCTTCAAACTATCATCATTGTTCACAAGGTGGTTAGTTTAATCATAATTTAATACGATTATTCCACCTTACGCATTTTATATCCAAAATTATCATTCATCGTATTCTAGCTCAGTTTGACTTTTTAAAAGTCAAATGCCCATTAGTATATGAAATGCATAATCAAATTCATCAACTAGTTTAGGCATTCCTTAATTATCCGGTAGGCGTTATCTTTTGGCCCCCGTTTTAACCAAAGTTCTAACCAAATTTGTTACATTTCCAACACTTTAACTAGTTTAAGCGATTATCAAGACTAATTTATTCATTCATTTTTGCAAGAACTAAGGGTTCTCCTTTATAAGTGAGACCCGTTTCATCATACCACTAGCATTCATTCGAACACCTTATCTAATCAAGTTCTACTTACAACTAGTAGATAACATTCTTTTAGGTATCTATTCACTTAAATATAACTTTAATTTCATCATAACTTACTTAACTCATAATTTGTTCAAGTATTTTTCCTAATACTACCATCCATGATGGTTTTAAACATGATTATATCATGATCTTTATCATATTATCAAAACCCACATGATAATCTACTTATTCATCACTTAGAAGTAACCTTACATCAAGTTCTTCATAATTTCTTCATAACTAACGAAATTAAGCATACAATAGCATTCAATTTCAACTTTGGATCATAATCCAACACCCTTTTTGCAAGTAACCTACTTGTCTAAATTCTCAACTTTAACCAATCTAGGTTTTACGACATACCTTATGATCCCCATGACTAGGTGATCGTTATTATACATCTGAATCCGAATTTGGGCTTCAATTAGCCTTTCAATTTGAAGATCTTCATGAACTAGGGTTTGCACCCCTAGTTTCTCTTGCTCCTGGTCGATTACACGTGCACACACACACACACACACTCTTAGTGTGTGTGTTGTGTTTTATTACTTGTTTTAATTAAAACAAGTTTCCCTTCTTGGCCATGTTAGTCCCTCTTGTTTCCTCTATTATAAAAGAAGCTATGACTCATAGTTATATCATTTTAATTACCCCTCACTAACTAGGTTAATTATTCCTAGTTAACTTAGTGGGTTCAAGGAGTTATTAACCCGTTTTATTTTAAGTCTCGTTAACTCGGGCCTTTTATAAACTTTGTTTTCTCAAAGTATTTATTCTCATTTTAATTAATATTAGGTTTAATTAATTAAATGCTAATATTTACCAGGTCAATTTTACCATTAACGGTATTTTACCCGTCATTAATATTAACGTGGTTTGACTATCAAACCCGTTTTCGGGGTGTTACATGAAGATAGAGGCTCAAATATGAATGCTCTAAATATAGAGGTTTACTTTGATTTCTATAAAATTTTCTCTATTATAGAGATTCTAATGTGTATATATTTTTCTTGTTTCCTCTGTATTATATACAATAAAAATAGAATACACGAGCAATAAGACCCGTGTGCGTTGCGACGCAGTTACATAGCAAGCATCGAATAAATTAGTCCAAACGTTATGTGATAAGTTAACCATATGAAAGCACGTGTTTCGACGTATCTTATTGAACTCAATGTAACCTATATAAGCATTGCGATTGGATAAAAACATAAAGTAAATCAAATTTATACCGTACAATCATAACGTATTAAATGTAACCCGAGTCATACATAGAAAACGTAATAGGTATAACAGAAGAGCTGACTCGTATAACCAAAAGAGATTAACTAGAGCTTTTAAAGAGGGGAAAAACACAATTTGATCGACTTGGATCAAAACAAAATTTACAAAATAATCATAATATAATCACGAAAACATATTATGTTTGACCTGACTCGTTTCCCAAAAAAGTTTACATTGAAACATACATCAACTCAAATTTATACCGCAACGTACATATAAATATGCACGCAAAACTGATTTTTAAACGAAAACGTATTATATTTAACCTAACTCATTTCCATAAAAAATTTACGTCCAAACATAGAGCAAATCGAATTTATTCCGACACCTACACAAAATTTTCACGTAAAAAATAGTTTTTCTTAAGTAAAGGAGATATAGCGGAAAATCAAAACAAATTATTAGTAAAAAAAACTTAATAGGTTAAATACGTTCGTAAAATCGTGCCAAGTAGAACTAATGTCACACCACTGCCAGCGACCACCAACATCAAAAGAGCTCGTACAAATAAAATAAATAAAAAAGTAAAAATAACATCAAATGAAAAACAGACGTAAAATCGTTGAATCACGCACGCCCCTTGCGGCGTATTAATGTGAAGAAATTAGACATAAATGTAAAACGAAGAAAAGAATAACTAAATCGATTTAGGACCCGCACGTTGCGACGAACTTGTCAAACAGAGAAAAATAGACCCGTTGCAACTGGCAGTTAAACGGAAAAGAAAAACAGACGGAGAAACGTTGAACCCCACATGCACATTGCGGTGTGTTGACTCACAAAATTTATAACGAAACGTAAAATGAAAAAATTGCGAAAGATGAAAAGTATGGGGTACAACGTTGAAAATAAAAAGTATTGTGGTTAAATTGTAAAAAATGAAAAGTTTTGGGTTAAAAGTAAAAAAGTCAAAGGAGTTGAAAGGGTATGGTACCAAATCTCGCACCAACACGAGTGACCATCACCCAGCTCGAGTTCTCCCATCAACAAGAACTTATCTGCGTCCGTGCGGGCACGCGCGAACGTAGTTGACTAGTCCAATCAGTCTAGTAATGAGAAGACGTACCTTATGTATGAAAACGGTTGTTTTCGTCACGAAAAGGGATGCGGACAACAGCAGTTGCTGCACGTAGCGATGCGGCCCAGCACCGCATCCTATCGTCGGCAGCAAGTGGAGCTGACACTTTGACTTAAGTGTCCAAACCAGCAAGTGGCACTAACAACAGTCAGCTGCCTAGCCACACATATGCAAAAGGTGGCACACAGACTGACAGCCACAGCAGGACGTGGCACACTTCTGTGGCCTGCGCTTCTGACACCCCTGTAAAGTGTTGCGCGCTGTCATTCTAGCCACTCAATTACCATCTTTCACTCTTCGGCTATAAATACCCATCCCAGACCAGGTTTGAGGTATCGCTTATCTGCTATCTCTCTCACTTACTACAAACACACACTTTGCTCTCAAGCAAGTACTGATTCTCACGCCAGAGAGTGGTAACAAGGAGCACCCCCACCCCCATCCTCCTTGTTACTAGTCACAGTGTGTTTCCTTGTGCAGGAGACAGGTTAGCGGACGATCCAGCCACTGATCCTCGGAAAAAAGGGATTAACCCTACTTGAAGAGACCAGTGAATTAACCTACCCGGTTAACCACTGTTTCATCAGGAGTTAAATGGCAAAAGATAAAAACCTTTATGTTAAAAGTGAAAAATGCATTTTTTTTAAGAAACTCTCAATGTATATGTTACAACAACATAAAGCAACAAAATGTTACTAACTAATATTAAGCCCATGCGTTGCAGCGGTTGTAATAAAACAATGTTAAGTAGTAGCATACTATACCATTGTCAGCGACCACCAACACCGGAAAAACTTGTAAAAACAAAATAAATAAAAACGAGAAAAAATAACGCCGAGCGAAAAGCAGACGTAAAATCTTTGAATCACGCACGGTCGTTGCTGAGAAATTAAATAGATGTGACGCGACGGGCCAATCAAACGGGAAAAATATAAGAAAAAATGTTAAACCCCACACGCATGCACGTTGCGATACGTTAACTCCCAAAATTTAGAACGAAACGAAAAACTTGGAAAAGATGGAAAGCATGGTGGACCAATTGAAAATAAAAAAAGAGTTTAGGATTAAATTGGAAAAGATGAAAAATTTTGTATTAAAAGTAAAAACACAAACGGTCTAAATTGCAAAATTGAAGTTATTTATTAATTTTAGATAAATATAAGGATAAAAATAAGTGATATTTATATATTGGTTATTAATTAATATTAACTAGAATTTAGCCCCCGGCGTTGCGGGGCGGGGGCCGTAAAACTGCACTACCCTATTTATGAGAGGAGGCGTAAAAACGTGTTAGGAAGCAAACCAACGGTGACTAAAACGGAGAAAAAACGTAAAACAAAAATAACAAATTTATAAGAAGTGACTTACGTAACGTACAAAGTATACAAACTCAAATGTATACTGACACCTATTAGAAAGTCGAGGAGGTTAAAGTGATATTTTATAAAGTTTTTAAAAAGTAGAGGTCAAAATTAACAACTTTAAAATTTGAGAGGAAAAACTGACATTAAAAGAATAAAAAAGTTGAGAAGCCACTTTTAATCACCAACCAAATTTTGGTGGCAAAACTTCAAAACCAAAAAAGGTAACTGGCGCAATGTGATGTTATGGATTGATATATATATATATAGGGTGAGGTTCCGCTACAAAGTTCATTTTTCCTACAAAGTGTACAAAGTCTTAAAACACCACAATTTCAGCCATTAAACACACTCAAAACCCACAAATAACATAGTGAAGATCACTAAAACACAATATCCAAACCCAAACATTCCTTAAAAACTTCAAACACACCATCGTATAACTATGAATATAAAACACAATATGATAATCAACATAAAACACACTAATGTTAGTCATTCGATAATCAAAGCCTTATCATTCAAAACACAACACAAAACCCACGAATATGGTGTTTTAGTAACCTCCACTATGTTATTTGTGGGTTTTGAGTGTGTTTTATGGTTGACATTATGATGTTTTATGACTTTGTATACTTTGTAGGAAAAATGGACTTTGTAGCAAACTCCCACCCTATATAATAATATTAAAAGAAATTTATTAAACAAATATAAATAAAATTTATAAGGTTAAAGGAGAGAATGACATTTGGTATTAGATTTATATGTTGAAAATAACAATACAAGCTTGTTATGAATGCTCTTATAAAATACACTAACTTACTAGTTTTTATTATTTTAGACACTCGGTCTATATCACAAATAGTAAAAAAAATCCGTGATGCCTTTTGTTCCAATGACTGGTTTTGTCCAGTTGTAGTTTTGTTTGTGTTATCTACTTTCGTTTTTCTTTTGGTTGAATTTCGAGAGCTATTTTATGATAAAAACTTAGACCATACACTTTGAATCTACGAAAACATCACAATTATATATTCTAGGCCAATAACTGGCGACAAAAAAATTCAACCAAAACTGATTTCATCTTTTTATGTTTAAGCACAAATAGAGGGAGGTTCATTTAGTAAACCACCTAACAGTATGTTCATAGATGTGATATCCTCTATTCCTACTGATACACTTGTACAGGAACGTAGCTTTTAAATGTAATATTTCTAGTTTTTTGTCCGAAAAATTTATAATTATATAGGTTCGTCCCTGTCAATTATTTTGCCTAAAAATCCCCTGTCCCTACCAAGTTTATTGTCCAAAATATTTATACATATTTTCGTATTGAGTTAAAAAATATAAAGAATGGCTATTAGTAAGTTTTTATATTTGTTTATTAACTTCAAGTAAATTTTGTTACTACTTTGTATATGAATCAAAGTTGAGGGAGTTTTTTATGTTAATAGTTATGAAGGGGTAAGGTCTCAAAAACCTCATATCAAGTATTTGGGTATAACACCCAAATTAAATATTTATATATTTCTTATAGTAATTGCGGAAATAGGCCCCCTTTTTTTAGCTATTTCGGTGTCTCGATATATATTTGATCATTTAAACACTTAAATATTTCATGCCAAAATTTTGGCATGACCCGTTCGTAATACGGATATCTATTACGAGAACAAAACTTGTTTACAGTTCAATACCACGACTTAAAAACATCATAAAATGTAAAACGAGACACTGCATCAGACTCATGGGACTAAATAATTTAGGACTGCTAAACCTCGTAAGGATGCAAGTAAAGGCATCACCACCCATCTTAGTCATCCAGTATAACCTTACTGTTGGACGAACTGACATTGTTGACTCGTTCCCGGACTTGTCACCAAACCTTATTCCATTTTGTAGTTCGCGAGCCTTTAATTCCCCGTGACTTGTATATCTCGTTCATTGACCTCAATATATATCACCTACATAAATACACTACAACATTAGCTATTGCTAAGCGAGAAGTCTTACTCATTATAACATAACAGAAACCTTTAACCCGTTGGTTAATTCCATTTTGAGTTATGTGAGGCATACCCCGCCTTTAGTGTAGTGCCCCACATGACACATATTACCTGTATTATGCCCAATGGAGTCATTGCACCACATGAATGCTTCCATAGGTATGCTATAACATACCCTACACAATTCAGCAAGTAGTTAGTTTATTCATTTTAAGCAACTGGATCATGTGAATTTAATATTAGCATACCTAGGCCATAAGGCTCTACTCAGTTTCATGAGCTATAACTCATGTTAAATAAACCGTGCACAACAGCTAAATGTAATATAACCATGGATAACAAGTCACATACAACTCAATTAACCAAAGAAGGCCCTAGGTGCCTACTGTACCTCTTAGACATCCAATTTCTACTTCAGACTCGTTATTCCTTAGATTTCAAAACATAGCATCATTACATAATGAAAACCCTTTCGTATAAGTTAATTTTAAATAACACTACACAGGTCTTAAATGGTCTTAATAAGAGTGAGAGAATAGTCAAAACCTTTTTAGAAGATCAGGATTCACATTGCCACGTGCCCAACCTACTGGCCCAGTTTTAGTAAACCTTCCAAACGATATGTGAACCCGTTTTCTTCATGATATATATATATATATATATATATATATATATATATATATATATATATATACATATATTTATATTCTACATGATTCAATTTATAGATATTTTAAGAGTTCTACAATAAGTTTTACCTCACACCATGTGTGGAGACCATATATTTGTAAACGACTCATTTTGAACCAAAATAGACTATTTTGGTTTAGGCATATGCCAAACAACTTAATTGGCTAGCAGCCTTTATCAAAATAGAGTTGGGTATCTAAAATACCAATTTTGAAGATACTTACTTGGGTATATACAAACCCACAAGAATTAACCTAAATTTTCATGCATAAACTAGGGATAATTCAATTGACAACTTGCAATCACAAATGAAGACTAATTTAATAAACGGGTAGTAACTCACCTTGGCCCGTAGGAACAAATT
Organism: Helianthus tuberosus; assembly: GCA_030545235.1. Taxonomy (NCBI): domain Eukaryota; kingdom Viridiplantae; phylum Streptophyta; class Magnoliopsida; order Asterales; family Asteraceae; genus Helianthus; species Helianthus tuberosus. The sequence continues at coordinate 141,333,370 of CM060430.1, read as the reverse complement.
ACCATCTTGTATTTGGGTTCATTTTTCCTTTTTCCTTCACAAACTCCATCCATGCCTTGTCTCTCACACGTCCTTAGGAGGTGTCTATATGGTTGTCGACTTGCTTGATTTCCACCAAGCTAATGTACCTAGCTTGTAGTTAAACATGAACCTCAAACTGTTAGATCACAATTCATTGATATCTATTTATCAGTGCTTGTGTCTAACGTTCATATCGATTTAACTATTCTTGTATTTAATCATAATATATATGCATTATTGCACATTTGACCTTTTAAAGTCAACACTCTTAATTACACATGTAGCCAAGATTATTTTCACATTACCCATAATTCATAACTCAATTCAAGAATAGAATTTCTAATCTATCATTTCAACATGTAAGACTCAAGTTATATCAAGTTGATCAAGTTTAACGCATTCAACATATCTCACATACTCATTCTTTCATTACAATCATATTTTAATTCAGTTGTACACTTTATCCTAGATACTATCTTATATGCAACATGTTTAACCCATCCATGAAATTGTTGGAATAAGCTCATATGTAAGTGTTTTAGACACTTGAAACATGCAACAAAATGGTAATAGCATCTGACGATTACAATTGAAAGTCGGTTCAAGTGCGCTCAAATAACCTACTTAAGGTAATTTCTAAATCATCAATTTTCAGTGCTGCATTTTCTGCGCAGCAGCTGTTCACGACCTGTTTTGACCTTCTAAATGTCCAATTCAGGTCTTCATGTTCAAATACCAAACAAAATAGGCTCAGAGAGCTTTCCGAGCATATAAGGCTCGTATCTAGATCATTTTTGTATGATTTTATATGATTTTTTGAAAATCAGGACAGTAGCTAAAATTTTCCAAACAACATGCTGTCCACTTCGACCATGCAGCTGTAAATTGTTATTTTGACTAACTATTCGACCAATTCAGGTCTTGGTGTTCAAACATAAGTTAAAATAGACACTTATAACTTTTCAAGTATGTAAGATTCAACTCCAATAAATATTCCTATGATTTTATATAATTCGTGCAAAACCACTTATAATCATCAAACTTGACCATTCAGCTTTGTTACTCCTTTTTGAGGCATTACAACAAACACCTAACGTGCATTATTCATGACCATCATGGAGTATTATCATGCTAAATCGGTGTATCCAAGTTTGATCTAGACTAATGAACTCAATCGATATCAATAACTGAATTCAAGTTCTAACAGGCATTTCATCGAGCATGTTTTGTGCATAAAAAAATATTAGCACATTGTACAAGTCCCTAATGCATAAAAATCATTCTTGACACATGGTTTTCATCAATGTTCATCCAATGAACACATTTATCACAAAAATATTCAATTTTGCTATTAATCTTGCATGCATAAGCAATAACCACATAGAGTTAACATTCTTATCCAAGATTCTACTAGTTCATCAGCTTCTTTCAAGTTCATGCATTCTAGGTTTGAACATTAGTGCTATAAACTCAGTTCCAAATCATAATTTATCACAAAAATTGGCATAACTAACACTAGTAATCAACAATTGATCAAAGGTCTTACCAAAGGGGTGACCTAGGTCACGGTTGGAGCTTGCAAAACCGAAACCAAACAACCCCATGTATTGTAGGCTTCATCTCTTGCCATTCTAAGCTCTAGTTCCATGTTTTCACGCATCGAATCATCTTATTTTGAGCTTGATTGCAGGTTTGGAGGGTAAAGGGGGGTGATGGTGTAGTGAACGAGAGGAAGGGGGAGAAGAAGTCGGTTCTAGAACTGATCCCCACTTCACCTCTATTTTACCCCCTAAAGTTTCTATATTTTCCCCCTTTTTAACCCTTCTAATTTCAAGCTTTGTTTAATTTAATCCTTAATCAAATGTTTCCATAAATTTTGTCACAAAACAAGTTTGGTATTTATCATTATGCCCCAAGATTATCTATGTTCATATTTCTTATCTATTTTTAAGATAATCCTTAAAATTTCCTTTTATTATCACTAGGTTTGCTCTTAAAATATTAACCACTGAAAATTCATGAATTACAAATTCATATAAATTTTTGGGGTGTTACAGCCCGTTAAAGAAGGTTTCGTCCCGAAAACCAGCTCCTGTGTATTTAATTCATTAATCAAGATAATGCATGTCCCCGTCTGGGAATTAATGTTCGACCATAGAATTGTACATACATTGTAGGTTTTTAATTCAAGTGTCTATCTACATTATCACAATAAGAATTAACTTACTTGTCCATCTGCTATCATCTTAAAGGCCATTGCCTCCATTTCAATTATCTTCCCTTGGAAGAGGTATCTCGAGCCATTTAGATTCTACCAAAAACCATTCAAATAGAACTTCAACAATATAGAAGAGTTAGCAAGTATATCATCCCTTACTGTTTAGCTAGCATCACCTGTTAAACCTTCAAATCTTGTATAACATCATTACGATACTATATAATATATATATATATATATATATATATATATATATATATATATATATATATATATTATAGTGCATACAATTTGTGAACCCTTCCTGGCTTATCAAAAGCTTTATTAACAACAAAGCATAATCATATCCTTTGCTACTACTTAAGTATATTTTATATAAAATGAATCCGGGTAACATAATCCCCTTTATGTACTAACTTTCGTGGTACAAATTATCATATTTTAGAAAATATCACCCCAAGTTGTCAACCAAAAGAGCGATAGCTTAACGTTTGGCTTGATGTGTGCAAAATGCAACATATAAATTACATCAATTGTGGCATAAAACTAACTCTTTTTTAGTACTAATGTTGGAAAAAGTGTGCTTTTGTCTTCCTTTTGTATTTTCAGGATTAAATGAGCTCAAATTAACAAAAGAAGCAAAAAGGCAGCTAAATCTAACATAAATACAAGAAAAGGAACAAACGTGGCATGCCCGACCTCCCCGAAAGCATCTTCCCAAGCAAAACAAAAGAACAGAAGGCTGAACACGCCCCGTGTTCAGTGAACACGGGGGCGTGCCCAAGTGTCAGCATAAAAGACAAAGCTGTAGAAGCTTCTATCGCCCACCACGGGGCCATGCTCAGCAGACACGGGGCCGTGGTCAACTATAAGATTCGCAGAATCCAGGCAAATCTTGATAGTACAGATATGCTTCTACACACGGGGTCGTGCCCAGCGGACACGGGGCCGTGGTCAACTAATGCAGACAAGAGCAATTAATGAAGACAGAGAAGGAGGATGGACACGGGGCCGTGCCCACTGGACACGGGGCCATGCCCGAGCTACTGTTCAGGCTATAAATAGGGGTGTTTGGCTCATTTGCAAACCATCCCTTGGCACACCACCTCTCTCACACTTCACCCACCACTATCACAACACCATCATCCACCACCATCATCCATTGTCCATCATAGAGTGTGTGAGTTGTCTCGGGATCCAAGATTGATCGTAAGAGTTCTTGACAATCAAAGGCCATGTTTGCCTAAGTCTCTTACATCACTTGGTGAAGACAAGTGTCTAGTATAATACTTTTTATTTTTAATCTTTTCGCACTTTTTACTTGGTTATGTATTAATGACTTTAATAAATAGTTTCTTATGTTGAAGGTGATTCTTCCTTATCGTTTGTCCGTGGTGTCTTGGCATTATTTTAATGTCTATATAAAATAAAAGATTTTCACCATTCATATCTCCACGGTCTATATGGAGGTATGTTGGCTACCTGGTCGGGGGTTAAGGGAACGGTTTGGTAAGAGTCTTGCCTTGTTCAGTGTATAGATCCTGCAAGGACCTGGGTCAAATTTAGTAGGACCTCCTTCAATACCTACCGGTATTTGATGGCGAGGGTCCAAACTCTTTGATCCCCTCATATGTAAGCTACTATTAATACTTTAACCCGGCTACTTAGGACTGTATCCCTGCTGACTCAGACTACTTAGCCGAGGGTAACGTCACCTTCAAAAGAGGGGCCTACCATAATACGCATTAATAACTTAATTAATTATCTTTCAATAATCCGACCCTTTAGGATTGTATCCTTGCTGACTCAAACTACTGGGTTGAGGGTAACGTCACCTTCAAAAGAGGGGCCTACTACAATAACTAAGATAATCTCTTAAATAGTGCAAAAGTGCGGAAATAATCAAAGGTTACACTAAACACGAGTCGGAGCCAAGTGATTCATCTTGTCTATCTGTTTTTTCTTTTATTTTATTTTTCACCATTTTAGTTTGTTTTATTTTTCTTAGTTTAAAACTTTTTTTTCTAAACTATTGATTTGATTAGACGTTGAGGATAAACTGGTACTAAAAGCTCTTGTGTCCTTGGACGACCTCGGTATCTTGCCAACACTATACTACGCTCACGATGGGTGCACTTGCCCATATGTGTGTTTGGTGTTAGTAAAATATCGTGTTTTATAAATTTAAAACTTGACTAACGTGTAAAAAGGGCTTAAAATATACTTAAATTCATATCACACTTTACGCACATCAAGTTTTTGGCGCCGCTGCCGGGGACACAAGGATTTTAAGAAAGTTGGGAATCAACGGCCTAATCGTTTTTCCTATTTTTCTATTTTTTTTTAGGATTTTTCTTAATTTTTCAGCTTCTGCAGAACTCAGCACGGGTCGTGCCCGCTGAACACGCCCCGTGCCCAATCATTGGAACTGGCAATCCTGTTTTAAGTCAGACAGTAAGCTGAACACGGGGCCGTGCCCACCCAACACGCCCCGTGCCCAAGATTCAGTTACTGAAAACAGAACCGTAAAATCCCGACGGTTGGTAATTTCTGACACAGACATGAGTGATAATGATATTTTTTACTTTCGGCACTCTTATGGTACGTGGTGTCAAATATGTGGTGGCTCTCATAAAGAATTAGAATGTTATTTTCTAAATTATAAGCCCCATTATATAGACCCATTGATTTCATGTAGCCTTAAGAGGGGCGAAAGTAAAAATAATCCTTATCTCTCCCTCGAATGCTCTCAACCGGATCTTCTAGGAGAAATGCTTCTTGATGAACTATTTCAAATGGAATATCTAATTCTTAATTGGTTAGAAGAACTTAGGATAGATTTCAATAATTTATCTCAAGACGATAACCAAGAAGAATTGTTGGGATCGCATAAAAACAACTTCGTTGCTACCAACGTTACCTCTAACTCTAGTGAGGACTTGAGCGATAGTCGTCCCTGTGTTGATTGTGCCGTGAAGGACTCCCCATCGACCTCGTTCGATGCATACATAGACCTGAGCGATTCGGCATACACCTTCTTTAACGAGAGCCCGGGAAAGGGTTGGACTTGTCCACCTACATATAGCATAGGAATCACCCTCACCGACAACCTCTTGCGTTCTCGTCTTAATCTAAAGCAATTAAGGTATCTTAGGCACTTTGGGGTTGTTCCATCCAGTAAGGAACCGCCCGATCCGGAAAAGTTCCTTAAAAATAGACAAACTTCATAAACAGCCTTTCGACACGGGGCCGTGCCCAGGTCAACACGCCCCAATGTCCACCAAAAGATTCCTTTCTGACTTTTAGTCAGAATACGGACAAAATGTGTCAGGATCTTGCCTGCACACGGGGCCGTGTCCAGCATGCTGTCGTTTTCTATAAATGCAGCCAAGAATCCTGCACATTTGGACCATCCAGGGACAGAGATTTGAGAGGATCTTCTCACCTACCATCATAGGTATTTTCTAAAAGAAGGTTCTAACAACCTTCTTTTCCTTTCCACTTTTATCCACAATCATCTTCTTCAATTTTCCTTCATGCTTCCATTAAAACTTGAAATCACCATAATTTCAAGCTTTATTGAGATGTTTGTTAGATTTTTATTCATGGGATCTTGTTAAAAATAAGTTCTACAACAATGTTTTAAGTTGTTTCTGCTTAAAAACGTTTTAAACATCATAAAAACAAATTAAAACTCCATGATCCCTTGTCCTAAAAAAATCTGCAAACATTTGAACACGGGCCGTGTTCGTTGAACACGGGGCCGTGTCCGAAGTACTGAACCCATAAAGTTGAACTCTTCTCGGTATGTTTTCTCAGAATGGCGAGCAGAACTAGCGGAACATCTTCATCACATTCCAGAAACAACCGACAAGGGAGAAGATCATCAACGGTTGAAGATTCTCTTGTGAACTACGTTTACGCCTTAAGAGAGGCCCTTGATGAGATGACAGGGGTGGAAGAGGCATTGGTTGACCGTATTAATCATTTGACGGTGGGGCTAGAGGGATGTCTTCGAGAGGTCAACCTTTTGCACCAAAGGTTGAACATTCTCGCTTCTCCTCCTTTGGTTCCAATCATTACCCAAAGGGCATGGAATGTGGTTCCTGAAGTCATCATTCCGGCCGAATGGTACGCCATACATCCGGAGCCCCCTCGGGAAGTGCTACAAGGGGTTCCGGTTGGTGTCGCTCCTCCTCCACAAGATGTTGAAGAGAATGACGCCGCCTTCTTCCTCCCAAGAGAGATAGAAGAATGGCTTTGACGCCCCTCGGCTCGGAGTTCTACAAAGCTTTTAGATACCGGAAAACCATTTCCGGATTTTTGGTTCTTATTGTACTCTTAGAGCTCCATAAGATGATTTTACTTATCACTTGACCTATCTAATTTAGGACCCTTTAATTTTATTTTCTGCTTTGTTTTTAACTTTTAGGATTATTTTGTAATTCTCTCTATGACTTAATGAATGATGGTTTTAGCTAATTTGGTGTTTGGATGATGTTGTAATGAGTAAAACACACTCGGGATGGTGAAGGATAACAAGGGAAACTTGGACCAGCACCCCATGCACGAAAATAGGGTCATCCAACAAATTTTCTTCATTACAACAGGTTCAGCACGGGCCGTGCCCGCCTAACACGGCCCCGTGCTGCACAGTCTGCAGAAAATGCCCAGTTCAGGTAAACTGGACACGGGCCATGTTCACCCAACACGCCCCCGTGTCCAGGCTTCTGTTTCTTTTGTTCAACTTTTTGTTACTGGCACCTGAACACGGGGCCGTGCCCGGACACCACGGGGCCGTGTCCAGACGCCTAGTAACATAAAATTTTGCTTTTTCACACCTTTTACATATTCAATCAACCTAAAAACTTATTTTTGGGACACATTGAGGACAATGTGTAATTTAAGTGTGGGGGGGGGGATGCTAAAACTTTGAATCTTGTAAGTCCTAATTACAAGCCTTACACAAAACTCTATTGGAACCGCTAATCACCCCAAATTTTTTCAAAAATTTTCATTTTTTTACTTGTCTAGGTTTAACTTGGGAATTTCAAATTCTAAAAAGGTTATATTTTTACAAATTTACAACCGATAGGGTCGTGATAAAAAGAACCAACATAAGAAAATTATGAAAAGGCATGACAAGCTTAGTTAAAATTTAATTATATATACTTGATCACATAAAAATTCATTCCCACAAAAGTGAGTTTTGAGCCTTTATTGAGCATACAAATACATATCTTTAAACTAAATGCTCATTTTTTGTTTCTTGTGTGAATAGCCGCTTGGTTCTTACAACTCTGGAACTTGCCACGACGATACATTCCCGGTCCTTACCAACTTAAACCCAAGTAAGTAAATGATGGAGGCATTAGGACTAACTCTTTTTATTTCTACACCATTATTTTTCTTTTTTTTTACCACCTACCCAAAATCTCCCTAGTTAACCCCTTTGAGCCTAAACCTTTTCATTTCTTAACCCAAACCAAACACCCTTTCACCCACCAAAACCTTTTTTTTATTTTTAACCCTTTGTTTTAGTAACAAGCTCGGTTTTTCGTCTAACTTTGAAAAAAAAATGTTGATGATGAAGCAAAAGAAATAAACAAGCAAGTTCATTAAAAATAACTTTGTTTGAATCATGGCTTCATCAAAATAAAAATTGCATAAATAAAAAAGTCTTACAAAAACCGACGCTTTTTACGTTTTACGTTTTTCGCCCTTTTCTACTAACTACTAACCCAATCACCTACCTTTAACCCAAGCCTAACCCTTCACCCAAAAGTCCTCTTGATATTTACAAAGGTATATAGTTAAAAAGGAGGAGGATTGATTGCTTGGCAAGCCTATGGTAGGAGTAAGTTTCATGCCGCTCTCGAGTGATTCACTAAAATACATCTTCGGCCGAGTGTTGAGTGATCCCCCGTGAGGTATGTGAACTTGTATATAAACATAATTTTAAAGAGGCATGTTATGCCCTAATAAGTAATTTATCTTATGAAAAGTTTTAAATAAATCATGACGAATAGGATTGTAAATAAATAAAAATAAAACTTAATAAAGAATCTTGGAAATCCCGACACTCTATGACAAGTCCAAAAATCTTCTCTTCTACCCATTCCATTTGGGAGTGTAAAGCCACATTATAAAGAGTTTTGCTTGAGGACAAGCAAAGATTCAAATGTGGGGGTATTTGATGTGTGCAAAATACAACATATAAATTACATCAATTGTGGCATAAAACTAACTCTTTTTTAGTACTAATGTTGGAAAAAGTGTGCTTTTGTCTTCCTTTTGTATTTTCAGGATTAAATGAGCTCAAATTAACAAAAGAAGCAAAAAGACAGCTAAATCTAACATAAATACAAGAAAAGGAACAAACGTGGCATGCCCGACCTCCCCGAAAGCATCTTCCCAAGCAAAACAAAAGAACAGAAGGCTGAACACGCCCCGTGTTCAGTGAATACGGGGGCGTGCCCAAGTGTCAGCATAAAAGACAAAGCTGTAGAAGCTTCTATCGCCCACCACGGGGCCGTGCTCAGCGGACACAGGGCCGTGGTCAACTATAAGATTCGCAGAATCCAGGCAAATCTTGATAGTACAGATATGCTTCTGCACACGGGGTCGTGCCCAGCGGACACGGGGCCGTGGTCAACTAATGTAGACAAGAGCAATTAATGAAGACAGAGAAGGAGGATGGACACGGGGCCGTGCCCACTGGATACGGGGCCGTGCCCGAGCTACTGTTCAGGCTATAAATAGGGGTGCTTGGCTCATTTGCAAACCATCCCTTGGCACACCACCTCTCTCACACTTCACCCACCACCCACCACCATCACAACACCATCATCCACCACCATCATCCACCACCATCATCCATTATCCATCATAGAGTGTGTGAGTCGTCTCGGGATCCAAGATTGATCGTAAGAGTTCTTGACAATCAAATGCCATGTTTGCCTAAGTCTCTTACATCACTTGGTGAAGACAAGTGTCTAGTGTAATACTTTTTATTTTTAATCTTTTCACACTTTTTACTTGGTTATGTATTAATGACTTTAATAACTAGTTTCTTATGTTGAAGGTGATTCTTCCTTATCGTTTGTCCGTGACTGTCTATATAAAATAAAAGATTTTCACCATTCATATCTCCACGGTCTATATGGAGGTATGTTGGCTACCTGGTCGGGGGTTAAGGGAACGGTTTGGTAAGAGTCTTGCCTTGTTCAGTGTATAGATCCTGCAAGGACCTGGGTCAAATTTAGTAGGACCTCCTTCAATACCCACCGGTATTTGATGGCGGGGGTCCAAACTCTTTGATCCCCTCATATATAAGCTACTATTAATACTTTAACCCGGCTACTTAGGACTGTATCCCTGCTGACTCAGACTACTTAGCCGAGGGTAACGTCACCTTCAAAAGAGGGGCCTACCATAATACGCATTAATAACTTAATTAATTATCTTTCAATAATCCGACCCTTTAGGATTGCATCCTTGCTGACTCAAACTACTGGGTTGAGGGTAACGTCACCTTCAAAAGAGGGGGCCTACTACAATAACTAAGATAATCTCTTAAATAGTGCAAAAGTGCGGAAATAATCAAAGGTTACACTAAACACGAGTCGGAGCCAAGTGATTCATCTTGTCTATCTGTTTTTTCTTTTATTTTATTTTTCAGCATTTTCGTTAGTTTTATTTTTCTTAGTTTAAAACTTTTTTTTCTAAACTATTGATTTGATTAGACGTTGAGGATAAACCGGTACTAAAAGCTCTTGTGTCCTTGGACGACCTCGGTATCTTGCCAACACTATACTACGCTCGCGATGGGTGCACTTGCCCATTTGTGTGTTTGGTGTTAGTAAAATATCGTGTTTTATAAATTTAAAACTTGACTAACGTGTAAAAAGGGCTTAAAATATACTTAAATTCATATCACACTTTACGCACATCAGGCTCAAGAAACCTAATCACTTGTTCTTACATTAGTTCAATTCTATTTCAAATCTAGTTTCCAATTTTCACATTTATGCACATTAGTATTTGGCTCGTGACCATTGTCACATATCAATATTCATTTGCGACTTATAGTCACTTTTTTCCCCGGACTCGCAGTCCATAACCGATTGTGTAACCTTTAGTCACTTCATCTAATTTTGACTTGTGGTCCTATTTTAGCCTAGTGACCTTTATCAATTATGTTTTGAGTTATTCAGTCAACAATTATTTCCCTTACCACTTTTATGACTCTTCATGAGCTACCCAGAATTATTTGATCATTGGTAACTCTTATTGGCTTGTTCGACAATGTTTATCATACTTGGGCCTATACACGCCCAAATGTTACTTGTATGTACCGTTAGGGTTACTTGACAATTTATGGGTCTCCCCCGTTTATTGGAATTATCATCGTTGTCATTAACCATTTCGGTTCATGAGAACCTTTCTGAGTTCATTGTTGATCCATCATATCAGAATTTCAGTTTACTCTATCATTGACCCTTACAATCATTTTGTCTTTTATTGGTTAATCAAGGTCTATCCGCTATGGATAGCCTTTCTTGACCCGTAGGGTCTTATCATCTTATCTCCTTTCTTATAAAAAATCAACTTCAATTCTAAACCCATGTTTAATAAATTTGATTCATTCTTGCACTAGCACTTCATATGCTTAATCATATTTTGACATCATGAATGGCAATTTGGTCATAACTTCCAATTACCCAACCAGGTCCATTTTCATGATCATTTTAGCCTTTAGACTAAAAATGACCATTTCCTATCATTATTCATCATGTGTGGCCTTGTAGACCACGCATGACTATTTTCCATTTATTTACTAACGCATAGTCTCATGGCTATGTTAGTTAATACTAGGCAATACATCCGCTTCTATGATCCATTGGATCATTTATGCGTTAGTTTTACATGCCTTTAAGTTTAGTCCACAAAAGGCTATCTTTTATTCAGTTACAAACCATAGTTTCATAACTATGATTGTTATTATTATTATTTTTTGCAATACATCTGCTTCTATGACCCCGTGGGTCATATATACGTTAGTTTTACATTCCTTAGCAATCGGTGTCCTTATAACCACACATCTTTATGCATACCTTACACCTACAACTCCAACCTTCTAGATTGTAGTCGGGTGTTTAGTACCCAAAAGCACACCGTGGTCTTAGAGTCCAATAGTTCCATTTTCATTAATTTTACATTTTGGCTATGGCAACCTATAGTTGCCATTTACCCTTAATTTTCTGACTCGTGGTCTCGTATTTCTCCTTGGTGACCTATAGCCACCTTTTTGTTTTCCCCGGATTTCTCTCGATTCAGTCCCTGCACTCACCAAAATGATTAGTACACCCTCCACCCGAGACTCCATTATGATAGTCAAAAGTTAACACGAGCACTATATACGAGTTAATGCATGGGCCAGATGCATTACCTTGCACATTGTCCTCGTACCTCCCAGTTACTATCATAACGAGTCTTAAGTTTTGGGTTTCAAATCTTACATCTCTTATTGTAATCATATTATGCAAATGGGTAATACCTCAACTGCTCGGTTAACTATGTGTTTTCTCAACAATCATGCTTAATTTCTCCTTTGTTTCCACATTCGGGAACCCTTTTAAATAGAGCTCCTATATTGGGGGGATGTCCTGTATAATTGCATAGTTAGTGAATTCACAAATTTTAAGGTTTCAACTTACATGGTTGATGTTCTCTAGGTCTTGACCGAACCTTTAATTACACTTCCCATAATTAGTTTAAAGCACATGTGTTGGAGCCCAAACACAGCTCAATCGATTTTTAAATCTCTTAATTCAAACTCTGGTGCCCTATCAATCACCTTAACCAACAAAGGTTAATTCATCATAGTTACATGGTTTATTCCATTGAACAAAATCTTAAGTTATTTCTCATAACTTAGTTTTTAAGTCGTACCTAAAACATTCACTAGCACTCCTATTAATTACACTAACCTTTCATCCTAGGTTGCGCGATCAAGTCCCAAGTCAACGTCAGTCCCCCAGCAAGAGCGCAAGGTTTGGGTCCAAGCAACTTTATCATGCTCAAATCCCCCAAACCACGGCTCTGATACCAACTTATAACACCCCAATTAAATATTTATATATTTCTTACTAGGCTATCACCCGGGAACATCCCGGGTTAGGAAAATTTAGTTTTCAATAATAAAAAGTACATAAACAAATATTTTCAAACTCATTAGCATCTTCTATCCTTTCCCAAAATAATTTATTTGTTCGGTTTTATCAGTATCCTATCTTTGTCTCCATGTGTATTCATAATTTTCGTGTAAAGCTAATAACCTTTTAATTCTTAATGAGATCTCAGTATAAAAATGTTTCGTAAACCCATACAAAATGTTATATTGTTTGTTTTTAAATTATATTATATTATGCTTTTACTTGAATTTTCAACTAATAAAATTCATAAACATATTATAAACAACGTGATGAAATCCTTACACGACAAATGATAAGTTGATTAAGTTAAATAGAAAAAAAATATTGGTTAAAAAAGGATAGTTTATTCATATATATAAAAAAAAGCATATAAAGATCAAACAACCACGTCAAACAAACTAAAACATTAAAAAAACCAATGTTTAAAACATAAAAATCATAAAAACTGCTTTGAATTCATAGAGATAGGAGCTAAGTCTCTTTCTTGCTAACTTTCTCCGAATCTTTGACGTTACTTGGAGTTGGAAGAGTTGTAGACGTCAACTTAGCCTATGTAAATTTGCTAAAAAGTTTAGTGAATGCCTTCTTCTACATTATATAAAATGAGAGTAGCAATCACCTAATGCAGAATCTGAAAAAATGGTTTTATGATTACTTGGATGGCTTAAAAACTCCGAACCAAGGAGAAAGATTGGTTGGGGTATAGGAAATTCTAAGGGTTTGATATTAGGTGATGCCCGGCAGATTACTCGAAAATGATCTCATATCTCTTTACCAGCATCAAGAATCAAGATATTAATATACTATATAATCTAAAAATATATCATAAGTAATATATTAAATTTCTTAGGAACTTTATATTGTTAGAATTGTAATTAACCATATAATATTTCAAGTCAGTTTGGGTTAAATTTAAGATTAGGTTTTGGGCAATAAGAATCCAAACAGGTAACTTTTAAAGCATAGAAGTTCTTAAACAGATATCCCATATACGTGAAATGGGTATGGGATTCGGTTTACAATTGGGTATGAGACTGAGATTATCAGCACCCAAACACAATCATTGCCATCAGGGGCATAGCTTTCAAGGGGCCGGGAGGGGCGCCCGACCCCCCGAACTTTTCGCTCAGTAGTGTTATGTATGTACGTTTCGTATAGAATTTTTTAGATATATACGTTTTTGACCACCCGATTTTATTAAAAATAATTTTACTTATATAGAATTTTTAGGTCCGGTGACTTCCGACCCCCCGGTGGAAAATTTCAAGCTTCGCTACTGATTGCCATCACTAAAATGATTACTTATCAGAAACTAATCAAGAGTACAAAGCCTTGTAATTAATCAGGAGTTACTAACCAAGAAAAAAGCACAAATTGTGTTGTCAAATATGGAAAGAAGCCTTCCAATACCCTTCAGGGCTATAACTCCAGTAATTAGGCTTTTCAGTATCAGTAAGACTTAAATTAAGCAGGGCCTATGTTAAACAAACATGACAATCATCCTACTTGATGAAAAGGAAAACCCGTTTTTACCTAAAATTCTGGTACTTAGAAGCCGATATGTGTTGTGACATACTTTACAACTTATTGAGCTTAGGCGCGAGGGTTTTTGTTATTGGTCCACCATGAACACCAAATTCGTTAAACCTACATTCGATACACGGTCAAAATGGGGAAGTAATAAACTACCTAGAATCAAAGAGCATCAACTCTTGACATCGACTGCTGAATGAAGAATCACTCTTTATTATAAAACATGACACAAAAAACGCACACACTATAGAACACATATTTGTAAAAAGTGGGTACGAAAAATACATAAAACTTCATTAACACAAATGATGATGTTCGAGGGTATTTATACTCTTTAGAACTATATTTATCCATCTAGGAAACAGCGGGTGCCAAATACTAAAAGCCGTGTTGACACGTTTCTTTTCAAGCTAATATATCTTTTCAATTTTATGGTCCTGGGATTGCTCAAAATGTAAACATTAGTGCAGTGATGAGTTAGCAAAAAAATAATAAATGGTGACTTGGCAAAATACACAATTAGACAGGCTAATAATTTAAAAGCTAATTACATAAAATGTACGACAAACATAATAAGGTATTTCACTAATAAGTATAAATTTGATGCATATTTATCAAAAGACGACATTGGATTTGTTATATAAGCATTCATAATATATTAGTTTTCACCGGGGGCGGACCCAATGCTTTAGCAGCCATAGCATGGGTTACGGCTCAAGTGCGTATTCATAGTGTATTTTTTTTTATTTTTTTTTTCCGGTTTTATATCAAACATACCCCTATAATAATACAAGGATATCTAGCCAATCTAAACTTGTAAAATAATGGAGCCCGATTGAAACAATGGTCCAATTGCCCAGATTATTAATAATACGATTGAAATTGTAGCCCAATTAGTTAGCTATTTGTTTTACTTGATTTATTTATTGTTATTTTTTTATATTGTATGAATGCACGGTAAAAAAAAAAATTTGAGGATACCCCTTCTTTGTGTGTCATGGACTTTGCTACATACGAGATGTGAAGTCCATTGCACAGAATCATGACCATTCAATTTGATCGAGTGGAACTTCACTACACACATGGAGTATATAACACAAAGACGATGACATTTTAAATTAAAAAATTAAAACGTTTAATTACCCGATATAATTTTACCATACAATACTACACACCCTCTACAAACATCCAACAACCAACTCTTCCACCCACTTCTTATTTTGCTCTCCGGTTACCAAAACTCGAGTGGCGGACAAGTTTAAAAGATCATCCATACATTTATACAATTCCGCAAGACATAACAAACCGATACAAATGTTGTCCACAAACGGCTTCGACACTGCAACTGCCGCATCAATGTTCACTGCATTAAGCTCATGTTCAATCCTAAGAGTCATCCGATGCGATCTGCTAGGCAAGCTTATGGATTCCACTTGACCTTTGCTACTAAATTTTGAAAAAATAACCATTTTTTTGGGAAGCTCTATTGATCAGTAGAATTCTTCGCCCTTCCTTATCATAATAATAAAAGTAAAAGAGTTTAGCTAAATATAACTACATTCAGTTACTATATCTGAATGTAATAAATAGTTCGCAACCACTTGCAGGCCGCGATTAAGAACATAAGCGTGAAAAGGATGTGAAAATGTAATTTTGTTTAAAATATACCATTTTGTGTGGTTACAATTAAGAACACAGATTAAAAATCTGAAAAAAAAAGAACATCTAACTTTTGGTGGGCATCATCAAAAATAGGGAGTGTGAGCCTACATTTAGTAAAGAAGTGAACACCGAATGACTGAATACATGTTGGACCTCACCTCGATGTACCCCATTCATTTTTTACAATTAGATGTCTAAGTTCAAGCCTTGAAGCAACCAATAGTGGGTCGGATCACTAATGGGTCAAAACATGTAACTTTTGGTGGGCATCATCAAAAATAGGGAGTGCGAGCCTACATTTAGTAAAGAAGAGAACACCGAATGACTGAATACATGTTGGACCTCACCTCGATGTACCCCATTCATTTTTTACAATTAGATGTCTAAGTTCAAGCCTTGAAGCAACCAATAGTGGGTCGGATCACTAATGGGTCAAAACATGTAACTTTTGTGTCATGGGTAGGTTGACAAAACCTCTATTGTCGAATATGTTTAGATATTATAAATAATCAGGGTGTTATATATTATCACAAAAAATGTGTTATTTGAGTAGTTATTTAAATGTTTGAATAAAATGATTCAAGAGGTTTTAGGCTTTAAAATACATTCTCGGCGACTTTTGACACGTTTCCTTTTACGGTAAACTTTTTTTTATATTTCATCTGTTAGTGATACGGCGTAAGCCAAATTGACCCATTCATAAGTAAAAACCGATTCCCAAATTTTAAAAATAAATAAATTCTTTCATGGTTACTGAAACTATAATCATAGATTCTAGCTTACTTGTTGGCCAATAGTGTGCAGGGAGACTTGTTGAGACTCATGTATAAATGCTCCCTAAACGCAAATCTTCTTCTAAATTCTTCAATATCAACTCCTAGTAGACATGATTAATAGGATTAATAGTGATCCACGTATTTAGTTACGAAAGACATTAAACATTCTTTATGTTCCACTTATGTGTGTAAATTTGACAATGTTAATATCATGTAGTTACAAAAGACTTTATTGTGATAACATTAAGAGTATCAAATGAATCCACTGCTATGACTTACTATTAGTTTATTACAACTACTGATCATAAAGAGACAAGATTGAATTGTAAGAACATAAAACAAAATGGAAAAGGTGTTGGACGCACCAATAATATACGTAAAACATCGATTTTAACTACAATTATACTGTAGTATAAACTGCATTTAAAAGGGAACGCACAACCATATAAGCAAATTAGATAAAAGATGATAGCATTAGAAAATCAAGAAACCCATATAATATGTAGTTTAATTCCCAAATCCTTGTTGAAAATAATGCTCTTTAATCAACATTTAGATGGTTTGTAGTCTTACAGCAAGAAAATGACAAGAAAATGACAGGTGGTAGTGGATAGCAACTGAAATAAGAAGCCTTCTTTAGTGCAAATAAAGTTCATGACAATAGTGAACATAAAGTTCCGGTCCGAGTTTCGAGTTTCTTTGACCCGTTGTACCAACATATTTTCCCCTCAATTCACTGATCATAATTGCGAGTTAATCAAACCAGCCATAAATCTGATGTATACATAAAAATAGTACCCAAATAATCATGAGTAAGTAACTTCACAAAATCAACAGCCATTGAGCATCGTCTACTCATTCTTGAATGCAACATCAGCATAGTAATATTTATTAATAATCGTAGCTATTACCTTTTGCTAAGGATCCTTCTCCGTAGACTCATTTGCAGCATTCCCCTTTTTCTTCTCATCAGTTGCCTCTTACTCGGACAACGACATGTCGTTGGAAACCACTGTTTTCTCCCCTCTATTCATTGCTTCTTCGGTATCACTGAATAAAAATCCTGGTAATGATCATAGTTTAGGTATCTTAAATATCATAATATCATCCTATATTAACAGTGTTATGATCTTAAACATTAATATTCTTACCAAATTGAAGATGATCGATCCTCACTCCTTTGTGTTTTCTTATTACAGTGACTAAAATACCCACACAAGTTACCAATTATTCTATAGAAAGAAATATGTAATCTTTTAGAAAATCCCACGATAGCCTCCGCCATTAAAATGTAGCTACATCCAGCTAATAATCATTAACTCTGTTAATCAAAATGTTTACAGGTCAACCCAAACTGACCCATTTCAGCACGTACAATAATGCACTGTAAATTTCAATGGCGTAAACGCGCAGTGCCCAAGAAAACATATCAGATTAAAGAACTTACTTGAAACACCAGGATTAAAGGAATGAATATTTTCCTTTTGGTTTGGGTTAGGTATATCAATCAACTTCTGGTTAGCCAATATGCTTTCGCTTTCGGTCAACGCGACTTTTGTGATTGTTTCAACTATGTTGGGAATCATGATAAGCTCTACTGAATCACTGATCGTCATTTTGTGAGTCCATTTAAGCGGTAGAAACATTTTAAATAATATTTTAGGTGACTTTTAACTCATTTTCACCCACATGACCCATCTCATATTTAAAAGCTTTATCAGTTCTAAGTATCAGGTTGATCAGCATGTAAACCATATATATACAAATTATTATCATTTGTGAATAATTATATATCTGAGTTATAAATTCTAAAAGAAAAAACTTTGACATACCAATAAACAGGGGTCATTCGGTCATTATTTGTCACATTAAAATCAGCATGATACTTGGCTACAATGTAAATCAAGAAGGATGTTTGACCATACAAAGCTGCAATACGAACTTTAAGAATTGTAGTTATGGACTAATAATCTCTAGTTGATTTTGCACAAAAAAAGATACATATAGGTCTAGATTTTTTCTCTAATAACTGATAATCGACGTTCATTTGTTTCAAAATCATCTAAACCTAAAGTGCTCATCGTAAAGAAGTGATTTTAAAGGTAAATGATTTACCCAATAACCCTTACCATCAGCAACATCAACATGAGAACCAACTTTACCCACTAACCTTTACCATCAACAACATCAACATGAGTACCCCTTAAAATCAAATGAAAAGGGAAAGCAACTATCTTAAAGTTTGAACAAAGACCAATCATCGAAATAATAATCTGAATTCAAAATAACCCGAAAATCAATATAGATAAAAAGTAAACTTAACAAAATTCATCAAACTTTATTTAACGAAGCGTGACTATAGATCGATTAAAAAAACTTATCAGGTCGCTTCCAATGGCGATTGAAGATGAAGTTGAAAAGGCAAAACTGCCACCGAGAGTCGAAAGAAAAACCTGTTGTTTACCAATCTTCCCATTCATCAAGATTTACCAAAAATACAATATATGAAGAATCATCGTACCTGAATGAAATGAGATTCAGAAACGGGCTTCCCACGATTAGATTAACCAAAGCAACAGCAGATCTGAAGATGAAATGCTCTTAGTTAGGGTTTTTAACTTGAAACGGGTTATTGAATCTGCAAATTTGGTGATGGAAGGGAAAAATTAGTGTTTGGAAGATAAACAAACTTTGAATCACAAAAACCATCGATTTGTCATATTTGATTACCATTTAAGATAGAATGAAGCCAATGGTGGAGAATGTAGATGAGATCTATGTGAAACAATAAAAAGACTAAAATGACTAAAACACTGTGAATCGTAACTATAATCATACTGATAACAATCAGACAAGGATTAGATTATAGATCAAAGAAACTTATCAAAACCATAAACCCTAGCTTCTCAAACACCCAAACTTCCTTAAATCTCCACTGTTTCATGTTATAAAACCAGAAAACAATCAGAATCAAACGCTCAATCTCGTAAACACGTTCATCGAACATATTACACGAACAGATTTTTCGAATTAAGAGGTTGATGATGGAAGTCTGATGAAGAACAAGGGACGAACGGCGTTGAAAATTGGTTAGGGTTGAGAGACTACAGAAGAAAAGAATGACAAGTTTCACAAATTAGGGTTTCTAGGTGGCTAATATACCCGGGTCAAAACATGCGGGTATGGATACCATACGCGGATCCCGTGTAAAAATAACACATTTTCCCACTTTTTCCCGCCAAAAATCACAAATGCTTGCACCAGAACATGACATGTGTCCCAAACCTTATTCATATATTATATATATAGATAGTAATTGCGGAAATAGGCCCGTTTTTTAAGCTATTGCGGTGTCCCGATATATATTTGATCATTTAAACACTTAAATATTTCATGCCAAAATTTTGGCATGACTCGTTCGTAATACGGATATCTATTACGAGAACAAAACTTGTTTACAGTTCAATACCACGACTTAAAAACATCATAAAATGTAAAATGAGACACTGCATCAGACTCATGGGACTAAATAATTTAGGACTGCTAAACCTAGTAAGGATGCAAGTAAAGGCATCACCACCCATCTTAGTCATCCAGTATAACCTTACTGTTGGACGAACTGACGTTGTTGACTCTTTCCCGGACTTGTCACCAAACCTTATTCCATTTTGTAGTTCGCGAGCCTTTAATTCCCCGTGACTTGTATATCTCGTCCATTGACCTCAATATATATCACCTACATAAATACACTACAACATTAGCTATTGCTAAGCGAGAAGTCTTACTCATTATAACATAACAGAAACCTTTAACCCGTTGGTTAATTCCATTTTGAGTTATGTGAGGCATACCCCGCCTTTAGTGTAGTGCCCCACATGACACATATTACCTGTATTATGCCCGATGGTGTCATTGCACCACATGAATGCTTCCATAGGTATGCTATAACATACCCTACACAATTCAGCAAGTAGTTAGTTTATTCATATTAAGCAACTGGATCATGTGAATTTAATATTAGCATACCTAGGCCATAAGGCTCTACTCAGTTTCATGAGCTATAACTCATGTTAAATAAACCATGCATAACAGCTAAAGGTAATATAACCATGGATAACAAGTCACATACAACTCAATTGACCAAAGAAGGCCTTAGGTGCCTACGGTACCTCTTAGACATCCAATTTCTACTTCAGACTCGTTATTCCTTAGATTTCAAAACACAGCATCATTACATAATGAAAACCCTTTCGTATAAGTTAATATTAAATAACACTACACAGGTCTTAAATGGTCTTAATAAGAGTGAGAGAATAGTCAAAACCTTTTTAGAAGATCAGGATTCACATGGCCACGTGCCCAACCTACTAGCCCAGTTTTGGTAAACCTTCCAAACGATCTGTGAACCCGTTTTCTTCATGATATATATATATATATATATAGTGGGGATACTGCGAAAAGTGTGTTTTTCCTAGAAAGTCTAGGAAGCGATCTGGTCCATCCAATGGGTGTGTTTAAGGGTTGAGATTAAATCAATGACAATCTTGTAATATTTGAGTTTAATTAATTGATTGTTTTAAATGAGTAGGGGCAATTTTGTCAATGACCGGATTTTAAATCAATCAAAAAAACTGTCAGTTAATCACAACTCCTATTTTCACGCGAATTTCCCTCTCTCTCTAAAACCCACTTTTGGAAACCCCCAAAATCATACCAAATATACCTAAAATCATGGATGAATATAAGAGATTTTCCTTGTTCTATATACGTAAGATCAAGCTGTCATTGTACTACGTGTTTTACAAAGCGATTACGGGTGTTAACACACTGACTTCAGAGTGTTAAAACACACTGACTTCAACCTCTCTGACTGGTAAAACACATCACCAAGAACATGCTGAGTGTTAAAACACACTGACTTCAGAGTGTTAAAACACACTGACTTCAACCTTTCTGACTGGTAAAACACATCACCAAGAACATGCTGACTTCAGAGTGTTAAAACACACTGACTTCAGAGCGTTAAAACACACTGACTTCAACCTCTCTTACTGGTAAATCATTAAAACACATCACCAAGAACCAGATTATATATTGACTTCAGAGTGTTAAAACACACTGACTTCAACCTCTCGGACTGGTAAAACACATAACCAAGAACATGCTGATAGTTTTTCAGATAAACACATTGACTTCTAGATTTGAATTCGAAAACAACAAAAATACCGAAAATCATGGAATGTTAGTTAATGAAAAATAAATTCCAAAAATAAAATTAAAATGTGAAATTACATAGTTGCCCTTTTAGTTAAAATAACTCAATGCCACATGTCCAATTCTCATTGCTTCCTAGACTTTCTAGGAAAAATACACTTTCTACCCAACTCCTACTCTCTCTCTCTCTCTCTCTCTCTATATATATATATACATATATTTATATTCTACATGATTCAATTTATAGATATTTTAAGAGTTCTACAATAGGTTTTACCTCACACCATGTGTGGAGACCATATATTTGTAAACGACTCATTTTGAACCAAAATATACCATTTTGGTTTAGGCATTTCCCAAACAACTTAATTGGCTAGCAGCCTTTATCAAAATAGAGTTGGGTATCTAAAATACCAATTTTGAAGATACTTACTTGGGTATATACAAACCCACAAGAATTAACCTAAATTTTCACGCATAAACAAGGGATAATTCAATTGACAACTTGCAATCACAAATGATGACTAATTTAATAAACGGGTAGTAACTCACCTTGGCCCGTAGGAACGAATTACCATCTTGTATTTGGGTTCATTTTTCATTTTTCCTTCACAAACTCCATCCATGCCTTGTCTCTCACACGTCCTTAGGAGGTGTCTATATGGTTGTCGACTAGCTTGATTTCCACCAAGCTAATGTACCTAGCTTGTAGTTAAACATGAACCTCAAACTGTTAGATCACAATTCATTGATATCTATTTATCAGTGCTTGTGTCTAACGTTCATATCGATTTAACTATTCTTGTATTTAATCATAATATATATGCATTATTGCACATTTGACCTTTTAAAGTCAACACTCTTAATTACACATGTAGCCAAGATTATTTTCACATTACCCATAATTCATAACTCAATTCAAGAATAGAATTTCTAATCTATCATTTCAACATGTAAGACTCAAGTTATATCAAGTTGATCAAGTTTAACGCATTCAACATATCTCACATACTCATTCTTTCATTACAATCATATTTTAATTCAGTTGTACACTTTATCCCAGATACTATCTTTTATGCAACATGTTTAACCCATCCATGAAATTGTTGGAATAAGCTCATATGTAAGTGTTTTAGACACTTGAAACATGCAACAAAATGGTAATAGCATCTTACGATTACAATTGAAAGTCGGTTCAAGTGCGCTCAAATAACCTACTTAAGGTAATTTCTAAATCATCAATTTTCAGTGCTGCATTTTCTGCGCAGCAGCTGTTCATGACCTGTTTTGACCTTCTAAATGTCCAATTCAGGTCTTCATGTTCAAATACCAAACAAAATAGGCTCAGAGAGCTTTCCGAGCATATAAGGCTCGTATCTAGATCATTTTTGTATGATTTTATATGATTTTTTGAAAATCAGGACAGTAGCTAAAATTTTCCAAACAACATGCTGTCCACTTCGACCATGCAGCTGTAAATTGTTATATTGACTAACTATTCGATCAATTCAGGTCTTGGTGTTCAAACATAAGTTAAAATAGACACTTATACCTTTTCAAGTATGTAAGATTCAACTCCAATAAATATTCCTATGATTTTATATAATTCGTGCAAAACCACTTATAATCATCAAACTTAACCATTCAGCTTTGTTACTCCTTTTTGAGGCATTACAACAAACACCTAACGTGCATTATTCATGATCATCATGGAGTATTATCATGCTAAATCGGTGTATCCAAGTTTGATTTGGACTAATGAACTCAATCGATATCAATAACTGAATTCAAGTTCTAACAGGCATTTCATCGAGCATGTTTTGTGCATAAAAAATATTAGCACATTGTACAAGTCCCTAATGCATAAAAATCATTCTTGACACATGGTTTTCATCAATGTTCATCCAATGAACACATTTATCACAAAAGTATTCAATTTTGCTATTAATCTAGCATGCATAAGCAATAACCACATAGAGTTAACATTCTTATCCAAGATTCTACTAGTTCATCATCTTCTTTCAAGTTCATGCATTCTAGGTTTGAACATTAGTGCTATAAACTCAGTTCCAAATCATAATTTATCACAAAAATTGGCATAACTAACACTAGTAATCAACAATTGATCAAAGGTCTTACCAAAGGGGTGACCTAGGTCACGGTTGGAGCTTGCAAAACCGAAACCAAACAACCCCATGTATTGTAGGCTTCATCTCTTGCCATTCTAAGCTCTAGTTCCATGTTTTCACGCATCGAATCATCTTATTTTGAGCTTGATTGCAGGTTTGGAGGGTAAAGGGGGGTGATGGTGTAGTGAACGAGAGGAAGGGGGAGAAGAAGTCGGTTCTAGAACTGATCCCCACTTCACCTCTCTTTTACCCCCTAAAGTTTCTATATTTCCCCCTTTTTAACCCTTCTAATTTCAAGCTTTGTTTAATTTAATCCTTAATCAAATGTTTCCATAAATTTTGTCACAAAACAAGTTTTGGTATTTATCATTATGCCCCAAGATTATATATGTTCATATTTCTTATCTATTTTTAAGATAATCCTTAAAATTTCCTTTTATTATCACTAGGTTTGCTCTAAAAATATTAACCACTGAAAATTCATGAATTATAAATTCATATAAATTTTTGGGGTGTTACATTGGGACCATACCACAACCTCGTCATTCATCTATTTCGTATCATTATAAGTATTTTGGTCATTATTTTTGTTAAACAATATTTAGCTTTTTTAGTTTTATGTGTAAGAACACGCGTCATTTGAATGAATGGAGATTATGTAGTTTTATTTTGAGTTATTATTGTTTGACCTGACCCGAACATACAACCCGAAACATAATGACAGGAAAAAAAAATTGGTCCCATGACTCCTCACCCGAAACTTTTAGCCAAGCTCCGCCACTACACTTGTACGTGATTGTTTGAATATGATATATATGATAGTTACGTAAGTGTCACACCTTCTCTCTTCCACTACTTTCAACTATTTTCTATGCACTTGTAGTGAATTATGTGATAATATGTATTCTCAACAAATTTTTTGTTTTGAAACGAATATTATACAATAACTTAAAAGAAAAAGTCGATGGAAACCCCATTGGCTTTGCCTCCCCCTTCCCTCGTACTTTTACGATTTTGCAATTTTAGCCCATTGACTTTGGTACCTTCAAAGTTTTATAAAATGAAAAATTTAGTCTCTAAACTACTACTTAATTTTACAAATAGTTTGCTTTTCACACCCCAACTTTATCGTAGTTTCCTTCAGCCCCAACTTTGTTATAGTTTCCTTCTTACCCCAAAACTTTATCAAATTTTATCATTACCTTTTCTTAGCCCTTAAGTTTAGGAAATACAATTTTTAATCATTTAACTTTTTATGAACTTTGTAAATGGTACTTTGACTCCCTCGAGAGTTTTTGGCTTGACGATATAAATTCGAGTTAGTCGGCTCGCGTATAATACGTTATGATTGTACGATATAAATTCGATTTACGTTACGTTTTGATCCAATCGCAATGGGTTGGCAAAGGGTGTCCATTGTTAACAGGTCTTAAGAGTGCAGGAAATAAAAGATGGCAGGATAACAAGTGGCTTCATCCCCCAAACAGATGATCCATCCACCACCCATTATCCTACCTATTGTCTAAGGATCCTTGATCCATAATCCTAAAAGCTATTGTTCGAGTACAACCCAACATTGTTTCAAAACACCATCAAAACAAAAACCACTACCAAACTATAAAAAATGGGCTCCGGCCGCGTCTAGAAATGTCCATCATCGCCCATTTCTGCAGCTCACACCTTTGCTGCATCACCATCACCTTTACCAGCTCCTCCAGCTCTGGCATCACCTGCAGATCCTTAACCCCACTGCTGCCACCCTCAATTGCTAGGACCTCACCAGCCTCTTCTTCGTCATCCAGCTCAGCCAACCTAGCCTTCCAGCCCTCTATGTCCCAGTTGCTCTTGTCAAAGTTAGGATCATGAGCTTCTTGGGCCATCTGCAACTTGGTTTTATACATAGCAATGGCAGCGGAGACTTTAGCATCATTTGTGATTTCAGCCTTCTCCTGATCAGCAGTGATATGAGCCAGGACAAGTTCCCTCTTCACCAGATTGACATCGTTTTTGAGGGAGGCACTCTTCTGATCCTTGGCCAGCATGATCTTTTGGAGGTCCAAACATTTTAGCTCAACCTCTTCAATACTCCCTACGTAATCTTGGATTTCAGCAAATTTCTGCAAAAGAGATGATACAATTAAGGATCCCTTACCCTCAGTATGGAAGGATTATGTACAAGAATCACATTTAAGGATCAGTTATTCTTACCTCAGCAACGTATTCCTCGAACTGATGCTGGATCAGAGGCAGACCTTCAAGGGTATCAGCAGTCTTCCTTTTCTTTCCGCCCCTTCCCTTAGAAGTGGTTGCCTTGGGGATCGTGACAGATGGACTAGCAGCAGGCTTCTTCTTTGCGGATCGGATAACATCGAGGTTAGTGACACTGAAACGAGTAACAGACTTCGATGATTTTCCAGCACCTACACATCCAAAACAGATAAGTATCCTTATTTCATTTTTATTTAAACATTTAGTTATGCACAAAATGGGATACTTACTTGACATCGTAACAGAGCCTGAGGATACTTCTTGAGAATCCTGGGTATGTGCTTGAAATGATCTTATTGCAGGATCAAGATTCCGGAAAGCAGCAAGCCGTTCCTTCGTTGCAGGTGTTGTAATAATGTGTGAAACAGTAATAGCTGCAAAATAGAAACAAAGGGGTCAGTGATCCTCAGCGGAGATAGGATATCCTATGATCCTTCTATAAGGATCCTCTATCCTACCATGAGTAACCCATTTTCTTGGAAGATCCTTCCCATCAGGGATGGAATCCCTTCTGACAAAGAAGAATCGCCTTTTCCAGTTGGTGTCATTCTTAGTGGTTTTGAAGTTGGGGTGTTCTTCACCGGGTTTGTGTTTGAATAGATATCGATGAGATCCATGGCTCACAAGGTCGTACATTTCTGCTAACTCCGACATTCCCATATCAATACCTTCATGCTCAATGATTCTTTCAAGGGTATACAAGACCCTCCACATCATTGGCATTGCTTGGATGTAGGAGATGCCGGTGAGAGAGAAGAAAGATTGGGTGAAATCAGGAAATGGATACGAGTATCCTATCGTAAATGGGGTGACCGGAAAAGCTACCCAGGTTTCAGAAACAAAGTCGCTTAGGACGGTGGGGTCAAAAGCTTTAAAAACGGTGTTCGCCGGAAAACAATGGCGAATCCTGTCTATCTGTGGATCAGTAAAGCAGCATCGTTCCTTTGCAGAGTCTTCGATGATCCCCTGGCTCTTCAAAGGACTGTCCTTTGTGTGATCCTTAGCCGGTGAAGATCTTAGCATCATCTTGGTCATGATGATGGTGAAGAAGAAGGAACATAATGAGAATATGAAGAGAGAAAGGAAAGAGAAGTACCTGATCAGATCTTCGATTGAGGATTTAAAAGATGGAACGCACGAATTTAAATGCCTCCTAACCCTTATCTCTAACTTCAATTTATAATCATGATTTTGCAGGATAGTCACTTCAATGACGTCAGATTGGCAACGGCTAGTCAGGATGCAACGGCTATATATCCGTTGGTTTGTTACGGATAAGAACGAGAAAATATAACTCGTTTATTTACACTTCACTCCTTATATTTTGGGGGCAATTGTTAGGGGAGGATTTTTCAATAATCAGTGATCCTCAATTACTGTCGGGCTTAGGGATCCTCAATTCTATTTGATTTAGTGATCCTCAGAGAGTATTGTAGGATCAGGATCCAGGATCATCATAGTGATCCTTACACTAACGATTGTCTGCTTTGAATATGATGTTGTTTTGCAGGAGTACGTGCTTGGACTTGGTCTTGGCGATATTCCTGGAGCATATTCCCTTTTTATTCCGCACATGCTTGACTAATATGGACGTTATGAAGGTCGTGGAAGACTTGCATGAATTGCGGATAGTTAGTTAGCTTAGATATTTTCCAAATTTATAAGGGGATAGCGAGCTAAATTAGAACACTTGGCTATTTTTGGCTAAACACACACACTCGTTACTGCTCTCATCAGCTCTCGACTGTTTGCTCGGCGATTACACACTTTTTTGCACATTACACTCTAGTGATCCTTGTAACAAGCTCGCTATCATCCAAAGTTGTAATACATTTTCTGTTTAATCTGAGTTGGTGATCGGTAGTTTCCATCACCCGAGGTTTTTTATGCCGGAGATCAACTCTTGATCAAGGGCTTTTTCCTCGTATAAATCATTGTGTCACTTGTCCATTACATTTCTGAGTGATCCTTAATATTGTTCATTGATTCAAGCATCACACCTCACAACAGAAAGTTTGGTTGCATTATCTTAGCTTGATTTTTGACCAAAACAGTTTGGCGCCCACCGTGGGGCAATTGGTGCTT
Source organism: Helianthus tuberosus (assembly GCA_030545235.1). Taxonomy (NCBI): domain Eukaryota; kingdom Viridiplantae; phylum Streptophyta; class Magnoliopsida; order Asterales; family Asteraceae; genus Helianthus; species Helianthus tuberosus. Next base: position 141,305,247 of record CM060430.1, on the reverse strand, counting down.
CGTTCTTGAGAAATTATTGTTCTTGTGATCATTTCAGTTCATTACAACCAAGCAGATGGCTTCTTCAGCAAAGAACACGTCAAGCTCTATGCCGGCAATGAGATCTTCACAGGGCGTTCCTCCTTTGCCTCCACCACCTTCTGGATCCCAGAAGAATGCTGAAAATGCTGCGAAGAGACAAACCCCCATTTTTCCAAAACCACCAACTTTTTCTGTTTCCTCTAATCCTACTACTAATGATCTTTATACTCTGATTTTGCAGATGAGAAATCGCATGCAAGAGCAAGACAAAACCAATGAAATGATCCTCCATGAGATTGGTGATATCAACAAACAGAAGAAATCAGTGGAGGATCACTCTCCTCTGATACCAAGATCGTTGAATTTCGACACTCCAGTTGCAACTACCCTACAATCGGTAGTTCCAGACATCCAGTATCAAAGTGGTCCATTAGAAAGGCGTTATGGAACAGCAACTATGATTCAGGCATTTGGCTCTCACTTCCAGCCTCAAGGATCCTGTTTTCAGCCGTTGGGATCCTCATTTCAGCATCAGGGATCCTTCGTCAGCTCAGGAGGATATTTGGGAATGCATACGGTCCAAGGATCCTCCCAGGTCCAAGGATCATCTCAGGTTCAAGGATCCTCTCAGCCCCAAGGATCCTCCATGGTTCAAGGATCCTCCATGGCTCAAGGATCCTCCTCTCAGCCTCAAGGATCCTTTCAGGTTCAAGGATCCTCTCAGCATCAAGGATCCAACATCTTTCAGGATCAAGGATTCTTAAGAAGTATGCAGCCTCCAAGTGCGGATGTTCATCAAGGAGACTTCATACCAATGCAGACCATTGCTTCATCTGGTCCTTCGATCATACCAGAGTCCCGTCAATATGGATTCACATCTGGAATTCCAAATGTTTTGGTCAAAAATTACCTAAGCAATTATATGATCAAATTAGTTTTGTGAGGTAGTGTGCTAGTAATACTTTGTGAAAAATATGTTAACCAAGTTAATTGTAAAAACAGTTTCAGGATACGGCTCAGGATATAAAGCCGTATCTATGATCAAACAATGAGCAAAAAAGTAAAGGTTGACACGTGATCTACGAGGAAAGCCCTTGATCAATCTAGATCTCCGGCATAAAACCTCGGGAGCTGACAATCGTCGGCTGCCTTGTTCTTCTTATTGCTTGAATAACAGGATACAATGCAGGATATGATACGGATCAACTAAGTGTTACAATGCGATTCAAGTACAAGTGTGAATGTTCGTGAGTGGTTACAGGTGGTAGAGAGCTAGAGTGTATGAGAGATTGTGTGTGTGAAAGTTGTGTCTACCTATGATCCGACCACCCCTTTATATAGTAAAAGGAAACAACTAACTATGCTAAAAATCCGGGATATTATGCTAAAAATCCGGGATACTGAGATTATTTCCTTTCTGAACGTTGCCAGGCTGTATCAACTCGTTTTCCATGCGCATTCCAACTATAACTCCGGGATTTAAGCTTCCATAACCGTTATAACATTAATATCTTTGACCAATCTTCATAACTTTCCATAAAACACGTCAATCTTTAATGCTGACCGTTACAAGAGCTATTTTTCCGCCATCAACGTCCTTATCCTAACCAATTTGAGCGGGTCTTCAGGATGACTTGGTCTTCATGAACGTTAGTCCCTTGTAGCCAACGTATACAAGCAAATTGTTAGTAATAGTCAGGATACTGCCTCAGGATGTTACCAATATCCTGGTCCGGTATCCTGATCATATACAACTAATAGAAAATCAGGATACAAAGTCAGGATATGGGCTCAGAATTTCACCCATAACAATTGTCCCCAAAAATATAACTGTTGGATATCCTGATTCCAACGGGTATATTTTTTAGTCATTCCAACATGTCTGGTAAGGATATATGTTTTTTTCGATCTTGAGAAGCTTGACAGCTATCCCAAGCCTGTTCTGGTGAAAGAGGAGCCGTCTGTTGCTGCTGCCAAAGGTTTCTCTTATGATGACCTTGGCTTCACTGAATCTATCGAGCCCATGACCTCTTTCCCTAATAAGGTAAGTATCCAGATCTTATATCCCGTACACATATACTGAACCTGTATCCTGGTTAGTCTGTCTTTAATGATACTTGTATTTTGTAGGGTCTAAATCATCTGGTCGTCCTGCACGTAAAACAATTTTAATTTCCTGCAAGTAGAATAGTTTGACAGTTGAAGGTGGAGGGATCCTGAGTTTTCAGGACGAAGTCTTCAACTGTTTATGTAAATATGCTTTAAAAACTTAATTGTGTTCTTGGTGGATTGGTCTATTTTTGAGACGAAACCAATAATACAATCTTTTGGACTAATAATAATAAACCGACCTTTTAGTCTTATTTATTATGTTTTTATTTTGAAAGGTATGTTTTGAATATCCTGATCAAATATCCTGGTCAGGATACTGATGAAATGTCTTCTAAATGTTAGACAAAACATGGTTGAATATGACCTTTTAGAAAACATAGATCATTTAGATAAGGTTTTCGAGACTTGAAGAATAATAAATCATACCAGAAATACTTAGGTCATAATTTCCAACCTTAACCTTTGAATCCTTTGTAATGTCCCCGGTATGGATGTCCCCTGTCTGTGTAGGATATTGCATCAGTGCATGACATACTTGAGAATTTCTTTACTTAGCGATTAAACTTCGTAGCTTCTTATCCACAAAAGAACGTGTGTAATCATAGCTTGTTATATCTTTGCAATCTTGTTAAAAACTTTAGTTTTACTGGGGATAAACCCTTAATGTACTGGGGATAAACCCTTAGTATCCTGGGGAAAATCCCAAATTTTCGTGCGCTACAGGCGGGAGTGTATAAACTCCAAGACTTAGAAAGGTGAAAACCTTTAAACCTTAGAGAGTATGAAAATACCCTTTCGCGAGAGAGGGTGATCAATCCTCATATACCTTAAGGATCCAGAGTATAGCCAACAGTAACGAAATTGTCAGCCACTTTTACATGAACTGGTCCCGCCACCTTGAACTATCCCTGGATAACTTGCGCTCCAGGCGGGGTGTTTAAACCCAATTCGTGAGAAAGGTGAATACCTTTAAACCTGTGAAGGGATCAGGATCCCTTAAACGTGAGAGAGGGGGCCAATCCTCTAATCTTTCGAAGTATCCCGAGTGTGTATCCTGGAGCTATATCCCGAAGCATATTCTGCTAAACAACCTTAAACTAAGGTGGGTGTTAGCTTGGCTAACACCCCTCCGATGCTTAAGTTAGTATTGGGTTCAAATAAAATAAATTATATTTAAAAGAGACAGAATTCATACTATCTTGAGTTAGAAATTAAATTCTAAACTCACTTGAAATAGGCTTTGAGATGTATAGCATTCCAGGATCTTGGTAGTATATCCCCCTCCATATTCTTAAGCTGGTATGCTCCTTTTCCGGATTCCGATTCAATCTCATAGGGTCCTTCCCACTTTGGAGCCAACTTTCCATCAGCAGGATTCGTAGTATTCTGAAAAGCTTTCCTTAACACCCAATCTCCGACTTGGAACCTTCTAGTCCTTATATTCTTGTTATATGCTCTGGATATCCTCTGTTGATATGCCGCCATCCTTAGCTTTGCTGCATCTCTTGTCTCATCAATAGTATCCAGTCCTTGACATAAGATTTCAGGATTTGATTTGGGATCCCGTAGGCTTGATCTAGCTGTCGGTATCACCATTTCTGTCGGGATCACTGCTTCTGCCCCAAATACCAAAGAAAATGGGGTTTGCCCAGTAGCATTCTTCACAGTTGTTCTATCAGCCCATAGGACAAATGGTAGTTCCTCTGCCCATTTTCCTTTTTTGGCACCTAACCTCTTCTTTAAATTGTTGACGATTATCTTGTTCGAGGATTCTGCTTGTCCATTTGCTTGAGGATGCACTGGTGTTGACGTAATCATCTTAATTCCCCAACTTTTGCAAAAGTCAGTAGTTCTTTTGCTTATGAATTGAGAGCCATTGTCGCAAACTATCTCAGCTGGTACCCCAAATCTGGTCAGGATATTTCTCTTTATGAAGGATACCACTTCTTGATCCCTGACTTGGACAAATGCCTCGGCTTCAACCCACTTGGAGAAATAATCTGTCATTGCCAGCATAAAAACCTTTCCTCCTGGAGCCTTTGGAAGTTTTCCCACTATGTCCATTCCCCATTTCATAAATGGCCAAGGGGATACGATAGGATATAATGGTTCTGCAGGCTGATGCAGGATGTTGCCGTGTCTTTGACATGCATCGCATCTCTGAGCATACTCCGCGGCATCCTTTCTCATGGTCGGCCAGTAATATCCTGTTCTCAACACCTTTGAGAACAGAGATCTGTCCCAGTATGGTTGCCACAGTCTCCTTCGTGTATATCCTGAAGTACCTCCTTGGTTTCAGGATCTTCCAAGCACCTTAGGTATGGACCTGCAAGGGACTTCTTATACAAAATATTATTTATAATAGTAAAACAAGATACCTTCATCCTAAAAGCCTTAGGATTTGCATCCTTTGGTATATCTCCTTCTTGAAGATACTTCATAATTGGAGTCATCCAGGATTCAGGATCCTTCTCAGGATATCCATTATCAGGATCTTGGATACACGCTACTTCTTTATCCTGAGATTTGAAATGTTCTATTGCAGGATACAAGATGTGCACTATTGGTATCTGAGTTCCCTCCGGTATCCTGACAGTAGATCCTAAGTTTGCTAGAGCATCAGCTTCAGCATTCTTTTCTCTTGGTACCTGTTCAAGTATAAAAATTTCGAAATATCCTGCTAATTTTTTAACAATTTCAAGATATCCAGCTAACTTTTCGCCTTTTACTGCATAAGATCCATTGAAATGGTTAGTAATCAACAGGGAATCAACATATACTTGTAAATATCTAATATTCATATTTCTAGCCAATTCTAATCCTGCTATTAGAGCTTCATACTCGGCTTCATTATTGGTAGCAGAAAATTCACATCTAATAGCCTGGGGTAATATGTCCCCCTGTGGTGATTTTAGTAGTATACCCAAACCTACACCTCTTACATTAGATGCACCATCAGTATATAGTGTCCAAGATTCTATATTTTCTCCTAGTTGTTGCACTTCTAGGTCTACTTCATTTTGAATATCACTACTGAAATCAGCCACAAAGTCTGCTAGAGCCTGAGACTTTATAGCATTTCTAGGTTCATATATTAGATCATAGGCACTTAATTTTACTGACCACTTAGCCATCCTACCTGACATCTCGGGTTTCCTAAGCACACTTTTAACAGGATAGTTGGTTTTAACATGAATCCTATGTGTTTCAAAATAATGTCTAAGCTTTGTCGATGCCATAACTAGAGCCAATATTAATTTCTCTAAGTGTGAATATATAGTTTCAGCATCTAATAAACTTTTACTAACATAATAGACAGGATACTGCTGACCTTCGTGATCCTTAACCAAAACAGCACTTACTGCATTCCCTGATACTGCAAGATACAGGGATAATGGTTCACCATCCTCGGGCTTCATCATCAGAGGTGCGGTTGAAAGATATTGCTTTAATTCCTGTAAGGCTGCTTCATGTTTTTCTCCCCACTCGAACCTCTTATTCTTCTTCAGGATATCGTAGAATTCCTTACATTTTTCTGAGGATCTTGATATAAATCTGTTCAATGCCGCTACTCGTCCAGTTAATCTTTGCACATCTTTCATGTTGGATGGTGACTTGATATCCAGGATAGCTTTGATTTGTTCCGGGCTTGCTTCTATACCCCTTTTAGTCACCATATATCCTAAAAACTTTCCTGCCCCCACTCCAAAATGGCACTTGGCAGGATTTAGTTTCATATTGTACTGGTCCAGGATATCAAATGCTCCTTTAATATCCTGGAGATGATCCTCAGCCTTCTTGGATTTGACTACCATATCATCAATGTACACCTCCATGGTGTCCCCCAGTTTGTCTTAAACATCATGTTCACCAATCTCTGGTACGTTGCACCTGCATTTATCAAACCAAAGGGCATAGCAGTATAACAATAAATACCTGTTGGTGTCATGAAAGCAGTATCCTCCTGGTCTGAAGGTTCCATTTGGATCTGCTGGAATCCTGAGGATGCATCCATGAAGGTTAAGATCTCATGACCGGCAGTAGCATCTACCATCGAATCTATATGAGGTAGAGGAAACGGGTCTTTGGGACAGGCTTTGTTTAAGTCTGTGTAATCTACACAAACCCTCCATTTCCCATTTTTCTTTTGTACCACGACTACATTTGCAAGCCATTTAGGAAACTTCACTTCTCTAATCATCTTGCTCCTTAGTAGTCTTTCAACTTCCTCTTGGATGATCGCATTTCGCTCCGGAGCAAATTTCCTTCTCTTTTGTTGGACCGGCTTGAATGACCTGTCAATACCGAGCTTATGTGTTATAATATCCTTGGAAATACCTGTCATATCCTCATGCTTCCATGCGAATGTTGACATCCTGCATTTCAAAAAGTTAGTTAACTGATTTTCAATATCCTGAGGGATATTGGCTCCTACGAGCACCGAGATATCTTGATTATCCTGATCCAGGATAATTTTCTTTACATCCTGCTCTGAAGCCTCCACGATATCCTGGGCCCGCATCTTTAATTGCTATGCTGCATTAGGCTTGGTTGAGGATTTCATCGAGGATGAGTAACATTCCTTTGCCTCCAGTTGATCACTTTCCACCTTGACAACCCCCCAAGGAGTAGGGATCTTGATACACTGATGATAGGTTGATGGCACAGCTTTCATATCATGGATCCATGGCCTACCCAATATGATATTGTAGCAGGATAAGGAGTCCATGACACAGAAGCGTTGTATTGAGTTGACCCCTTCAACATACACGGGCAACTTTATCTCCCCTACGGTATTCTTTGCTTCTCCACTAAACCCTACAAGCACAGTGGACTTTGAGGTAATCTCTATCTCGGGGATGTTCATTCTCTTCAAGGTTTCCAATTGGATGATGTTGACTGAGCTGCCATTATCCACCAGTATCCTGCGTACAAAGTGATTAGCAACATATAAAGTTATTACCAGAGCATCATGATGAGGATCCTGGACAGTATCCCTGTCATCACTATCGAACGTGATCATTTTATCAGTCGTGAGGGTCGATATCCTGGTTGACTTATTCCCCCTTTCGGCCTTAGCCTCCTTTGCATGTCTTTTGGCTGCAGAATAAGAAGTTCCGCAAATATCGGACCCTCCTGAGATAAAGTTAATTATCTTGGCGTCGGCGGGAGGTGATGCTGCTCGTTCAGGATCCTTCTCAATATCCTGACCCCTATTCTTCTTTCTGCCCAGAAGATCCTTCAGATGTCCTTTGCTTAGTAGGTAGCTTATTTTTTTCCTCAGGGCAATGCAATCCTCAGTAACATGCCCGAAATCCTCATGGAAGGCGCACCATTTGGACTTATCCTTCCAATCAGCTTTTTGTTGATTCTTCCGAGGCCACCTGGCTTTATCTCCCAAACCCTGCATAGCATACATTAGTTCAGGTATATTAACAGAAAAACAATATTCTGACAATTCAGGATACTCCTCAGGATCCTCATTTTCAACAGCGTTCACTTTTTTGCTATCATTCCTGTCATAAGACAATTCAGGATACTCCTCAGGATCCTCATTTTCAACTTGCCCCATGGTGGGCGCCAAATTGTTTTGGTCAAAAATTACCTAAGCAATTATATGATCAAATTAGTTTTGTGAGGTAGTGTGCTAGTAATACTTTGTGAAAAATATGTTAACCAAGTTAATTGTAAAAACAGTTTCAGGATACGGTTCAGGATATAAAGCCGTATCTATGATCAAACAATGAGCAAAAAAGTAAAGGTTGACACGTGATGTACGAGGAAAGCCCTTGATCAATCTAGATCTCCGGCATAAAACCTCGGGAGCTGACAATCGTCGGCTGCCTTGTTCTTCTTATTGCTTGAATAACAGGATACAATGCAGGATATGATACGGATCAACTAAGTGTTACAATGCGATTCAAGTACAAGTGTGAATGTTCGTGAGTGGTTACAGGTGGTAGAGAGCTAGAGTGTATGAGAGATTGTGTGTGTGAAAGTTGTGTCTACCTATGATCCGATCACCCCTTTATATAGTAAAAGGAAACAACTAACTATGCTAAAAATCCGGGATATTATGCTAAAAATCCGGGATACTGAGATTATTTCCTTTCTGAACGTTGCCAGGCTGTATCAACTCGTTTTCCACGCGCATTCCAACTATAACTCCGGGATTTAAGCTTCCATAACCGTTATAACATTAATATCTTTGACCAATCTTCGTAACTTTCCATAAAACACGTCAATCTTCAATGCTGATCGTTACAAGAGCTATTTTTCCGCCATCAACGTCCTTATCCTAACCAATTTGAGCGGGTCTTCAGGATGACTTGGTCTTCATGAACGTTAGTCCCTTGTAGCCAACGTATACAAGCAAATTGTTAGTAATAGTCAGGATACTGCCTCAGGATGTTACCAATATCCTGGTCCGGTATCCTGATCATATACAACTAATAGAAAATCAGGATACAAAGTCAGGATATGGGCTCAGAATTTCACCCATAACACCAAACATGAATCCTCTGGGAGGTAACACTTTTAATAATTTATATAACACTAACCATGGCTCCATGCAGGATACATGTATCAATCAAGCTATGGCTAGGGAATTACAGAAGCTTAAGGATATGATATCCAGTGTTCCAGGAGTGGTCAAGCCCATTCCTGAGATCGCAGACGGTAGCCATAGGATATCTCGTTTTGCACCACCCTTATGTGATGCTGAGATACCCAAAAGATTCCAGATACCATCTATGAAGCTATATGATGGTTCAACGGATCCAGAGGAACATGTAGCTCAATACAGGGAGAGGATGGAGATCAATCCAATTCCTGAGAGGTTAAAAGAAGCATGTCTATGCAAGGGATTTGGATCCACACTCACAGGATCTGCTCTTAAATGGCTGCTAAGTCTTCCCCCTTTCTCTATTACTTCATTTGCTAATCTAGTTAATCTGTTTAATAGTCAATTCTCTTGTAGTAGAAAATTTGAACTTTTAACTAGTGATGTTTATAGGGTAACACAAGGTCAAAATGAATCACTTAGAGATTACATCACTAAGTTTAGTAAAGAATCCTTAGACATTCCTAACCTGGATATTGCTACGGCTGTAGAAGCCTTTAAAATGGGATTGCTTAGGGATTCATTATTCTATGATGATCTTGTCATGACCCCTTGCAGGAATCACGATGAAGTAAGAACCAGGGCCCTTAGATTCATCCGATTAGAAGATGATAAAAGGATTCAGGAAAGACTGACAAGATCCTCAAAAGAGGAAAAGCAAGGATCCTACTTCAGGAACAACAAATCAAAGTCCTACAACAAATCTGATAACCAGAACGTGCATGCAGTGGAACAGGAAGAGGATGATGAGGATTATCCTCCCATTTCTGAATACTATTTTTCTGTTGATAACAATGAACTAATTCTTGCAATGCAGAATCTAGGTGAGAAAGCTAGGTGGCCAAGGAAAAGTGATAAACCAGCTACTACAAAGGATAAGTCCAAGTGGTGTGCATATCATGAGGATTTCGGGCATCTCACTGAAGAGTGTATTGCACTTAGAAAGGAAATTGGTTACTTGTTAAGCAAGGGGCATTTGAAGGAGCTTTTGGGATGAAAGAAGTCAAGGATCCAGGATCCTGAAAGGATCCCAGAAAGGGCTCCTGCTCCTCCAGCAGACGCACAAGTTATAAACTTCATATCTGGTGGATCAGACATTTGTGGTACCTCCTTTTCAGCAGCCAAAAGACATGCCAAGGAAACCAAGATGGATAATGGAGACAGACCCATCCGGACCTCCATTGTTACCCAGGATAAAGTTATAACCTTTGATGAGGATGATCGTGTTGATGTCCAGGATCCTCATCATGATGGTCTTGTTATTACCTTATTTATTTCTAATCATTTTGTCCGCTGGATCCTGATAGATGGAGGAAGCTCAGTAAACATCATCCAGCTTGATGTCCTCAAGAAAATGAACATCCCTGAATCAGACATTGTCCCAAGATCCTTAGTACTTGTGGGATTCAGTGGAGAAACCAAGAATACATTGGGGGACATCAAACTTCCCATCTATATTGAAGGACTTCATTCTTATCAAAAATTTTGTGTTATAGATTGCTTATCATGTTGTAATGTTATCCTTGGCAGGCCGTGGATACATGACATGAAAGCAGTCCCATCCACATATCATAAATGCGTAAAGCTTCCTAGTCCATGGGGAGTGGTGAAAATTGAGAGTGATCAACAAGAAGCTAAAAATTGTTACACATCATCAATGAAGCCAGCCTCAAGACCAAGGGAGCAATAGCAACTAAAGTATCCTCCAAGAGATGTATTGGAGGCAAGAGAACAGGATTTGAAAGAAATCCTTATGGATCCCCATGATCCTGAATCCAGGATCTTCATAGGATCAGGGATCCTTAGCGATATTGAACAGGATCTAGTATCATTCCTTAAAAGAAGGAAAACTACCTTTGCCTGGAAGCATGAAGACATGACAGGTATATCTAAAGATATAATTACTCATAAACTCGGCATTGACAGGTCATTCAAGCCAATTCATCAAAAAAGAAGGAAGTTTGCACCTGAAAGAAATGCTATTATCCAGGAGGAGGTAGATAAACTACTTCGGGCAGGTATGATAAGAGAGGTTAAGTATCCAAGGTGGCTAGCCAATGTGGTTGTTGTTCAAAAGAAAAATGGAAAGTGGAGGGTATGTGTCGATTTTACTGATTTAAACAAGGCATGTCCCAAGGATCCTTTCCTATTACCCCACATTGACTCCATGGTGGATGCTACCGCGGGTCATGAGTTGTTGACTTTTATGGATGCTTCATCTGGATTTCAACAAATTCAGATGGAACCATTTGATCAAGAGGATACAGCCGTTATGACCCCAACTGGTATATATTGTTATATTGCTATGCCATTTGGACTAAGGAATGCAGGTGCTACTTATCAAAGGCTAGTCAATATGATGTTCAAGGAACAAATTGGACACACTATGGAAGTCTATATAGATGACATGGTGGTTAAGTCCAAGAAAGCTGAGGATCACCTTAAAGACTTGGAGGAAGCATTCAATATCCTTGATAAATTTAATATGAAACTAAATCCTTCCAAGTGTCATTTTGGTGTTAAAGCAGGTAAATTCTTAGGATATATGGTGACTAAGAGGGGCATTGAAGCAAGTCCAGAGCAGATTAAGGCTATTGTGAATATCAAATCTCCTGCCAATGCCAAGGATGTGCAAAGATTGACAGGTAGGATCGCAGCCTTGAACAGGTTCATATCCAAATCCTCAGAAAAGTGCAAGGAATTCTATGACATCCTGAGGAAGAACAAGAAATTTGAATGGACTGAGAAGCATGAAAGTGCCCTCAAAGCTCTTAAGGATTACCTATCCTCAGCCCCCGCTTTGATGAAACCAGAAAAGGGGGATATATTATCCTTATACCTAGTAGTATCCTCAAAAGCAGTAAGTGCGGTCCTTGTTAAGGATCACCAAGGTACACAACATCCTGTTTATTATGTAAGTAAGAGTTTACTTGATGCTGAATCCAGGTATTCACACTTAGAGAAACTTATCCTTGCATTAATCATGGCATCTACTAAATTAAGACATTATTTTGAGACTCATGCCATTATTGTTAAGACTAATTTTCCAATTAAGAATGTTCTCAGGAAACCTGAAATGTCAGGAAGGATGGCCAAATGGGCAGTGAAGCTTAGTGCTTATGATATAAGATATGAGCCTAGAACTGCCATTAAATCCCAGGCCTTAGCTGACTTTGTGGCAGATTTCAGTAGTGACTTGCAAAAGGAAGCTGAGTTAGAAGTCCAACAGCTTGAAGAAACTAAGGATCCTTGGATACTCTTCACTGATGGAGCCTCTAATGTCAAAGGAACAGGACTTGGAATACTACTAAAATCGCCACAGGTGTCACACCCCCAAAATCCACCCGCGGAGTATCACCGCTTGGAGGCGTGACTGACCAGGATCAAGCCACCAATCATATTGAACATAGTAAGTATTAAATGTAAACAACCAAACCAATATGAAAGGTGTTCAAAACATAAGTGTAAATTCAATGTTTAGCGGAAGCATAAATAAACCCAATCATAAGTAGCAATTTCAAATGTTTAAATGTTGTTCATAACATCCACACACTGTGCCCACAACGACCGTGCCTCCCGTGCAAGCTCTATAAGTACCTAAGGTCCTGCAAGGCATGTAACAGAGAGTCAACAACTAGTTGAGCGAGTTCACAGTGAGTTTGTTTAGTTATAGTGTTCATAATGTAGTTCGTATGTTCATTTAGTAATCATGTATCGTATGTATCGTATCGCGGCCCTCTAGGCATGTTTGCGAAGTATAGTGGGGATTTCCCATGTTTGCTAGACTAGTTACATTTGTATCGCGGCCCTCCAGGCATGTGTGCGAAGGTTAGTATATGTATCGCGGCCAACCCAGGCATGTGTGCGAAGATTAGTATATGTATCGCGGCCATCCAGGCATGTGTGCGAAGAATTGTATTTGTATCGCGGCCATCCAGGCATGTGTGCGAAGAGTTGTATTTGTATCGCGGCCATCCAGGCATGTGTGCGAAGATCGTTTAAATTAGTATAACCAGTCTAGTCTGTTCTTATCCATAATCCTTCCTCTACCGGGAATCATATATCTAAGTTCCATAAACTGAACGAATAAATAATCCAACCCATTCCCATCCTGGGAATCCCATGCCTTGGCTGTGTGAACTCACCTTGGTTTGCTCGGTATGCTAAGTGTATGCTCGCAAGTAAATCAATCACTTCCTAGAGTAAGCACGTATAGAATAATCAGTTTGTGTTCAAGTGGTTCACGTATAAACATGTAACACGTATTCGAGATCTCACAAGTCATGTATATCATTTTACAGCAGTTAAATATCTTAGTTAACTTCTAACAGAGTTAAGTCATGTTACTGTGCAAAAAATTCAAGTCGGCGAAACACATAAGTTGGCGAATCACAATATTGACGAAACACATATCCTGTTTCGTCGAGTCTTGTTTGGCGAAACAGGATTTCTATCTCGTCGACTTTCCTTGGCGAAACACTTTCTGTTTCGCCAAGATGTCTGTTTCGTCGAGTTATCAGTTACGTCGTATAATCAGTTACGTGAAAAATCTGTTACATGGTAACCCTAATTCTGTCGTCACATCATGCGAGGTATTGGAACAATCATCATACAATCATACCGTCATCACTAAGACAAATCAAAACAATATGCCTATCAATTATCAACTAATATACTCAGTAGTCTAGACTCATTAGATCTATACACAAACTCATCATTGAAATAACCATTCATGGCCGACAAGATTATATTGTTGTCATGTTGCTATATGATTAAACACCAATATAATATAATTCTATTGAACCACAATAAAGGACCACATGTAAGTCTGACCGAATTTATATGGAATATTGGTTTAATTGGACCACAAATTGATAACTCACATGCATATATGGAATATTAAAACGGCTGACAGTTTACACAAACATGCTATCGACTTTGAAGTTCTTCATCTTTCACGTGTATTGTCAGTATATTCGCACATAAACCGATATCAGCCATTAACATACAATCAACTAATTATTCATGCAAGATACTATCAACTACTAGTGATTCCAACTATACAGTTAACAAGCAATTCATGTAAAGGTTGGACACTAACCGGAAATCTGAGTTGATCAAAATGATATTGCAAATGAGGGAAAGGGTTTCTACTGTTGCCGTCGTTCTCTAGGGATAGATGCTCTAGGGTTTTCGGTTGTGATGATAAGTTTCACGAATGAAACAGTTTTGTGATATAAAACTCGCGTAACAAGGTTGGGCCCATAACTGGGCTTCGGCGTATAACTGGGCCGGCGAAACAGTTTTGTTTCGTCGAGTTCGGGTTGGCGAAACAGTCTTGTTTCGTCGAGATGTCTTATGGCGAAACACTATTGTTTCGAGTATATTCATGTGTTACACAGTTTAGGTGATTTTCTAAAATACTAAGTCACATGTTATCATATCAATCACATACATGCAACACTCACAAAACCATACGTTTTATCATATCACAATGTACAGTTACAAGTCAAACAACTAAACAGTCAAAGTCAACGTGCATTAAATGCGAATAAAGAATGTCGGAAATTCGAGTTGTCACATTATCCCCAACTTGAAAGAAATTTCGTCCCGAAATTTAGCATGCGGTTACTGAGGAAGCTAATGGTGTGACGTTGTTTACCTGTTTCGTATCGCGGCTCCCCGAGCATGTTTGCGAAGGTTACTGGTTTTCCTGGGGTGTCACATTATCCCCCCGTTGATTTGGAATTTCGTCCCGAAATTTCTGCATTGGTAGCTTCAGCCTCAATAGTTGTTGCATTGGTTCCGAATAACTGGGGATATTTGGGTTCCATTTGATCTTCGCGCTCCCAGGTGAACTTTGGGCCGCGGCGAGAGTTCCAACGAACTCGTACAAGAGGGATTCTCGTGTTCTTGAGGACCTTAACATCCCGGTCCGTGATTTCAACAGGTTCCTCGACGAAGTGCAACCGCTCGTCGATAGTGAGTTCCTTTAAGGGAACTATGTGGGTCTCATCTGACGTACACTTCTTCAGATTCGACACGTGAAAGACGTTGTGAACTGCACTGAGTTCAGGTGATAAGTTCAATCTTGTAAGCCACCTTGCCTATTTTCTCAATAACTTCGAAAGGTCCGACGTATCGTGGATTGAGTTTGCCGCATTTGCCAAAACGAACCACACCCTTCCAGGGTGAAACTTTAAGTAACGCTCGATCCCCAACTTGGAATTCGAGTAGTTTCCTGTCTAAGTCAGCGTATGCTTTCTGACGGTCGCGTGCTGCCGCCATGCGTTGTCGTATTTGTGCAATCTTTTCTGTAGTATCGACTACTATTTCTGGACCTGTGATTTGACTATCTCCCACCTCTGCCCAACAGAGAGGTGACCGGCATTTACGCCCGTACAATGCTTCGAATGGAGCAGCTTTAATGCTGGTGTGGTAGCTGTTATTGTATGAAAATTCCACGAGTGGCAAATGTTTTTCCCAACCATTGCCAAAGTCAATTACGCACGCCCGAAGCATGTCTTCTAGAGTTTGAATAGTGCGCTCAGACTGCCCATCCGTCTGAGGATGATAAGCTGTGCTCATGTCTAATCGAGAGCCAAAAGATTTATGCATTGCTTGCCACAGTTCTGAAGTAAAACGTGCGTCTCGATCAGAGATGATAGAGGTTGGCACACCGTGCCTCGAGACCACTTCTTTCAAGTAGATGCCTGCTAAGGTAGAGAACTTGTCTGTTTCTTTGATGGCCAAGAAGTGAGCAGACTTTGTGAGTCGATCCACGATCACCCAAATAGTATCATTTCCGCGCTGAGATCTAGGTAGGCCAGTAACAAAATCCATGGAAATTTGCTCCCATTTCCATTGTGGTATCTCTGGTTGTTGGAGTGGACCTGACGGTTTCTGATATTCTGCCTTGACTCTCGCACAAGTCAAGCATTTGCTAACGTATGTGGCTATGTGGGCCTTCATGCTAGGCCACCAGTATGTGGTTTTGATGTCGTGGTACATTTTATCCGAACCAGGATGTACCGAGTAGCGAGACTTGTGAGCTTCATCCATTACCAGCTCGCGTAAGTTGCCGTACAGTGGGACCCAAATGCGTCCTGTGACGTAGTAAGCACCATCTTCCTTCTGTTCTAAACGTTGTCTTGAGCCACGTAGGGCTTCAGCCCTGACATTTTCTGGTTTCAATGCTTCTACCTGAGCATCTCGTATCTGGGAAGGAAGACTAGACTGTATGGTGAGTTGTAAAGCTCGCACGCGCTTAGGCGCAGTGTCCTTTCGACTGAGGGCGTCAGCCACAACATTGGCTTTGCCTGGGTGGTACCTGATTGAGCATTCGTAGTCATTTAACAGTTCAACCCATCGTCGCTGTCGCATATTCAGTTCTTTCTGTTTGAAGATATGTTCGAGGCTTCTGTGATCAGTGTAGATTGCGTACTTGGTACCATACAAGTAGTGTCGCCATATCTTGAGTGCAAAGACAACCGCTCCCAGCTCTAGGTCGTGTGTCGTATAATTCCGTTCGTGAATCTTAAGTTGGCGCGAAGCATAAGCAATAACTTTATCCCTCTGCATCAATACACATCCAAGACCTTGGATAGATGCGTCGCAGTAGACTACGAAATCATCCATGCCTTCAGGCAATGAGAGGATAGGTGCGCTTCAGAGTCTATCCTTTAAGTGTTGGAACGCTGTTTCCTGTGCATTACCCCAACGATAAACAACACCCTTCTGCGTCAGTAGTGTAAGTGGCTGAGCAATTTTTGAGAAGTCTTTGATGAACCTTCTGTAGTAACCTGCCAAACCCAAGAATTGGCGTATTTCAGTTGGTGTACGAGGCGCAGGCCAATTCTTGATCGAATCTACCTTGGATGGATCTACATGAATTCCATCCTTGTTCACCACGTGGCCTAAAAAGTGGACTTCACGAAGCCAGAAGTCACATTTAGAAAACTTAGCGTATAGCTGTTCCGTTCGTAGGAGTTCCAGTATAAGTCATAGGTGCTGCTCGTGTTCCTCCTGACTTTTCGAATAAATCAGGATGTCGTCGATGAAAACAATGACGAACTTGTCGAGATAGGGTTTGCACACCCTGTTCATAAGATCCATAAATACGGCAGGCGCGTTCGTTAGCCCAAATGGCATGACCATAAACTCGTAGTGGCCGTAGCGAGTTCTAAATGCTGTTTTAGAGACGTCCTCATCCCGGACTCTCAGCTGATGGTACCCTGACCTTAAGTCTATCTTGGAGTAGTAGCTCGACCCTTGCAGCTGGTCGAATAAATCATCTATGCGCGGAAGAGGATAACGATTCTTGATCGTCACCTTGTTGAGTTCACGGTAGTCTATACACATCCTGAACGTACCGTCTTTCTTCTTTACGAATAACACTGGAGCTCCCCAGGGCGAAGAGCTAGGACGTATAAAACCCTTTTCCAAGAGTTCTTGTAGCTGCTTTGACAGTTCTTCCAGTTCCGTTGGAGCTAAGCGATAAGGCGCTCGAGCTATGGGTGCTGCTCCTGGAGCTAGCTCGATCTGAAATTCGACCTGACGATGAGGCGGTAACCCAGGTAACTCTTCAGGAAACACTTGAGGAAAGTCGCGTACAACAGGAATATCCTCTAGCTTCTTCCCTTTCGTCGATGTATCTGTAACGAGTGCTAAAATAGCTGTGTGGCCCTTTCGCAAACACTTCTGAGCCTTCAAGAAAGAAATGATGCCACTCACGACACCACTTTTGTCGCCTTGAACTTCGAGAGGTTCTTTTCCAGTACGGGAATTGCGAATAATCTTCTCTTTGCATAGGATATCTGCTTACTGTTGGGAAATCCAATCTATCCCAATGACGATGTCGAAACCACCCAAGACTATGGGAATGAGGTTGATGGAGAATGTCTGACCAACTAAGACGAGGTTACAATCCTTGACTACCAGAAGATTGCTGACCGGTGATCTGATAGTCATCAATCTTTCGCTGTCGTGCCTGAGACTGAACTGAAGTTGAACCCTTGCTGAAGGTTCCATCCCACCTTCTCTTGTTGTCACTGGGAATAGCAGAAGTAGTAGTGGTAGCACCAATGCGTCTAGGCAGCTTGTTCTGTTCCACTGCCTTGTCTGTGAGACGATGAGCAAGATGAGTAACATCTTGAATAGTAGCAAGGTTAGCAGAAGTCACATGACTTTGAATCTCTGATACTAAGCATTTGAGGTACAGCTCAATGCGCTTGATGGGAGGATCTACCATAGTAGGGCACAAAGTTGCCAGTTCGTTAGTTAGCTTCGTGTACGCCTCTATTTCTGACCCCGTCATCTTCAGGTTAAAGGACTCCACTTCCAACTTGTGGATGGCATCATAACTACTGTATTCACGTTTGATCAGTTCCTTAGAATCATTCCATGGGGTGGCATTAGCAGCCGCCAGCCCCAGTATCGTAACTTGCGCGTTCCACCAAGTTTGCGCAGTGCCTTCGAGAACATCAGTGGCATATTTCATCTAACGAGCCTCAGGTCATTCGCACCTTCGAAGGCCGATTCGAGTTCCTCGAAC
Source organism: Helianthus tuberosus (assembly GCA_030545235.1). Classification (NCBI taxonomy): domain Eukaryota; kingdom Viridiplantae; phylum Streptophyta; class Magnoliopsida; order Asterales; family Asteraceae; genus Helianthus; species Helianthus tuberosus. The sequence continues at coordinate 141,286,939 of CM060430.1, read as the reverse complement.
TAATGGAGGAGTCCAACAGCTCCTTCAGTGTCGCTGAAAGTAGTAGTACGACAGTCCATAAAAGTCGTGTATGTGCACACAGGTGGCTGAGCGTGTTGACTTGTCGTGTGCGTAAGAGTAAGCATACTTGAGCACGAGTGTTGGTTTACGAGAGTAGGATCTAAAGATCCTATAGTAAGTGGTGATGGCAGGTTACACCTCCTGCCTGGGCAGCTGCGAGTGCTGCAGTAACTTGTTCAGTGATCGAAGCCGCCAACCGGGCTTGAGTTAGGTTAACGCGTCCACCCATGATCTTGACATCAAGGAGAACATGTGGGTGAGAGGTTCGCGAATAGTGCGAAGAGAGTGGGCACATAAGCGTTTTCAAGCAGTAACGAATAGTAGGCAATATAATCTAAGCATACCACGAGCAAAGTTCTATGTAGTTCTAGCATGTAGGTAAAGTAACATGAATAGTAGTACCTATAATGTTGAGCCTTGCACGTGGAGCGAAGCGTCGTTGTGGATCGTTGAGCACTGTTCTGGTTATAGTCTGGTTTTAACAAAAATCGTTTTCCCTTTATTAAAACCAAGTTCTCTATAACCAATGGCTCTGATACCAATCTGTCACACCCCCAAAATCCACCCGCGGAGTATCACCGCTTGGAGGCGTGACTGACCAGGATCAAGCCACCAATCATATTGAACATAGTAAGTATTAAATGTAAACAACCAAACCAATATGAAAGGTGTTCAAAACATAAGTGTAAATTCAATGTTTAGCGGAAGCATAAATAAACCCAATCATAAGTAGCAATTTCAAATGTTTAAATGTTGTTCATAACATCCACACACTGTGCCCACAACGACCGTGCCTCCCGTGCAAGCTCTATAAGTACCTAAGGTCCTACAAGGCATGTAACAGAGAGTCAACAACTAGTTGAGCGAGTTCACAGTGAGTTTGTTTAGTTATAGTGTTCATAATGTAGTTCGTATGTTCATTTAGTAATCATGTATCGTATGTATCGTATCGCGGCCCTCTAGGCATGTTTGCGAAGTATAGTGGGGATTTCCCATGTTTGCTAGACTAGTTACATTTGTATCGCGGCCCTCCAGGCATGTGTGCGAAGGTTAGTATATGTATCGCGGCCAACCCAGGCATGTGTGCGAAGATTAGTATATGTATCGCGGCCATCCAGGCATGTGTGCGAAGAATTGTATTTGTATCGCGGCCATCCAGGCATGTGTGCGAAGAGTTGTATTTGTATCGCGGCCATCCAGGCATGTGTGCGAAGATCGTTTAAATTAGTATAACCAGTCTAGTCTGTTCTTATCCATAATCCTTCCTCTACCGGGAATCATATATCTAAGTTCCATAAACTGAACGAATAAATAATCCAACCCATTCCCATCCTGGGAATCCCATGCCTTGGCTGTGTGAACTCACCTTGGTTTGCTCGGTATGCTAAGTGTATGCTCGCAAGTAAATCAATCACTTCCTAGAGTAAGCACGTATAGAATAATCAGTTTGTGTTCAAGTGGTTCACGTATAAACATGTAACACGTATTCGAGATCTCACAAGTCATGTATATCATTTTACAGCAGTTAAATATCTTAGTTAACTTCTAACAGAGTTAAGTCATGTTACTGTGCAAAACATTCAAGTCGGCGAAACACATAAGTTGGCGAATCACAATATTGACGAAACACATATCCTGTTTCGTCGAGTCTTGTTTGGCGAAACAGGATTTCTATCTCGTCGACTTTCCTTGGCGAAACACTTTCTGTTTCGCCAAGATGTCTGTTTCGTCGAGTTATCAGTTACATCGTATAATCAGTTACGTGAAAAATCTGTTACATGGTAACCCTAATTCTGTCGTCACATCATGCGAGGTATTGGAACAATCATCATACAATCATACCGTCATCACTAAGACAAATCAAAACAATATGCCTATCAATTATCAACTAATATACTCAGTAGTCTAGACTCATTAGATCTATACACAAACTCATCATTGAAATAACCATTCATGGCCGACAAGATTATATTGTTGTCATGTTGCTATATGATTAAACACCAATATAATATAATTCTATTGAACCACAATAAAGGACCACATGTAAGTCTGACCGAATTTATATGGAATATTGGTTTAATTGGACCACAAATTGATAACTCACATGCATATATGGAATATTAAAACGGCTGACAGTTTACACAAACATGCTATCGACTTTGAAGTTCTTCATCTTTCACGTGTATTGTCAGTATATTCGCACATAAACCGATATCAGCCATTAACATACAATCAACTAATTATTCATGCAAGATACTATCAACTACTAGTGATTCCAACTATACAGTTAACAAGCAATTCATGTAAAGGTTGGACACTAACCGGAAATCTGAGTTGATCAAAATGATATTGCAAATGAGGGAAAGGGTTTCTACTGTTGCCGTCGTTCTCTAGGGATAGATGCTCTAGGGTTTTCGGTTGTGATGATAAGTTTCACGAATGAAACAGTTTTGTGATATAAAACTCGCGTAACAAGGTTGGGCCCATAACTGGGCTTCGGCGTATAACTGGGCCGGCGAAACAGTTTTGTTTCGTCGAGTTCGGGTTGGCGAAACAGTCTTGTTTCGTCGAGATGTCTTATGGCGAAACACTATTGTTTCGAGTATATTCATGTGTTACACAGTTTAGGTGATTTTCTAAAATACTAAGTCACATGTTATCATATCAATCACATACATGCAACACTCACAAAACCATACGTTTTATCATATCACAATGTACAGTTACAAGTCAAACAACTAAACAGTCAAAGTCAACGTGCATTAAATGCGAATAAAGAATGTCGGAAATTCGAGTTGTCACAACAGGGGGACATAATACCCCACTCCATAGCTTGTGAGTTTCAAACTACTAATAATGAGGCTGAATATGAAGCCTTGATAGCTGGTTTGCAAATTGCCAAGCATATGAGGATCAGGTATCTTGAGGTACATGTAGATTCATTATTAATCACTAATCACTTTAATGGATCCTATGCTGTTAAAGGTGAAAAACTAATCAAATATTTAGAGATAGTCAAAGAATTGGCACTCTCTTTTGTTTCCTTTAGTTTGACACAGGTACCAAGGGAAGAGAATGCAGAGGCTGATGCATTAGCCAATCTAGGATCATCCTTGAAGATTATGTAAGTAAGAGTTTACTTGATGCTGAATCCATGTATTCACACTTAGAGAAACTTATCCTTGCATTAATCATGGCATCTACTAAATTAAGACATTATTTTAAGACTCATGCCATTATTGTTAAGACTAATTTTCCAATTAAGAATGTTCTCAGGAAACCTGAAATGTCAGGAAGGATGGCCAAATGGGCAGTGAAGCTTAGTGCTTATGATATAAGATATGAGCCTAGAACTGCCATTAAATCCCAGGCCTTAGCTGACTTTGTGGCAGATTTCAGTAGTGACTTGCAAAAGGAAGCTGAGTTAGAAGTCCAACAGCTTGAAGAAACTAAGGATTCTTGGATACTCTTCACTGATGGAGCCTCTAATGTCAAAGGAACAGGACTTGGAATACTACTAAAATCACCACAGGGGGACATAATACCCCACTCCATAGCTTGTGAGTTTCAAACTACTAATAATGAGGCTGAATATGAAGCCTTGATAGCTGGTTTGCAAATTGCCAAGCATATGAGGATCAGGTATCTTGAGGTACATGTAGATTCATTATTAATCACTAATCACTTTAATGGATCCTATGCTGTTAAAGGTGAAAAACTAATCAAATATTTAGAGATAGTCAAAGAATTGGCACTCTCTTTTGTTTCCTTTAGTTTGACACAGGTACCAAGGGAAGAGAATGCAGAGGCTGATGCATTAGCCAATCTAGGATCATCCTTGAAGATTATGTAAGTAAGAGTTTACTTGATGCTGAATCCAGGTATTCACACTTAGAGAAACTTATCCTTGCATTAATCATGGCATCTACTAAATTAAGACATTATTTTAAGACTCATGCCATTATTGTTAAGACTAATTTTCCAATTAAGAATGTTCTCAGGAAACCTGAAATGTCAGGAAGGATGGCCAAATGGGCAGTGAAGCTTAGTGCTTATGATATAAGATATGAGCCTAGAACTGCCATTAAATCCCAGGCCTTAGCTGACTTTGTGGCAGATTTCAGTAGTGACTTGCAAAAGGAAGCTGAGTTAGAAGTCCAACAGCTTGAAGAAACTAAGGATTCTTGGATACTCTTCACTGATGGAGCCTCTAATGTCAAAGGAACAGGACTTGGAATACTACTAAAATCACCACAGGGGGACATAATACCCCACTCCATAGCTTGTGAGTTTCAAACTACTAATAATGAGGCTGAATATGAAGCCTTGATAGCTGGTTTGCAAATTGCCAAGCATATGAGGATCAGGTATCTTGAGGTACATGTAGATTCATTATTAATCACTAATCACTTTAATGGATCCTATGCTGTTAAAGGTGAAAAACTAATCAAATATTTAGAGATAGTCAAAGAATTGGCACTCTCTTTTGTTTCCTTTAGTTTGACACAGGTACCAAGGGAAGAGAATGCAGAGGCTGATGCATTAGCCAATCTAGGATCATCCTTGAAGATTATGTAAGTAAGAGTTTACTTGATGCTGAATCCAGGTATTCACACTTAGAGAAACTTATCCTTGCATTAATCATGGCATCTACTAAATTAAGACATTATTTTAAGACTCATGCCATTATTGTTAAGACTAATTTTCCAATTAAGAATGTTCTCAGGAAACCTGAAATGTCAGGAAGGATGGCCAAATGGGCAGTGAAGCTTAGTGCTTATGATATAAGATATGAGCCTAGAACTGCCATTAAATCCCAGGCCTTAGCTGACTTTGTGGCAGATTTCAGTAGTGACTTGCAAAAGGAAGCTGAGTTAGAAGTCCAACAGCTTGAAGAAACTAAGGATCCTTGGATACTCTTCACTGATGGAGCCTCTAATGTCAAAGGAACAGGACTTGGAATACTACTAAAATCGCCACAGGGGGACATAATACCCCACTCCATAGCTTGTGAGTTTCAAACTACTAATAATGAGGCTGAATATGAAGCCTTGATAGCTGGTTTGCAAATTGCCAAGCATATGAGGATCAGGTATCTTGAGGTACATGTAGATTCATTATTAATCACTAATCACTTTAATGGATCCTATGCTGTTAAAGGTGAAAAACTAATCAAATATTTAGAGATAGTCAAAGAATTGGCACTCTCTTTTGTTTCCTTTAGTTTGACACAGGTACCAAGGGAAGAGAATGCAGAGGCTGATGCATTAGCCAATCTAGGATCATCCTTGAAGATCCCGAATGATATCAGGATCCCTATTATCCACATCCTGACACCTGCTATCGAGGATCATGTAGCCATGGAGATAGGAGAGGATTCTGCAATCATCCCTAGTGATGATACTCAATCTCATTCAGGATCATGGATCCTTCCAATCATGAGATACATACAACGTGGAGAGATTCCTACAGGAGAAAACCCTAGGCCTTTCAAAATCAAGGTATCTCAATTTACAATATTGAATAATATGTTATATAAACGATCTCTTGCAGGACCATATCTAAGATGCATTGAGGATCCTGAAATCCAAGAAGTCCTAAAGGATTTCCATGAAGGAGATTGTGGAAACCACACTGGGGGCAAGGCATTATTCTCAAGGATCCTGAGGACAGGATACTATTGGCCTACAATGAAGAAGGATGCTGTGGATTATGCTAAGAAGTGTGATCCTTGTCAGAGACATAGTAATATCCTTCACCAACCAGCAGAACTTTTGCATCCTATATCCTCCTCTTGGCCATTTATGAGATGGGGAATGGATATAGTTGGTAAGCTTCCTAAGGCACCTGGTGGAAAAGTATTCATGCTTGCTATGACTGATTACTTCTCCAAGTGGATAGAGGCTGAAGCCTTTGCTCAAGTCAGAGAAAAGGAAGTGATATCCTTTATTAAAAGAAATATTATTACTAGATTTGGTATCCCTTCTGAAATTGTTTGTGATAATGGATCCCAATTTATTGGGAATAGAACTACTAACTTTTGTGACAGTTGGGGGATTAAGATGATAACATCAACACCAGTCCACCCACAAGCTAATGGTCAGGCAGAATCATCCAACAAGATTATCATCAACAATTTGAAGAAAAAGCTTGGATCCAAGAAAGGAAAGTGGGCAGAAGAACTACCTTATGTACTATGGGCTGATAGGACAACTCCCAAGAATGCCACTGGCCAAACTCCATTTTCTTTGGTATTTGGGGCAGAATCAGTGATCCCTACAGAGATGGTGGTTCCTACTGCAAGAACAAGCATTCCTGATCCTGAAGGAAATGCTGAAAACTTGGTTCAAGATTTGGATACTATAGAAGAACTCAGGGATTTGGCAAGGATAAGGATGGCCAGTTATCAACAAAGGATGGCTGGAGCTTACAACAAAAATGTCAGGATCAGGAAATTCCAAGTTGGTGATATGGTGTTGAGGAAAGCATTTCAGAATACCACTAATCCCGCTGATGGAAAGTTGGCACCAAAGTGGGAAGGCCCTTACTTGATCGAAGCTGAGGCAGGAAAGGGGGCATATCGATTGCTAACAATGGAAGGTGATTTGCTACCAAGAGCTTGGAATGCTGTCCACTTAAAGAAATACTTCATGTAATAAGGATCCATGATCCTTACCTGACAAGTATCCTTGAAGGATCCTTACAGGACAGATGATCGTCATTTTGGTAATATTCTAATCTCAAACTATTTCATTCTTTGATTATATTATATAAGGATAAGGATCTTGCATCCTTTATCCTCCTTTCACTTGATTCTGAGTTTTGAAGGTTCAGGTATCCTTAACAAAGGATTGAGTATCCACAGAAGTATCCAGTTATTTGGGCTTGACCCCAGTTTGGGCCTGTCCCCAGTATCGCCAGTAGCGCACGATGATCCTGGTATAGTTCATGGCAATGGGACCAGTGCTCGCTTTAGGGGCTGACAATTTCATTGTACTGGCTGTATTCAGGATCCTACGTATAATGGTAGACGTACCATACATCCGTTCCTAAGGTTTCTAACGTTTTCACGTTAGCTAAGGTTTTGGCATTTTCATGTCACTAAGTTTGGATAGTCTCCAGTGAGGGCCATACTCCAGTTTACACACGATCCTTTGGGCTTGTCCCCAGTTATCCTTTGGGCTTGTCCCCAGTTATCCTTTGGGCTTGTCCCCAGTTATCCTTTGGGCTTGTCCCCAGAATTGTTGGGCTTGTCCCCAGTTACTAACTTTTATCTTATATTGGCTTAGTCCCAAGTTGTATCCTATTTCAGGTTTTTTGAAGCTAAACGACCAAGGATCCTTGATATCTTTTACTAAGGTTTGTCTTTTGGTTATCCTGATTATAAGTGTTAAAGGTTAGGATCCTAACTTGGATTCTCAGGTATGATCCTTAATTGCTTTGATTTTATTTATCATTCACATGAGTGACCCTTATCCTTTGACAACTGAACTTATGATCCTTAAACTACACTACTTTTCAGAACTTACTGTAACACCCTTATAATTTCTACTTGAATTTAGTAGTAAATCATACAATTTTATGTAAAAGATGTCCAAACTATAGCATAAGTTTGGATGATTAAGTTCATACGTAGCAAAACATTAGTCAACTAACAACTAATTCAAACATTCATAGTTAATTAGCTAAAAGATTACATTTCCAAAAACATTGTCTATTTAGATAACGCGGAAGCTTCAAAAGTTGTGTTCGGTTCTTTAACATGCTTGATTGTCGTCCACATCCTTGCAAACCCTGAAACTAAAGATTTTTAACAAATCTTAGTGTTAAAGTTCTTAGAAATATTACATAATCGAAATTATGCTCAAAAACGAATTCAATTAACGAGAATATACCAAATTCAGCAAATGATACAGGACTCTACCGTAACTTACGGTAGACACCGTAAGTTACAGTAGATCCTGGAAATAATGGTCCACCATAAATCACTAGGATCCTGCCGTAACCTTTTGGCCTCTACCGTAAATTACGGTACCACCGTAATTTACGGTAGTCCCTGAAAGGTTATGTTTTGTCTTCTTTATTTATTTCAGCCAAATCCAACTTCTTGGATATTTCGTTTTAAATAAACAACACACTAAATTCTTGTATTTTGATATATCAATTATTAATCGATAATAAAAGACCAATCAATCGTATCATGTAGCAATATCTATGCTTTATTTGGTTATTCGACCCGTTTGGCTCATCTACGGAATCTTCCAATACGATGACTACCAACGAGATCTTATCCATCCTTGACCCATTATTCAATTTAGCGAACACCATCGCTTTTAAAATTTACACAACTTCTATTCTACAATACGACTATTCGTAATTTAACAAAATTTCACTCAAGTAACGGTCAAGTTACATACCTTCAAAGTAAGCCTTTCAAACGCGATTCGCCGCCCGCTTGTCCACTTGACGCTCCTGCGTCCTTTCCTATAGAGTTCATTTATAACATGTTTAGAACTCCTTTAAAGCATATATCGCGTAGTAAGCCGAAACATCAAACATCAAAATTATGTGTTTCAACTTTGAAATTTCAGTTTTAAGCCTTCTTTGAGGCATTTTCACAAACACTTTAAGGGCAGAATTTTATATCATTCATATTCAAGTTCATAGCTTGCTATTTAGCTAAACTTAATATCAATAAAGCTTTTGTATAACATTTAAACATCATAATTTCTGAAATCACTTTCTATGATCAAATTACACTAGAATAATCATTCTAAACCCTAGTGTTTACTAGTTTCCCACAAAACCCATGAATCACCTTCATTGTGTTCATGAGATTTCCAGAAATTAGCCATGTTTTCACATGTTATTGTCTAGGTTTTACTCCTAGACACTATACCATGCCTATTCTAACCAAATAACTAACATGCATCCTCAATTTCAGATTTCCCAAATTCATGAGAATTTCAAACAGAGAATTAACATCAAATTTTACATACCTTGTAACCCCCTTGTGATGAGGATCACTAATCTATGTTCGGACTTTGCTTTGGACTGAGTTTGATCCTTCAATTTAGAGATTTTGTGAGACTTAGGGTTTTGATGAACTTGGTCCCCCCCCTGCTCCTTGTCTGATCGATCTCACACACGTATGTGTGTTTTTGATTTTTATTTTTCTTGTTTTAATTATATTAGTTTCAATTTAAGCACTTTCAGCCCTTCAACTATCATTTGGTTCTAACTTTTAGTGTTTTAACCCATTGTAAGTCACTACAAGGCTTTTAACTGACTAGGTTATTTTAATCCTAGTTAGTTCACTGGTTTATTTAGCAGCATTATATTTAAAATAAATGATTTACATTTTCGGGGTATTACAAGTCCACCCCCCTTAAAAAGGGTTTCGTCCCCGAAACCAAAGTACGTACCGAATAGTGTGGGGTAGAGACGTCGCATCTCTTCTTCGGATTCCAATGTGGTGTCCGAACCTTTCCTATGCTCCCACTTGATCTTGACTTGATCGATTTGTTTATTTCGCAAGTGCTTAATCTTTCGATCTAAAACTTCTATGGGCCTTACAATATAATTCAAGCGATCCTCCACTTCGATATCATCGTAGTGAATATAAGTTATCTCATCTGCTAGACACTTCCGAAGATGTGACACATGAAATGTGCTATGAATTCCGCTTAGTTCCTCCGGTAGTTCAAGGCGGTAAGCTACCTTTCCTACCCGTTCTATGATCGCAAACGGCCCTATAAACCTCGGGCTTAATTTTCCTCTTTTTCTAAACCTGATAACCCCCTTCCATGGGGATACTTTGAGCATGACCTTGTCGCCAGCCTGGAATTCGATTGGCCTATTCCTTTTGTCAGCATACGCCTTTTGTCTATCTTGAGCCGCTTTCAAGTGTGCTCGGACCACATCAATCTTTTCATTTGTGGCTCGTACTATATCTTGGTGGGCGAGTTCACGTGGACCCACTTCACCCCAACATACCGGGGTTCGGCATTTCCTACCATAGAGCATTTCGTACGGTGCCATCTTAATACTAGCATGGTAGCTGTTGTTATACGAAAACTCGACCAATGGTAGGTAAACATCCCAACTTCCTCCAAAGTCGATTATACCCGCCCGTAGCATGTCCTCCAATGTTTGTATTGTTCTTTCACTCTGTCCATCTGTTTGAGGATGGTACACAGTGCTAATGAACAACTTGGTACCCATCTGTTCTTGGAAATCTCGCCAGAAATTTGAAGTGAACCGAGTATCCCTATCAGACACGATGGATACCGGTACTCCATGACGTGCTATTATTTCATTAGTGTAAACTTCTGACATCTTTTCTGACGTATAAGTCTCACAAATCGGAATGAAGTGAGCACTTTTCGTCAATCTATCCACCACTACCCATATGGCATCGAAACCTCGGTTTGTCTTTGGTAGTTTGGTTAATAGGTCCATCGTAATATGTTCCCATTTCCAAACCGGAATTTCCAACGGTTGGAGTTTACCATATGGTTTTTGGTGCTCCGCCTTGACTTATAAACATGTCAAGCATTTTTCCACGTACTTCACCACATCTCTTTTCATTCCGGGCCACCAATAATTTTGTTTTAAGTCGTTATACATTTTGGTCGCTCCCGGATGGATGGAATAACGGGACTTATGAGCTTCATCAAGTAGAAGCTTTTTAACTCCACATGTGTTAGGAACCCAAATTCTACTGAAACGTGTTTTCAAACCGTGTTTGCCTACTTCGAGATCTTTAACTTGACCAACGATCCTTTCCTTCTTCCAGTTTTCCGTCTTTACTGCTTCATCTTGTGCTCCTCGGATTCGTTCAAGTAAGCCCGAAGTCACAATGAGCTGCAACGATCGTACTCGTATCGGGGCATAGTCTGCCTTTCGGCTCAACACATCGGCCACCACATTGGCTTTCCCGGGGTGGTAATGTATTTCACAATCATAATCTTTGACCGTTTCTAGCCATCGCCTTTGTCGCATATTTAACTCCTTCTGATCGAAGAAGTATTTCAAGCTCTTGTGATCGGTGAATATGGTGCACTTTACTCCATATAAGTAGTGCCTTCATATTTTTAATGCAAATACCACCGCAGCCAACTCGAGATCGTGCGTGGGATATTTCTTCTCGTGTATCTTCAATTGCCTCGAGGCATAAGCTATAACTTTGCCCCGTTGCATCAAAACGCATCCGAGCCCCGATAGTGAAGCATCCGAATAAACCACCATGTCTTCGACTCCGTCCGGCAATGTCAGTACCGGAGCTTGAGTTAACTTCTCTTATAGCGTTTGAAACGCTCTTTCTTGATCTACACCCCAAATGAACTTTTCTTCCTTCCGGGTTAGTTTTGTTAGCGGTGACGCAATCTTGGAGAAATCTTGAATGAATCTCCTATAGTATCCCGCAAGCCCCAAAAAGCTTCTAATTTCCGAAGGGTTCTTCGGAGGATTCCATTTTGACACGGCCTCGATCTTTTACGGATCCACCAATACTCCGTCGGCACTTATGATGTGGCCAAGAAATTGTACCTCTCGTAACCAAAAGGCACACTTAGAGAATTTCGCATACAACCTTTCTCATCTAAGCGTCTCTAACACCTCTTGTAAGTGGTGTGCATGTTCAGCTTCGCTTTTCGAATACACCAAAATATCATCGATAAACACGATGACTGACTTATCCAACATTGGCTTGCAAACCCGGTTCATGAGGTCCATGAAAGCCGCAGGTGCATTTGTTAGCCCGAATGACATCACGAGGAATTCGTAATGTCCGTATCTCGTGTGGAAAGCCGTCTTCGGCACATCTTCCTCCTTGACCTTTAGTTGGTGATACCCCGATCTAAGGTCAATTTTTGAAAACCAGTTCGCACCTTGTAATTGGTCAAATAAATCATCTATCCTCGGAAGCGGGTATCGGTTCTTTACCGTTAGTTTATTTAACTCCCGGTAATCGATACACATGCGCATGCTTCCGTCCTTCTTTTTCACGAACAGTACCGGTGCGCCCCAAGGAGACACACTCGGCCTTATGAATCCTTTGTCAAGCAGGTCTTGAATTTGGGACATCAACTCTTGTAATTCCGACGGTGCGAGTCGGCATGGTGCTTTAGCTACGGGTTTTGCGCCCGGAATCAATTTGATCCCGAACTCTACTTCCCGTTCAGGCGGTATCCCCGGTAAATCCTCCGGAAACACATCTTCATAGTCTCGTACTACCGGTACATCTTCAATCTTCAGTGATTCTTTCTCGGGCTCATTTGCATATATCATGAATGCCTTGCATCCTTGCTTCATAAGCTTGTGAGCTTTCAGCATTGAGCATACTATGGGGTTGCCTCCTTTTTCACCAAAGATAGTGACGTGTTTCCCGCTCGGAGATATTAGCTTTATCTCCTTACGAAAACACACGACCTTCGCGTGGTGCTGAGATAGCCAATCCATCCCAACGACTACTTGAAATTCCCCCATTGACATCGGGATTAGGTCTATCAAGTATTCCTCATCATCGATGCTTAATTTGCAGCCTCGACAAACATCACAAACTATAAAACTTTTGTTGTCCCCTATTTCAACTTCTAAGGGCACAGATAATTTCGTCAATACAAATGAAGGATGTCGAATAAATCCATGCGAAATGAAGGATTTATTCGCACCCGTATAAAACAATACACGTGCTGGAATTGAGTTAATTGTGAATATACCTGAGACCACATCGGGTTCTGTTTTCGCTTCAGCCGCGGTAAGTTGGAAGGACCTAGCCTTCGCTTTGGGAGCTTCTGCTGGAGACTCTTTTGTGTCTCTCTTTCCAACCAACTCGGGGCATTCAGACTTTTTGCGGCCGGGTTGATAGCATTTGTAACAAACAGAAACTTTTCCGGGACATAGTGATGCAGTGTGCCCCGTCTTCCCACATACCGAACTCTACTTCCCATTCAGGCGGTATCCCCGGTAAATCCTCCGGAAACACATCTTCATAGTCTCGTACTACCGGTACATCTTCAATCTTCAGTGATTCTTTCTCGGGCTCATTTGCGTATATCATGAATGCCTTGCATCCTTGCTTCATAAGCTTGTGAGCTTTCAGCATTGAGCATACTATGGGGTTGCCTCCTTTTTCACCAAAGATAGTGACGTGTTTCCCGCTCGGAGATATTAGCTTTATCTCCTTACGAAAACACACGACCTTCGCGTGGTGCTGAGATAGCCAATCCATCCCAACGACTACTTGAAATTCCCCCATTGACATCGGGATTAGGTCTATCAAGTATTCCTCATCATCGATGCTTAATTTGCAGCCTCGACAAACATCACAAACTATAAAACTTTTGTTGTCCCCTATTTCAACTTCTAAGGGCACAGATAATTTCGTCAATACAAATGAAGGATGTCGAATAAATCCATGCGAAATGAAGGATTTATTCGCACCCGTATAAAACAATACACGTGCTGGAATTGAGTTAATTGTGAATATACCTGAGACCACATCGGGTTCTGTTTTCGCTTCAGCCGCGGTAAGTTGGAAGGACCTAGCCTTCGCTTTGGGAGCTTCTGCTGGAGACTCTTTTGTGTCTCTCTTTCCAACCAACTCGGGGCATTCAGACTTTTTGCGGCCGGGTTGATAGCATTTGTAACAAACGGAAACTTTTCCGGGACATAGTGATGCAGTGTGCCCCGTCTTCCCACATACCGGACACGACTTGTCTTTGAAGCGGCACTCACCTTTGTGCCCCTTTCCACATACTTTGCAACTTGGAGACCCGCCTTTAGCCTCCACTTTCTTCCCCGATTCAGCAGTTCTAGCTTTCTTTGTAGGGCTTGGATTCACATCCAGTGCCCTTCGCTCACCCCTTTCAACTTGCTTTTTTAACTCGATTTCCCGCTCCCGGGCGGTGTTGATGATTTCTGTGAGAGTTTCATACTTTGAGGGAGTCATAAACTCCCGGTATTCAGCACTCAGCATGTTGTAATAGTAGTATATCTTCTACTCTTCAGTGGTGACTAACTCGTCACAAAATCTCAGCTTATCCATGAAGATGCCCGTGATCTTATCAATTGATTCTCCCTTTTGTCTTAACTGGATAAATTCCCCTTTGATCCTGTTGATAACTGCTTTGGGACTATGGTGTTTAAGGAACGTCACCTTAAACTCATCCCAAGTCATGACCCTTGCCGCTTCGGCTCCCATTTCCTTCTTTTTATTGTCCCACCAATCCTTGGCTTGATTTCTCAATTGACCCGTTCCGTAAGCAACAAAGTCACCTACGTCACAGTGGGTTCGTTCAAACACTCCTTCGACGTCCCTTATCCATCTTTGGCAGATTATCGGGTCAACTTCCCCGTTATAGATTGGCGGTTTGCACGCCATAAATTCTTTATATGAGCACCCTTTACGTTCTCCCGTTTTATCTTTCATAAGGTTGATACTATCCTCCAACCTTTTAACTCGCTCTTCGACAAGCGACAACACCGTGTTTTGAATTTTGTCTATAAACCCGGATAGACTTCCTTCAATTGCCTTCCCTACTTCTTCGGCAATTATCTCTTTCATTTGTTCGGTGCTTGTTTGCACCGGATTATCATCGTTTCCATCAGACATCTTGACACTGAAATGTTTACATTTAAACGTTAAACATTTCATTCATAACATTGCTTCATTTGTTTCGGTTTAGCCAAGTTCTTAACTTGCTTTAACCGTTCACATTTAATGCACTTTCCGGGTTTGAGTGTGTTAACACGCTCTTCCCATGCACATCAATTCCTTTCTCATTCTTACATAAGACATAATTTGTTAACATAATAAGTTAATTCTTACCGGACGATCGATCAAGCTTGAACCGAACACTTAGTTGACAACCTTAAGCTCTGATACCAACTTGTAACACCCTTATAATTTCTACTTGAATTTAGTAGTAAATCATACAATTTTATGTAAAAGATGTCCAAACTATAGCATAAGTTTGGATGATTAAGTTCATACGTAGCAAAACATTAGTCAACTAACAACTAATTCAAACATTCATAGTTAATTAGCTAAAAGATTACATTTCCAAAGACATTGTCTATTTAGATAACGCGGAAGCTTCAAAAGTTGTGTTCGGTTCTTTAACATGCTTGATTGTCGTCCACATCCTTGCAAAACCTGAAAACTAAAGATTTTTAACAAATCTTAGTGTTAAAGTTCTTAGAAATATTACATAATCGAAATTATGCTCAAAGACGAATTCAATTAACGAGAATATACCAAATTCAGCAAATGATACAGGACTCTACCGTAACTTACGGTAGACACCGTAAGTTACAGTAGATCCTGGAAATAATGGTCCACCGTAAATCAGTAGGATCCTGCCGTAACCTTTTGGCCTCTACCGTAAATTACGGTACCAGCGTAATTTACGGTAGTCCCTGAAAGGTTATGTTTTGTCTTCTTTATTTATTTCAGCCAAATCCAACTTCTTGGATATTTCGTTTTAACTAAGCAACACACTAAATTCTTGTATTTTGATATATCAATTATTAATCAATAATAAAAGACCAATCAATCATATCATGTAGCAATATCTATGCTTTATTTGGTTATTCGACCCGTTTGGTTCATCTACGGAATCTTCCAATACGATGACTACCAACGAGATCTTATCCATCCTTGACCCATTATTCAATTTAGCGAACACCGTCGCTTTTAAAATTTACACAACTTCTATTCTACAATACGACTATTCGTAATTTAACAAAATTTCACTCAAGTAACGGTCAAGTTACATACCTTCAAAGTAAGCCTTTCAAACGCGATTCGCCGCCCGCTTGTCCACTTGACGCTCCTGCGTCCTTTCCTATAGAGTTCATTTATAACATGTTTAGAACTCCTTTAAAGCATATATCGCGTAGTAAGCCGAAACATCAAACATCAAAATTATGTGTTTCAACTTTGAAATTTCAATTTTAAGCCTTCTTTGAGGCATTTTCACAAACACTTTAAGGGCAGAATTTTATATCATTCATATTCAAGTTCATAGCTTGCTATTTAGCTAAACTTAATATCAATAAAGCTTTCGTATAACATTTAAACATCATAATTTCTGAAATCACTTTCTATGATCAAATTACACTAGAATAATCATTCTAGACCCTAGTGTTTACTAGTTTCCCACAAAACCCATGAATCACCTTCATTGTGTTCATGAGATTTCCAGAAATTAGCCATGTTTTCACATGTTATTGTCTAGGTTTTACTCCTAGACACTATACCATGCCTATTCTAACCAAATAACTAACATGCATCCTCAATTTCAGATTTCCCAAATTCATGAGAATTTCAAACAGAGAATTAACATCAAATTTTACATACCTTGTAACCCCCTTTTGATGAGGATCACTAATCTATGTTCGGACTTTGCTTTGGACTGAGTTTGATCCTTCAATTTAGAGATTTTGTGAGACTTAGGGTTTTGATGAACTTGGTCCCCCCCCCCCTGCTCCTTGTCTGATTGATCTCACACACGTATGTGTGTTTTTGATTTTTATTTTTCTTGTTTTAATTATATTAGTTTCAATTTAAGCACTTTCAGCCCTTCAACTATCATTTGGTTCTAACTTTTAGTGTTTTAACCCATTGTAAGTCACTACAAGGCTTTTAACTGACTAGGTTATTTTAATCCTAGTTAGTTCACTGGTTTATTTAGCAGCATTATATTTAAAATAAATGATTTACATTTTCGGGGTATTACAAGTCCACCCCCCTTAAAAAGGGTTTCGTCCCCGAAACCAAAGTACGTACCGAATAGTGTGGGGTAGAGACGTCGCATCTCTTCTTCGGATTCCAATGTGGTGTCCGAACCTTTCCTATGCTCCCACTTGATCTTGACTTGATCGATTTGTTTATTTCGCAAGTGCTTAATCTTTCGATCTAAAACTTCTATGGGCCTTACAATATAATTCAAGCGATCCTCCACTTCGATATCATCGTAGTGAATATAAGTTATCTCATCTGCTAGACACTTCCGAAGATGTGACACATGAAATGTGCTATGAATTCCGCTTAGTTCCTCCGGTAGTTCAAGGCGGTAAGCTACCTTTCCTACCCGTTCTATGATCGCAAACGGCCCTATAAACCTCGGGCTTAATTTTCCTCTTTTTCTAAACCTAATAACCCCCTTCCATGGGGATACTTTGAGCATGACCTTGTCGCCAGCCTGGAATTCGATTGGCCTATTCCTTTTGTCAGCATACGCCTTTTGTCTATCTTGAGCCGCTTTCAAGTGTGCTCGGACCACATCAATCTTTTCATTTGTGGCTCGTACTATATCTTGGTGGGCGAGTTCACGTGGACCCACTTCACCCCAACATACCGGGGTTCGGCATTTCCTACCATAGAGCATTTCGTACGGTGCCATCTTAATACTAGCATGGTAGCTGTTGTTATACGAAAACTCGACCAATGGTAGGTAAACATCCCAACTTCCTCCAAAGTCGATTATACCCGCCCGTAGCATGTCCTCCAATGTTTGTATTGTTCTTTCACTATGTCCATCTGTTTGAGGATGGTACACAGTGCTAATGAACAACTTGGTACCCATCTGTTCTTGGAAATCTCGCCAGAAATTTGAAGTGAACCGAGTATCCCTATCAGACACGATGGATACCGGTACTCCATGATGTGCTATTATTTCATTAGTGTAAACTTCTGACATCTTTTCTGACGTATAAGTCTCACAAATCGGAATGAAGTGAGCACTTTTCGTCAATCTATCCACCACTACCCATATGGCATCGAAACCTCGGTTTGTCTTTGGTAGTTTGGTTAATAGGTCCATCGTAATATGTTCCCATTTCCAAACCGGAATTTCCAACGGTTGGAGTTTACCATATGGTTTTTGGTGCTCCGCCTTGACTTGTAAACATGTCAAGCATTTTTCCACGTACTTCACCACATCTCTTTTCATTCCGGGCCACCAATAATTTTGTTTTAAGTCGTTATACATTTTGGTCGCTCCCGGATGGATGGAATAACGGGACTTATGAGCTTCATCAAGTAGAAGCTTTTTAACTCCACATGTGTTAGGAACCCAAATTCTACTGAAACGTGTTTTCAAACCGTGTTTGCCTACTTCGAGATCTTTAACTTGACCAACGATCCTTTCCTTCTTCCAGTTTTCCGTCTTTACTGCTTCATCTTGTGCTCCTCGGATTCGTTCAAGTAAGCCCGAAGTCACAATGAGCTGCAACGATCGTACTCGTATCGGGGCATAGTCTGCCTTTCGGCTCAACACATCGGCCACCACATTGGCTTTCCCGGGGTGGTAATGTATTTCACAATCATAATCTTTGACCGTTTCTAGCCATCGCCTTTGTCGCATATTTAACTCCTTCTGATCGAAGAAGTATTTCAAGCTCTTGTGATCGGTGAATATGGTGCACTTTACTCCATATAAGTAGTGCCTTCATATTTTTAATGCAAATACCACCGCAGCCAACTCGAGATCGTGCGTGGGATATTTCTTCTCGTGTATCTTCAATTGCCTCGAGGCATAAGCTATAACTTTGCCCCGTTGCATCAAAACGCATCCGAGCCCCGATAGTGAAGCATCCGAATAAACCACCATGTCTTCGACTCCGTCCGGCAATGTCAGTACCGGAGCTTGAGTTAACTTCTCTTATAGCGTTTGAAACGCTCTTTCTTGATCTACACCCCAAATGAACTTTTCTTCCTTCCGGGTTAGTTTTGTTAGCGGTGACGCAATCTTGGAGAAATCTTGAATGAATCTCCTATAGTATCCCGCAAGCCCCAAAAAGCTTCTAATTTCCGAAGGGTTCTTCGGAGGATTCCATTTTGACACGGCCTCGATCTTTTACGGATCCACCAATACTCCGTCGGCACTTATGATGTGGCCAAGAAATTGTACCTCTCGTAACCAAAAGGCACACTTAGAGAATTTCGCATACAACCTTTCTCATCTAAGCGTCTCTAACACCTCTTGTAAGTGGTGTGCATGTTCAGCTTCGCTTTTCGAATACACCAAAATATCATCGATAAACACGATGACTGACTTATCCAACATTGGCTTGCAAACCCGGTTCATGAGGTCCATGAAAGCCGCAGGTGCATTTGTTAGCCCGAATGACATCACGAGGAATTCGTAATGTCCGTATCTCGTGTGGAAAGCCGTCTTCGGCACATCTTCCTCCTTGACCTTTAGTTGGTGATACCCCGATCTAAGGTCAATTTTTGAAAACCAGTTCGCACCTTGTAATTGGTCAAATAAATCATCTATCCTCGGAAGCGGGTATCGGTTCTTTACCGTTAGTTTATTTAACTCCCGGTAATCGATACACATGCGCATGCTTCCGTCCTTCTTTTTCACGAACAGTACCGGTGCGCCCCAAGGAGACACACTCGGCCTTATGAATCCTTTGTCAAGCAGGTCTTGAATTTGGGACATCAACTCTTGTAATTCCGACGGTGCGAGTCGGCATGGTGCTTTAGCTACGGGTTTTGCGCCCGGAATCAATTTGATCCCGAACTCTACTTCCCGTTCAGGCGGTATCCCCGGTAAATCCTCCGGAAACACATCTTCATAGTCTCGTACTACCGGTACATCTTCAATCTTCAGTGATTCTTTCTCGGGCTCATTTGCATATATCATGAATGCCTTGCATCCTTGCTTCATAAGCTTGTGAGCTTTCAGCATTGAGCATACTATGGGGTTGCCTCCTTTTTCACCAAAGATAGTGACGTGTTTCCCGCTCGGAGATATTAGCTTTATCTCCTTACGAAAACACACGACCTTCGCGTGGTGCTGAGATAGCCAATCCATCCCAACGACTACTTGAAATTCCCCCATTGACATCGGGATTAGGTCTATCAAGTATTCCTCATCATCGATGCTTAATTTGCAGCCTCGACAAACATCACAAACTATAAAACTTTTGTTGTCCCCTATTTCAACTTCTAAGGGCACAGATAATTTCGTCAATACAAATGAAGGATGTCGAATAAATCCATGCGAAATGAAGGATTTATTCGCACCCGTATAAAACAATACACGTGCTGGAATTGAGTTAATTGTGAATATACCTGAGACCACATCGGGTTCTGTTTTCGCTTCAGCCGCGGTAAGTTGGAAGGACCTAGCCTTCGCTTTGGGAGCTTCTGCTGGAGACTCTTTTGTGTCTCTCTTTCCAACCAACTCGGGGCATTCAGACTTTTTGCGGCCGGGTTGATAGCATTTGTAACAAACAGAAACTTTTCCGGGACATAGTGATGCAGTGTGCCCCGTCTTCCCACATACCGAACTCTACTTCCCATTCAGGCGGTATCCCCGGTAAATCCTCCGGAAACACATCTTCATAGTCTCGTACTACCGGTACATCTTCAATCTTCAGTGATTCTTTCTCGGGCTCATTTGCGTATATCATGAATGCCTTGCATCCTTGCTTCATAAGCTTGTGAGCTTTCAGCATTGAGCATACTATGGGGTTGCCTCCTTTTTCACCAAAGATAGTGACGTGTTTCCCGCTCGGAGATATTAGCTTTATCTCCTTACGAAAACACACGACCTTCGCGTGGTGCTGAGATAGCCAATCCATCCCAACGACTACTTGAAATTCCCCCATTGACATCGGGATTAGGTCTATCAAGTATTCCTCATCATCGATGCTTAATTTGCAGCCTCGACAAACATCACAAACTATAAAACTTTTGTTGTCCCCTATTTCAACTTCTAAGGGCACAGATAATTTCGTCAATACAAATGAAGGATGTCGAATAAATCCATGCGAAATGAAGGATTTATTCGCACCCGTATAAAACAATACACGTGCTGGAATTGAGTTAATTGTGAATATACCTGAGACCACATCGGGTTCTGTTTTCGCTTCAGCCGCGGTAAGTTGGAAGGACCTAGCCTTCGCTTTGGGAGCTTCTGCTGGAGACTCTTTTGTGTCTCTCTTTCCAACCAACTCGGGGCATTCAGACTTTTTGCGGCCGGGTTGATAGCATTTGTAACAAACGGAAACTTTTCCGGGACATAGTGATGCAGTGTGCCCCGTCTTCCCACATACCGGACACGACTTGTCTTTGAAGCGGCACTCACCTTTGTGCCCCTTTCCACATACTTTGCAACTTGGAGACCCGCCTTTAGCCTCCACTTTCTTCCCCGATTCAGCAGTTCTAGCTTTCTTTGTAGGGCTTGGATTCACATCCAGTGCCCTTCGCTCACCCCTTTCAACTTGCTTCTTTAACTCGATTTCCCGCTCCCGGGCGGTGTTGATGATTTCTGTGAGAGTTTCATACTTTGAGGGAGTCATAAACTCCCGGTATTCAGCACTCAGCATGTTGTAATAGTAGTATATCTTCTACTCTTCAGTGGTGACTAACTCGTCACAAAATCTCAGCTTATCCATGAAGATGCCCGTGATCTTATCAATTGATTCTCCCTTTTGTCTTAACTGGATAAATTCCCCTTTGATCCTGTTGATAACTGCTTTGGGACTATGGTGTTTAAGGAACGTCACCTTAAACTCATCCCAAGTCATGACCCTTGCCGCTTCGGCTCCCATTTCCTTCTTTTTATTGTCCCACCAATCCTTGGCTTGATTTCTCAATTGACCCGTTCCGTAAGCAACAAAGTCACCTACGTCACAGTGGGTTCGTTCAAACACTCCTTCGACGTCCCTTATCCATCTTTGGCAGATTATCGGGTCAACTTCCCCGTTATAGATTGGCGGTTTGCACGCCATAAATTCTTTATATGAGCACCCTTTACGTTCTCCCGTTTTATCTTTCATAAGGTTGATACTATCCTCCAACCTTTTAACTCGCTCTTCGACAAGCGACAACACCGTGTTTTGAATTTTGTCTATAAACCCGGATAGACTTCCTTCAATTGCCTTCCCTACTTCTTCGGCAATTATCTCTTTCATTTGTTCGGTGCTTGTTTGCACCGGATTATCATCGTTTCCATCAGACATCTTGACACTGAAATGTTTACATTTAAACGTTAAACATTTCATTCATAACATTGCTTCATTTGTTTCGGTTTAGCCAAGTTCTTAGCTTGCTTTAACCGTTCACATTTAATGCACTTTCCGGGTTTGAGTGTGTTAACACGCTCTTCCCATGCACATCAATTCCTTTCTCATTCTTACATAAGACATAATTTGTTAACATAATAAGTTAATTCTTACCGGACGATCGATCAAGCTTGAACCGAACACTTAGTTGACAACCTTAAGCTCTGATACCAACTTGTAACACCCTTATAATTTCTACTTGAATTTAGTAGTAAATCATACAATTTTATGTAAAAGATGTCCAAACTATAGCATAAGTTTGGATGATTAAGTTCATACGTAGCAAAACATTAGTCAACTAACAACTAATTCAAACATTCATAGTTAATTAGCTAAAAGATTACATTTCCAAAGACATTGTCTATTTAGATAACGCGGAAGCTTCAAAAGTTGTGTTCGGTTCTTTAACATGCTTGATTGTCGTCCACATCCTTGCAAAACCTGAAAACTAAAGATTTTTAACAAATCTTAGTGTTAAAGTTCTTAGAAATATTACATAATCGAAATTATGCTCAAAGACGAATTCAATTAACGAGAATATACCAAATTCAGCAAATGATACAGGACTCTACCGTAACTTACGGTAGACACCGTAAGTTACAGTAGATCCTGGAAATAATGGTCCACCGTAAATCAGTAGGATCCTGCCGTAACCTTTTGGCCTCTACCGTAAATTACGGTACCAGCGTAATTTACGGTAGTCCCTGAAAGGTTATGTTTTGTCTTCTTTATTTATTTCAGCCAAATCCAACTTCTTGGATATTTCGTTTTAACTAAGCAACACACTAAATTCTTGTATTTTGATATATCAATTATTAATCAATAATAAAAGACCAATCAATCGTATCATGTAGCAATATCTATGCTTTATTTGGTTATTCGACCCGTTTGGTTCATCTACGGAATCTTCCAATACGATGACTACCAACGAGATCTTATCCATCCTTGACCCATTATTCAATTTAGCGAACACCGTCGCTTTTAAAATTTACACAACTTCTATTCTACAATACGACTATTCGTAATTTAACAAAATTTCACTCAAGTAACGGTCAAGTTACATACCTTCAAAGTAAGCCTTTCAAACGCGATTCGCCGCCCGCTTGTCCACTTGACGCTCCTGCGTCCTTTCCTATAGAGTTCATTTATAACATGTTTAGAACTCCTTTAAAGCATATATCGCGTAGTAAGCCGAAACATCAAACATCAAAATTATGTGTTTCAACTTTGAAATTTCAGTTTTAAGCCTTCTTTGAGGCATTTTCACAAACACTTTAAGGGCAGAATTTTATATCATTCATATTCAAGTTCATAGCTTGCTATTTAGCTAAACTTAATATCAATAAAGCTTTCGTATAACATTTAAACATCATAATTTCTGAAATCACTTTCTATGATCAAATTACACTAGAATAATCATTCTAAACCCTAGTGTTTACTAGTTTCCCACAAAACCCATGAATCACCTTCATTGTGTTCATGAGATTTCCAGAAATTAGCCATGTTTTCACATGTTATTGTCTAGGTTTTACTCCTAGTCACTATACCATGCCTATTCTAACCAAATAACTAACATGCATCCTCAATTTCAGATTTCCCAAATTCATGAGAATTTCAAACAGAGAATTAACATCGAATTTTACATACCTTGTAACCCCCTTGTGATGAGGATCACTAATCTATGTTCGGACTTTGATTTGGACTGAGTTTGATCCTTCAATTTAGAGATTTTGTGAGACTTAGGGTTTTGATGAACTTGGTCGCCCCCCCCCCCCCTGCTCCTTGTCTGATCGATCTCACACACGTATGTGTGTTTTTTATTTTTATTTTTCTTGTTTTAATTATATTAGTTTCAATTTACGCACTTTCAGCCCTTCAACTATCATTTGGTTCTAACTTTTAGTGTTTTAACCCATTGTAAGTCACTACAAGGCTTTTAACTGACTAGGTTATTTTAATCCTAGTTAGTTCACTGGTTTATTTAGCAGCATTATATTTAAAATAAATGATTTACATTTTCGGGGTGTTACACTTACCGACTAAAGGATATGTGATCCTTGATCATATCCTAAACTTTTTGAGGATATTTATTAAATTTTTTCTTCTTTACTTAATAAATTCAGACAAAATGTATATCACAACAATTGAAAAGTAAAGTATTCGCAAAGATAACAACACGGGAAATAGCCAAAAAGTTAAGGTTTTATTTATTCACAAAATGTTAAACCCTTCAAGGTTGTCAAAATTACCAACCCACGTTTCTACCAGCAAAACGTGGCCCGTCCACATGGGTTGGCAAAGGGTGTCCATTGTTAACGGGTCTTAAGAGTGCAGGAAATAAAAGATGGCAGGATAACAAGTGGCTTCATCCCCCAAACAGATGATCCATCCACCACCCATTATCCTACCTATTGTCTAAGGATCCTTGATCCATAATCCTAAAAGCTATTGTTCGAGTACAACCCACCATTGTTTCAAAACACCATCAAAACAAAAACCACTACCAAACTATAAAAAAATGGGCTCCGGCCGCGTCTAGAAATGTCCATCATCGCCCATTTCTGCAGCTCACACCTTTGCTGCATCACCATCACCTTCACCAGCTCCTCCAGCTCTGGCATCACCTGCATGATCCTTAACCCCACAGCTGCCAGCCTCAATTGCTAGGACCTCACCAGCCTCTTCTTCGTCATCCAGCTCAGCCAACCTAGCCTTCCAGCCCTCTATGTCCCAGTTGCTCTTGTCAAAGTTAGGATCCTGAGCTTCTTGGGCCATCTGCAACTTGGTTTTATACATAGCAATGGCAGCGGAGACTTTAGCATCATTTGTGATTTCAGCATTCTCCTTATCAGCAGTGATATGAGCCAGGACAAGTTCCCTCTTCACCAGATTGACATCGTTTTCGAGGGAGGCAATCTTCTGATCCTTGGCCAGCATGATCTTTTGGAGGTCCAAACATTTTAGCTCAACCTCTTCAATACTCCCTACGTAATCTTGGATTTCAGCAAATTTCTGCAAAAGAGATGATACAATTAAGGATCCCTTACCCTCAGTATGGAAGGATCATGTTCAAGAATCACATTTAAGGATCAGTTATTCTTACCTCAGCAACGTATTCCTCGAACTGATGCTGGATCAGAGGCAGACCTTCAAGGGTATCAGCAGTCTTCCTTTTCTTTCCACCCCTTCCTTTAGAAGTGGTTGCCTTGGGGATCGTGACGGATGGACTAGCAGCAGGCTTCTTCTTTGCGGATCGGACAACATCGAGGTCAATGACACTGAAACGAGTAGCAGACTTCGATGATTTTCCAGCACCTACACATCCAAAACAGATAAGTATCCTTATTTCATTTTTATTTAAACATTTAGTTATGCACAAAATGGGATACTTACTTGACATCGTAACAGAGCCTGAGGATACTTCTTGAAAATCCTGGGTATGTGCTTGAAATGATCTTATTGCAGGATCAAGCTTCCAGAAAGCAGCAAGTCTTTCCTTCGTTGCAGGTGTTGTAATAATGTGTGAAACAGTAATAGCTGCAAAATAGAAACAAAGGGGTCAGTGATCCTCAGCGGAGATAGGATATCCTATGATCCTTCTATAAGGATCCTCTATCCTACCATGAGTAACCCATTTTCTTGGAAGATCCTTCCCATCAGGGATGGAATCCCTTCTGACAAAGAAGAATCGCCTTTTCCAGTTGGTGCCATTCTTAGTGGTTTTGAAGATGGGGTGTTCTTCACCGGGTTTGTGTTTGAATAGATATCGATGAGATCCATGGCTCACAAGGTCGTACATTTCTGCTAACTCCGACATTCCCAGATCAATACCTTCATGCTCAATGATTCTTTCAAGGGTATACAAGACCCTCCACATCATTGGCATCGCTTGGATGTAGGAGATGCCGGTGAGAGAGAAGAAAGATTGGGTGAAATCAGGAAATGGATACGAGTATCCTATCGTAAATGGGGTGACCGGAAAAGCTACCCAGGTTTCAGAAACAAAGTCGCTTAGGACGGTGGGGTCAAAAGCTTTAAAAACGGTGTTCGCCGGAAAACAATAGCGAATCATGTCTATCTGTGGATCAGTAAAGCAGCATCGTTCCTTTGCAGAGTCTTCAATGATCCCCTGGCTCTTCAAAGGACTGTCCTTTTTGTGATCCTTAGCCGGTGAAGATCTTAGCATCATCTTGGTCATGATGATGGTGAAGAAGAAGGAACATAATGAGAATATGAAGAGAGAAAGGAAAGAGAAGTACCTGATCAGATCTTCGAATGAGGATTTAAAGGATGGAACGCACGAATTTAAATGCTTCCTAACCCTTATCTCTAACTTCAATTTATAATCATAATTTTGCAGGATAGTCACTTCAATGACGTCAGATTGGCAACGGCTAGTCAGGATGCAACGGCTATATATCCGTTGGTTTATTACGGATAAGAACGAGAAAATATAACTCGTTTATTTACACTTCACTCCTTATATTTTGGGGGCAATTGTTAGGGGAGGATTTTTCAATGATCAGTGATCCTCAATTACTGTCGGGCTTAGGGATCCTCAATTCTGTTTGATTTAGTGATCCTCAGAGAGTATTGTAGGATCAGGATCCAGGATCATCATAGTGATCCTTACACTAACGATTGTCTGCTTTGAATATGATGTTGTTTTGCAGGAGTACGTGCTTGGACTTGGTCTTGGCGATATTCCTGGAGCAAATTCCCTTTTTATTCCGCACATGCTTGACTAATATGGACGTATGAAGGTCGTGGAAGACTTGCATGAATTGCGGATAGTTAGTTAGCTTAGATATTTTCCAAATTTATAAGGGGATAGCGAGCTAAATTAGAACACTTGGCTATTTTTGGCTAAACACACACACTCGTAACTGCTCTCATCAGCTCTCGACTGTTTGCTCGGCGATTACACACTTTTTTGCACATTACACTCTAGTGATCCTTGTAACAAGCTCGCTATCATCCAAAGTTGTAATACATTTTCTGTTTAATCTGAGTTGGTGATCGGTAGTTTCCATCACCCGAGGTTTTTTATGCCGAAGATCAACTATTGATCAAGGGTTTTTTCCTCATATAAATCATTGTGTCACTTGTTCATTACATTTCTGAGTGATCCTTAATATTGTTCATTGATTCAAGCATCACACCTCACAACAGAAAGTTTGGTTGCATTATCTTAGCCTGATTTTTTTACCAAAACAGTTAGTTCTTTTTATTAAATACCAAGTACAAATACAATGATATAATTAAAATCATGATATATTGTTTATTACTAATCCAAGTTATTTTCCAATAGAATATTCTGTTAGTCGATATGAAATGTTAAAACTAACCTTCTAGATTGATCACCTGTTATTATTGTTTATATTATATATCAGATCAATAATTTACTAATAATATATGCTTATGAGTTATGATCATTGTAACAAATTAATTTTACTATATATCCAAAACTTAGATAAGTTAATTATTAGGCTAAGGGGTGCGGGGTTTGGGGAAGAAGGGGAGTCCCATATGGCATCGGCGGCCGAAGGAGAGCAACCCCCCTCCCCCCACCCGCGACTGAAATTCGGTTTCTTCGGTGGATTTCCCTCGATTTCCCTGATGTGTTGTTGATGATGATTTGAAAGGTTTTGATTGGAGGGGAAGGGGAACACCACCCCCCTTGAAGGGATGAAGGGAAACGTGGTGTGAGGTGGAGTTGATGTGGCGGATAGGGTGGTCGGGAGGATACAACCACACCCCACAACCTTAGCATTGTACGAATATTCATATAACGATAGAGAATCACTCATTCCTAAGATGGCTAAATCCGACATTTCATTTACTTATCATAACCGTTTTGGTAAGCCTAGTCGAGTAGACGTTTTGGTTTGTTGTTTTTTGAAACCGTAGCTAGGTGTTGAACCTAGGGGGTTTTTTTTTGTGTGTGTTAAGTCGAACGAACTTGCCCGGGAAACCCCTATATGCAAATTGTTGTTGGTAAGGAAATTTGTTTGTTGGTAAATCGCATTGTCCCAGCTCACATTTTTTTAACAGAAAATGTTATTCATCACACCAATAGTCCTTAAATGTTCTTCTTGCCTAGGTTTGAATCTAGGATCTCCCCTTTAAGAGGCAAGTGTCTCTACTAAGTACGCTCAAGGGCGGCCCGGAGGGGGTGCCGGGTGGGAGACGGTTCAGGGCCCAAACCCTCCGGGGGCCCATTTTTTTTAATAAAGTTACGCTGTAGAACTTAGAATATATCAGTACTGGATTGGAAAATGACTACATGAAAAACATGGTCTGGTGGTTCCCATGTCACTTTATTAACAAATAGGTCTTCGGTTCTAAGGCTACTCGGTATGGGGGTCGTCCCCATACCGTCCCGGTCTAGCGACGGAAGGAACACCATGCCGCCCCCCCGCGTCCCGTCGTCCTCGTCCACTTCTCGCCGTTTGCGACGGTCCAAAAAAGGTGGGGCCCAACCAAAAGTTACCGTTGAAAAAAAAAATTATTTTCCATTTTAAATAAACAAACAAACGGTCATATTTATAAAAATTATATATTTCCATTCAATTTTCACTTTCATTCACAACTTTAACCTCCAAATTTCATCTCTCTCTCACATAATTTTTATAAATCTTCTTCCACTTTTATAAACCTTATACTCTATCATGGATCCCTTCAACAACCCGAGCGGCCCGAACAACCCGAACAATCCGTATAACCCGACGACTCCCATCAACCCGACCCAACCTAATGTTTTCTCGGGTCCGGGATATTATCCGACGCTAGAACCGAACCAGTTCTCGCAATATTCATCAAATGCGTTTGCATCATTCCAACACTCGCCAAACCAATTCGCTCAATTCTCTCAAAATCAAGCCCTTCAACAAATGATGATGCGGGGTGCTTATAATTTCCCACCGAACCCGACACCACCCGTTCAACCCCAACCGATCCCGACGCAACCCTTTCAACAATCCGAACCCGACGACGATGTGGAGGTTGTTCCCGAAACCCAACCGCCTAAAGGAAAAGGAAAACGAAACAAAGGCAAGAAAGTGGTGGGTGATCAACCGTCCAAACCAAAGGGGACTAAGTGGACGCCAATCGAAGAAGAAGCCTTAGCAAAGGCTTACATTGGCACGTCTGACCACCCGACAAAAGGTTCGTATTTTTTTTAAGGTTTAATTTGTTTTTTTGTTTATTTTTAATTTTTTTAAGGTTTAATTCTTAACAGTTTTTTTTTTTTTTAAGTTTAATTTGTTTTTTTGTTTTTTATTTTCTTAACAGTTGGTTTTTTTAATTGTTTTAAAGTTTGTTTTTTGTTTTTTTAAGGTTTATTATTTTGTTAACCGTTTGTATTTTTTTAAAGGTTATTTATTATTTTGTTAACACCTTATATATTTTGTTTGTTTTTTATAGGTAATAACCAAAAGGGTGACTATGACTAGGATCATCTTACCATGCCCTCTAGTTTTGGAGGATGGACCATCCTTGGGAGGAATATGACGTGGCGCCTACGTGGTGGATCATCCTCCAAGGATGGTCCATCACCATACCGAGTAGCCTAATCTTGATAGCTTCATTTTTAGTTGATTTTTTTTCTTTATGTTTGTTACCTATGCATTCAATGCAATGATATTAATTGACTAATTTTGTGTTACATTAAATCAGAACGGGAATCGTAGTTATTTCTCAAATCTAGTTTAAAATTGTTTATTTATGTTAATTTCTTAAAATATTATTCAATCTACAATTAGTTTTGTGTGTTCCATTTTTTTATGAAAAAAGTCTTATTTTGTTTTTTTCTCTTTCAACTTTGTGTATTTTCTATATAAATTTGGATAGATTACGATGGTTTTACATGATCATAAATAACGATTTTTAAAGTTACGACGTAACTATTCCACATTTTCTTAATTTACCCTTACAATGTGTTTTCTTTCTACGTTTCGTTGTCCAAATGCGCGTGTGATGTGCTTTTTATCTACGTTTCCACGTAAAAAAGCAGCTCACCGCCACATGCGGCTGATTCCACAAATTTTTAATTCATTTCATATATTTAAAACTTTTTTGTATATTTTTAAGGAGTTTATATTTTAGGGGCCCTTATTTTATCTTCGCACAGGGCCTACATATTTTCGAAGATTTTCAGAGACGACCCTGAGTACGCTACCCCACATTGACCCCAGCTCACATTTATTTATAAAAAAAATTATCAATTCATTTTTAACTAACTTTAATAATTGCTAAATTCACATCATTGAAAAGTCGTTGATAGTTCAGACAAAATAAGAGAGAAATTGGTCTTACTTTTACAACTATTAATGAAAGATTGCGTGTGGCTAATTTCATAAAATCAATTACGTTCTGCTCATTTCATGAAATCCACCCTATATATAAATAAGTACACGTACACAAGTATTACAGAAATAAAGGCCAAAAGGAAATGATTTTTCATAGTAAAGGCCAAAAGAAAATGATTTTTCATATAAAGCTACATCCAAGCATAATAAGAACCGATCAGTGAAATTCGTGGTACTGGAATGACGGTAGCCAGGATAGTTTCTCAGTGAAGTCGGTCAAAAAGGCTTTAATTATTGAGAGAGGTCATTGCCACCTTCCTAACTTTGTCTGGTGTAAATGGGTGCCTCTCAAATGCAATGTTATGGCTTGGAGAGGAAATTTGGATAGGCTAGCAACGAGAGTTAATTTGAGGCGAAGGAATGTGGAGATTACATCGGTTTTGTGTCCTTTTTGTGAAGAATATGAGGAAACGGTGGAGCATTTATTTACTGCATGTTTGGTTGCTAATCGTGTGTGGGCGGCTTTCAGTACGTGGTGCAACATACCTCCTATTTTCGCCTTCGACTTCAAAGATATTCTGGATACTCATAATCATATTCAGGTTGGTAAGAAATCGAAGAAGATAATTTATGGCTTGGTGATTATTTCGTGTTGGTGTATTTGGAAAGGAAGGAACGAGGTGGTGTTCAATCAAATCAGAAGAAGCCCGCTTGATATTATAGGGGATATAAAATCGAGAGGTTTCGCTTGGTTTAAGAGTAGATCGTCCTGTAATTATTTAAATTGGACGGATTGGTGTAAATATCCTTTGTATATGGTGTAATTTGTTTTGCCCTTTGCCCGGTTGGGTTGGGGGTGCTTGTTTGTTTGGCCTTTTGCCCGTTTGGGTCGGAGATGTTTTTTTAATGAAGTTCGTTTTTCAAAAAAAAAAATAAGAACCGATCAAAAATTTTAAGGTAGCTAGATTTCTTAAATCACAAAAGTTGTACTTATTATACCAAAAAGAGCTAGGCAGTAGGCAACACCAACTTACTAAATAGAATATGTGATGTTGTGTTGATTGTTGATCATCTTTATTTGCTCCATCTCAACCCCATTTTCTTCCATATCCTACTCAAGTTGTAGCATCAATTTGTGATACAATAATTGGTTGGAACATGTGTCCCTAGGATTCTGCTTAACGTTTGAGTCCATGCTTAAGTAGGTTTGGCTGATTGGAGCTTATTCAACGTATGCCCATTGAGAACCTTATTGAAAAGTTGGCGTCGTGAGGCTGGAGACTCAGGGACGCAGGTTGAATCAACCCTGATAAGTGAAACCTACATAATCACGAACTCAAACGTTAAGCACAATCTTAGGGGTACATAGACCAAGCAATTATTTGCCTATCCTTCTCAAGTTGTCGTTACACTCTAGCATCAATTTGTGATACAATAATTGCTTGGATCACACATCCCTAGGATTGTGCTTAATGATTGAGTCTGTGCTTAAGTAGGTTTAACTTACCAGAACTTATTCAACCTACATTCCCGGGGCTCCGGCCTCATGATACTAGTTTTTAAAAGGATTCATGAAAACCATTGGAAAGAAATTCTTGTTAATAATTTATGTCCGGCTAACCACATGACATGATTTATTAGCTAGATTGCTAACGACAGAGAACCTATTAAAAAGTTGGTGTCATGAGGCCAGAGACTCGGGGGCATACGTTGAATCCGCCCTAATAAGTGAAACCTACTTAATCTCGGGCTCGGACGTTAAGCACAATCTGAGGGTTTGTAGACCAAGAAATTATTGAATCACAAATTGACGCTAGAGTTTAAAGACAACTTGAAAAAAAAATGGAAGAAAAGCAAAGGGGTATGAGATTTAGCATCAACAAAACATCACACCTATTGAGTAAGTTGGTGTTGCCTAGCTCTTTTTGAAGGATAATTTGTTTGTTATGAATCGGATACATTTTAATTCGGTTAATGAGTATAATACTATGGATTAAATAGCAAAAAAAAAAATAGTAATACTTTGCTAGTTTTAAAAAGAAAGAAGAAGAATGTTGCTACTTGCTAAAAAACAGGAATTTCCTTCCAATAATTTTCATGAAATAACGACGATATTAGCAAAGAAAGGGCCGGCGTTGACTTAGTCACATGTCTGTTTCCAGTTTCCACCTTATAAAAATAAAATAATATATTAATAATCGCAGCCGCCTCGTTAATTATTGGTTTCATTTCTAGCGTCACATTTTTTCTTGAAGTCACATTCACGATTAAAGTTTTGGACCCTCCCTCTTCATTAAAATTACTTTGTAGAAGTGTGTTAGATTCACTCATGCACCATCCCAATCAACATCAAATTACTTTCATTTCCGTTTAAAGTCTTCTCCAACTAACACATTAAATCAAATTCGTAAAATATAAGAACTTTTAAGACTGTGTATACTGGTTTAACTAAAACATGAATGTATGTCATATAGATATTGTGGCTTTCACTCACTTTACCCACAAAAGTGTATAATGGTTTCACTTGTAAATTATATATATATATAAATTAACCCCCCCCCCCCCTCCCACACACACACACGCGCACTTAACCCTCAGGGACGGTGTTTGATGTCCTAAAAAGGCTGACTAGTGAGGTATACCATCCCACTACACTTAGTCTAACATGTACAATATCAAAATGGTCCCATTAAAACTTATAAAATGAGTCAAGAGAATTGGTTTTTTATGTTCATTTATAGTTTATATTATCTATATAAATAAGAAGACCATTGATTTGTGTTAGTAAATTGCGTGCTTGCCCACAACTTTGATACGTTTCCACCATTTTTACTTAGCAGTTTGTCCAAAGTATTAATAATACCAAGAAATAAAATATTAATTATATACCAAATTTGACCATATGAATCTTGTTAACAAATGGTCCAATTTAAATTTAAAACGATGCTATAAGCATATGGAAGATAAAAACAAATACTTCCAAAGCTAAACAGCTGGCTTAATGACTGAAGACAAATTCATCTTGCCTTTGCCTTCTATATTTAACAAAGCTTACTTCTACCATTTCAAACAAAACACTTGACACATTACACATACACATACACCTTCATCATGGGTCGGGTCACTTTTATTCAAGTATTTGCTCTTTCACTTCTCATCTTCTCAAACTTTGCTTTTGCTCAACTCAGACAAAACTACTACGCAAACATCTGCCCGAATGTGGAAACGATCGTTCGCAACGCAGTCACAGCTAAGGTTAGCCAGACATTCGTCACCATCCCGGGAACTCTTCGCATGTTCTTCCACGATTGTTTCGTTCAGGTTCGTCGATAATGTTTCTTGTTATTAAACATAATGGTTATGTGAACGGTTTAGGATTATAATGTGTTGTGTTATAAATAGGGGTGTGATGCTTCAGTTTTGATAGCATCAAGCGGGCCCAACACTGCAGAGAAAGATCATCCGGATAACTTGTCATTGGCTGGGGACGGGTTTGATACGGTTATCAAAGCGAAAGCTGCAGTTGATGCTGTCCCGGCTTGCAGAAATAAAGTGTCGTGTGCGGATATTCTCACCATGGCTACACGAGATGTTGTTGTGGCGGTACTAATGATATTTCATGTATTTAATAAACAGTTGAAGTAGTTTTGATAATGACGAGATATAATGGTTGGTGATTTTTTGCAGGCAGGTGGGCCATCATATGCGGTGGAGCTAGGAAGGTTAGACGGGCTGAGTTCGACGGCAGCTAGTGTGGGTGGGAAGCTTCCGAAACCAAACATGAATTTGGATCAACTTAATGCCATGTTTGCTTCACATGGGTTGACCCAAGCCGACATGATTGCGCTATCAGGTAACAAGTTAATGCAGAAACAAACCGGAGTTGATAAAAAAATGGACTCCCATTGTAAAAGTGTCCATTTCGACCCGTTGACTTATGAACTGTTTGATTTTAGTTACATTTTATCTCTAACGGGTAAAACAGTTAAACGAAGAATATCTATAAAGAAGTAGGTAAGATGGGTCACACCGGTCATTCATTAGAGGTGTATTTTTATCGTGTAAAACCTTCTAAAATTTTTTTACTAAAATAATAGATGGCTGCTAAAGTTCTAAAAAGTTATTTTTGTCGTGCAAAACCTTCTAAAACATTTTTACTAAAATATTAGATTGCTGCTAAAGTTCTAAAAACGTTTTGTAATTATATTTACTACACTAATTATTTTTTATTTGAGTATTATGCTTTTTAAGAGAATAGAATGTGTTTCAGGTCAATCCATATTTTAATCCTTTTGGACCTTTTTTATGGGAATTTTAAAAACTATCATAAGGTACTTTATGGGTTTTATACAGTTTATAAAAAATGCAACGTTAATTACGATGTCCAGGTGCACACACTCTTGGATTCTCGCATTGCAACCAATTCTCAAACAGGATATACAACTTCAGCAAGCAGAACCCGGTTGATCCAACTCTAAACCCAAATTATGCGACCCAACTGCAGCAACAGTGTCCAAAGAACGTTGACCCACGGATAGCTGTAAACATGGATCCAAACACACCAAGAAAATTTGACAACGTGTACTACAAGAACCTGCAGCAAGGGCAAGGATTATTTACTTCTGACCAGGTTCTCTTCACTGACTCAAGGTCAAAACAGACCGTGAACGCATGGGCCTCCAGCTCACAAGCTTTCAATAACGCGTTTGTTACAGCTATGACTAAACTAGGTCGGGTTGGAGTCAAGATGGGTCAAAATGGAAATATCAGACGAGATTGTTCCGCATTTAATTAATTAAGATTAATCTCAAATACCACTTACCTATATGCCTATATACACAAATTTCATTTCAAAAATGAAATGATATTAAAGCATAAAGGATGTATTTTCTGTTACAACATGATGGCCTTTCCCATTGTTTCTCATCATACATAATAATGGAAGGAAAACAGAAAAATTTGAACACTGTATTTACTTTTTAAATGATTTGCCTATGTGGACTGTGAGACCAAAGCACCATGCAGCCAAAGGATAACCGGAAACATGACATAATAAAGTTAACGCGTTAACTAATAATGTGAACTTGGAAGCATGTTACAAGAAAACAAAGATAAACTAAACCAGTTGACTAACACAAAGCAAAACGCGTTAACTAATAATGTGAGATGACGAGAAAGGTAGCAGTTAATATTCGGGATTGTTTTACCATATTTAACCAGAAAGAGTATAAGCATGGTACGTTTATCATAATAAAATCAAACAGCGACACAAAGGGTGTCGACTATGATATAAATAGCTTGCTCAATTCAAGAATACAAGATTTATTATCAACAGATAGTAACAAGAAAGTTGAGTAAACGCTATAGATAACAGTTAAAGAAAACCAATAGAATATTTGAAGTGGACTGAAATCTTACAAAGTATTCATAACATTATACTTCTATGGACAGCAGTCCTGTCCCCAAAAATCAGCATTAAGATGTATATACAACCTAATCTTTTTATCAAAAATTTTTGTGGTTTCCTACTCTTCCTCCACACCCCATTTGTAGTTTCACTTCTAGACTCCACCAACATATTATTTATTCTCAAAACTATCAGACTTTTCAAAAGCAGACAAACTAATCTTCTCGAGTTGTACGGGCCAATCTTCTCCAAGAATCTTGGGGTTCGTTGTTGTTGCCATCTGGAAATCTAACAACGATACCGTGAACTTTTTTCCAGGCTTATGTAAAGACCTTGCGCTAGCTAACTCCAGTGTCGGTTTTAACACCCTCTTTAAATAACAATTCAGCCCATTATTCAATACGTTGACACAATCCATCGAAACATCCAAGCCCTCTAGTTTACTCTTATGCTTCAATCTGGTCTCCAACGAACTTACACTTTGAAGCTGACCACCGTATTCACAAGTCTCGGTGTAATAAGAAGAGCCCGCAGCATTACACGACACTTTCCGTGTTTCGTTCGAGTGTATATTAATCCCAAATGGTGCGGTAATTGGGATTCTTTTGTGACGCCTTGTCGTCTCTAACTCTTCACCCGTATGATTCTTCTCGTTCAAACCAAGAGGACTCGGTCTGTCTTTAAACTTCCTTAGATTCGGCGTTCGTCCTTTCCTGGGAGACTGAGGGAACGCGTCTCTGCAGATCGACTGAAGACCACCGTTGGGATCTTTCAAACTCAACAAACTGTCATGTTTCACTTGCTTCGGAGGAGGCGCATTGGCCAGCGTTGCATTCGTTAAAATCGCTCTGATAAGTTCATTGTGAAGCCGAATATTCTCTCGACCGATCAAACAGATACAAAGCTTATCAAACTCTGATTTTCCAACTTTAAGACTCAAATATCTGGTAACGAGATTGAAGTACTTCTGAGACTTTTGGGACCCGAGCCGCCTTTCCATCTGAACTTTAAGCTCGAACGTATTGACTCTAGCACAATGCTGAACCGCTGGCATCTTCTATATTTACTTCTCGATATTGTTATTCAATATCTCACAATCATCAAAACTTGAAAACTTGTGGGTCTGCAGTTTGACTTTAGTAAGCAAAAGTCAACTATGCACGCTGACTTAAATAAACAGTTAAAAACTTAAAATCCAGCATACGAAATTCTGCAAAGAAACAACAAACCCACATAACAATTAACTCAAACATAACTTCTGCTTACTTCATTGGATCAAATTCAATGCCAGATTCATTATTCGTAAAACAATATAGCTCGAAATCATTAATTGTAACAAAAATCAAAACAAATATCATACAATTCAGAGTGCCAGATTCAATCAACTTAAAATCACTAACAATAATCGAACTAACAAGTGATAGTTATAGTAAAATGCATAAATATTGTGATCTAATCGAGCAATGGAATATAAATAAGAATTGGATAAAAATAAAGGGAAAAAAGTAAGGAAACCTGATTGATGAAACAAGGAAGTTGACTTGAGAGTGGAAATTGAGTGAAATCGAAAGAGATGAGAAGTGCGTGATTGATCGATCGAGGTGGTTAGGGCTCGTAAGTGTGTTTGGGTTTTTTGGAAGCTTCTTTTTACACGTGTGGGTTCTTACACGTGTGGAGGTGTAAGTGGTATGTGTCAAGGACAAGGTATCATCAAAAGAAATAAGCAGGTTGGGTTGAAGCCTTAAAAAAGTAAAAACAGTTTTATGTGTTCGGTCAATGGCTATCCAACTGGTTTTTTGGATGTGGCAGAGCTAAAATGGGTTGGATCCGGAAAAAAAAAAAAGAAGGTTAAATAGTTACTAACTTAATATAAATGATTAAGTAGGTTAAATAGTTAGCACTTAATACGTAGCTTGCAATAACATTTGCTTTTATTTTAGTTTTAATTGAAATTATCCTTGATACGACACACGAATTTTATTTTAGAGTAAAGTGTAATTTACGTCTTTGAGGTTTGATGTCGGGATCAATTTGAAATTATAATTGATAAGTGTATATGAGTGAACAACATAAATGTATGAAGATGGGTAAGCGTAAAGTATTGCAATTCGCGAGCGAACAAGACTACTTCAGTTAATAATAAACCGGTCAACAACTATTTTGACACTACATATTTCGGAACATTCCAAATATTTAGATATACGTCATTAAATAAACAAGATCTCCATAAAGTATGGAAGATTGACCATATCTTCTACTTTTTGGGTGGAATCTCAATACAACTATTATTCTAAGGGTAAAATTGCAAACCACCGGATACTATAAATACAAGAGATAACGGCAAAGGTGTTCATTCAATCTATCTCACTCTCACGAATACTCTCTCTCAAGCAACTATCTATTCTCATGTCGGAGAGTGGTCACAGGGATAACCTCATTCATGCGGGGAGTCCTAACGTTGTTCTATTCTGCAGATCACAACTTAGCTAGCCGTCGTAGAAGATAACTCTACCCAGATTCACTCAGAAAAGTGTATTTGTTTCTTCACTACGCTATTGTATTTGTTTCTTCACTACGCTATAGAGTATATTGAGATACATGATAGCTAATAGGGAAAAGTTTGAATTTGATGTCAACAAGACTACAAGAATGTTACATGACTTTTTGAATGGTAGATAGAATATATAGTACCCGACTAGCAAAAAAAGGACAAAGAACGATTACAAAGACATAATCGGGCTCTTTAACCACTCTACAAAGCTAAACTTAATCTTATGAAACCTATTTAAGAACCATAAAAATGAATATTGAACAATGGTATCAAAGATATTATCACAATTCCTCATTTCCTCTTATCCTTCTCAAAGATCAAGTCATTTATGAATCGTCACAAAATCCATCAATCACAAGAATAGCTTTCAACCTTTTAGAAAACCCGGTAAATGAATCGTCACAAAATCCATCAATCACAAGAATAGCTTTCAACCTTTTAGAAAACCCGGTGAAATTTGTTGTATTAGTAATGGAAGTATAAATAGTTATTTAATGTGTAAAGAGTTGCATAAAAACTTTAATATGCTTAGTTTAGTTTATAATACGGTAAACAAAATACATTGATGAATATATGAAGTTGCAACTTTTGAGTGTTTAACTAATATTTTATATCTTCATAAACATAGTAGTCTTCTATGCATATATCGACTTTTGACACATTTTGCTATTGTCTACTCTGACGACGGGCCAATGGGAGATCCCATTTTACCCACTTTGGGCTGACTTCATGAAGGGCCCAACAGGATACAAGCCCAACCGGAGTCTAACTTGTACATTAAGGTTTCTCCATTACAAAACGAGCGGGAAACGAGGAATCAGAGCTTGCAGGCCTCCATTAATGACTGATAAGAAGAGTATCATGGCTGGCATTGTACTTCTCCTGCCGGAACAATAAATGACGCTGCCAATCCAACCGTTAGGGGTCAGACACGTGTCTGAGCCCCTCGAAGACTTTCCAAAACCGTCGGATCATCTCAACAAATATCCCACATGCAAGATAAGGCCTGGGACTTATATAAGAGGAAGAAAACGGTAACAAAAAGGAGGTATCATCTTCAGGACTATCTCATTTACTTCACTCTCATTTACTACTCTCACATTTACTTCCGACCAATATTCTCACACATTAATCACATACCCCACATTTATTGGATTCACACCTTTGAAGGAACATTCCGGTGATTATACTCATCGGAATAGGCTCCTCCATCTCTCCGGCAAGTTTACTTACTCTCACGCCGGAGCTTGGTCACGGATCCCCCCCCCCCCCCGGGCCCTCCGTGACTAGGCTAACGGTTTATTCTTTTGTAGATACAAGGAACGGAGTATCTTGATGTCAGCGAAGATCCATTGAACGTCAGCCGGGATTTGGGTATTCAACATTGGCGCCATCCGTGGGACATCAGCCTGACCGGTGTCTCCACACTGAACTTCGACGTTAAAGATAACCCGTTTCAGAGACGACAACATGGATGCTACACCCGGTTCACGCATCACCCAGACGGTACAAAATGACCATGACAAAGTCACAGTAGAAGACATAACTCATGAGGACGAGAACGAGAACCAGGTGGAAATCCTGGAAGGAGAAGAGGCCATCACTCCAGATTTTGTCGCCATGCATAAGGACAAGTTAAAACAGTGTCTCGCAGATCTAGAGAGACAAGAAAAGCTTAACAGTCTTAGGGCGAAACTGTCTTTCGATACACCTTCCAACCAGGACGAGATAAACCCTAAGAGCAAGAGCAGTGGTAGCGACCCACTAGAAACGTTCATGACAGCCCTTAGACAGATGTCCTCGGAAGAAAGGGAAGATCTCATCACGGGAAAGAGACCGAAGGGAAAAGGAAAAGAGAAAGAAAACCCAAGCGGTGACGGTCTAGACCAACCCTACCTTCCTCGGGACCTGGCTGAAGTCTCAAAGTTCACTCGGAGGATAGCAGAGGCACCTATGCCCCCCAAAACAAAACTACCTCCGAACTTCGACCGGTATGATGGGACGAGAGACCCCGAAGATCATCTTCATGCCTTCAGGGGAGCAGGACAACTGGGGAGGTGGCCCATGCCAGTCTGGTGCCATATGTTCGTACTGACCCTGACGGAGGGGGCCCGGCTCTGGTTTGACAGCCTCCCTCCTCGGGGAATTGACAGCTACGAAGAACTAAGTGAAAAGTTCTTGAGGAACTTTGGTCAACAAAGAAAAGTGGTCAAGAACCCAAACGAGATCTTGCACATAAGGCAGAGGGATAACGAACGGATAGACCAGTACATGGAAAGGTTTGTCAAGGAAAGCATGAACATCAAGGACGTCCCGGAAGTCATGAAGATCAGCAGTTTCATAAACGGATTAAAACATGCAAAACTATGCGAGAAACTGGGGGAAGAGTTCCCACACTCATTTGACAATCTCATGGACAGGGTCAGGGCCTTTGTCAGAGGCAAAGACACAGTTAGCAAGGCTAAGGAGACGGATACCCTACCCCGAAGGGTCACCCCGGTTGCCAAACCTCTTGATAAAGGTACACCTTATTCCAGAAAACCTGCTTTTGATAGAATGTTGCATGATAGGGCAAGACCCTCATACTCCCCATATAGACCTCGGGGGAGAGGCCAATCCCCCTATTCTGACAGCTTCACCCCTCTCACCAAGACCCCTAGTGAAATATTGGCCACCGAGAGGGTGAAGAACTCCTTCCCAGGGCCACCACCCATAAAGCCTGGTCCAAAGGCACAACCAAGCGAGTATTGTGACTTTCACAAAGGATTTGGCCATAAGACCGATGATTGCATGTACTTAAAGAGGGAAATAGAAGCCGCGGTAAAAACGAGAAAACTGGCCCATCTGGTTAAGGAAATTAAGGAAGGAGGGGGGATCGCAGAGGGAAAGATGCAAGGGAGCCTGGGAGGGCAGATGTTGTAACACCCCGTGTTTTCACTAGTCAAAGTCAAAGTCAAAGTCAAGGTCAAAGTCAACGACCGATTTCGCGCAACTTGACTTGTAGTAGATTTCTTTTATTGTAACTATTATGTGGAGTAAGTGTCTATAAATGCAATAAATCGACGTATGTTAATCGCTATTCAATCGACCAACGACTGTGAACTATAGGAAGTAACAATGCGATAAAGTTAATCCATTAATAATCAAGCTATGCTAATCAAATCGACATCGAACCGCAACTCGAGCTACGTATTTTTACTTGTTATTATACGTGTGTGTGTGCCTTACGTGTTACCTGTGCATGTTTATTTATGTTGTGTTGTGATAATCAAGCGAACTCAATCGAAACTCGAAATCTAACTCGAATGCAATCGAACTCGAACTCGAATCACAATCGAACTATGATAGTTAGTGGAGAAGAGATTATGCGAGATGTGAGTGTTTGGGACTGAAAGTAATTTGACTAGGAAACTCTATCGTATCGAACCGCTCGCAATCGAAATCGAAACGCCGAAAATCGTCGCGTCGAACACTTGAACCCAGCGCCATCCGGCCGGATAGCCATCCGACCGGATAGCTCTTTGGTCACAGGTCAAGTGTCATCCGACCAGGATGTCATCCGACCGGATTGCCATCCGGGCGGTGTGTCATCCGATCGGATCACCATTTCCTCTTTTGGAATCCTATAAATACCCTTGTCATTGTCATCCTTTCCATTTCTGGAAACCCTCTGTCCGAACTGTTCGTGCTCCCCACTTTTCCTCCGATTCCTCTCGATCAAGGTAAGATATCGTCCTAAATCTTGTACTTTCTTGATCTACACGCACTCCTACACCTTTCTATCTTTTAAATCTTAACTTTTAACTGTGAAATCACTAGATTTCGGGTGTTCTAGGATGATGTCATCATGAGTTCTTCAAGAACTTCATGTTTTGGCCTCAATCCACCAAGAACAACTTAGATCTAACCGATTTCCACAAAGATGTTGTGAAGATCTCGACACAAGTGGTGAAAAAGGATTGAAAGATGGTTTCTAACTTTCTTTCAACTCTTTTACACTCAAAACGCTCAAAATCGGTAGAATCACGATCAGGTCTAGTCTCCTACTCATCCATAGTGTTGTACTAGTTCAGATCTGGGTTCCGCCCACGAAACCACCGACTTCGGGTTAAACAAAAACAACCGTCTAGAGCCGGTAACTGACCGAGCTAGGGTGATTCCTGGTCGGTTTAGTCACCTGGGTCAAGACGGGGGTTCCATTGGTTAACACGTTATCAAAGCGTCTCGACAAAACGACAAACCATCGGAACGACCAAGTGCAGAACGAACGGGACAGTTGGAACGGATTGCTGTCCGATCGGATTGCTGTCCGATCGGATAGGTCATCCGAGTGGATTGCCACCCGAACGGATCACACTTGGGTCCCACTTTTAAGCGACCTTAACTAAAGTTTGAGTATTGAACGAATTGCAATCCGATCGGGCGACCATCTGGTTAGATTACTCTTCGGATCATGAGATACTAAGACTTTAAAGACTTGCACAATTTTCAGCATGTTCAATAACAGGGTTGCCACCCGATCGGACAGACATCCGATCGAGTGACACTTCTGTTTAAGAGCTTGACTTCACTAAGTAATCTCATCACTAAGTTGTTGTCCGACCGGATGACCATCCGAACGGATTGTCATCCGCACGATCGACCGTCCGATCGACCGACTTGAAAGACAGAGATACTTCAATGTTTTCAAAATGCTACAACGAAAACTTCAAAAGCCAAGCCATCATACACAAACACATCTTTCTTATAGGAAGAAACAATCCACTCGAATAGTCATCCGACCGGATAACCTATCCGACCGGATAACCTATCCGACCGGATGACCATCCGAACGGATTATCATCACACACGGATTGCCGTCCGCTCAGATTGCCATCCGAACGAACCACCATCCGATCCACTCTCACTTGTAACGTCTTACGTGTCACTTATCTTTATGCTATCGAATCCATTCAGGCTAACCATACTCGCTAAGCGCTCCCTTCAATCCATTAACCGCTGTGAGTATACTCGATCCCTTTTTGCTTTAAGCACTTTTGGGTGTTACATACGTTACGAATATTCAAACTACAACAATTACACTACTCAAATACTATTTGAACGCTAACCGTTAATGCATGTTATACGTGGCTCATGAATGCTTGTTTGTTATGTTTACACATGGAATGCTGTCTACCTGCCTTAGCAACGATAGTACTATAGTTTGGACTCAGCACCCGTTCACACGAGGGTTGTTAAGGACCATTACTTGCATGGATTACGGTGGTAATCATGTATTGCGAACTG
Organism: Helianthus tuberosus; assembly: GCA_030545235.1. Taxonomy (NCBI): domain Eukaryota; kingdom Viridiplantae; phylum Streptophyta; class Magnoliopsida; order Asterales; family Asteraceae; genus Helianthus; species Helianthus tuberosus. Next base: position 141,243,237 of record CM060430.1, on the reverse strand, counting down.
CCTCGGGCAGTCAACCCGCAGTCATTGGTATCGATGGATCTATGTCGATAACTAACGTGCTTCATTTCACTATGTGTACGTGCTGGTTATGCGTAAACGAATTCGAACTATATATGCTATTATCAAACTTGTATGCTCACCTTTACATTTTATGTATTGACTTTATTTTAACGTATGTGACAGGTGCTTAGGACGCATACTTGGTAGGAATTTGAAGCTAGAATAAAGCTTTAGAGCCCAACAAATAGTTGTCTGTAGTGGTCAAACTAAGGGTCTCTAGAAGCAGATAAACAATTGCTAACTATTTTAAATCTGAGTTGTCGGAACAGAATATTTGCCTGGATTTATGTCTGTAATAATTATTTTACTGTTTGAGATACGGTATGGGACGTATTATTTAAATTGAATAGTATTGATAATTGTTATGGAAACTTCTGGACAATCTGTTTCGCTCAGTGCCGCGCCCCGATGATTCCGCCATCGGTTGGGGTGTGACAGATTGGTATCAGAGCCATAACTATAGGGAATTAGGCAAGACTCGACCTAGTCCGGGTCGAAGTCTTAGATACCTAGACTATAGTTAAGAACCAACAGACCTATTCGAGTACATCCAGTAGGGATTACGTACGAGCTTATTCCTCACTAATCTCACTTATACCACACTATCACTACACTCGAATTTTCAACTATAACAGGGCGATAAAGTCAAGATTAGGTGTGAAAACCACAAACTCCCGACTAAATTGCTTAATCGACACTACTCAGCGGGGGAAATTATACCAAATCAGGGGTGAAACCCATATTTTGATGAATAATCTCCTCTGTTTTATCAAAAACAGGGACGAAGTTGTTAAGCTAGGGGTGAAACCCTAACCTTGACGACTTGTTCCGCACATTTTACAAAAAAAAATCTCACCAAGGTCTCGACGGACTCCAATGACCTGAAATCTTGATATGACTAACGGGATGTGTGCCAAATGCCCCAGAATCGAGGCAAAAGCACAAGTTCTTGTGAATAGTCGAACCACCTTGGTTAGTCCAAGTCTATTAGCCGCAGACGATCTCTCTCGATTTTTTTATGAGTTTCGAAGCTGACTCTGATAATTTGTCGATTTTATGTGTTTTATGTGCTACTACCCGTTTATGTGCTTATTTTTCTCTCCGAGACGATTGCGAACTGAACACGTGACGTGTGGAATCCGTACACGAACGTGACCGAACACACGAGAACGTGATGTAATCAGTGATTCTATTAATAGGTCTGAAATCGTGCAAAGCACCTGAATCAATGCCTCTCTCTCTCTAGTTACTCTCCCTAGACCTAGAGCTCTTCAAATGATGCCACCTTGCCTTTTACTAACTAGATACAACATAAAGCCTAGAACTAAATAGCCTCAGCTACGATTTGGGATAACAGAGGCGATGGACATAAATACTCTAACAGCCTATACTACACTATTCTCGAACAATCGCAGACTTTGAATAATAGGTTTCTGTTTTCTGACTGCCTCTAGTGATTAAATGCGTATGTGTTTCTTTGCTTCCTTGCTTTACGTGCTTAGGTGTTATATAATGAGGTGCTCTACATGTTTATGTGATTATGTGTTCTATGTGTTATGTGATTACGTGAATATGCGTGTTCCTGAGCTTTAGCAAGTAGTAGACATGTGAGGTGAGATTCGAATACAATATGTTGAGTCCTGTGACGATGACTGTTGCAGACAATGTCGTCTGGATCCCGTCATGCACTTTCTCGTCAAGAAAAGAGGGATAAACGCCTTGCTTCCATCATCGCAAAAAGTGTGGCAAAGGCCGTAAGTGATGTTTACGAGAATGCCAGCAAGTCATCTGAAGAATCGAGGACCGAAACTCCTAAAGCTACCGCAAGGCCCTTCAGTTTCAAGCAATTCAAGTCGTGTGGGCCAAAAGAATTCACTGGCGAAGGAGGTTCGACTGCACTATTCCAATGGTTTGATTCCATTGAGGTCACTCAGCGACAGAGTGGTTGCCCTGATGACCTTCGAACTCTGAATGCTACCGGCGTTTTCCAGTCCCGTGCACTAGACTGGTGGACGGCCGAGAGGAACAAGCGAGGGAACGATGCAGCCTACGGTCTGTCGTGGGACGAGCTCAAGGAAGTTATGCTAGAGGAATTCTGCCCTCCTCACGAACGTCAAAAGCTTGAAGATGAATTTTGGCACATACACCAGCATGAGGGTGACAATGCTGCTCTCACTGCTCGTTTCAAACAACTCAGCATCATATGTCCCGATCAAGTCAAAACTCCAGAGATCACAATCAAGAAGTACATCCGAGCTTTGCCCGACTGCGTTGCTGATTTCGTGCAAGCGGCTAAGACTACGACGATCGAAGAAACCTACCTACTGGCCGCCGAAATCAACGACAAAAGGGTCAAGGCTGGTGTCTGGGATAAAACTTCAAAGCACCTGCATCAAGCTACCGCCACCGCACCAACTGCTGAACCCACCTCATCAAGCAACAAGAGGAAGAACAAGAGAAAGAACAACTCCAGCAACAAGAACTGTGCGATCACTGCTGCACCAATTCAAGATGTATCAGCCCAGCAGCGTCAAGTAGCGGCGCCTGTGGCTAATGCACCACCTGCAAAGCGTGCATACACTGGGCCACACCCGCTCAGCCCTACTTGCACCTACCACCACCCAACTGCCATTGCTTGCCGTTTTTGTGCTCATTGCAATGTATACGGCCATTTTACTGCCAATTGCCGTATTCGACAAGCTCCTGCTCATCAAGCTCTACTCACTGCCCCTCAGGGTCAACAAGCTCCTCCGGCACCCGCAGTCAAAGCCAGAGCCTGCTTCGCATGTGGCGACCCGAACCATTTCGCCAACATGTGCCCAAACAGGGTCGTGAAACAAGAGCCTCAGCAGCAACAACAACAGCAGCAGCAACAACAGGCCGCACGCGCCAGAACTTTCAACCTCAACGTGCGTCAAGCCCAGGCCGACAACAACGTGGTCAATGGTACGTTCCTTGTGAATGGTATTTATGCTTCATGTTTGTTTGATACTGGAGCCGATAATTGCTTTGTGTCGTTTGAATTTGAGAAACTCCTTAGTCGTAAACGCTCCCAACTCTCCTCGACATTTGATGTTGAAGTCGCTACCGGAAGAACCGTCGCTGTCAATTCTGTTCTTCGTGATTGTACTCTTGAGCTCAACAATCACATCTTCCCATTTGACCTTATTCCAATGCAACTCGGAAGTTTTGACGTCATAGTAGGCATGGACTTTCTTCGAGAAAACCATGCTGAAGTTGTGTGCTTCGACAAGATGATTCGATTCTCGCTCACGAATGGTGATTTATTATGCATATACGGTGATACTACTTCGAAGGGTCTCAAGCTTATGTCATGTGTGCAAGCTAGCAAGTATCTCCGCAAGGAATACATGGCTTTCTTGGCTAACATCGTAGTAGCGGAGAAGGGAAAGAAAGAGAAGAAGGAAGTGAAAGACGTTCCTGTGGTTCGAGAATTTCCTAATGTTTTTCCAGAGGATCTTCCTGGGCTACCGCCAAGTCGTGATATCGACTTTCGTATCGACCTCATTCCTGGAGCCAACCCCATTGCCAAAGCTCCTTATCGACTTGCGCCGTCTGAAATGCGCGAACTCTCAACCCAACTCCAGGAATTACTTGAGAAAGGCTTCATTCGCCCGAGCACCTCTCCTTGGGGCGCACCAGTCCTCTTCGTCAAAAAGAAGGATGGGTCGTTCAGGATGTGCATCAACTATCGGGAATTGAATAAGTTAACTATCAAGAACCGCTATCCCCTACCTCGCATCGACGATTTGTTTGATCAACTACAAGGTGCTACGTGTTTCTCGAAGATCGATCTACGTTCAGGATATCACCAGCTACGAATTCAAGAGGAAGATATACCCAAAACCGCGTTTCGCACTCGTTATGGCCATTACGAATTCGTTGTCATGCCTTTTGGTCTAACCAACGCACCAGCGGTTTTCATGGATCTGATGAATCGCGTGTGTAAACCGTATCTCGACCGTTTTGTCATCGTATTCATCGACGATGTCCTAATCTATTCCAAATTGAAAGCCGAACACGCGCAACATCTACGTTTGGTTCTTGAGTTACTCCAGGGGAACCAACTCTATGCCAAGTTCTCCAAGTGCGAATTTTGGTTAGAGGAAGTTCAGTTTCTGGGTCACATTGTTAATAGTCAAGGCATTCACGTCGATCCTGCGAAGATTGAAGCTGTCAAGAGCTGGGTTACACCTAAGAACCCATCTGAAGTCCGCTCTTTTCTCGGACTAGCAGGCTATTATCGATGATTTATCGAAGGATTCTCAAAGATCTTTGTACCGCTTACCTCTCTCACGCATAAAGACAAGCTTTTTGTTTGGGGAACTAAACAAGAGACTGCTTTTCAAACCCTCAAACACATGCTTTGCAACGCTCCTGTTCTCACATTACCCGATGGAAACAATGATTTCATTGTCTATTGTGATGCTTCGAACCTTGGTCTTGGTTGTGTTCTCATGCAACGGGACAAGGTCATAGCTTACGCATCTCGTCAGCTCAAAGTCCACGAGAAGAACTATACAACCCATGATCTCGAGCTAGGCGCAGTTTTTTTTGCATTAAAGATTTGGCGACACTACCTGTATGGTACCAAGTGTACGATCTTCACCGATCATAGGAGCCTGCAACATATCTTTAATCAGAAGGAACTTAATATGCGTCAACGCCGATGGGTAGAACTTCTCAACGATTACGACTGTGAGATTCGTTATCACCCAGGCAAGGCAAATGTTGTTGCCGACGCACTTAGCAGACGGAGCTACCTGCTTAGCACTCGTAACATTCAAGCCCAACACGATCTCGAAACCCTCATCCGTGACGCTCAGCATGCATGTTTTAACGAACGCACCTTGAAGAAAGAAAGAATCTACCACGATGGAGCCCAGCTTGTGAGCATATCGAACGGGATATTTCATTTTTTAGACCGGATTTGGATTCCCAAACGAACCGATTTGCGACAAATCTTGACGGACGAAGCCCACAAATCCCGGTATTCTGTTCATCCCGGTGCCGATAAAATGTACCAGGACCTTCGTTATAAATACTGGTGGCCGGGCATGAAGAGGGATATCGCTCTCTACGTTGGAAAATGACTAACCTGTGCTAGAGTCAAGGCTGAACATCAAAGACCCTCTGGCTTACTCGAACAACCACCAATCCCCATGTGGAAGTGGGAAAGTATAGCCATGGACTTTATAACCAAGCTACCGCACACGTCATCAGGTCACGACAGCATTTGGGTTGTGGTCGACCGTTTGACTAAGTCAGCTCACTTTTTGCCGATACGAGAAGACTACAAGGTAGAACGATTAGCCCGAATCTACACCGACGAGATCATTTGTAATCATGGGACACCTCGTGACATCATCTCTGATTGTGATGCTCGGTTTACCTCGCGACTATGGGAAACGTTTCAAACGGCACTAGGTACATCGCTTAATCTAAGTACCACTTTCCACCCTCAAACCGACGGTCAGACTGAGTGAACGATTCGTACTCTTGAAGACATGCTCCGTTCGTGTGTCTTAGAATTCGGTGGTAATTGGGATAAATACCTGCCGTTAGTCGAGTTCTCGTATAACAACAGCTATCATTCTAGCATCCAAATGGCACCTTTCGAGGCATTATATGGAAGAAGATGTCGATCGCCTATTGTGTGGCACGAGATCGGTCATTCGCAATTAACCGGTCCTGAGTTATTACAAGAAACGACAGACAAAATTTTCCAAATTCGAGACAACCTGGCGAAAGCTCGGGATCGACAGAAAAGTTACGCCGACAAGAAACGCAAGCCCCGTGAATTTGACGTTGGTGACTATGTACTCCTAAAGGTATCACCTTGGAAGGGTGTGGTCCGATTCGGCAAGAAGGGAAAACTCGCGCCTCGATATGTTGGACCTTTTAAGATTCTGGAAAGGATCGGAAAAGTCGCCTACAGACTCGAATTACCGAAGGAACTTAGTAATGTCCACCCGACTTTCCACGTGTCAAACCTCCGAAAGTGCCTTGCCAACCATGACTTACACGTTTCTCTCGATGATCTGCAAGTGAACGAAACATTACACTTCGTGCAAAAGCCTGTCGAAATCATGGATCGCCAAACCAAACAACTCAGACGCTCTCGCATTCCTATCGTGAAAGTCCGATGGGAAGGCAAACGAGGTGCAGAGTTCACTTGGGAACTCAAAAGCGACATGGAGGCTAAGTACCCGCAGTTGTTTAAAGAAAGTCCTCAACCATGAATCACGGCGTTGTACAACCTCAGTCTAATTTCGGGACGAAATTCCCTAAACAAGGGGAGGCTGTAACACCCCGTGTTTTCACTAGTCAAAGTCAAAGTCAAGGTCAAAGTCCACGACCGATTTCGCGCAACTTGACTTGTAGTAGATTTCTTTTATTGTAACTATTATGTGGAGTAAGTGTCTATAAATGCAATAAATCGACGTATGTTAATCGCTATTCAATCGACCAACGACTGTGAACTATAGGAAGTAACAATGCGATAAAGTTAATCCATTAATAATCAAGCTATGCTAATCAAATCGACATCGAATCGCAACTCGAGCTACGTATTTTTACTTGTTATTATACGTGTGTGTGTGCCTTACGTGTTACCTGTGCATGTTTATTTATGTTGTGTTGTGATAATCAAGCGAACTCAATCGAAACTCGAAATCTAACTCGAATGCAATCGAACTCGAATCACAATCGAACTATGATAGTTAGTGGAGAAGAGATTATGCGAGATGTGAGTGTTTGGGACTAAAAGTAATTTGACTAGGAAACTCTATCGTATCGAACCGCTCGCAATCGAAATCGAAACGCCGAAAATCGTCGCGTCAAACACTTGAACCCAGCGCCATCCGGCCGGATAACCATCCGATCGGATAGCCATCCGACCGGATAGCTCTTTGGTCACAGGTCAAGTGTCATCCGATCGGATTGCCATCCGGGCGGTGTGTCATCCGATCGGATCACCCTTTCCTCTTTTGGAATCCTATAAATACCCTTGTCATTGTCATCCTTTCCATTTCTGGAAACCCTCTGTCCGAACTGTTCGTGCTCCCCACTTTTCCTCCGATTCCTCTCGATCAAGGTAAGATATCGTCCTAAATCTTGTACTTTCTTGATCTACACGCACTCCTACACCTTTCTATCTTTTAAATCTTAACTTTTAACCGTGAAATCACTAGATTTCGGGTGTTCTAGGATGATGTCATCATGAGTTCTTCAAGAACTTCATGTTTTGGCCTCAATCCACCAAGAACAACTTAGATCTAACCGATTTCCACAAAGATCTTGTGAAGATCTCGACACAAGTGGTGAAAAAGGATTGAAAGATGGTTTCTAACTTTCTTTCAACTCTTTTACACTCAAAACGCTCAAAACCGGTAGAATCAGGATCAGGTCTAGTCTCCTACTCATCCATAGTGTTGTACTAGTTCAGAACTGGGTTCCGCCCACGAAACCACCGACTTCGGGTTAAACAAAAACAACCGTCTAGAGCCGGTAACTTACCGAGCTAGGGTGATTCCTGGTCGGTTTAGTCACCTAGGTCAAGACGGGGGTTTCCATTGGTTAACACGTTATCAAAGCGTCTCGACAAAACGACAAACCATCGGAACGACCAAGTGCAGAATGAACGGGACAGTTGGAACGGATTGCAGCCCGATCGGATTGCTGTTGGATCGGATTGGTCATCCGAGCGGATTGCCACCCGAACGGATCACACTTGGGTCCCACTTTTAGGCGACCTTAACTAAAGTTTGAGTATTGAATGAATTGCAATCCGATCGGGCGACCATCTGGTTGGATTACTCTTCGGATCATGAGATACTAAGACTTTAAAGACTTGCACAATTTTCAGCATGTTCAATAACAGGGTTGCCACCCGATCGGATAGACATCCGATCGAGTGACACTTCTGTTTAAGAGCTTGACTTCACTAAGTTGCTGTCCGACCGGATGACCATCCGAACGGATTGTCATCCGCACGATCGACCGTCCGATCGACCGACTTGAAAGACAGAGATACTTCAATGTTTTCAAAATGCTACAACGAAAACTTCAAAAGCCAAGCCATCATACACAAACACATCTTTCTTATAGGAAGAAACAATCCACTCGAATAGTCATCCGACCGGATAACCTATCCGACCGGATGACCATCCGAACCGATTATCATCACACACGGATTGCCGTCGCTCGGATTGCCATCCGAACGAACCACCATCCGATCCACTCTCACTTGTAGCGTCTTACGTGTCACTTATCTTTATGCTATCGAATCCATTCAGGCTAACCATACTCGCTAAGCGCTCCCTTCAATCCATTAACCGCTGTGAGTATACTCGATCCCTTTTTTCTTTAAGCACTTTTGGGTGTTACATACGTTACGAATATTCAAACTACAACAATCACACTACTCAAATACTATTTGAACGCTAACCGTTAATGCATGTTATACGTGGCTCATGAATGCTTGTTTGTTATGTTTACACATGGAATGCTGTCTACCTGCCTTAGCAACGATAGTACTATAGTTTGGACTCAGCACCCGTTCACACGGGGGTTGTTAAGGACCATTACTTGCATGGATTACGGTGGTAATCATGTATTGCGAACTGCCTCGGGCAGTCAACCCGCAGTCATTGGTATCGATGGATCTATGTCGATAACTAACGTGCTTCATTTCACTATGTGTACGTGTTGGTTATGCGTAAACGAATTCGAACTATATATGCTATTATCAAACTTGTATGCTCACCTTTACATTTTATGTATTGACTTTATTTTAACGTATGTGACAGGTGCTTAGGACGCATACTTGGTAGGAATTTGAAGCTAGAATAAAGCTTTGGAACCCAACAAATAGTTGTCTGTAGTGGTCAAACTAAGGGTCTCTAGAAGCAGATAAACAATTGCTAACTATTTTAAATCTGAGTTGTCGGAACAGAATATTTGCCTGGATTTATGTCTGTAATAATTATTTTACTGTTTGAGATACGGTATGGGACGTATTATTTAAATTGAATAGTATTGATAATTGTTATGGAAACTTCTGGACAATCTGTTTCGCTCAGTGCTGCGCCCCGATGATTCCGCCATCGGTTGGGGTGTGACAGATGTAGATATGATTAGAAGAAGGAATGAATTTGATACCACCAGAAGCGTAAAGGCCAGAATCCTGGGCTCCCGGACTGCATGAAAGCTCCCATCCTGATGCCACACTTGGAGGAAAGTGAGGTGCAGCGGCTCCCACTAAACAACTCAGCCATAATAGCCGGTCACAAAGTGGCCAGAATACACGTGGACGGGGGATCTGGGGTAGAAGTTATATACGAACACTGTTTCCTCTTGTTTGAAAGGGATGTAAGAGACAGGCTTGAGGAGGACTCCATCCCTCTAGTAGGATTCAACAACAGTGTGTCACACCCCCTGGGAAAGATCAGACTCCCATTCACAGTTGGGATAGGAGATCGCGTTCGAACTATAAACCTAACTTTTACAGTGGTCCGGGCACCCTCAAAATACAACGCAATCCTGGGAAGACCTGGAATTGGGGACTTGCAAGCACAAGCATCCACCCCACACGGAGCCTTAGTGTTCCAGACACCAAAGGGCTTGGCTTGGGTAAAGTCTGCATACGAAGTAGTTTCTTCCGTATCTGAGGGGGAAACATCCGAGAAGCCCCAGAAGGAGGGGGTCGAGGAATGGGTCCTTAGCGACAGGTTCCCGGAGCAGACGGTTAAAGTAGGAAGCCACCTGAGTGACAAGTGCAAGAGTGCTCTCAAGGAATTGCTCCTTCTCAACATTGATGTGTTTGCATTTCAACATGGGGATATGACAGGAATCCCATGGAGCCTAACTGAACACCGGCTGAATACGTACACTTGGGTAAAGCCGGTAAAACAGAAAAAACGAAGCATGGGTCCCAGTAAAAGGAGGGCCGCCTGTGAAGAGACCAGGAAGCTGCTCAGAGCCGGAATAGTAAGGGAAGTGAACTACCCATCTTGGGTTGCTAACCCAGTCATGGTTCAGAAGAAAGACGGGGGATGGAGGATGTGCATTGACTTCCAAGATCTGAACAAAGCATGTCCTAAGGACTGCTACCCCCTCCCAGAAATAGACGTCCAGGTGGATTCCCTATCCCAATACCCCCTGAAATGTTTCCTAGATGCCTATAAAGGATACCATCAGATTCAAATGTCAATAGAGGACGAGGAAAAAACGGCCTTCATCACGGACGAAGGGACATTTTGTTATACCAAGATGCCCTTCGGTCTTAAAAACGCCAGGGCCACGTATCAAAGATTTATGAACGCCCTCTTCAGGGAACAACGGGGGAGGAACTTGGAGGTATACGTTGATGACATCGTTATCAAGAGCCTGACCGAGATGGCCATGATAGATGACATAGCCGAGACCCTCCGCACTATGCAAGATGTGAATATGAAACTAAACCCCGAGAAGTGCTGTTTTGGGGTAGAAGAGGGAAAATTATTGGGGGTAGTAGTCACTAAGGGCGGAATCAAAGCTAACCCGGAGAAAACTTAAGCTGTGGCTGAAATGCGGTCTCCCAGGTCCCTGAAGGACATCCAGCAGCTGAACGGGAGGCTAATCGCATTAAACCGTTTTTTGTCAAAAGTAGCTGACAGGACTCTCCCCTTCATGAAGGTGCTGAAGGACTGTCTCCAAACAGACAGGTTTAAATGGACCTCCGAGGCAGAGGCTGCCTTTCAAGAAATGAAAGCTTATATCTGCAAACTCCCAACATTGGCCACCCCAGTACCCGGAGAGCAGCTCCTCTTATATCTGTCCGCCTCAAAAACAACCATAAGTGCGGTCATGATGGTGGAACGGGAGAGAAAGTAGATACCGATATATTTCATCAGTAGAACACTTAAAGGCCCTGAAGAACGCTACATGCCTCTGGAGAAGTTAGCATTGGCCCTTGTTTTCGCATCCCGGAGACTCAGGAGATATTTCAAAGGGCACAAAATCACCCTAATGACTGATCAACCCCTCCAAAAGGTACTCAGGAGGCCGGAGCTGTCGGGGCGGTTGGCTAAATGGGCCGTGGAACTGGGAGAACACTCTTTAGAGTTCAAACCCAGGACAACCATGAAAGGACAAATACTGGCCTATTTCTTAGCAGAAGTCCCTGAGGATGAAGAAAAAGAACTCCTAAAATGGGAGGCCTTGGAGAAAGAAGAGAAAGAAATGGAAGACGAGGCTGTGTGGAAGCTATTCACAGATGGAGCCTCCAGCGAAGAAGGGAGCGGAGCGGGCATTACTTTGACAAGCCCTGAAGGAGTTGAGCTAACCTATGCCATAAGACTGGATTTTGAAAACACCAACAATACTGCAGAATATGAAGCCCTTCTAGCAGGGATGAGATTGGCAGAAAAGATGAAAGCAAAGCATGTGGAAGCCAGTACTGACTCGCAGCTGGTAGTCAAACAATACCAAGGAGAATATGAGGCCAAAGACAACACCATGGCTCAGTACGTGGCAAAGGTCAAAGAGATGTCCAAGGCATTCAAAACTTTTAAGCTGGAATACATCCCCCACGGGAGAAACAGAAAGTCTGACGCCCTCAGTAAGCTAGCCTCAGTAGCATTTGACCACCTAGCCAGAGAAGTCAAAGTGGAAGTCCTAACCTCTCCCTCCCTCAGCACAAAGGAGGTAGCTATGGTTGAGAATGTACAAGAAACTTGGATGACACCAATCGTAAAGTTCCTCCAGGACGGGACACTACCCAAGGGAGACTGGGCAGCTAGGAAGATAAGGGTAAAGGCCTTGCAATATGAGATGGTTGATGGAGAACTATACCGAAGGTCATACCTGGTCCCATCCTTGAAGTGTGTTGACATGGAAGAAGCTGAGTATGTGATTAGGGAGATGCATGAGGGAATTTGTGGAATGCATTCGGTGCCAAGGACGATAGTAGCAAAGGCGATGAATGCGGGATTCTATTGGCCTCGAATGTACGAAACAGCATCCGAAGAGGTTAAAAAATGTGATAATTTCCAGGTACACGCACCTATGACTCATCGACACAAACACCCGATGATACCAGTCTCAACATCCTGGCCCTTCCAGAAGTGGGCCATCGACATAATCGGGCCATTTCCGGAGGGTCCAGGAGGAGTCAAGTATGTGGTTGTCGCTATTGATTATTTCACCAAGTGGATCGAAGCAAAGCCCTTGGCAAAAATAACCGGGGAACAGATGAGGCGATTCATACTAGATAACATCATCTGCAGGTACGGGGTCCCAAAAGAGCTGGTAAGTGATAACGGTGTCCAATTTGCTGGGAGACCCTTCAAGCCATGGTGCGAGCAGATGCACATACAGCAGGTGTTTACCTCCATCACTCATGCCCAAAGCAATGGACTGGTAGAAAGAGCCAACCAAAGCGTTATCAAAGGGATGAAGGGAAGACTAGGGAGGAAACAAAAAGGATGGCTGGAGGAGCTACCGTTTGTACTGTGGGCATACAGGACCACCCCCAAGAACTGCAACGGGGAAACTCCTTTTAGCCTGACTTACGGGACTGAGGCAGTCATCCCAGCTGAGATAGGATCCCCGACTGCAAGGATGAAGCTCAGGGAGGCGGAGAACGAACAAGACCTTCGGATGAACCTGAACTTACTGGAAGAAAGGAGAGAAGTGGCAGCGGTCAGGGAGGCTAAGTATAAGAAACAGCTGGAAAGCTATTACAATGCCAAGATGAAGATGCTTAACCTCGTCCCGGGAGATTTGGTCCTGAGAGCAAATGAAGCCAGCCTGCAGGAGAGCACTGGAAAGTTAGGACCCAATTGGAAAGGGCCATATCGGGTCATATGGGCAAACGACAAAGGAAGCTGCAAATTGGAAACTCTCCAAGGCAAGGAGGTCCCCAGGACGTGGAACCTCATGCAACTTAGGAAGTACTACATATGAGGGGTTTATCCCCAGGAAAAACGGCCAAGAGTCACTTTTGTAATATTTAACTATTAGTCTGGGGCTCCCCCAAGAACAGATCTTTTGTAACAACTTATACTGGGAAGTTTAACCCCCAAGAAGTAAATGACAAACGGACAACTAACCTGTCCTCTTTTGGTAAAATAACAGGTGTTATAACCAGGCAGACGTGCCCAGGAATACTATAAACCTAACCAATAAATGAACACACGTGTATAAGGTATATCAAACATACCAAAAGCCCGGATGTGGGGCAAAATAGGGTCTAGCTAACCCAAAGAGAGCGGACAAAACAAACCAAAAACATAATCTCACATTATAAACCTGTCCAGTGATTGGCCTCGAACAGACAATCTTGGTTTTCCAAACAAACCATAAATACAATACACTTCTATAAGCAAACTACAAAAAGAAGTCTTTCTTTATTTATTTGCAAAATAAATGTACAAAGAAAATCCCTAATAACTTTGGCAAAAGCAAAAAGCATACAAAACAACAAACACAACAAACTTAGACCAAAGCACATCTTCTGGAAAAACACCCAAGGGTCTTCAGGGAAACGCCAATTTGATTCCTGGCAAAAAGCCCCTGCAACATGAAAAACCACAACAAGAAACAAGCAAAAACAAGAAAGCGATACACAGTCATAAGCCATACGATTAGACACCTAGGAGGCCCCCAACACGAAGGACCTCCTTCCAAACAACCACAAAAGTTTAAAGTATCCTAGGGCAGGTAAGTTATCCAGATTACAACCATATCGAAAGATGTTAATGTCTAGAAATCACTGGGGATCACCCCCAGACAAAGACGGTGGAGACGAAGGACCAACGGAGGAAAACAGGGCTTTCAACTCATCAATTGATATCATGGGATGCTCCAGGATCTTCTGAAGAATGGCAGGGGTTTTACTCCCAAACTCCTCATCCAGCTTGGATAGTCTCTTATTTGCTTTGGAGTTGTAAAGCGGAGTTTCCTTTCTGCCTAGGCCCTGAGCAGAATAGACATAACCATCCTTCAATCCGGCCTGGTAGCCAACATCCCGGTACGCCCTGTACACCTCCTCCAAGCTACTATTAAACTCCTCCGACTGAGCAACGGCGGTAAGGAAGGCTCCAAAACCCTCAGTAATTAACCAATGTTTCTCCTTTGTTAACCGCTGGTTGTCGTCAGAAGCTATCCCATAATCCGCATACATAGTGTTCATTTGCTCCTGAGAAACGGAGCCAACTTCCTTCAGATACCTCAACTCAGCGGCCAATTCTTCCTTCTCTCCCACCAACACCGCCATCTCCTGTTCCCAGGCTCGCTCCTTCCTCTCCAACATGGCTCCAGCCCCCTGGACAAAAAGCATCGCAACAAATCCAAAAACAGTTGGAAAATAAAATAAAAATAAAAAGGGGGGGGGGGAGGGGGAGAAAAGGCTATGTACCTTCTCCTCCTGCAACTTTCTCTCAGCCTCGACCACTTGGCACCTAAGTCCGGCAGCAACAGACTGGGAGGTTTTAAGCTCACCCTTGAGACCCTCATTTGCCCTCCTCAAATCATCAATCCGCTGCAGCATGCCAGCACCCCTGAAAAAACTTTCACAAAGAGACATGCTATATTGATCCTCGAAAAGATCATCCCTCAAAGCGGAATTTACGAATTTATGGGAAGGAGGAACAGCATGACTCAGGAAGTCCCTAGCAGCCTCAGGAGTCCCTATCACCGAGGAGTGAGTTACTTTCCATTTAGGGACATAGGTGAAGGGGATAACATCAGCAAACAGAGGAGCCAAAGGGGACCGATGGGTAAGACCCTCAGGTTCAGTAGGTTTACTGGTCCCCGTAGCATGAAGAGGTGAGAGTTCAAAGGCCGAGGTAAAATGAGCCATGCCTACTTCCGGGGTTTTGTCCCGAACATGGGAAGAAGAGGGACCGGTAGGAATCTCTATGGGATCATGAGAACTCCCCTGCACAAAAAGAAAAAGAACATCAGAAATAAAACAGAGGTGGGGCAGACAAACAAGAAGAAAAAGGAACTCACCAGCAAAGGTGCACTCACAAGACTCGAAGATCTCAGGTGTTTGGACAGAGAACCCTTGACCCCAACAGGGGGAAGCTCGGAAGCAGCCTTCGATGAAGGAGGGGGCTTCTGTCCACTGGCACTCCGAAGCCTTTGCCGGATGTCACGGGGAGCAGGGGCTGGCTTAGGACTTGTAGCCTTCCTCTTACGAACTAAACGAACCTCCAGAGCTTCATCATCGCTTTGATCAGAATGCTTGACAGGGGCAGGATCAGGGGAACTCTCCTCCCCATCAGAGGAGGTTTCCTCATCCCCTTCTACAGCGACGGAGCCCCCTGCCTGGGTAGACCCCCCGGTAACCTGCACCATCCCACTCCGGTTCAAGCCCGGATCAACTTCATCGCCAACTACAAACTTCACATCCTTAGAATCTCCCTGAAGCAGCCTCCATAAAGTCAACTCTGTGAGAGAAAGACACTAAAGATGACTACACAAATACCAAAAAAAAAACAAAAACAAACAAAGGGAGATCCAAGACAAAAAGATACCTTTTTTTACCAAAGAAAGCCTTAGGACGAACAGGGTAAGAAGGACTCAACCCTCCCATGGCTAAAACTCCCTCAGAAAAGGTGAAGGCCCTTGTAGGGTTTTCATACATGTGTTTCCACTGAACAGTCTCATTAGCCGATAGAGTAGGAACAACATCTTCAATAGTGGCGTTAACATCCTTGGGCAATGGGGATTCTGGTATCATGGTAGCGGAGACAAAAATGAACCTACTTTTCCAATCCTTCGGGTAAGTGGAGGTTGGCATGAAAGTATAACAGGGCTTCGACACGCTGTTCTGTCTCTTGACAAAGGTAAACCAATCTCCATCAGAGATCAGCTTGTAGAACATGCAAAACAAGGGGATGGAAGGTTCACCAGAAACGGCCGCACAGGACAACTCAAAGTGCACCACTCTCATGAACCCTAGGGGATGCAACTGAGAAAAGTGAACTCCGAAATGACGAAGCAAGGCAACCTTAAAAGGGGAAAGAGGGTATCGAACTCCGCAAGAGGAAAACGCCAATGTATAAAGGGGAATTATGTCCGGTGTACATTCTGCCGGTTCGTTGGGACCCGGCAAGGTAGGGGAAAACTGCTCAGGAATGTTGTACGTCTCAACAAAAGACTTTAGATCCTTCGCCATTAAGACTAACCTAATGGCAAGACGACCGGAACGACTCATGTCTGAAAGGAAAATTGTGATCGGAAGAGGATAAAGAGGGTAAGAAACAGAGAATAATGACGGAAGTGAAATGAGGGTTCGAGAAGGATAAGGGGGTATTTAAAAAAGAAATCTGACAGGGCGAGTAACCGTCAAATCATTCGTCCTTTCGAAATTCAAAAAAGGGACGCGTGCATTTAAGGGGTTAAACCCCCGCCACTAGTCTACGGAGGAATGATGGGTCTAGCGAAAAAAGGTGATAATTAATGGCTAGCCAGGAATGGGCCCACACTCATAGTTTAAGAAAATTGAACTCCCTCTTGTACAGTTATGATTCAGCCCCGGATCATGAGCATCGGGTCTCAGAACCAGGGACTAAAGATGACTTGATGACGGGCCAATGGGAGATCCCATTTTACCCACTTTGGGCTGACTTCATGAAGGGCCCAACAAGATACAAGCCCAACCGGAGTCTAACTTGTACATTAAGGTTTCTCCATTACAAAACGAGCGGGAAACGAGGAATCAGAGCTTGCAGGCCTCCATTAATGACTGATAAGAAGAGTATCATGGCTGACATTGTACTTCTCCTGCCGGAACAATAAATGACGATGCCAATCCAACCGTTAGGGGTCAGACACGTGTCTGAGCCCCTCGAAGACTTCCCAAAACCGTCGGATCATCTCAACAAATATCCCACATGCAAGATAAGGTCTGGGACTTATATAAGAGGAAGAAAACGGTAACAAAAAGGAGGTATCATCTTCAGGACTATCTCATTTACTTCACTCTCATTTACTACTCTCACATTTACTTCCGACCAATATTCTCACATATTAATCACATACACCACATTTATTGGATTCACACCTTTGAAGGAACATTCCGGTGATTATACTCATCGGAATAGGCTCCTCCATCTCTCCGGCAAGTTTACTTACTCTCACGCCGGAGCTTGGTCACGGATCCCCCCCCCCCTGGGGCCCTCCGTGACGAGGCTAACGGTTTATTCTTTTGTAGATACAAGGAACGGAGTATCTTGACGTCAGCGAAGATCCATTGAACGTCAGCCGGGATTTGGGTATTCGACATACTCCATACTAAAAATAAGGAAATATTCACTTGTTATTTTTTAAATATAGGTTTTTTTCATTAAAATAAGAACTTTTAATCCGTCATCACTAAACTGATAGTTTCTTACGATAAAAAAGATTAATAATAACTATGCTTATTGAAGATACTAGTTTGATAGCAAATTATGTCTGGTGGTTAATATGTTTTTATAACAGTTAATTTACACACCATATAAACCTACTTTTAAACTAGGGGTGCAAATAAGACAAGTGGCGCACGAGCTGCGTGAGATCGGCTTCAGAAAAAACTCGAAACGAGCCAAGCCTTATCGAGTCCGAGCTGAACTTGAGCCTAAAATAAAACTTGTTTATTTATCGAGCCCGAACTCGATTCTGGCATGTGAAACTCATCGGACCAAACATGATTTTTTTTTTTGGAAAATCATCAAAATAAACACGTTGACCAAAAAACTATCAAATTAAAATTAAGCTTTTAGGCCTTTAGCCTTTATAAAGACAGACATATCCAAACAAACCAATCAGGAGAGGACAAGTAAGCAGCGTCAGCTAAGACTATAAAGAATAGGCTAGAATTTAGCCGCAAAAAATATCGAAAACTACGATATAATCCACGAAAAAATATATCAAAATAATACACGAGTTAAATTTAACCTGGCGCTAAAATTTAGTCTAAACGTTTTAGTTTGTCATCTAAAAAGTCACAAGCTAGATTTTTGATAAACCACCACGATGTAAGCAAGCAACACGTTGATTTTGGTAATTTTTTTCCAACATGTTCATTTAGTCCGAGTGTAATGGGGCGGTACATCACGGGGAAAGTGTCCATGACGCCTCATAACGCCGCGGAACACCGCTACATGCGACGCTATAGGGGTGCAAAACTGCAAAATCTTGTTCCCGTTATACACATAGCGGCGTGAAGGAAGAAAGATTCAAAGGGTTCATTGCAGAATTTTTTTTAAATAATTAAAAAAAATGAAAATTGATAATTTAGGTAATGATGGGTAGGGGGCCTTATGACTACGCGCTCCAGTGATATAACGTCTCATAAAGTCTCTGTATGACGTGGTGTGCCACTTGTTGCATAACGCCCCAAAAGACACTTTACGACTACACATGGCCTTAGGCCTGGTGATTTTCCCAGGCCTCTGCATTTGAGGATGATCATTTCAAGGTTGAACATTTTAAATCCCTCTAAGGTCATCCGTAGTCATAAAGCCCCTTTGTGGGCGTTATGCGACACGTGTCGTGCCACGTCACACAGGGGCTTTATGGGGCGTTATATCATTAGAGCCCGTAGTCATAAAGCCCCTACCCATCATTACCTAATTATTAATTTTCAATTTTATTAATTAATTATAAAAACTCTATACTCTTTTTTGATTGGCCAAAGGTTGTAACCAAACAAATATACCGCCGCGAGATTTATAGCGCCACACCCCCTTTTTTGTTTGATAGCGCCCCACGTTATGGTGTGCCCGGCGTTTTGCCGGCGCCATGACCGGGCATACCGCCCCACTACGCAAGTCCTAATGAATTTCTCTTAGAAGCTAATCCATTAGAGCATGACATCATAAACCTCTGTTAAATGATTTTGATCGACCCAACGGGCATCGATTCCAATACGAGAAGCAGAGGATAAAAGATTTATCCAACTTAATCACGTTGCTTCATGAAATGAATAACTGATGTGGTTTTGAGAAAGGATTCTTCGCTAACCCTGCAATTTCTCTTCTTGTTGGTAAATTCACATGCTAACAAGGTGTTTGTTAAAATGCCCCAGTGAAATATATATAAAAAAAGCTTGTAATTTATGATTTTATGCCGCCAAAGTATACGGACATCAGTTAAACTGCCTCCAAATAAGTTTCTTGGTTCCGAATGATATTCTAGTTATTGGGTGAAGGGGGTTTTCCCAGATTTATTGGGTTCCCTCCTGAATTGGTGTATAGGCATTATTGCCTAGTGGAGATGGATATGATCGGGTGGTTCTGCTGGTGGCACGATGATACTCCAGTGGTCCGTCAGTGATCCAAATTTGCCGTTCAAAAAAAAAAAAAAAAAGTTATTGGGTGAAGGTTAGGTTTTAGGGTTGATGTTCATCTGGTATGCATATTTTTCGCTTTCTGCGTCATGAGTTTTATCTTCTAAATGAATAACTTCCCTTAGCATGGGGATTGCTTATAAATCTAAATGAATAATCAACAGGCATTGTGGATTCTTGCACTAAAGCATTTGTGCCCTGCTGTTCTACTACAGTTGAAAAGATTTAATGAATTTAGTGGCAAATATACATTTCTTGGTGATAAACCAAAACCGAATTGTGGTTCATTCTTTAGTCTTTACCTTATATGTCAAAATCATTGTTACCCTCAGTTTTTTTTGTTTATTTCATGTATTCGGTTATTGGTTAGAACTGGAAACGCTAAGCTTAAATCATAAGAATGTTAAAAGATTGTGAAATTTAGATATGATGGCTGCCTATTTGAACTCCAATCCCTTTTTTACATCCTCCGTTATTACTCTTTCGTAATATATGATCCATGATTGAGGGATGTGTGTAATTTGGATAGCTTTTGCAAATTACAAGAGCAATTGTGTTTTACTTTTCAGGGGTAATAAGCTATTTTAGCAGTTTCAGTTGGGATCTTATAGATATGTAGAGGTGTCAATCGTGTCGGATTGGCGGGTTGAATTGTGGAACCCTAACATGACCCATATTTTAATTCATGTCAAAAGTTTCAACCCTAACCTGAACACGTATAAAATCATGTAACTCAAACTCGACCCATTTAACCCTTTTCCTAAACAGGTTAACCGGTTATTGGGTTGTAATTGTATAACTAGCAATGAACCATGTACGGACGGTGGTGGTGGTGGACGGTGATGGTGGTAGACGGTGGTGGTGGGTGGTGGACGGTGGTGGTGGTGGTGATGGACGGTAGTGGGTGGTGGACGGGGGTGGTGGTGGTGATGGGCGGTGGTGGTGAGTGGTGGTGTTTAACTCTCTGCAGACCTTGGAAGATTTTAGAAGTGACTGGGTCAAGTCTGCACCAAGAAGAGCTCGCGCAGACGTTTTTTAATGAAACATGTTCGGAAAAAACAAACAGTCTGCGCGTGGCAGTGTCTGCGTGTGGTCTGCGCGGCGCAGACAGAAGAGCTTGCCCAGAGCTTTTCAGAAAAAACAAACAGCACCTTAGTGTTTTACTAACAAACTCAGATTGTTACTGTGAATCTAGCCAAGTGTCCAAGAACCACAGCCACAAAAAGTATGTGAATTGGCTAGCTGAAAATTTGAAATAACAGCCACAAAATAGTATGTGAACTGACCAGCTGAAACCACCATGAAACCAAAAAAAAAAAGTAACAGTTTGCAGATCAAAAGTTTAAATATTAAAACCAATGAAAAAGTAACTAAATTCTTAATTTCTTCTTCCACATGCATTTAGATCTTCCCATGCTTTAAGTCTATTCGAATTGTCATCCTCAATATCATCTTTGTCGATGTTCACACCCTTAATATCTAGGGTTAATTCAAGATCGTCAGGTGACAAAGGAGTAAACAAAACTATATATACTACCTTTTGCGACAAGCTACTAATCTCGGGTAAATATTAAAGCTTCAACAGTAGAAGGTGACATTGAACTTCGATGTTGAGCTAAAATTCTTCCATCAAGACTAAAGGCGGATTCAGATGCAACTGTTGAAACTGGAATCCCCCCCCCCCCCCCCCCCCCAAAAAAAAAAAAAAAAAAGAAGAAACATATAACTTATATGTTTCTTTTACTTTGCTTCCTAGCATGCACTTGACATCTGGAGGTGGTGTTCAGTGGCAATGGTGGTGTTATAAACATAATTTACTAAAATATAAATTAGGAAACATCTTTCATGCCCTTTACTTCTTGGCATCTTGCTTACTCATTTCTCAGATAATTCTTGTTTCAAATATAATTACCAAATCTAATTTTTCATTTTTTACCCTCTCAAGTCTTGATGTATGGTACGTCCTGTTCAGCAAACGAATAGTGATTATAATACGATTGTTCAAGGTGATAAAAAAACTTTGTTATACGTCCTCAGAATTGTTATTGAAGGCTGCACTAACCCAGATTCAAATTCAAGTCTGGATTTTTTTTTCTTTTATGGGAATGAAACTTTTTGATGAAACTTGTAGCTTTGTTTACTGTTCTGGTTACGGATTATTAGTGTAAAATAGTAAGGTGGCGACGCCCTTTTGTTTCATATTTTATGCATAACTTTGAGAATGACAAGATGAGACATGGATGTACAGATGCTTCCGCACTCGCAATATGTTTCTCAAAGAGTAAGAGCATCTTTACCAACATACACAACTCTTAGTCAGCTAGTTGGCTGTATACTTACCATCCAAACAAGCTATAAAGTATTAACCAGGCTTCATCATCCGTAGCCGTTGTGAGTTTGTAGTGTTTTTGCTTTTGTATTACTTTGTGGAGGATAAGTCTTGATATAACAAGAGAAATTTGTAGAATTTATGCATTAAAAATACACTTCAAGAGGTTTTAGTCATGCTTGACCTTGCACTTGTTTGTTTTGTTTAGAAAACTGAATTCAACCCAATCATAACCACCTTTACCTTCAAGTCATTTGATTTTGGTGGATTTGATTTCTTTTTTATTTTGTTTGATCGATTTTAGGTTCAAATGGACATCATGATTTTGGTTCAAGTGGGAATGATTTTCGTTTTCGGCTTCCAAATTGGTATAGTGTTCAAGTGAGGATTTTTCAATATGCGAGAACTATTTGGTAACTATGTTACGTTCTATTTAATTTTTTTGAACAGCTATGTTACATTCTAATACATGACAGTGTTTGAAATTTCATCAAAAGAGCTAATTAAAGTTGAAAGCCGATGAGTGAAGACACTGATAGGAAGCGTTCCATTTTCATTTGGTACGTTTGATTGTCTTTTTTTTAACGGTAAATTTATTTAATTATGTCGTCTATGAGACTCCAAATCTAAGTATATTTAAAGGATTTGCCTTTGCAAATAAACCATAAGTAAGTTTGATAAAAAAAATGTTTTAATTATAAAAAGTGCAAACTAAATTGGGCTTAAAATGAAAATTTAATTTTCTAATAATGGATGTGTATAAAAATATCAGGAAAACTTAAAAGGAAAGGGAAATGGGATATGCACCCAGATGCTTGGAAGGTGTCGAATTTGGCTTTATTCCAAATAATATATTTTATTTATTGGTGCATTCCTCGTCACTCCTCTTTATTCCTGAATTATTTATAAATTTATAATCTAATTTTATAATTATAAGCTGAAAAAATTGGTGCATGGGCCCGTTAACCCTTATAGTCCACCTCATACCCATGTGTCGCTGAGTTTTTTATTTTTATCCATTGCAATACAACATTTTATCTCCGTATAGTGGGTGCTATTTATTGAAAGCGAGAGAGAGATCATCCTTTACAATTTATAATAAAATTTATAAAAAACATATATTTCATTAAATTAAAATTAAAACTTATTAAGAAATTATAATTATAAATTGTAACATTTCAGTTAAGGGAAAACTTATTGTAAAACGAATATGTTAAGTACTACCAGAATATTATTTATTATGTAAACTGACTTAAATACATGCATGTACTTAGTGATCATATACATTGGCCTAAATTTATGTCTGTTTTTATTAGAGTTAAATGCTTGGTTGGTCCCTGTGGTTTGCAAAAATTGCAGACTTGGTCCCAATGGTTTACTAATTACACGCGTGGTCCCTGTGGTTTTCAAAAATGCACTCGGTTGGTCCCCAGCCCTAACTTCAGTTAAATTTCTCAGTTAAGTCCATATTAAATGACCAAAATACCCTTCACTTGATCAGAACTTTATCATCTTCAACATATACACATTTGCAAACACCCCCCTTTATATCCAGAACTTTCTTCAACTTTATCATCTTCAACAAAAACCCATAACAAAAATCAGTTGAGGATGAGCAATAGTTGGGTGTTGACCCCCCTCTGCAGCCCATGATCTCCAATTTCCCCCCAATATTCAACACCCTTCCTTCTTCCAGATTACATCTGGGATTGAACTCGGGTCTTCTGATATTCATATCGGTTGTGATCTTGACCTGGGACTGTGCTTGTTGACTATCTTACTCTGCTTTTCTTTTCTTTTACCGAATACGGTGAAATTATCTCAACACTGCATCTGATCTTGATCTTCGTACATTGTGAGGAAAAACGTCATTTTTTAGAGGCGATGATGATGAATTTCTCGTTGTTGTCTGAGTGAATCAAACGAAGCTTGAGACTTGCCGTATCTTGGCGGGGTAATATCCGGAGGTTTGGCAGTAGAAACTGGTGTTTTCACCGTTGAAGCAGCCGCGATGTTTGCAGCCATGGCGGTTCGTTCCTCTTTGTTTTGATTATTATTATTAACATATCTGAGCCTCTTTTAGTTCTTCTTCTTTATCATATTTTGGTTTTAATTTTTATTATTGATAAAACTGTTTCATGCTTACTAATTAACAATGTCTAGTGCATAATAAATTTGTCTACTGTTAAATTTGAAGTATGAGTAAGTTGAAAGTGAAATTGCTGAGATGAATGAGGCTCCGGCGAGAGAGATCTTGGTTTTATCTGAGAGAGTTGCCGATTTCTTGCCATTTGATCAACCGATTGAATATGAGCCCATGATTTCGTCTTATGACATGTTTGATTAAACAACTCTCTTCTTTTAATGGATTGGAGGATGATGGATGATTATGTTGTTGTTGCTGCTGTTATTATTGTCCCAATTAAAATGGCTATGATGATGGAAATTATTGAGCAAACTCGCAATTTACAGATCTGATTCATATCTTGGCTAGGCAACTCGGTCGGTATGTTCTGGGTTAGGGTTATGGTGAAGAAAGGGGGTTATGGTGAAGAAGAAGGGTATTTTGGTCATTTAACATGGACTTAACTGAGAAATTTAACTGATGTTAGGGCTGGGGACCAACCGAGTGCATTTTTGAAAACCACAGGGACCACGCGTGTAATTAGTAAACCATTGGGACCAAGTCTGCAATTTTTGCAAACCACAGAGACCAACCAAGCATTTAACTCTTTTTATTATGTAAACTAACTAAAATAAAATACATGCATGTACATAGTTATATAAACTAGTGCTAGTCCCCCACCGCGTTGCGGTGGAAATTCGATATAACTCGGTCGGAATTGAATTGGTTCATTACCGTATTGGTACGGTACCGATAGATGCTAAAAATCAAATGATGCTATAATATTAAATTTATTATAAATGTTTGCTATACAATTTTTTTAAAGTTCATGTTTGGTGTAAAATTTTTCTACCATCATACTTATATATCATCCTAAAATATTAAATTTATTCGATTAATTTTTAGAAATTAGTAACACAATTTCCTTGAAGAATTTCAAGTTATTATTATTTTTCATTGTTACAAGAGATTGATTTGAAATATCTGAAAAGTTGTGTATAAACTGACATGTTATGTTATGGATGTTTACATATTTACTTTAGCCCCGTTGGATCAAATCACTTTACAAATACATGTATACAACAAATAAAATATATTTTATTAAATCACATATAACTCATAGTATAGTTAAAAAAGTTCTTCCTGTGCTACAACTCAAAAGCTTCATTGGTACTTCATCTTTTCTCCCTCAACTTCTCTAACAAATACCCACATCTTATCATTCTCATTTCTCCCCTAATCTTTTGCATTCATTTGTCTCTAATTTTTCATGGCAAACATCCTACGTATTTGAATTATTTTTTTTCACCAAACCACCTTTTAGACCTTTTAGAGAGAGAGAGAGAGAGATAGATAGAGAGAGATAGGTGGAAGGAGCTGTGAGAGGATTTCGGGTCGGCCGAGATGTCAGGCAACAGCAACACCTTCGGCGACGGCTGAAGCAGCCTGTCGGTCTAAGAGGTGGTGGCGAAGCAAGCTAAGGCTGAGGTTAAGGCAACACAAGTGTTTAGGTGGGCACCTACATGTTCCGGAAATGACGGCTAGGGTTCCGGTGAACGTTCTGGTCAATTACTTTGCACCTGCATGTTCATTTTCCTTGAAGATCGGCGACGTTTAAGGTGGGTACCGGTCTTTCTTTCGATTCTGAGTTGTTTTCCAACGATAGTCGGCATCTTCGGTGTTGAGGTGCGTTCAGACAACGATATTTTGTGCTGGCGATGAGGCTCTGTTTCCATGTTTAATTAATGTTTGTAAAAAAGAAAGGGAGTAGCAAGGGCAAAATTGTAATTACATCCAGACGTCGTTAACGTTATTTCACTGTTCATCAGTTATGTTTGAAATTAATACATGTATATGAATTGGCTAAAATTCATGTCTGTTTAAGATTTCTTTTAATATAGTAGTGATAGTCTTTCAGGGCTGGCTCTGGGCCTGGCAAACCCGTGCCGATGCCCGAGGCCCAAAATTTCAAAGGGCCCGAAAAGTTTTTATAAGCTTGTATATATTTATTAAATTATATATTTAGTATATTTATCCGTTTATTATGCAAAAAATTATTGATGGTGTAGTGGCAAAAACCATCTCAAAATAATGTAAAGGTCTTAAGTTTTAGTCTTTGCTCCATCACTAAGTTTTTATTTTTGTAACATTTACCATTAACCATAATTTTGGGCCCAATTCTTTTCATCGCCCGAGACCTAAATTTTTTCAAGAGTTTTCGAGGACGGCTCGGTAGTCTTTCGTTGAAATTACACGTGCATATATTTATACTCTTGTAAAAAAAATCAAGTCAGGGAGAGAATAACATCAAAGAAAAATAAATGAAGAGGCAAATAGATAATTAAATTTTTGTTTGATTTCATTTTTATTAAAGCGATACATATACGTGTTTATGTGATTCTTATGATTCTTAACAAAACTTTAACGAAGACATCAGTGAAGGAACCAGCCTATTAAATTAGAAGTATCCAAAAAAAAATTACCATGCAATCATACACTATTAAAAAAAACGATAATAAATTAATAAAGTAAATAAATACCTAATAAATTTTTTCTTTTCTTTTTTTATAGCTTAAATCGATCCATCACATTGTCCACTTTTACTTTATATGAAGAAAATCCTTTTCGACTGCACAAACCATGACATTTTTCAAAAATTCCGGACCCATTCGATTGCGTATAAAACAGGCCCATTGCCGCCCCCCATAATCAACATATAAATGGGCATGTTTTATTATTATTTTGGGTCTTGGGCTAATGGGCTAGCTTAATAGCCTATTAACAATTATGTTTGGGCTTGTAAAAGGAATTAAATTTACACTGTTATACTATCATATTTTTATGGTCAGTGGTATCCTGGTATACTTTTTCATTCTTCGTTAAAGTTAAAAAAAGTCTTCATGTTTTTCTCCCACACCCAATTACACAATTTTCTTTCGTTATCTTGACCACAAACCGGTCGTAGAGATTCCCCAATAATGCTTTTTAAATGACAAACTTATATATCTACCTTTTGTATGCATTTAGCCCATACGTCTTGAATTACAAACCATTTTTTATGTGGAGTATATATTACTATACCTTCGGTATTAATTGTCGTTAGTATATAGTTTTACACAGATTTTAAAACTACAATGTTACATTTCATGAAGTTTCCTTATTTTATAGTTGGTAAAATCCATAATGTTGGGAAATAGATATCAATCTTTTGATACATATAATATTTTTCCATCTACAAAACATACGACATTGTAACTTTTATGTTTTTTAAGTAAAGCAAAAATGTTAATTTATAAAATATAACATATTAGTATAAATACTTGAAACAATTTTAATTTACATGTAATAACTATCCATTTGTATATAGGCATGAAACATGGCACTTCATTCGTATTTTCCATTAAAAATTCGCCTTATTCCAACAAAAAGTGTGTATTGTTATATAAAGCAAATGTTTTTATGTATAAATTACCTTTTTAAAACTTTTATCATCATATTTAGAGTTAATGTGTTTGTTTATAATTTAGTTTTTGTAGTTAAAGGTAGTTATCTTATTTTATATTTTGTATTAATAATTTTCTTATTAGTTATTTGTTAAGTGAATTAATGTATTTATAAAAAAAAAATACTAAGCTTATATAAAATGCTTGATGATGAAAAAAGTTAATGATAGAAAACTAAAATAAAAACTAATTACGTAAAACTAAATTAAAAATTAATTACGTAAACGAGACACTATCATCTTTAATTATCAAACAAACTCAAAACAGTGACTCGATTGAGAAACATATAAGGCTATAGGGTGCGGTCATGAGCCTAAGACGAAGTGATATTTTAAGCAATATAGTCAAATATCAATAGAATCTAGTCATATTAAGTAAGATCAAATTCCTACAAATTTAGAAATAATATATAAGGCCTTTGGGTATGTTTTAACCTATCTTAACTCTACCTAAGTGCCACATCAACCTTTTTTCCCCATTTCACTTTGCCTCACTCCAAGGAAATAGTTTAATCCCATTAACTTCATCTAACCCTATCTTTTAGTTGTTTTTGGTCTAAAAAATAAAAGACTAATTAATTCAATCTCTTAACATTAGGTTAACATGCTAACACATAATGCATTTAATGCTCTTTAACACAAGAAGAGAGTGGTTTGCAATATTAGTTAATATGTCATTGTTAACAATCTAAATGTTAGAGACTTAGAGTACACCCTATGGCTTAGCCTAAGTAAATATCCTTTTAACTACAATAAAAATAAAAAGATAAAACTTATTTAATAAAGGGTAAAATCATAACAAAATACGGGAAAAAAGTTTATTTGATAAGCTCAATAGCTATAAAAAGCATGATAAAATAAGATAAAAGTTGATTTGAGTTTTTTTTTTTTTTTTTTACAACATTGAACATTCAAAACTTTAATGGTATTACTTCTAAAATCTATAAATTTGTCAGCCATAGAACTTGAAACCTCAAGCCTTAAAGGGAGAGAAGCTTTTTCTATAAACCTTGGTGTTAGCTTATAAAAATTAGAGTTAATAAGAAAATTAAATGGTTTCTAATTTGATATAAAGAGTAGGCATAAATTTTCACAATGTAAATCTTGACCCATACTATATATTTGTTTCATTATTAAATAGACATAATTTTGCATAATATATGATTCATGAAGATTTGAGATACTTTTTGTACGATTGTATAGTAGAATATAATATTGGCAGTGTTAATAATATAATCTTATAATATAAAATTCATATAGTAATACGGTAGATATGAACTTATGAAAGTGTGAACTCATCGGCCATAATACGGCTAGTGGATGGCGGATCATGCATTCTAATTTTTATGCCGGATGCGTTGCATCTCTTCATTTATTATCTTAAAAGAAAAGTATTCTCTATTTCTCTTCTACTTTGATTTAATAGATATCATATGTTATTAAAATAGTATCTTCTTCTAATTCCTAGTAGAAAAGTTAAAGCACTAATATTTCAAAAGGTTTAATCAATAGTTATATGTTCAAAACATTATTTAATAAAATGTAAATAAAAAAATCTTCTATACTATATAATAAAAGAAACCACTTTAGCGACACTTGTCATCATATTAGAGCATCTCTTATAAATAATTATTATTTTAATTTAATATTTACTAATTAATTATAGATAACCCTTTTATTAAATATTATTTAAATTAATATCTTATGGATAATTAATATTTACTTTAATCTTCTTCTCCTTTATAATATTATTTAGAGAAAAATACGATTTTGGCCCCTGTGGTTATATCATTTTTACCCTTTTAGCCCAAAAAAGAATTTTTTAACATCTGAGCCTCAAACTTTTTTTTTCTAATTCTTTTGACCCCTAACACTAACCCCATACATTAAATGTTAGGGGCCAAAAGGGTTAAAAAAACGTATTTTTATCACTTTTACCCTTTTAGCCTAAAAATGATTTTTTTTAACATCTAAGCCCTCAACGTCTTCTCTTCTAACCCTTTTGGCCCCTAACACTTTTAGCTCAAAAATGATTTTTTAACATCTAATCCCTTAACGTCTTCTTTTCTAACCCTTTTGGCCCCTAACACTAACCTCATCCATTAAATGTTAGGGGTCAAAAGGGTTAAAAAAAGACGTTAGGGGCCAAAAAGGTTAGAAAAAAGACGTTGGGGGTTTAAATATTAAAAAAAAACTTTTTTGGGCTAAAAGGGTAAAAGTGATATAACCACGGGGGGCCAAAATCGTAATTTTATTATTTGATGTATAAAATTCAATTCATACAATACATGAGGTTTTTTAAGGATATATATATATAGGGAGAAGATCATGCGAGAACCACCTCTTATTGCGAGAATCAATGTGAACACAACCAAAAATGCCTAAAAATAGCTAAAAATCACACAAAATTTTTTTTTAATATTTTTTATATAAAAATCGCTACTTTTCTAAGCCAAAAAAAATTAAATTTTTTTTTTGTCACTGAAAGTAGCGATTTGAGCATAAAAAATATTAAAAAAAATTTTTTAGATTTTTTTAGATTTTTTTTAGATTTTTTTAGGTTTTTTGGGGGTTTAGTTTTTAGCATTTTAGCTTGGGGGGGGGGGGGGTTAGGTTTTTTTTGGGGGGGTAGGGGTTAGGTTTTTTTTACGTTTTTTTAGCTATTTTAGGTTGTGTTCACATTGGTTCTCGCGGTTCTCACAATAAGGGTGCTTCTCGCATGATCTCCTCCCTATATATATATATTTTTTTTTATTATTTAGTACAGAAAATTACATTTATTCAAACCGTGTAATACGCATATTTTTAAAGTTGTAATTTTTTTATTATTTAGTATATAAAATTACATTTATTCAACCCGTGTAATAAATGAGGTTTTTTAAAGATGTATTATTTTATTATTTGGTAAACAATATTATATTTATTCAACTCGTGTAATACACGTGGTTTTAAAAATATAACTTTTTCATTTGGTATATAAAATTACATTTATTCAACATGTACAATATTGTTCTTATAAATATAACTTTTTATTATTTAATATATAAAATTATATTTATTCAACTCGTGCAATAAAGAAGGTTTTTAAAGATATATTGTTTTATTATTTAGTATATAAAATTTATTTATTTAACCCGTGTAATACACGGGGTTATAACCTAGTATGTAGTATAAAGTAAAAATTAAAATGTTACAACACATTATATGTATTTTATTATGTTTTTCTCCTTTCTATATAAGCGGTTACAACTTATTTAAGAAAAAGTTCAAGTCGATTGTCTAAAGGTTTCCACTTTACGAGCTAGTGCTTAACTAGTTAATATAAAATCAATGGAACTAAGGCAAGTAAAGCCTATACTTAAGAGCCACTTGAGGTTTAAGACTCTTAATATATATGACAATAAATAATTAAATAGAAGAACTATTTGAAATATACATATCGCATTAATAGATAAACTCTTATGTCATTTCTAGTATACTTTTTTGAAGAATTTTAAACTTTATAATAAAACATGTTTATTATAAATCAAACAATTTTACTTTGACTACAGATTACTTCAAGAAATTAAATATTAAATAAACCTCAAAAAATCTATCCTTTTTTTTTTACTTTCATTATAGATTACTTCAAGGAATTGAATAAACCTTAAAAAAAATCTATCTTTTTTTAATGGCAAAAAATCTCACTAGTAAACTCATCCTACTTGAGGCTATGGTCAAGGTTGACTCCTCAATCGCCATGAGACCGTGCCCCCTGATGTGCAGGAAACCGGATGGAATCCATAAACCCTGGCATCCATCAGGTTAAAACCCGGATTATTGCCCTGATTCGTCTCTTCACCCAAATGTCCATAGAAAAGGTCCTAAGTGAAAATCGAACTTGCTTCTCCACTAAGGAGGAGTTGAGGCCAAAAAATCTATGCTTAGTATAAAACTTAACCTACGGCATGATCTTATCGCCATTAAATGCGAGTCACCTTTTCAAATGATATAATAAGTGTTATGAAACCGTCCTTTACATAAGATGATTAATAAAAAATATGTTGGCCGTTTTATAGTCATCTTTTATATTTTTTTTTAACGGCCAACATATTTTTTATTAAGCATCTTATGTAAAGGACAGTTTCGTAACACTTTTTCTATCATTCGAAAAGGTGACTAGCATTTAATGGCGATAAGATCATGGAGTAGATTAAGTTTATAAATGAAAACAAATATAAATAAAGTAATTATACTAAAAAATTGAACTAAACCCACGCTAATTTTGCTAAAAGGCCGTCACAAAGCATTGTTTACATGTTATAATGGTAGAAATATAGACTTAATTTATTTTTATTTTTTTATTTTATCATCCATGATAATAAAACACGTGTGACTAAAGATAACATAAGGATTAAGGAAAGATAATATATTTGTAGAAACTTATTTTTTTTTCATTTTATCATTCATGATAATAAAACAAATGTGACTAAAGATAACATAAGAATTGTTAGGGGAGGATTTTTGGTTGATCAGTGATCCTCATTTACTGTTGGGTTTAGTGATCCTCACTTCTGTTCGAATTAGTGATCCTCAGAAGTATTGCAGGATCAGGATCATGGATCATCATAAGGATCCTTATACTAACGATTGTCTACTTTGAATATGATGTTGTTTTGCAGGAGTACGAGCTTGGACTTGGTCTTGGCGATATTCCTGGAGCATATTCCATGACTTATTCCGCACGTGCTTAACTGAAGTGGACGTTATGGAGTTCGTGGAGGACTTGCATGAAATGCGGAATGTTTGTTAGCTTAGATATTTTCCATTTTTAAACGGGATTGTTAGGGGAGGATTTCTTAATGACCCGTGATCCTCAATTGTTATCCTGTTTGGTGATCCTTACTTCTGTGTCAGTTAGTAATCCTCAGAAGTGCTTCAGGATCAGGATCATGAATCATTCTAAGGATCCTTATACTAATGATTGTCTGTTTTGAATTCGATATTGTTTTGCAGGAATACCAGCTTGGACTTAGTCTTGGTAACGTTCCTGGAGAATATTCCACGCTTATTCCGCACGTGCTTGACCATGGTGAACGTTATGGAGATCGTGGGGAGAAGGCATGAATTGCGGACAGTTAGTTAAGCTAGTTTTTTCTAAGTTTAAAAGGGGTAGCGAGCTAATTAGACAACACTTGGCTATTTTTTGGCTACACACACTCGTACAACTGCACTCACCAGCTCTCGGCAAAACACTTAGCATTTTTTCATACATTTCTACACGATACACTGTAGTGATCCTTGTACTTAGCTCGCTATCATCCGAAGTTGTAAAGGAATTATTGTTTAATTTGAGTTGGTGATCGGTAGTTTCCATCACCCGAGGTTTTTTATGCCGGAGATCATTCATTGATCAAGGGCTTTTTCCTCGTATAAATCTTTGTGTCTCTTGAGCAATTCATTTCATAGTGATCCTCATTGTTGTTTACCAATTCAAGCATCATACCCCGTAACAGAGAGTTTGGTTGCATTATCCTCGTCTGATTTTTGACCAAAACAGTTTGGCGACCACCGTGGGGCAATTGGTGCTTCATTCCTAAGAAATTCTCATTCTTGTGATCATTTCGGTTCATTACATCCAAGCAGATGGCTTCATCATCAAAGAACACTTCCAGTGCGATGTCTGCAGTCAATTCATCCCAGGGCATTCCACCTTTGCCTCCACCACCTTCTGGACCTCAGAAAAATGCCGAGAAGAAACCAATTCCCATTTTCTCAAAACCTCCAACTTCTTCTGCTTCTTATACTCCTACTACTAGTGACTTGTTTACTCTGATTTTGCAGATGAAGGAGCATATACAGCAGCAGGATAAGACCAATGAAAGGATTCTTAGAGAAATTGGATACATCAAGAAACAGAAGAGATCGGCAGAGGATCATTCCCCACTGATGCCCAGATCTTTAAATTTCGACACTCCGGTTATAACTTCTCAGCCTTCAACGGTTCCAGACGTTCAATATGTTGGAGGGCCAAAAGGAGTGCATTACGGATCATCAGCAATGACTCAGGCTTCAGGGTCATACTTCCAACCAGCAGGATCCCATCCTCAGCATATAGGATCCTTCGTAAGCTCAGGAGGATACTCAGGAACGCAGCAGATTCAAGGGTTCTGGCCGTCTCAAGGATCCTCCCAGGTTCAAGGATCCTCCCAGGTCCAAGGATCCTCTCAGTTTCAAGGATCCTCGTAGGTTCAAGGATCCTCCTTTGTTCCAGGATCTTCCTACATTCCAGGATCCTCCCAGGTTCAAGGATCCTCTCAGATTCAAGGATCTTCCTACATTCCAGGATCCTCGCAGGTTCAAGGATCCTCTCAGTTTCATGGATCCTTCCAGATTCCGGGATCCTTAAGGAGTTTGCAATCAGGGAGTTCCGATATCCATCAGGGAGATTTTATTCCGATGCAGACCATTGCTTCTGCTGGTCCATCGGTCATTCCAGAGCCTCAACAATATGGATTCACATCCGCTCTTCCTAATTTGAATCCAATGGGAGGTAACACTTTTAATAATTCTTATACCACGAACCATGGCCTTATGCAGGATACAGGTAGCAATCATGCCATGGCCAGAGAATTGCAAAAGTTAAAGGATATGATATCAAGTGTCCCAGGAGTGGTCAAGCCTATCCCGGAGATTGCAGATGGGAGCCACAAGATATCTCGTTTTGCACCACCAATCTGTGATGCTGAGATACCCAAGAGGTTCCATGTGCCTACTATGAAGTTGTATGACGGTTCAACAGATCCTGAAGAACACATAGCACTGATGTAGAGTGTGAAACGTGGGTGTTTAAGGGTTGATTTTGTGTGGTTTAGATTGTTTTACATGACTATATACCTTGAATATGTTAACTACGAGTGTTCGTGGATTGTACAGGTAAATCCCCTAATTCGGTGAAGTTAGAAGAGATAGCTTAACATGAGTGGTGATTTTATGAGTGGCCATATTATTTTATAAGAAAGCATCAATTCTCACCATTAAAATAAGATTGGCAGCCAACATAAACAGGACACACCTTTTTATGATGGCAGACTTCTACATATGAATCTTGGGACAAAACAAAAGTCAAACAACATTGGCATCACATGATCGAAAAGTTGAGCAGCCATATTTCATTATTTTTGTGAACTCTCAATTCATCGTGACATCATCATCATATCATCGATTTAGGGGGAGGATTTATAAGCAGCCACCATCACGTGCAAAAGATACTTGGATGGACTTTTGGGCTCATATTCACTCCATCGATTTTGGGCTCTCAAAAGTCACTTATGGGCTCACGAAGATAGGCAGCCATTACTTGGAGGGATTTTATGATATTCTACACATTACGTGATCTCTGACTCTTGGCAGCAACAATAACACAACTTTTGAGAGCAACATTCATTATTTTTTGGTTTTTATATAACCACTCATCATCACCATCTCACGAAAGTGGAGGTAGCCACATAATATCACTTGGGCTATCAACAATCGGCCCAACATTATCATTCTGTATCATCGATTATTGGGCAGCAACATCAAAAAGACTTTGGGCTCGGAACAACCTATCTTGATCCATGAAAAATATTAGGACGGTTACGTGAAACGAAACAGGAGGCATTCATATAACATCTTGTGGGGGGATCGAACTGATTATCATTCATCATCATAAATCGATCAAGCACTCAACAAAACCAATCATGTCTTCATCACTATCTCAACTTGTGATCGCGTTCATTCAACAATGAGTGGATAGTCTCGTCGGTTTCACCCCGGTGTAGATGTTGTAAGATTTCTAGGGTTTATACATTTGTATTTTAATTTGGTTTTGTGACAAATTGTTTAGTATTTGAAACTTATGATAATTGTCGTGCATTTGAATTGAATTTGTGAATTGTCGAACGATGATAAAGTTATGACTTTGCGAAATGAATTTGTGCACTTATGCCTTATCGTAGGTTAGGATTTACATGTCCGAGGCAACGAAGTGCATTACGGTCCGTTGTCTATGACGTTGATAGCAATTGGCACCTAAGCTTCGTGATAGTAATCCGTTAATCACTATATGCAATTGAATCAAGTTAAAACATGTAGGAACCCTAGGTCTTGCAATTATCAAACCGGGTGTGATCCGCATTCTCATTTCTTGTTTCAACTTTCTAGTTAGTATTCTAGTTGCAATTTTAGTTAATCAAAAGTGTTTTAGATAATACCCATTGTCGGTTCACTCCGATTTATTTTCTAAACAAACTAAAAATAAAAATTAGCAAGCTTCATAATTACATTGTACATTGTTCGTAAATAGTCTTGTTAGGGGAGGATTTTCTAACAATTAGTGATCCTTATTCGTTATCCTAATTAATGATCCTTACTTCTGTGACAGATAGTGATCCTCAGAAGAGCTTCAGGATCAGGATCATGGATCACTTTAAGGATCCTCGTACTGACGATTGTTTATTTGTGTTTTGTATTATTTCGCAGGAGTAACAACCTTGACTTGGTCTTGGCAACGGTACTAAGGAATATTCCACGGGCATTTCGCACACGATTGACCAAAAATGGATGTTGTGGAGAACGTGGGAGCTTGGCACAAAAGTCGGATAGTTAGTTATTGTAGTTAACTTCTATTTTAAAAAGGGGTAACGAGCTAGAATTAGAACACTTAGCCATTTTCAGCTACACACTCTCATATACTCGCACACTTGAAGCTCTCGACGAACATTCATTAGATTTCACTCACTTTTACACATTTCACGATAGTGATCCTTGTACCTAGCTCGTTACTATCCGAAGTTGTAAACATTTATTCATTTATTTGAGCTTGGTGATCGGTAGTTTCCATCACCCGGGGTTTTTTGTGCCGGAGATCAACTCTTGATCAAGGGCTTTTTCCCCGTATAAATCCTTGTGTCATTTGTGCAATTTACATTGAAGTGATCCTTGTCATTGTTCTACATTATTAGCATCATACCCCGTAATAGAGAGTTTGGTTGCAATATCCTCATCAGATTTTTTGACCAAAACAGTTTGGCGCCCACCGTGGGGCAATTGGTGCTTCATCCCTAGAAAAATTCGCATTTCTGTGCTCATTTCAGTTCACTACAACCGAGCAAATGGCTTCCTCAGCGAAGAATGCTTCAAATTTGATGCCCTCATTCACTTCTTCACAAGGCGTTCCCCCTTTGCCTCCACCACCTTCTGGATCCCAGAAGAATGCTGAGAATGTTGCGAAGAAACCAACTCCCATTTTCTCAAAACCTCCAACTTCTTCTGCTTCTTACACTCCCACTACTAGTGACATGTTTACTTTGATTATGCAGATGAAGGATCAGATACGGCAACAGGATAAGACCAATGAAAGGATTCTCAAAGAAATCGGAGATCTCAAGAAACAAAAGAAAACGGCAGAGGATCATTCCCCACTGGTGCCAAAATCTTTGAATTTTGATACTCCGGTGATTACTTCCCAGCCATCAGTGGTTCCAGATGTTCAATATGTGGGTGGACCAAAAGGAGTGCACTACGGAACAACAACAGTGACCCAGGCATCAGGTTCATATTTCCAGCCAGCGGGATCCTATCCTCAGCATATGGGATCCCTCACAAATTCAGGAGGATATTCAGGAGTGCACCAGGTTCAAGGATCCTCCTTTGTTCCAGGATCATCTCAGGTTCAAGGATCCTCCTTTGTTCCAGGATCATCCCAGGTTCAAGGATCCTCCTTTGTTCCAGGATTATCCCAGGTTCAAGGATCCTCCTTTGTTCCAGGATCATCCCAGGTTCAAGGATCCTCCTTTGTTCCAGGATTATCCCAGGTTCAAGGATCCTCCTTTGTTCCAGGATCATCCCAGGTTCAAGGATCCTCCTTTGTTCCAGGATCGTCCCAGTTTCAGGGATCCTTCCAGATGCCAGGATCCTTGAGGAGTTTGCAAACAGGGAGTTCAGATGTCCATCAGGGAGATTTTATTCCAATGCAGACCAATGCTTCTACTGGTCCCTCGATCATTCCAGAGCCCCAACAATATGGATTAACATCCAATCTTCCTAATCTGAATCCAATGGGAGGTAACACTTTTAATAATTCTTATACTACTAACCATGGTCTTATGCAGGATCCAGGTATCAATCATGCCATGGCCAGAGAATTGCAAAAGCTAAAGGATATGATATCAAGTGTTCCAGGAGTGGTCAAACCTATCCCAGAGATTGCAGATGGGAGCCACAAGATATCTCGTTTTGCACCACCAATCTGTGATGCTGAGATACCCAAGAGGTTCCATGTGCCAACAATGAAGCTGTATGATGGTTCGACGGATCCTGAAGAACACATAGCACAATACAGGGAGAGGATGGAGATCAATCCAATTCCTGAAAGGTTAAAGGAAGCATGCCTGTGCAAGGGATTCGGATCCACTCTTACTGGATCAGCTCTCAAATGGCTGCTAAGTCTTCCTCCCTATTCTATTACCTCATTTGCTAATCTAGTTAACTTGTTTAATAATCAGTTTTCTTGTAGTAGAATATTTGAACGATTAACTAGTGATCTATATAGGATAACCCAGGGTCATAATGAATCATTAAGGGATTACATTACCAAATTCAGTAAAGAATCCTTAGACATTCCCAACTTAGATATAGCTACGGCTGTTGAGGCCTTTAAAATGGGATTGCTTAGGGATTCGTCGTTCTATGATGATCTTGTTATGACACCATGCAGGAACTTAGATGAGGTAAGAACACGAGCACTTAGGTTCATTCGGCTAGAGGACGACAAGAGGATCCAGGAGAGGTTAGCAGGATCCTCAAAGCAGGATAAGCAAGGATCCTCATTCAGGAACAACAAGTTCAGATCCTACAACAGATCTGGTAACCAGAACGTGCATTCTGTTGATCAAGAAGAGGATGATGAGGATTATCCTCCAATTTCTGAATATTGTTTTTGTGTTGATAACAATGAACTAATCCTTGCGATGCAGAACCTAGGTGATAAAGCTAGATGGCCGAGAAAAAATGATAGGCCAGCTGCAACTAAGGATAAATCAAAGTGGTGTGCATACCATGAAGATTTTGGGCATCTCACAGAAGAATGCATTGCACTAAGAAAGGAAATTGGATACTTGTTGAGCAAGGGGCATCTAAAAGAATTGTTGGGAAGAAAAAAGTCAAGGACTCAGGATCCTGAAAGGATCCCCGAGAAGGCTCCAGCCCCTCCAGCAGATGCACAAGTAATAAACTTTATTTCTGGAGGATCAGACATTTGCGGTACATCCTTCTCAGCAGCTAAAAGGCATGCAAAGGAAACTAAAATGGATAATGGAGAAAGACCTATTCGAACATCAAGTGTCACCGAAGGAAAAGTCATAACCTTTGATGAGGATGATCGTGTTGATATCCAGGATCCTCATCACGATGGTTTAGTTATTACTCTTTTCATTTCTAACCATTTTGTCCGCAGGATCCTTATAGACGGAGGAAGCTCAGTGAACATTATCCAGCTTGATGTTCTAAAGAAGATGGGTATTCCTGAATCGGACATCATACCAAGATCCTCCGTGCTCGTGGGATTTAGTGGCGAAACTAAGAATACCCTGGGGGACATTAAACTCCCAATATACATTGAAGGCCTACACTCTTATCAAAAATTTTGTGTTATTGACTGTTTATCTTGTTGTAATGTTATCCTTGGCAGGCCTTGGATACACGATATGAAAGCAGTCCCATCTACCTACCATCAATGTGTGAAGCTCCCTAGTCCTTGGGGAATAGTGAAGATTGATAGTGATCAGCAGGAGGCTAAGAATTGCTACACTTCATCGATGAAACCAGCCTCGAAGTCAAGGGAGCAATAGCAATCAAGGTATCCTCCAAGGGATGTCTTGGAGGCAAGAGAGCAGGATGTGGTAGAAATCCTCACGGATCCTGATGATCCTGAATCCAAAATCTATATCGGATCAGGGATCCTTGGCGAAATGAAAGAAGATCTCGTATCCTTCCTCAAAAGGAGAAAGACTACCTTTGCATGGAAACACGAAGACATGACTGGTATATCCAAAGACGTAATCACTCACAAACTCGGGATTGACAGATCCTTCAAACCAATCCATCAAAGGAGAAGAAAGTTTGCACCGGAAAGGAATGCCATTATCCAGGAAGAGGTAGAGAAATTGCTCCGGGCATGTATGATTAGGGAGGTCAAGTATCCAAGATGGTTGGCCAATGTGGTTGTTGTTCAAAAGAAAAACGGAAAGTGGAGGGTATGTGTCGATTTTACCGATTTAAATAAGGCATGTCCCAAGGATCCTTTCCCATTACCCCACATTGACTCCATGGTGGATGCAACCGCGGGTCATGAACTGTTAACTTTTATGGATGCTTCATCTGGATTCCAACAAATCCAAATGGAACCATCCGACCAAGAGGATACAGCCTTCATGACTCCAACTGGTATATACTGCTATATTGCTATGCCGTTCGGACTAAGAAATGCAGGTGCAACATATCAAAGGCTGGTGAATATGATGTTCAAGGATCAGATTGGACAAACTATGGAGGTTTACATAGATGATATGGTGGTAAAATCCATAAAAGCTGAGGATCACCTAAGGGACTTGGAGGAAGCATTCGATATCCTTGACAAATATAACATGAAACTTAATCCTTCAAAATGTCACTTTGGTGTTAAAGCAGGTAAATTCTTAGGATATATGGTGACAAAGAGAGGCATTGAAGCTAGCCCGGAACAAATCAAAGCAATAGTGAACATCAAATCTCCGGCCAATGCTAAGGATGTTCAAAAGCTAACAGGCAGGATAGCAGGTTTGAACAGATTTATATCCAAATCCTTAGAGAAGTGCAAAGAATTCTACGATATCCTAAGGAAGAACAAGAAATTTGAGTGGACTGAGAAGCATGAAAATGCTTTAAGAGCCCTCAAAGATTACCTATCCTCAGCCCCGGCTTTGATGAAACCAGAAAAAGGCGATGTGCTATCCTTGTATCTTGCAGTATCCTCAAAAGCAGTAAGTGCGGTCCTTGTTAAGGATCATGAAGGTACACAACATCCTGTCTACTATGTAAGTAAAAGTTTACTTGATGCCGAATCCAGGTATTCACACCTCGAAAAACTTATCCTTGCATTAATTATGGCATCTACTAAGCTAAGACATTATTTTGAAACTCATGTTATTGTTGTTAAAACTAATTTTCCAATTAAGAATGTCCTTAGGAAACCAGAGATGTCAGGAAGGATGGCTAAGTGGGTGGTGAAGCTAAGTGCATATGATATAAGATATGAGCCTATGACAGCCATCAAATCCCAAGCATTAGCTGACTTTGTGGCTGATTTCAGTAGTGATTTACAAAAAGAAGCTGAGTTAGAAGTCCAGCAGCTAGAAGAGACCAAGGATCCATGGATACTCTATACTGATGGATCCTCAAATGTCAAAGGCACAGGGCTTGGAATACTACTAAAATCGCCACAGGGGGACATAATACCCCACTCTATAGCTTGTGAGTTCCAGACCACTAACAATGAGGCTGAATATGAAGCCTTAATTGCTGGTTTGCAAATTGCAAAGCATATGGGGATTAGGTATCTTGAGTCAAAAGTTTGGCACTCTCTTTTGTTTCCTTTAGTTTGACGCAGGTACCAAGGGAAGAAAATACAGAGGCTGATGCATTGGCTAACTTAGGATCATCCTTGAAGATCCCGGAGGATATCATGATCCCTATTATCCATATCCTGACCCCGGCTATCGAGGATCACGAGGCTATGGAGATAGGAAATGATTCTGCAATTATCCCTTGTGAGGATACTCAATCCCATTCAGGATCAGGATCATGGATCTCACCAATTATGAGATATTTACAACATGGAGAGATTCCTACAGGAGAAAACCCTAGGGCTTTCAAATCTAAGGTATCTCAATTCACAATTTTAAATAATATGTTGTATAGACGATCTCTTGCAGGACCATACTTGAGATGCATTGAGGATCCTGAAATCCAAGAAGTTTTAAAAGACTTCCATGAAGGAGATTGTGGAAACCACACTGGGGGCAGGGCATTATTCTCAAGGATCCTGAGGACAGGATACTACTAGCCAACCATGAAGAGAGATGCTGTGGAGTATGCTAAAAGATGTGATCCTTGTCAGAGACACAACAATATCCTTCATCAACCAGCTGAATTATTGCATCCTATATCCTCC
Organism: Helianthus tuberosus; assembly: GCA_030545235.1. NCBI lineage: Eukaryota > Viridiplantae > Streptophyta > Magnoliopsida > Asterales > Asteraceae > Helianthus > Helianthus tuberosus. Next base: position 141,201,646 of record CM060430.1, on the reverse strand, counting down.
TCTTGGCCATTTATGAGATGGGGTATGGATATAGTTGGTAAGCTCCCTAAGGCACCTGGTGGAAAAGTATTCATGCGAGCTATGACTGATTACTTCTCCAAGTGGATAGAGGCTGAAGCTTTTGCCCAAGTCAGAGAAAAGGAAGTGATATCCTTCATTAAAAGAAATATTATAACTAGATTTGGAATTCCTTCTGAGATTATATGTGATAATGGTTCCCAATTTATTGGGGGCAGAACCACTAACTTTTGTGACAGCTGGGGGATTAAGATGATAACATCAACACCAGTCCACCCACAAGCTAATGGTCAAGCGGAATCATCCAACAAGATCATCATCAACAATTTGAAGAAGAAGCTTGGATCCAAGAAAGGGAAATGGGCAGAAGAACTACCCTATGTGCTTTGGGCTGATAGGACAACCCCTAAGAATGCTACTGGTCAAACGCCATTCTCTTTGGTATTTGGGGCAGAATCAGTGATCCCAACAGAAATGGTGGTTCCAACTGCTAGAACAAGTACCCGTGATCCTGAGGAGAATAATGAGAACTTAGCTCAAGACCTGGATACTATTGAAGAAATCAGGGATCTCGCTAGGATAAGGATGGCCAGTTATCGACAAAGAATGGCTGGTGCTTACAACAAAAAAGTCAGGATCAGGAGGTTTCAAGTTGGAGATATGGTATTAAGGAAAGCATTCCAGAATACCACCAATCCTGCTGATGGAAAATTGGCTCCAAAATGGGAAGGCCCTTATTTGATTGAAGCTGAAGCAGGAAAGGGGGCATATAGATTGCTAACCATGGAAGGTGATTTGCTACCAAGAGCTTGGAATGCTGTCCACTTGAAGAAATATTTCATGTGAGCAGGATCCTCATGGCACAGATGATCCTCAAAGGATCCTCAAAGTATCGGTGATCCTTACTTAGGTAATATCCTAAACCTGAACTATTTCATTTCTTTATTTTTTCATATAAGGATAAGGATCATGTGTCATTTATCCATCTCTCACGTGAGTTTAAGTTTTGAAAGTTCAGGTATCCTTAGCATAACATTGGTTATCCGCTGAAGCAATCCGTTCCTTGGGTTTAACCCCAGTTATTTGGGCTTGACCCCAGTTCTGCCTGTAGCGCATGATGATCCTGGTATAGTTCAAGGCAGTGGGACCAGTACTCGTTTTAGGGGCTGATAATTCCATTGTACTGGCTATGCCTAGGATCCTACGTATAATGGTAGACGTACCATACATCCGTTCCTAAGGTTTCTAACGTTTTCACGTTAGCTAAGGTTTTGGCATTTTCATGTCACTAAGTTTGGATAGTCGCCAGTTAGGGCCATACTCCAGTTTACATACGATCCTTGGGCTTGTCCCCAGTTATCCTTGGGCTTGTCCCCAGTTGCTAACTCTTTTCTTATATTGGCTTAGTCCCAAGTTATGCTCTATTTCAGGTTCTTAAAGATAGGCAACTAGGGATCCTTGATCCTTACTCCACTCTAAGGTTTATCTTATAGTTATCCTTATTATGGTTAGGGTCCTAACTTGGATCCTCAGGTATGATCCTTAACTATTATTAATTATATTCATTATTTATTTAAATAATCCTTAAAATTTGACAACTAAACTTGTGATTCTTAAACTATATCACTTTTTGGAACTTATCAGTTATGGGATATGTGATCCTTGATCATATCCTAAACTTTTTGGATATCTTTTTTAATTTTTCAAGGATTGATAAGTATAAATGGAATGAACATTACAACAATTGGAAAGCAAGATATTAAAAAGGATAACAACACAAGATAAGCGACAAAAGGTTAAGATTTTATTTATTAACAAAGGATTAACCCTTAAAAGGTTGTCAAAATTACCTACCCCGAGCATCTACCAGCAAAACGTGGCCCGTCCGCTGGGGTAGGTAAAGGGTGTCCATGATAATAAGTTCGAAAGTAGTGCAGGAATATAAAGGTGGCAGGATCACAATGGCTTCATCCCCAAAACAGAGGATCCCTCCACCAATTGCAATCCTGCCTATTGTCCAAAGGATCATACATGATCCTTAATCCTAAAGACTATTGTTCAAGTACAAACCATTAAATTGTTCAACATCACAACCACAAAAGACCTACTACCAAATTTAAAAATTGGGCTCCGGCTGCGTCTAGGAATGTCCATCATCGCCCAATTGTACAGCCTACACCTTTGCTGCATCCTCTTCCCCTCCAGCTGCGGTATCCTTCATCAGATCCTTTCCACTGCCACTTGCCTCAATCGCCAAGACCTCAGTAGTCTCCTCCTCATCATCCTCGAGATCAGCCAACCTTGCTTTCCAGCCCTCAACATCCCAACTGCTTTTATCAAAGTTAGGATCTTGAGCTTCCTGGGCCATCTTCAATTTTGTCTGATACATTGTGATGGCAGCAGAGACCTTAGCATTTTCTATGAGATCATGCTTCTCATAGTCAAGGTCAATCAGAAGTTTAGCTGTCTTAGTCTTGGCATCTTGGAGTTCCTTCTGAAGATCAGCAATGGCAAGGTCCTTAAGCACGGTAACCTGTTGGAGGTCAGCAATCTTCTTGTCCTGCTCCTCAACATTCCCCACGTAATCTTCAATCTCAGCAAATTTCTGCAAAGAAAAAGGACAGAACAGTTCAAGATCAGGTGATCCTCATATGAGTAGGATACCTAGGCAGAATTAGTGATCCTTACATCATTGAAGTATTCAAGGAACTGGTGGCGGATCAGTGGTAGGCCTTGAAGGTCCTCAGTGTCAGAAGTTTTCCTCTTCTTACCACCCTTTCCTTTAGTGGGTGCTTTGGGAATGGAAATGCTAGGACTGGTAGTGGACCTCTTCTTTCTGGATCGAACAACATCAAGGTCAGCCGTGTTGAACTGGGATACAGGCTTGGCAGATTTTCCGGCACCTACACAATCAAAACAAGATAAGTGTCCTACTCTTATTTCAATTTAATTATTTATTTTAATATTCAAACTATAAATCAAGCAGGATACTTACTTGACATGGTAATGGAACCTGAGGATACTTCTTGTGAATCTTGGGTGTCTATCTTGAATGTCCTTGTTTCAGGATCAAGCTTCCAAAAAGCACAAGCCTATCCTTGGTTGCAGGTGATGTGATGATGTGTGAGACAGAAATAGCTGCATAACACAAGACAAAAAGGGGTCAGTAATCCTATACAAAAACAAGACTACCTGGTGATCCTTCTCAGGATCCTCTGGCCTACCATGGGTGGACCATGTCCTTGGTAGATCCTTTCCGTTTGGAATGGTGTCCCTCCTGAAAAAGAAGAAGTGACGTTTCCAATTTGTGTCATTCTTGGTAACTTTAAGAAGGGGGTGTTCTCCGCCGGGTTTTCGTTTGAACAAATAACGATGGGAACCAAAGGTAGTAAGGTCATACAATTGTGTCAGCTCTGACATGCCTAAATCAATGCCTTCCTGTTCGATGATCCTCTACAGGGTATACAAAACCCTCCAAATCATCGGCATGGCTTGGATGTAAGAGATGCCGGTAAGGGAAAAGAAGGATTGTGTAAATTCTGGGAAAGGATAAGTGTATCCTATTGTTAGGGGAGGATTTTCTAACAATTAGTGATCCTTACTTGTTATCCTAATTAATGATCCTTACTTCTGTGACAGATAGTGATCCTCAGAAGAGCTTCAGGATCAGGATCATGGATCACCTTAAGGGTCCTCATACTAACGATTGTTTGTTTAATTTTTGTATTACTTCGCAGGAGTAATAAGCATGACTTGGTCTTGGCAACGGTACTAAGGAATATTCCACGGGTATTTCGCACATGATTGACCAGAAATGGACGTTGTGGAGAACGTGGGAGCTTGGCACAAAAGTCGGATAGTTAGTTATTGTAGTTAACTTCTATTTTTAAAAGGGGTAACGAGCTAGAATTTAGAACACTTAGCCATTTTCAGCTACACACACTCATATACTCGCACACTTGAAGCTCTCGACGAACATTCATTCGTTTTCACTCACTTTTACACATTTCACGATAGTGATCCTTGTACCTAGCTCGTTACTATCCGAAGTTGTAAAAATTTATTCATTTATTTGAGCTTGGTGATCGGTAGTTTCCATCACCCGGGGTTTTTTGTGCCGGAGATCAACTCTTGATCAAGGGCTTTTTCCCCGTATAAATCCTTGTGTCGTTTGTGCAATTTACATTGAAGTGATCCTTGTCATTGTTCTACATTATTAGCATCATACCCCGTAATAGAGAGTTTGGTTGCAATATCCTCATCAGATTTTTTGACCAAAACAGTTTGTCGCCCACCGTGGGGCAATTGGTGCTTCATCCTTAGAAAAATTCGCATTTCTGTGCTCATTTCAGTTCACTACAACCGAGCAAATGGCTTCCTCAGCGAAGAATGCTTCAAATTTGATGCCCTCATTCACTTCTTCACAAGGCGTTCCCCCTTTGCCTCCACCACCTTCTGGATCCCAGAAGAATGCTGAGAATGCTGCGAAGAAACCAACTCCCATTTTCTCAAAACCTCCAACTTCTTCTGCTTCTTACACTCCCACTACTAGTGACATGTTTACTTTGATTTTGCAGATGAAGGATCAGATACGGCAACAGGATAAGACCAATGAAAGGATTCTCAAAGAAATCGGAGATCTCAAGAAACAAAAGAAAACGGCAGAGGATCATTCCCCACTGATGCCAAAATCTTTGAACTTTGATACTCCGGTGATGACTTCCCAGCCATCAGTGGTTCCAGATGTTCAATATGTGGGTGGACCAAAAGGAGTGCACTACGGAACAACAACAGTGACCCAGGCATCAGGTTCATATTTCCAGCCAGCGGGATCCTATCCTCAGCATATGGGATCCCTCACGAATTCAGGAGGATATTCAGGAGCGCAGCAGATTCAAGGATCTTCCTTTGTTCCAGGATCATCCCAGGTTCAAGGATCTTCCCTTGTTCCAGGATCATCCCAGGTTCAGGGATCTTCCTTTGTTCCAGGATCATCCCAGGTTCAAGGATCCTCCTTTGTTCCAGGATCATCCCAGGTTCAAGGATCCTCCTTTGTTCCAGGATCATCCCAGGTTCAAGGATCCTCCTTTGTTCCAGGATCGTCCCAGTTTCAGGGATCCTTCCAGATGCCTGTGCAAGGGATTCGGATCCACTCTTACAGGATCAGCTCTCAAATGGCTGCTAAGTCTTCCTCCCTATTCTATTACCTCATTTGCTAATCTAGTTAACTTGTTTAATAATCAGTTTTCTTATAGTAGAAAATTCGAACGATTAACTAGTGATCTATATAGGATAACCCAGGGTCATAATGAATCATTAAGGGATTACATTACCAAATTCAGTAAAGAATCTTTAGACATTCCCAACTTAGATATAGCTACGGCTGTTGAGGCCTTTAAAATGGGATTGCTTAGGGATTCGTCGTTCTATGATGATCTTGTTATGACACCATGCAGGAACTTAGATGAGGTAAGAACACGAGCACTTAGGTTCATTCGGCTAGAGGACGACAAGAGGATCCAGGAGAGGTTAGCAGGATCCTCAAAGCAGGATAAGCAAGGATCCTCATTCAGGAACAACAAGTTCAGATCCTACAATAGATCTGATAACCAGAGCGTGCATTCTGTTGATCAAGAAGAGGATGATGAGGATTATCCTCCAATTTCTGAATACTGTTTTTGTGTTGATAACAATGAACTAATCCTTGCGATGCAGAACCTAGGTGATAAAGCTAGATGGCCGAGAAAAAATGATAGGCCAGCTGCAACTAAGGATAAATCAAAGTGGTGTGCATACCATGAAGATTTTGGGCATCTCACAGAAGAATGCATTGCACTAAGAAAGGAAATTGGATACTTGTTGAGCAAGGGGCATTTAAAAGAATTGTTGGGAAGAAAAAAGTCAAGGACTCAGGATCCTGAAAGGATCCCTGAGAAGGCTCCAGCCCCTCCAACAGATGCACAAGTAATAAACTTTATTTCTGGAGGATCAGACATTTGCGGCACATCCTTCTCAGCAGCTAAAAGGCATGCAAAGGAAACTAAAATGGATAATGGAGAAAGACCTGTTCGAACATCAAGTGTCTCCGAAGGAAAAGTCATAACCTTTGATGAGGATGATCGTGTTGATATCCAGGATCCTCATCACGATGGTTTAGTTATTACTCTTTTCATTTCTAACCATTTTGTCCGCAGGATCCTTATAGACGGAGGAAGCTCAGTGAACATTATCCAGCTTGATGTTCTAAAGAAGATGGGTATTCCTGAATCGGACATCATACCAAGATCCTCCGTGCTCGTGGGATTTAGTGGCGAAACTAAGAATACCCTGGGGGACATTAAACTCCCAATATACATTGAAGGCCTACACTCTTATCAAAAATTTTGTGTTATTGACTGTTTATCTTGTTGTAATGTTATCCTTGGCAGGCCTTGGATACACGATATGAAAGCAGTCCCATCTACTTACCATCAATGTGTGAAGCTCGCTAGTCCTTGGGGAATAGTGAAGATTGATAGTGATCAGCAGGAGGCTAAGAATTGCTACACTTCATCGATGAAACCAGCCTCGAAGTCAAGGGAGCAATAGCAATCAAGGTATCCTCCAAGGGATGTCTTGGAGGCAAGAGAGCAGGATGTGGTAGAAATCCTCATGGATCCTGATGATCCTGAATCCAAAATCTATATCGGATCAGGGATCCTTGGCGAAATGAAAGAAGACCTCGTATCCTTCCTCAAAAGGAGAAAGACTACCTTTGCATGGAAACACGAAGACATGACTGGTATATCCAAAGATGTAATCACTCACAAACTCGGGATTGACAGATCCTTCAAACCAATCCATCAAAGGAGAAGAAAGTTTGCACCGGAAAGAAATGCCATTATCCAGGAAGAGGTAAAGAAATTGCTCCGGGAAGGTATGATTAGGGAGGTCAAGTATCCAAGATGGTTGGCCAATGTGGTTGTTGTTCAAAAGAAAAACGGAAAGTGGAGGGTATGTGTCGATTTTACCGATTTAAATAAGGCATGTCCCAAGGATCCTTTCCCATTACCCCACATTGACTCCATGGTGGATGCAACTGCGGGTCATGAACTGTTAACTTTTATGGATGCTTCATCTGGATTCCAACAAATCCAAATGGAACCATCCGACCAAGAGGATACAGCCTTCATGACTCCAACTGGTATATACTGCTATATTGCTATGCCGTTCGGACTAAGAAATGCAGGTGCAACATATCAAAGGCTGGTGAATATGATGTTCAAGGATCAGATTGGACAAACTATGGAGGTTTACATAGATGATATGGTGGTAAAATCCATAAAAGCTGAGGATCACCTAAGGGACCTGGAGGAAGCATTCGATATCCTTGACAAATATAACATGAAACTTAATCCTTCAAAATGTCACTTTGGTGTTAAAGCAGGTAAATTCTTAGGATATATGGTGACAAAGAGAGGCATTGAAGCTAGCCCTGAACAAATCAAAGCAATAGTGAACATCAAATCTCCGGCCAATGCTAAGGATGTTCAAAGGCTAACAGGCAGGATAGCAGCTTTGAACAGATTTATATCCAAATCCTTAGAGAAGTGCAAAGAATTCTACGATATCCTAAGGAAGAACAAGAAATTTGAGTGGACTGAGAAGCATGAGAATGCTTTAAGAGCCCTCAAAGATTACCTATCCTCAGCCCCGGCTTTGATGAAACCAGAAAAAGGCGATGTGCTATCCTTGTATCTTGCAGTATCCTCAAAAGCAGTAAGTGCGGTCCTTGTTAAGGATCATGAAGGTACACAACATCCTGTCTATTATGTAAGTAAAAGTTTACTTGATGCCGAATCCAGGTATTCACACCTTGAAAAGCTTGTTCTTGCATTAATAATGGCATCTACTAAGTTGAGACATTATTTTGAAACTCATGTTATTGTTGTTAAAACTAATTTTCCAATTAAGAATGTCCTCAGGAAACCAGAGATGTCAGGAAGGATGGCTAAGTGGGCAGTGAAGCTAAGCGCATATGATATAAGATATGAGCCTAGGACAGCCATCAAATCCCAAGCATTAGCTGACTTTGTGGCTGATTTCAGTAGTGATTTACAAAAAGAAGCTGAGTTAGAAGTCCAGCTGCTAGAGGAGACCAAGGTTCCTTGGATACTCTATACTGATGGATCCTCAAATGTCAAAGGCACAGGGCTTGGAATACTACTAAAATCGCCACAGGGGGACATAATACCCCACTCTATAGCTTGTGAGTTCCAAACCACTAACAATGAGGCTGAATATGAAGCCCTAATTGCTGGTTTGCAAATTGCTAAGCATATGGGGATCAGGTATCTTGAGGTACATGTAGATTCATTGTTAATTACAAACCACTTTAATGGATCCTACGCTTTTAAAGGTGAAAAGCTAACCAAATATTTAGAGATAGTCAAAAGTTTAGCACTCTCTTTTGTTTCCTTTAGTTTGACGCAGGTACCAAGGGAAGAAAATACAGAGGCTGATGCATTGGCTAACTTAGGATCATCCTTGAAGATCCCGGAGGATATCAAGATCCCTATTATCCATATCCTGACCCCGGCTATCGAGGATCACGAGGCTATGGAGATAGGAAATGATTCTGCAATTATCCCTTGTGAGGATACTCAATCCCATTCAGGATCAGGATCATGGATCTCACCAATTATGAGATACTTACAACGTGGAGAGATTCCTACAGGAGAAAACCCTAGGGCTTTCAAATCTAAGGTATCTCAATTCACAATTTTAAATAGTATGTTGTATAGACGATCTCTTGCAGGACCATACTTGAGATGCATTGAGGATCCTGAAATCCAAGAAGTTTTAAAAGACTTCCATGAAGGAGATTGTGGAAACCACACTGGGGGCAGGGCGTTATTCTCAAGGATCCTGAGGACAGGATACTACTGGCCAACCATGAAGAGAGATGCTGTGGAGTATGCTAAAAGATGTGATCCTTGTCAGAGACACAGCAATATCCTTCATCAACCAGCTGAATTATTGCATCCTATATCCTCCTCTTGGCCATTTATGAGATGGGGTATGGATATAGTTGGTAAGCTCCCTAAGGCACCTGGTGGAAAAGTATTCATGTTAGCTATGACTGATTACTTCTCCAAGTGGATAGAGGCTGAAGCTTTTGCCCAAGTCAGAGAAAAGGAAGTTATATCCTTCATTAAAAGAAATATTATAACCAGATTTGGAATTCCTTCTGAGATTATATGTGATAATGGTTCCCAATTTATTGGGGGCAGAACCACTAACTTTTGTGACAGCTGGGGGATTAAGATGATAACATCAACACCAGTCCACCCACAAGCTAATGGTCAGGCAGAATCATCCAACAAGATCATCATCAACAATTTGAAGAAGAAGCTTGGATCCAAGAAAGGGAAATGGGCAGAAGAACTACCCTATGTGCTTTGGGCTGATAGGACAACCCCTAAAAACGCTACTGGTCAAACGCCATTCTCTTTGGTATTTGGGGCAGAATCAGTGATCCCAACAGAAATGGTGGTTCCAACTGCTAGAACAAGTACCCGTGATCCTGAGGAGAATGATGAGAACTTGGCTCAAGACCTGGATACTATTGAAGAAATCAGGGATATGGCTAGGATAAGGATGGCCAGTTATCAGCAAAGAATGGCTGGTGCTTACAACAAAAATGTCAGGATCAGGAGGTTTCAAGTTGGAGATATGGTATTAAGGAAAGCATTTCAGAATACCACCAATCCTGCTGATGGAAAATTGGCTCCAAAATGGGAAGGCCCTTATTTGATTGAAGCTGAAGCAGGAAAGGGAGCATATAGATTGCTAACCATGGAAGGTGATTTACTACCAAGAGCTTGGAATGCTGTCCACTTGAAGAAATATTTCATGTGAGCAGGATCCTCATGGCACAGATGATCCTCACGATAGGAATATCCTTAAAGGATCCTTAAAGTATCAGTGGTCCTTACTTAGGTAATATTCTAAACTTGAACTATTTCATTTCTATATTTTCTCATATAAGGATAAGGATCATGTGTCCTTTATCCATCTCTCACGTGAGTTTAAGCTTTGAAAGTTCAGGTACCCTTAGCATAACATTGGTTATCCACAGAAGCAATCCGTTCCTTGGGTTTAACCCCAGTTATTTGGGCTTGACCCCAGTTCCGCCTGTAGCGCATGATGATCCTGGTATAGTTCAAGGCAGTGGGACCAGTACTCGCTTTAGGGGCTGATAATTCCATTGTACTGGCTATGCCTAGGATCCTACGTATAATGGTAGACGTACCATACATCCGTTCCTAAGGTTTCTAACGTTTTCACGTTAGCTAAGGTTTCTAACGTTTTCACGTTAGCTAAGGTTTTGGCATTTTCATGTCACTAAGTTTGGATAGTCGCCAGTTAGGGCCATACTCCAGTTTACATACGATCCTTGGGCTTGTCCCCAGTTATCCTTGGGCTCGTCCCCAGTTATCCTTGGGCTCGTCCCCAGTTATCCTTGGGCTCGTCCCCAGTTATCCTTGGGCTTGTCCCCAGTTGCTAACTCTTTTCTTATGTTGGCTTAGTCCCAAGTTATGCTCTATTTCAGGTTCTTGAAGATAGGCAACTAGGGATCCTTGATCCTTACTTTATTCTAAGGTTTATCTTATAGTTATCCTTATTATGGTTAGGATCCTAACTTGGATCCTCAGGTATGATCCTTAACTATTAATAATTCTATTCATTATTTATTTGAATAACCCTTATACTTGACAACTGAACTTGTGATTCTTAAACCATATCACTTTTTAGAACTTATCGGTTATGGGATATGTGATCCTTGATCATATCCTAAACTTTTTGGATATCTTTTTTAATTTTTCAAGGCTTGGTAAGTATAAACAGAATGAACATTACAACAGTTGGAAAGTAAGATATTAAAAAGGATAACAACACAAGATAAGCGACAAAAGGTTAAGATTTTATTTATTAACAAAAGACTAACCCTTAAAAGGTTGTCAAAATTACCTACCCGAGCATCTACCAGCAAAACGTGGCCCGTCCGCTGGGGTAGGTAAAGGGTGTCCATGATAATAAGTTCAAAAGTAGTGCAGGAATATAAAGGCGGCAGGATCACAATGGCTTCATCCCCCAAACAGAGGATCCCTCCACCAATTGCAATCCTGCCTATTGTCCAAAGGATCATACATGATCCTTAATCCTAAAAAACTATTGTTCGAGTACAAACCATCAAATTGTTCGACATCACAACCACAAAAGACCTACTACCAAATTTAAAAATTGGGCTCCGGCTGCGTCTAAGAATGTCCATCATCGCCCAATCATGCAGCCTAAACCTTCGCTGCATTACCACCTCCAGCACCACTTGTTTCACCACCTTCACCCTTGCCTCCAGCTTCAATCGTCAGGATCTCTTCAACCTCCTCAGCCTCTTCATCGTCCAGTTCAGCTAGCCTTGCCTTCCAGCCTTCAACATCCCAGGTGCTCTTGTCAAAAGCAGGATCTTGAGCTTCCAAGGCCATTTGCAGCTTGGTCTTGTACATTGTTATGGCGGCAGAGACTTTGGCATCTTCGGTGATCTCACGCTTCTCATAGTCAACATTGATCAGCACCTTGGCTGTCTCCTGTTTGGCATTCCGGACTTCCTTCTGAAGATCAGCAATTGCAAGGTCCTTAAGCACTGCAACCTGCTGAAGATCGGCAATCTTCCTATCCTGATCCTCAACGTGGCCAACATAATCCTCAATCTCAGAGAATTTCTGCAAAAAGGATAAAAGATAAGGTCAGGATTAAGTGATCCTCAAATCAGCAGGATATATCAGCAGGATATGTCAACAGGATATACGAGCAGAGACAGTGATCCTTACCTCATTGAAGTACTCGAGGAATTGGTGGCGGATCAGAGGCAGACCCTGCAGATCCTCAGCTTCAGAGGCTTTTCTCTTCTTGATTGCCTTCCCTTTGAGGGGTGCCTTGGGGACCGAAGCTGTCGGACTGATAGGAGCTTTTCTCTTGGAGGATCTGACAGTAGTGAGATCAGTGACATTGAACTTAGAAGCAGACTTGGTGGATTTTCCAGCACCTACACAACCAAAACAAGATAAGTATCTTTTCTTAATTTATATTTTACTATTTATTTAAACTTTAAACAAGGATACTTACTTGATATCGTGACAGAGCCTGAGGATACCTCCTGTGAATCTTGGGTTGTTGTCTTGAAAGATCTTGTCTCAGGATCAAGTTTCTTGAAAGCAAGGAGCCTCTCCTTAGCAGCAGGGGACAATCTGAGGCGTGAGACGGTGATAGCTGCATAACAAGAAAGCAAAAATATAAGTGATCCTTACATCAAAAGAAAGTTTCTGGTGATCCTTCTCAGGATCCACCACCCTACCATGGGTAGCCCATTTCTTGGGTAGATCCTTTCCATCCTCAATAGAATCTCTCTTGATAAAAAAGAAATGCCGCTTCCAATTAGCATCGTTCTTAGTGGCTTTGAAGATCGGGTGTTCCTCACCGGGTTTACGTTTAAACAAATAGCGATGAGAACCAAAGGTAGTAAGATCATACAGCTCTCCCAGCTCTGACATTCCTAGGTCTATCCCTTCCTGCTCGATGATCCTTTCAAGGGTGTACAAAACCCTCCAAATCATCGGCATGGCTTGAATATAAGAGATGCCGGTTAGGGAAAAGAAAGATTGGGTGAAGGTTGGAAAAGGATATGTATAGCCTATGGTGAACGGAGTAACGGGGAAAGCAACCCACTTGTCGGAGATATGATCACTCAGGGCATTGGGGTCAAAAGGTCTAAATTCGGTGTTCGCCGGGAAGCAGTGGCGGATCTTATCGATCTGAGCATCATTGAAACAGCAGCGTTCTTTAATGGAATCTTCGATGATCCCCTGGCTTTTCGGAGGGCTGTTCTTCGGGTGATCCTTGGCTGGGGAATTTCGGAGCAACATCTTTGATGCGATGATGGAAAGAGATGAAAACAGAGCAAGAGAGGAAAGAAGATGAAGAGAGAGAGTACCTGATTGTCTTCGGAATGCAGTTATAAAGGGAGTCTCTCTGAAAATTTAAATACATTTGATCCTATCTCTATCTCCTATTTATAATCATGATCGTGCAGGGTTGTCACTTCTGTGACGTCATGATTGCAACGGATAGTTCAACAATAACGGCTATATTTACGATAGTTAGTTGCGGATAAGATCAGGAAAACATAACTCGCTCATTTTTACATATCACTCCTTATATTTTGGGGGCAATTGTTAGGGGAGGATTTTCTAACAATTAGTGATCCTTACTTGTTATCCTAATTAATGATCCTTACTTCTGTGACAGATAGTGATCCTCAGAAGAGCTTCAGGATCAGGATCATGGATCACCTTAAGGGTCCTCATACTAACGATTGTTTGTTTAATTTTTGTATTACTTCGCAGGAGTAATAAGCATGACTTGGTCTTGGCAACGGTACTAAGGAATATTCCACGGGTATTTCGCACATGATTGACCAGAAATGGACGTTGTGGAGAACGTGGGAGCTTGGCACAAAAGTCGGATAGTTAGTTATTGTAGTTAACTTCTATTTTTAAAAGGGGTAACGAGCTAGAATTTAGAACACTTAGCCATTTTCAGCTACACACACTCATATACTCGCACACTTGAAGCTCTCGACGAACATTCATTCGTTTTCACTCACTTTTACACATTTCACGATAGTGATCCTTGTACCTAGCTCGTTACTATCCGAAGTTGTAAACATTTATTCATTTATTTGAGCTTGGTGATCGGTAGTTTCCATCACCCGGGGTTTTTTGTGCCGGAGATCAACTCTTGATCAAGGGCTTTTTCCCCGTATAAATCCTTGTGTCGTTTGTGCAATTTACATTGAAGTGATCCTTGTCATTGTTCTACATTATTAGCATCATACCCCGTAACAGAGAGTTTGGTTGCAATATCCTCATCAGATTTTTTGACCAAAACACCTATGGCGAATGGAGTAACTGGAAAGGCAACCCATGTTTCTGAAACATAGTCGCTCAGAATAGTAGGGTCGAAGGGTTTGAAAAAAGCACTCGCCGGAAAGCAATGACGGATCTTGTCTATCTGAGCATCGTTAAAGTAACACCTCTCATTTGCGGAGTCTTTGATGATCTTTTGACTCTTCAAGGGACTATCCTTCTGGTGATCCTTGGCGGGGGAGGACCGGAGCATCATTCTTGAAGAGATAATGGTAAAGTAAGAAAAACAGAGTAAGAGAAGGAAGAAGATGAAGAGAGAATACCTGTCTATCTTCGGAATGCAGTTATAAAGGGAGTCTTTCTGAAATTTTAAATGCATTTGATCCTATCTCTATCTCCTATTTATAATCATGATCGTGCAGGGTTGTCACTTCTGTGACGTCACGATTGCAACGGCTAGTTCAACAATAACGGCTATATTTACGATAGTTAGTTGCGGATAAGATCAGGAAAATATAACTCGCTCAATTTACATATCACTCCTTATATTTTGGGGGCAATTGTTAGGGGAGGATTTTCTAACAATTAGTGATCCTTATTCGTTATCCTAATTAATGATCCTTACTTCTGTGACAGATAGTGATCCTCAGAAGAGCTTCAGGATCAGGATCATGGATCACTTTAAGGATCCTCGTACTGACGATTGTTTATTTGTGTTTTGTATTATTTCGCAGGAGTAACAAGCTTGACTTGGTCTTGGCAACGGTACTAAGGAATATTCCACGGGCATTTCGCACACGATTGACCAAAAATGGACGTTGTGGAGAACGTGGGAGCTTGGCACAAAAGTCGGATAGTTAGTTATTGTAGTTAACTTCTATTTTAAAAAGGGGTAACGAGCTAGAATTAGAACACTTAGCCATTTTCAGCTACACACTCTCATATACTCGCACACTTGAAGCTCTCGACGAACATTCATTAGATTTCACTCACTTTTACACATTTCACGATAGTGATCCTTGTACCTAGCTCGTTACTATCCGAAGTTGTAAACATTTATTCATTTATTTGAGCTTGGTGATCGGTAGTTTCCATCACCCGGGGTTTTTTGTGCCGGAGATCAACTCTTGATCAAGGGCTTTTTCCCGTATAAATCCTTGTGTCGTTTGTGCAATTTACATTGAAGTGATCCTTGTCATTGTTCTACATTATTAGCATCATACCCCGTAATAGAGAGTTTGGTTGCAATATCCTCATCAGATTTTTTGACCAAAACAAGTCTAACTAATCGAACAGGTCGTGCGATACTGACCACATGCTCTTCGTGGATACGATACTCGACTTACCCTAGCTACCTAGGTTAATTGGGTTTTTGACTGATCGGGACGACACGGTCACGTCAAAATGGCGCCGCTGCCGGGGAGCTAGTGCGCTTAGTATTTCATTGCTTGTTCGATTTTAGTTTAGTTCTTCTTTCTTGTATTTTTGTGATTTTACTTTGGGTGGTCGAGCTTGTTTGTGCAGGTACATGTTTTGCAGGTACCATCTTTCAATATGAATTGGGTAGATGATGATCCGTGTGAGTGTTGCGGAAGCGGAGAGCACTATTTAGAGGATTGCTCTGTTTTCTACGAAAAAGTTCAAGCCAACAAGGAATGGGAAGACTACCTCAACGGATTGTTTGATTATAGGAGGGCGGATTATGAAGATTTCAATGGTCCATCCTCACCTTATCCATAGACCACCTCCACCACCGGAGCAAGAAAAGTCATGTCCTTGTTGTGGAAAAGTTCACATACATGAAGATTGTCCAGTGTTTTGGAAAGATCCAGTGTTTCGGAAAGAAAAAATAAAGTCCGGTTACAAGCCACCACCACATTATCAAGACTACTACTATGAGCCCGAATTGCCACACTTCTCAAGTTACCGGGAGGAGTATGATGATTATGATAATGAATACCCTCAACCGGTATACGAGGAACCTCAAGAGTCGGTGCATTCCAAGCTCGATGCCATCATGAATGCTATGAATGCCCTTACTAATTCACATCAAGCTCTTACTAATTCACATCAAGAATTCAAAGCCGAAATAAAGAAAGAGTTTGAAGTAAGGGATAAAGCCCATGAAGCATTGGTGGTGCAAGTGGGTCAATTGGCGGAGGAATTAGCCCAATTTAAACGCGAGCGGGAGGTTTTGGCTAATGGTACAATGGTGGATGGTGATGTGGTGGAAGAGGTTATGGAACTTCCGGAGCAAGTAATTGAATGTTTGAACCGACCGGAAGACATGACACCGCAAGACGAATCGGATTCGAACGAAGGTCACATTCATATTCATCCTTCTCCCAAACTTATCACTCCAACCAACAAAGTTGGGGATGCGGGTTCGGGCATAAGGATTCGAAAAGTGGCGTTGAAAGACATTGGCCATGTTGTTAAGAGACGACCCCGAAGTTGTACATTGTGTATGCCGAATATAATAAAAAGAGTATGGATTCGGCATGCCAAATACCGAGCGTATGTAGGCAACTCGGTAGGAAAATGTGCACTTCGACCACCATGAGAGGCAAATCAGGTATAATTGTTGTAGAGTTTGTACTATTATTCGTTTTATTTTATTTTATTTTATTTTATTTTTTTCTTTGCCTAGTTAAATGAACGTTGTGGGTGTGTTCCCTATATAACCCTCACGAGACCTCTCGTCCTCCCAAGCTATTGGGAGGTTTAAAAGGGCTTGTTGCATAAGCTAAATGCAACCGTGATTCCTACGAAAGTGAGTTAGGTTTGTTGTTATTGTAAATTAATTTTCCACATACATCAAGGTAAACTAACGTATGATTTGGTAATATCTTCATAAAAGTGGTAGAACTAGGTAGCTAATAAATTTTAATGGTTGTGAGAAGCATGCTTCTACACAAGGGTTAAGATTTGTAGGTACATTATGTTCGTGGGACGACCGCTTTCTTGAAGAGAAGAAGAGCACACGAGGAATGAGCTCAAAAATCAGGTGCATACGTTTCTTTTTACCCTTGATTCTTAGTTTAGTAATAAGTGGATTGTATTTTGTATTTTATTTTTCCGGGGTGAAATTTTGGGGAGGTTAGCCGTGTCACATCCCTTGTGCGTTTTAAAAACTCTAGTTCTCACACATTGAGGACAATGTTTGCCTCAAGTGTGGTGATGGGGGAGTTAGTAAAAGTTTTCGATTTTTGACCCGTTCATTTAAACACTACACATTGAGGACAATGTTTACCTCAAGTGTGGGGATGGGGGAAAATTTCAAAAATTTTTCAAAATGTCTTTGTTTGAAGCGATCTAAAAAGCACAAGTAACTAAGTTAACGAGGGATGATACAACCCATTTGGTCTTTTGTCATGGTCAAGTTCAAGTTAATTAGCATGACATGTATTTAGCGGGTGGTTATTTGGGAATAATCCGCCTAAGAAACTAGCACATCATGCATGTCACATACCATACCCTTTATATGTGAGGTTTTGAGCCACTTTTACATCACAGAATTACATATTTATGTTTTCTTTGTTTGAGTGGACCATTAGTCACGTATTGTAGAACTTGCGACTTTTGATACGTTTGAGATCATAGACCGAATACAAGCACGAGAATGATTAAGGCATTAGGTAAACCTTTTCCGTTTACACCATTTGTTTACCTTCACCCAAATAAATCCCCTAGTCGCCCACTTTGAGCCTAAACCTTTCGTTTGACCAACCCATTTAGCCCACATCCGTTAAACCTTTTATTTTTAAACCCGTGTGATGAAAATTCGATTATAGGTCTATTTGATTGTATAGTTGTGTTTCGTAAAAAAAAAAAAAAAAGCAAAAATGCAGAAAAATTGTGAAAAAAAAAATAGAAAATGTTGAGAAAAATACAAAAATATGAAGTTAGTAGTTATTGAATAAAAGGCTAAAGTTGTTGCCTTGTAGTTGATGTTTATAGTTTAGTTTTGTTTAGAGTATTCGTTTATAATAAAAATCGAATTTTTCATCACCTTAGCCACTTTAAATATCTTATTTCCTACCCTTAGCCTAGCCCTGTTACAACCCTTACGAAGACCTTTTGACTTGTGCCTAGTATTCGTGTTCGGTGGTGGAGAATGATTGAGTTGCAAGCCTATGCGGGTACGTGTTCTAATCGGTTTTGAGTGATTACTTTTTGAAAGTGCTAATACATCATGAAAATTAGCCAATTTACAAACCGAGTGGAGAGAACATTGTGAGGGATGTGTATGATTTATTGGTTTCAAGGGCGGGTTAATCTTGGATAACCATTTTATATGTGATTATTTACTTTTCCATTAAATATTTCGTAAATTGTAAAAAAGTTTGAACCGGGTATGATATTAGACCTTAACCTTTGTCTCGGGAATGGAAAGTGTGTTTCTCGTTCGACCCACGTGAAAGTGAAAGACAGATTTGCTTGAGGGCAAGCAAACGACAAGTGTGGGGATGTGATGTAGAGTGTGAAACATGGGTGTTTAAGGGTTGATTTTGTGTGGTTTAGATTGTTTTACATGACTATATACCTTGAATATGTTAACTACGAGTGTTCGTGGATTGTACAGGTAAATCCCCTAATTCGGTGAAGTTAGAAGAGGTAGCGTAACATGAGTGGTGATTTTATGAGTGGCCATATTATTTTATAAGAAAGCATCAATTCTCACCATTAAAATAAGATTGGCAGCCAACATAAACAGGACACACCTTTTTATGATGGCAGACTTCTACATATGAATCTTGGGACAAAACAAAAGTCAAACAACATTGGCATCACATGATCGAAAAGTTGAGCAGCCATATTTCATTATTTTTGTGAACTCTCAATTCATCGTGACATCATCATCATATCATCGATTTAGGGGGAGGATTTATAAGCAGCCACCATCACGTGCAAAAGATACTTGGATGGACTTTTGGGCTCATATTCACTCCATCGATTTTGGGCTCTCAAAAGTCACTTATGGGCTCACGAAGATAGGCAGCCATTACTTGGAGGGATTTTATGATATTCTACACATTACGTGATCTCTGACTCTTGGCAGCAACAATAACACAACTTTTGAGAGCAACATTCATTATTTTTTGGTTTTTATATAACCACTCATCATCACCATCTCACGAAAGTGGAGGTAGCCACATAATATCACTTGGGCTATCAACAATCGGCCCAACATTATCATTCTGTATCACCGATTATTGGGCAGCAACATCAAAAAGACTTTGGGCTCGGAACAACCTATCTTGATCCATGAAAAATATTAGGACGGTTATGTGAAACGAAACAGGAGGCATTCATATAACATCTTATGGGGGGATCGAACTGATTATCATTCATCATCATAAATCGATTAAGCACTCAACAAAACCAATCATGTCTTCATCACTATCTCAACTTGTGATCTCGTTCATTCAACAATGAGCGGATAGTCTCGTCGGTTTCACCCCGGTGTAGATGTTGTAAGATTTCTAGGGTTTATACATTTGTATTTTAATTTGGTTTTGTGACAAATTGTTTAGTATTTGAAACTTATGATAATTGTCGTGCATTTGAATTGAATTTGTGAATTGTCGAACGATGATAAAGTTATGACTTTGCGAAATGAATTTGTGCACTTATGCCTTATCGTAGGTTAGGATTTACATGTCCGAGGCAACGAAGTGCATTACGGTCCGTTGTCTATGACGTTGATAGCAATTGGCACCTAAGCTTCGTGATAGTAATCCGTTAATCACTATATGCAATTGAATCAAGTTAAAACATGTAGGAACCCTAGGTCTTGCAATTATCGAACCGGGTGTGATCCGCATTCTCATTTCTTGTTTCAACTTTCTAGTTAGTATTCTAGTTGCAATTTTAGTTAATCAAAAGTGTTTTAGATAATACCCATTGTCGGTTCACTCCGATTTATTTTCTAAACAAACTAAAAATAAAAATTAGCAAGCTTCATAATTACATTGTACATTGTTCGTAAATAGTCTAACTAATCGAACAGGTCGTGCGATACTGACCACATGCTCTTCGTGGATACGATACTCGACTTACCCTAGCTACCTAGGTTAATTGGGTTTTTGACTGACCGGGACGACACGGTCACGTCAAGCACAATACAGGGAAAGGATGGAGATCAATCCCATTCCAGAAAGGTTAAAGGAAGCATGTCTGTGCAAGGGATTTGGATCCACTCTTACTGGATCGGCTCTTAAATGGCTGCTAAGTCTTCCCCCTTACTCTATTACCTCGTTTGCTAATCTAGTTAACCTATTTAATAACCAGTTTTCTTGTAGTAGAAAATTTGAGCGTTTAACTAGTGATCTATATAGGATAACCCAAGGTCATAATGAATCATTAAGGGATTATATCATTAAATTTAGTAAAGAATCCTTAGATATCCCTAACCTGGATATAGCTACGGCTGTTGAAGCCTTTAAAATGGGATTCCTTAGGGATTCATTATTCTATGATGATCTTGTTATGACCCCATGCAGGAATATAGATGAGGTAAGAACCCGGGCCCTTAGGTTCATCCAGCTAGAGGATGACAAAAGGATCCAGGAGAGGTTAGCAGGATCCTAAAAGCAAGAGAAGCAAGGATCCTCATTCAAGAACAACAAGTTCAGATCCTATAACAAATCCGATAACCAGAATGTGCATGCTGTTGAACAAGAAGAGGATGACGAGGATTATCCTCCAATTTCTGAATATTGTTTTTCTGTTGATAACAATGAACTAATCCTTACGATGTAGAACTTAGGTGATAAGGCTAGATGGCCCAGGAAAAATGACAGACCAGCTGCAACCAAAGATAAGTCAAAGTGGTGTGCATATCATGAAGATTTTGGGCATCTCACAGAAGAATGCATCGCATTGAGAAAAGAAATTGGATACTTGTTGAGCAAGGGGCACTTGAAAGAGTTATTGGGGAGAAAGAAGTCAAGGACTCAGGATCCTGAAAGGATCCCAGAGAAAGCTCCAGCCCCTCCAGCAGATGCACAAGTTATAAACTTTATTTCTGGAGGATCGGACATTTGTGGAACATCCTTCTCTGCAGCTAAAAGACATGCAAAGGAAACCAAGATGGATAATGGAGATAGACCCATTCGAACATCCAGTGTCTCCGAAGGAAAAGTGATAACTTTTGATGAGGATGATCGTGTTGACATTCAGGATCCTCATCATGATGGTTTGGTTATCACTCTTTTTATTTCTAACCATTTTGTTCGCAGGATCCTTATAGACGGAGGAAGCTCTGTGAACATTATCCAGCTTGATGTCCTCAAGAAGATGAATATACCTGAATCCGATATCATACCAAGATCCTCTGTGCTCGTGGGATTCAGTGGCGAGACTAAGAATACTCTGGGGGACATTAAACTCCCAATCTATATCGAAGGCCTACATTCTTACCAAAAGTTTTGTGTTATTGACTGTTTATCTTGTTGTAATGTTATCCTTGGCAGGCCTTGGATACATGACATGAAGGCAGTCCCATCCACTTATCATCAATGTGTGAAGCTTCCTAGTCCTTGGGGAATAGTGAAGATTGATAGTGATCAGCAAGAGGCTAAGAACTGCTACACATCATCAATGAAACCAGCATCAAAGTCAAGGGAGCAATAGCAATTAAAGCATCCTCCAAGGGATGTCTTGGAGGCGAGAGAACAGGATGTAGTAGAAATCCTTATGGATCCTGATGATCCTGAATCTAAAGTTTATATAGGATCAGGGATCCTTGGCGAAATAAAGGAAGACCTCATATCCTTCCTCAAAAGGAGAAAGACTACCTTTGCAAGGAAACACGAAGACATGACAGGTATATCTAAAGATATAATCACTCACAAACTTGGCATTGATAGGTCCTTCAAACCAATCCATCAAAAGAGGAGGAAATTTGCACCAGAAAGAAATGCCATTATCCAGGAGGAGGTAGAGAAATTACTCCGAGCAGGTATGATTAGAGAGGTCAAGTATCCAAGATGGTTGGCCAATGTGGTTGTTGTTCAAAAGAAAAACGGAAAGTGGAGGGTATGTGTCGATTTCACTGATTTAAATAAGGCATGTCCCAAGGATCCTTTCCCATTACCCCACATTGACTCCATGGTGGATGCAACTGCGGGTCATGAACTGTTAACTTTTATGGATGCTTCATCTGGATTTCAACAAATTCAGATGGAACCATCCGATCAAGAGGATACAGCCTTTATGACTCCAACTGGTATATACTGTATATTACTATGCCATTTGGACTAAGAAATGCAGGTGCAACTTATCAAAGGCTAGTGAATATGATGTTCAAGGATCAGATTGGACAGACTATGAAAGTCTACATAGACGATATGGTGGTAAAATCCAAAAAGGCTGAGGATCACCTAAGGGACTTGGAGGAAGCATTCAATATCCTTGACAAATATAACATGAAACTTAATCCTTCAAAATGTCACTTTGGTGTTAAAGCAGGTAAATTCTTAGGATATATGGTGACAAAGAGAGGCATTGAAGCCAGTCCAGAACAAATCAAAGCTATAGTGAACATCAAGTCCCCTGCCAATGCTAAGGATGTTCAAAGGTTAACAGGCAGGATTGCAGCTTTAAACAGATTCATATCCAAATCCTCAGAGAAGTGCAAGGAATTCAATGATATCCTAAGGAAGAACAAGAAATTCGAGTGGACTGAGAAGCATGAAAGTGCCTTAAGAGCTCTTAAGGATTACCTATCCTCGGCCCCGGCTTTGATGAAACCAGAAAAAGGAGATGTGTTATCCTTATATCTCGCGGTATCCTCAAAAGCAGTAAGTTCCGTCCTTGTTAAGGATCACGAAGGTACACAACATCATGTCTATTATGTAAGTAAGAGTTTACTTGATGCTGAATCCAGGTATTCACACTTAGAAAAACTTATCCTTGCATTAATTATGGCATCTACTAAATTAAGACATTACTTTGAAACTCATGCTATTATTGTCAAAACTAATTTTCCAATTAAGAATGTCCTCAGGAAACCTGAAATGTCAGGAAGAATGGCTAAGTGGACAGTGAAGCTTAGTGCATATGATATAAGATATGAGCCCAGGACAGCCATTAAATCCCAAGCATTAGCTGACTTTGTGGCAGATTTCAGTAGTGATTTGCAAAAGGAAGCTGAGTTAGAAGTTCAGCAGCTAGAGGAGACCAAGGATCCTTGGATACTCTATACTGATGGATCCTCAAATATCAAAGGAACAGGGCTTGGAATACTACTAAAATCGCCACAGGGGGACATAATACCCCACTCTATAGCTTGTGAATTCCAAACCACTAACAATGAGGCTGAATATGAAGCCTTGATAGCTGGCTTGCAAATTGCTAAGCATATGAGGATCAGGTATCTTGAGGTACATGTAGATTCTTTGTTAATCACTAATCACTTTAATGGATCCTATGCTGTTAAAGGTGAAAAGCTACTCAAATATTTGGAGTTAGTCAAAGAATTGGCACTCTCTTTTGTATCCTTTAGTTTGACACAGGTACCAAGGGAAGAGAATGCAGAGGCAGATGCATTAGCCAATTTAGGATCATCCTTGAAGATCCCGGAGGATATCAAGATCCCTATTATCCATATCCTGACCCCGGCTATCGAGGACCATGTGGCTATGGAGATAGGAGAGGATTCTGCAATCATCCCTAGTGATGATAATCAATCTCATTCAGGATCATGGATCCTTCCAATCATGAGATACTTACAACATGGAGAGATTCCTACAGGAGAAAACCCTAGGGCTTTCAAAATTAAGGTATCTCAATTCACAATTCTAAATAATATGTTGTATAAACGATCTCTTGCAGGACCATACTTAAGATGCATTGAGGATCCTGAAATCCAAGAAGTTTTAAAAGACTTCCATGAAGGAGATTGTGGAAACCACACTGGGGGCAGGGCATTATTCTCAAGGATCCTGAGGACAGGATACTATTGGCCAACTATGAAGAGAGATGCTGTGGAGTATGCTAAGAAGTGTGATCCTTGTCAAAGACACAGCAATATCCTTCATCAACCAGCTGAATTATTGCATCCTATATCCTCCACTTGGCCATTCATGAGATGGGGCATGGATATAGTTGGTAAGCTCCCTAAGGCACCTGGTGGAAAAGTGTTCATGCTTGCTATGGCTGATTACTTCTCCAAGTGGATAGAGGCTGAAGCTTTTGCCCAAGTCAGAGAAAAGGAAGTTATATCCTTCATTAAAAGAAATATTATAACTAGATTTGGTATCCCTTCTGAAATTATATGTGATAATGGTTCCCAATTCATTGGGGGCAGAACTACTAACTTTTGTGACAGCTGGGGGATTAAGATGATAACATCAACACCAGTCCACCCACAAGCTAATGGTCAGGCAGAATCATCCAATAAGATCATCATCAACAATTTGAAGAAGAAGCTTGGATCCAAGAAAGGGAAATGGGCAGAAGAACTACCTTATGTGCTTTGGGCTGATAGGACAACTCCAAAGAATGCTACAGGCCAAACTCCATTCTCTTTGGTATTTGGGGCAGAATCAGTGATCCCTACAGAAATGGTGGTTCCAACTGCTAGAACAAGTATTCGTGATCCTGAGGAAAATAGTGAGAACTTGGTTCAAGACCTGGATACTATAGAGGAAATCAGAGATTTGGCAAGGATAAGGATGGCCAGTTATCAGCAAAGAATGGCTGGTGCTTACAACAAAAATGTCAGGATCAGGAAGTTCCAAATTGGTGATATGGTGTTGAGGAAAGCATTTCAGAATACCACCAATCCTGCTGATGGAAAGTTGGCACCAAAATGGGAAGGACCTTACTTGATTGAAGCTGAGGCAGGAAAGGGGGCATATCGGTTGCTAACAATGGAAGGAGATTTGCTACCTAGAGCCTGGAATGCTGTTCATTTGAAGAAATACTTCATGTGACAAGGATCCGTGATTCTCACATGATAAATATCCTTAAAGGATCCTTAAAGCACAGATGATCCTCATTTTGGTAACATTCTAATCTCAAACTACTTCATTTCGTTACTTTCTCACATAAGGATAAGGATCCTGCATCCTTTATCCCCCTTTCACGTGATTTTGAGTTTTGAAGGTTCAGGTACTCTTAGCAAAAGGATGATTATCCACAAAAGCAACCAGTTACTTGGGTTTGACCCCAGTTATTTGGGCTTGACCCCAGTTCCGCCAGTAGCGCACGATGATCCTGGTATAGTTCATGGCAGTGGAACCAGTACTCGTTTTAGGGGCTGATAATTCCATTGTACT
This sequence comes from Helianthus tuberosus, assembly GCA_030545235.1. Classification (NCBI taxonomy): domain Eukaryota; kingdom Viridiplantae; phylum Streptophyta; class Magnoliopsida; order Asterales; family Asteraceae; genus Helianthus; species Helianthus tuberosus. The sequence goes on along the minus strand of CM060430.1, from coordinate 141,176,373 downwards.
GGCTATACCTAGGATCCTACATATAATGGTAGACGTACCATACATCCGTTCTTAAGGTTTCTAACGTTTTCATGTTAGCCAAGGTTTTGGCATTTTCATGCCACTAAGTTTGGATAGTCGCCAGCTAGGGCCATACTCCAGTTCACTTCACACACGATCCTTGGGCTTGTCCCCAGTTATCCTTGGGCTTGTCCCCAGTTATCCTTTGGGCTTGTCCCCAATTGCTAACTTTTATCTTTTAATGGCTTAGTCCCAAGTTATGTTCTATTTCAGGTCTCCGAAGTTAAACAACCAAGGATCCTTGATCCTTACTTCTTACTAAGGTTTGTCCTATGGTTATCCTGGTTATAGTATTAAGGGTTAGGATCCTAACTTGGATCCCTAGGTATGATCCTTAACTATTTTGATTTTATTCATTGTTTATTTGAATAACCCTTACACTTTGACAACTGAACTCATGATCCTTAAAATACACCACTTTTTGGAATTTTTCAATTATAGGATATTTGATTCTGGATCATATCCTGAATATTTTTATCTAATTTGTTCAACTTTTCTTATTTAGACAGGTGTATATCAAAACAATTAAAGGGACAAACAAGGATAACAACACAAAATAGGCCAAAAAAGATTAAAGTAATTTTATTAACAAAAGTTTAACCCTCGAAGGTTGTCAAAATTACCTACCCCGAGCATCTACCAGCAATACGTGGCCCGTCCGCTGGGGTAGGTAAAGGGTGTCCATTGTCTAAAGGTCTTGGTAGTGCAGGAATTAAAAAGGCGGCAGGATCACAATGGCTTCATCCCCCAAACAGAGGATCCCTCCACCATTTGTAATCCTACCTATTGTTCAAAGGATCATCCATGATCCTTAGCCCTAATTACTATTGTTCAAATACAGACCGTCATTGTTTTAAAACAGCACAACCACAAAACAAACTACTACCGAATTTAAAAAATTGGGCTCCGGCTATGTCTAGAAGTGTCCATCATTGCCCAATCATGCTGCCTACACCTTCGCTGCATCCTCATCCCCTCCAGATTCGGTATCCTTCATCTGATCCTTTCCACTGCCTCCAGCCTCGATCGCCAAAACCTCCTCAGCCTCCTCATCATCTTCCAGATCAGCTAACCTCGCCTTCCAGCCCTCAACATCCCAGCTGCTTCTGTCGAATTCAGGATCTTGAGCCTCCTCGGCCATCTTCAGTTTTGTCTTGCACATTGTAATGGCAGCGGAGACCTTTGCACCTTCTATGAGATCCTGCTTCTCGTAGTCGATGTCGATCAAGATTTTAGCTGTCTTAGTCTTGGCGTCTTGAAGGGCTTTTTCGAGATCAGCAATCTTAAGATCCTTGAGCACTGCAACTTGTTGGAGGTCAGCAATCTTCTTATCCAGCTCCTCAACGCTCCCCACGTAGTCTTCAATCTCAGCAAATTTCTGCAAAAGAGACAAAGCAGTTCAAGATCAGGTGATCCTCAAATAAGTAGGATACCTAGGCAGAATTGGTGATCCTCACGTCATTGAAGTATTCAAGGAACTGGTGGCGGATCAATGGCAGGCCTTGTAGATCCTCTATCTCAGAGTTTTTCCTCTTCTTGCCACTTCTTCCTTTAGTGGGTGCCTGGCTGGCAATGGCCTTCTTCTTTCTGGATCGAACCGTGTCAAGGTCGGCCATGTTGAACTGGGAGGCAGGCTTGGAAGCTTTTCCGGCACCTACACATTCAAAGCAAGATAAGTATCCTTATCCTATTTCTATTTAACTATTTATTTAAGTCTTTAACTATACAAAAAGCAGGATACTTACTTGACATGGTGATAGAACCTGAGGATACTTCTTGTGAATCCTGGGTGTCTGTCTTGAATGATCTGGTTACAGGTTCAAGCCTTCTAAAAGCAGCAAGCTTTTCCTCGGTGGTAGGTGATGGTATGAGGCGTGAAACAGTGATAGCTGCATAACATAAAACAAAAGGGGGTTAGTGATCCTATCACAAGAGCAAGATTACCTGGTGATCCTTCTCAGGATCCTCTGTCCTACCATGAGTGGACCACTTCCTTGGTAGATCGTTTCCGTTTGGGATAGTGTCTCTTCTGACAAAGAAAAAACGTCCTTTCCAGTTTGTATCGTTCTTGGTGGCTTTAAAAATGGGGTGTTCTTCACCGGGTTTTCGCTTAAACAGATATCGGTGGGATCCAAACGTTGTGAGATCATACATCTCTGCCAGTTCCGACATTCCTAAATCAATCCCTTCCTGCTCAATGATCCTTTCAAGGGTATATAAGACCCTCCAGATCATCGGCATAGCTTGGATGTAGGAGATGCCGGTTAGGGAGAAAAAGGATTAGGTAAAAGCTGGAAAAGGATAGGTGTATCCTATGGTGAATGGGGTAACCGGAAAGGCAACCCATGTGTCAGAAATGTAGTCGCTCAGAATAGTGGGATCGAAGGGTTTGAAAAAGGCGTTTGCCGGAAAGCAGTGCCGAATCTTATCTACTTGTGGATCGGTAAAGCAACACCTCTCATTCGCTGAGTCTTTGATGATTCCTTGACTCTTCAAGGGGCTATCCTTCTGGTGATCCTTGGCGGGGGAGGACCGGAGCATCATTCTTAACGTGATGTTGGTAAAGAGAGAAAAACAGAGTAAGAGAAGGAGAAATAAGAGAAGAGATACCTGATTGATCTTCGGCTGAGAATTTAAAGGGAGTTTCTCTCGGATTTAAATGCAAATTGATCCTATCTCTAACTCCTATTTATAATGATGATTTGCAGGATTGTCACTTCAGTGACGTCAGGTTTGCAACGGCTAGTCCGTCTTCAACGGCTAGTTATCCGCTAGTCTGTTACGGATAAGATCAACAAAATACAACTCGTTTATTTACAATATTACTCCTTATATTTTGGGGGCAATTGTTAGGGGAGGATTTCTTAATGACCCGTGATCCTCAATTGTTATCCTGTTTGGTGATCCTTACTTCTGTGTCAGTTAGTGATCCCCAGAAGTGCTTCAGGATCAGGATCATGAATCATTCTAAGGATCCTTATACTAATGATTGTCTGTTTTGAATTCGATATTGTTTTGCAGGAATACCAGCTTGGACTTAGTCTTGGTAACGTTCCTGGAGAATATTCCACGCTTATTCCGCACGTGCTTGACCATGGTGAACGTTATGGAGATCGTGGGGAGAAGGCATGAATTGCGGACAGTTAGTTAAGCTAGTTTTTTCTAAGTTTAAAAGGGGTAGCGAGCTAATTAGACAACACTTGGCTATTTTTTGGCTACACACACTCGTACAACTGCACTCACCAGCTCTCGGCAAAACACTTAGCATTTTTTCATACATTTCTACACGATACACTGTAGTGATCCTTGTACTTAGCTCGCTATCATCCGAAGTTGTAAAGGAATTATTGTTTAATTTGAGTTGGTGATCGGTAGTTTCCATCACCCGAGGTTTTTTATGCCGGAGATCATTCATTGATCAAGGGCTTTTTCCCCGTATAAATCTTTGTGTCTCTTGAGCAATTCATTTCATAGTGATCCTCATTGTTGTTTACCAATTCAAGCATCATACCCCGTAACAGAGAGTTTGGTTGCATTATCCTCGTCTGATTTTTGACCAAAACAGGGATAGCGAGCTAAATAGAAACACTTGGCTATTTTTAGCTTGACACACACACTCGCAACTGCTCTCACCAGCTCTTGACAATTCACTTGGCGATTACACACTTTTTGGCACATTACACTATAGTGATCCTTGTAATTAGCTCGCTATCATCCGAAGTTGTAATACATTTCTTGTTTAATCTGAGTTGGTGATCGGTAGTTTCCATCACCCGAGGTTTTTTATGCCGGAGATCATTCGTTGATCAAGGGATTTTTCCTCGTATAAATCTTTGTGTCACTTGTTCATTTCATTTCTGAGTGATCCTTAGTATTGATCATTGATTCAAGCATCATACCTCACAACAGAAAGTTTGGTTGCATTATCATTGCTTGATTTTTGACCAAAACAGTTTGGCGCCCACCGTGGGGCAATTGGTGCTTCGTTCTTGAGAAATCATTGTTCTGGTGATCATTTCGGTTCGTTACAATCAAGCAAATGGCTTCCTCAACAAAGAATACCTCAAGCTCTATGCCGGCAATCAGTTCTTCACAAGGCGTTCCTCCTTTGCCTCCACCACCTTCTGGATCCCAGAAGAATGCTGAGAATGCTGCGAAGAGACAAACCCCCATTTTCCAAAAACCACCAACTTCTTCTGTTTCCACTAATCCTACTACTAATGATCTTTTTAATCTGATTTTGCAGATGAGGGATCGCATGCAAGAGCAGGACAAAACCAATGAACGTATCCTCCAGGAGATTGGTGATATCAAGAAACAGAAGAAATCAATGGAGGATCACTCTCCTCTGATGCCAAGGTCACTGAACTTCGACACTCCAGTCATAACTTCCCAGCACTCAGCAGCTCCGGACGTGCAATACTTGGGTGAATTACCAGGAAGGCGTTATGGAACAGCAACTATGAGTCAGACATTTGGCTCTCACTTCCAGCCTCAAGGATCCTCCTCTCAACCATCGGGATCCTCTTTTCAGCATCAAGGATACTTCACGTCAGGAGGATATTTGGGAACACCTGCAGTCCAAGGATCCTCCCAGGTCCAAGGATCCTTCCCGGTCCAAGGATCCTCTCTGGTTTCAGGATCCTTTCAGCTTCAAGGATCCAACATCTTTCAGGATCGAGGATCCTTAAGGAGTATGCAACCTCCAAGCACCGATGTTCATCAAGGAGACTTCATACCAATGCAGACCATTGCTTCCTCTGGTCCTTTAATCATACCAGAGTCTCGTCAATATGGATTCACATCCGCAATTCCAAACATGAATCCTCCGGGAGGTAACACTTTTAATAATTCATATAACACTAACCATGGCTCTATGCAGGATACAGGTATCAATCAGGCTATGGCTAGGGAGCTACAGAAGCTTAAGGATATGATATCCAGTGTACCAGGAGTGGTTAAACCCATTCCTGAAATTGCAGATGGTAGCCATAGGATATCTCGTTTTGCACCACCCTTATGTGATGCTGAGATACCTAAAAGGTTCCAGATACCATCTATGAAGCTGTATGATGGTTCAACGGATCCAGAAGAGCATGTAGCTCAATACAGGGAGAGGATGGAGATCAATCCAATTCCTGAAAGGTTAAAAGAAGCATGTCTATGCAAGGGATTTGGATCCACACTCACAGGATCTGCTCTTAAATGGCTGCTAAGTCTTCCCCCTTACTCTATTACTTCATTTGCTAATCTAGTTAATTTGTTTAATAGTCAATTCTCTTGTAGTAGAAAATTTGAACGGTTAACTAGTGATCTATATAGGGTAACTCAAGGTCAAAATGAATCACTTAGAGATTACATCACTAAGTTTAGCAAAGAATCCTTAGATATTCCTAATTTGGATATTGCTACGGCTATAGAAGCCTTTAAAATGGGATTGCTTAGGGATTCATTATTCTATGATGATCTTGTTATGACACCTTGCAGGAACCTTAATGAAGTAAGAACCAGGGCCCTTAGGTTCATCCGCCTAGAGGATGACAAAAGGATCCAGGATAGGTTGACAGGATCCTCAAAACAGGAGAAACAAGGATCCTACTTCAGGAACAACAAATCCAAGTAATACAATAAGTCTGACAACCGGAACGTGCATGCGGTGGAACAAGAAGAGGATGATGAGGATTATCCTCCTATTTCTGAATATTGTTTTTCTGTTGATAACAATGAACTAATCCTTGCAATGCAGAATCTAGGTGAGAAAGCTAGGTGGCCAAGGAAAAGTGATAAACCAGCTGCTACAAAGGATAAGTCCAAGTGGTGTGCATATCATGAGGATTTCGGGCATCTCACTGAAGAGTGTATTGCACTAAGAAAGGAAATTGGTTACTTGTTGAGCAAGGGGCATTTAAAGGAACTTCTGGGACGGAAGAAGTCAAGGATCCAGGATCCTGAAAGGATCCCGGAAAGAGCTCCTGCTCCTCCAGCAGATGCACAAGTTATAAACTTCATATCCGGTGGATCAGACATTTGTGGTACTTCCTTTTCAGCAGCAAAAAGACATGCTAAGGAAACCAAGATGGATAATGGAGACAGACCCGTCCGGACCTCCGTTGTCACCCAGGATAAAGTCATAACCTTTGATGAGGATGATCGTGTTGATGTCCATGATCCTCATCATGATGGTCTTGTAATTACATTGTTTATTTCTAACCACTTTGTTCGCAGGATCCTTATAGACGGAGGGAGTTCCGTGAACATCATTCAGCTTGATGTCCTCAAGAAGATGAATATCCCAGAGTCTGATATTGTCCCAAGATCCTCAGTACTTGTGGGATTCAGCGGGGAAACTAAGAATACATTGGGGGACATTAAACTGCCAATCTATATTGAAGGATTGCATTCTTATCAAAAATTTTGTGTTATAGATTGTTTATCTTGTTGCAATGTTATCCTTGGCAGGCCATGGATACATGATATGAAGGCAGTCCCATCCACCTATCATCAGTGTGTAAAGCTTCCAAGTCCATGGGGAGTGGTGAAAATTGAGAGTGATCAACAAGAGGCTAAGAATTGTTATACCTCATCAATGAATCCAGCCTCAAGACCAAGGGAGCAATAGCAATTAAAGTATCCTTCAAGAGATGTCTTGGAGGCAAGAAAACAGGATTTGAAAGAAATCCTCATGGATCCTGATGATCCTGAATCCATAGTCTTCATAGGATCAGGGATCCTTAGCGACATTGAACAGGATCTGGTATCCTTCCTTAAGAGGAGGAAATCCACCTTTGCCTGGAAACATGAAGACATGACAGGTATATCTAAGGATATAATTACTCATAAACTTGGCATTGACAGGTCATTCAAGTCAATTCATCAAAAGAGAAGGAAGTTTGCACCTGAAAGGAATGCTATTATCCAGGAAGAAGTAGATAAACTACTTCGGGCAGGTATGATAAGAGAGGTTAAGTATCCAAGATGGTTAGACAATGTGGTTGTTGTTCAAAAGAAAAATGGAAAGTGGAGGGTATGTGTCAATTTTACTGATTTAAACAAGGCATGTCCCAAGGATCCTTTCCCATTACCCCACATTGACTCCATGGTGGATGCTACCGCGGGTCATGAGTTGTTGACTTTTATGGATGCTTCCTCTGGATTTCAACAAATTCAGATGGAACCATCTGATCAAGAGGATACAGCCTTTATGACCCCAACTGGTATATACTGTTATATTGCTATGCCATTTGGACTAAGGAATGCAGGTGCTACTTATCAAAGGCTAGTCAATATGATGTTCAAGGAACAAATTGGACACACTATGGAAGTTTATATTGATGACATGGTGGTTAAGTCCAAGAAAGCTGAGGATCACCTTAAAGACTTGGAGGAAGCATTCAATATCCTTGATAAATTTAATATGAAACTAAATCCTTCCAAGTGTCATTTTGGTGTTAAGGCAGGAAAATTCTTAGGCTATATGGTGACGAAGAGGGGCATCGAAGCAAGTCCAGAGCAAATCAAAGCTATTGTGAATATCAAATCTCCTGTCAATGCTAAGGATGTGCAAAGATTGACGGGCAGGATCGCAGCTTTGAACAGATTCATATCCAAATCCTCAGAAAAGTGCAAGGAATTCTATGACATCCTGAGGAAGAACAAGAAATTTGAATGGACTGAGAAGCATGAAAGTGCCCTCAAAGCTCTTAAGGATTACCTATCCTCAGCCCCGGCCTTGATGAAACCAGAAAAAGGAGATATATTATCCTTATACTTAGCAGTATCCTCAAAAGCAGTAAGTGCGGTCCTTGTTAAGGATCACGAAGGTACACAACATCCTGTCTATTATGTAAGTAAGAGTTTGCTTGATGCTGAATCCAGGTATTCACATTTGGAAAAACTTATCCTTGCATTAATTATGGCATCTACTAAATTGAGACATTATTTTGAGACTCATACCATTATTGTTAAGACTAATTTTCCAATTAAGAATGTTCTCAGGAAACCTGAAATGTCAGGAAGGATGGCTAAGTGGGCAGTGAAGCTTAGTGCTTATGATATAAGATATGTGCCTAGAACTGCCATTAAATCCCAAGCTTTAGCTGACTTTGTGGCAGATTTCAGTAGTGACTTGCAAAAGGAAGCTGAGTTAGAAGTCCAACAGCTTGAAGAAACTAAGGATCCTTGGATACTCTTCACTGATGGTGCTTCTAATGTCAAAGGAACAGGGCTTGGAATACTACTAAAATCGCCACAGGGGGACATAATACCCCACTCCATAGCTTGTGAATTTCAAACTACCAACAATGAGGCTGAGTATGAAGCCTTGATAGCTGGTTTGCAAATTGCTAAGCATATGAGGATCAGGTATCTTGAGGTACATGTAGATTCATTATTAATCACTAATCACTTTAATTGATCCTATGCTGTTAAAGGTGAAAAGCTAATCAAATATTTAGAGATAGTCAAAGAATTGGCACTCTCTTTTGTTTCCTTTAGTTTGACACAGGTACCAAGGGAAGAGAATGCAGAGGCTGATGCATTAGCCAATCTAGGATCATCCTTGAAGATCCCGGAGGATATAAGGATCCCTATTATCCATATCCTGACCCCTGCTATCGAGGATCATGTAGCTATGGAGATAGGAGAAGATTCTGCAATCATCCCTAGCGATGATACTCAATCTCATTCAGGATCATGGATCCTCCCAATCATGAGATACATACAACATGGAGAGATTCCTATAGGAGAAAACCCTAGGGCTTTCAAAATTAAGGTATCTCAATTTATAATATTGAATAATATGTTGTATAAACGATCTCTTGCAGGACCATATCTAAGATGCATTGAGGATCCTGAAATCCAAGACGTCCTAAAGGATTTTCATGAAGGAGATTGTGGAAACCACACTGGGGGCAGGGCATTATTCTCAAGGATCCTGAGGACAGGATACTATTGGCCCACTATGAAGAAGGATGCTGTGGAGTATGCCAGGAAGTCTGATCCTTGTCAGAGACACAGTAATATCCTTCACCAACCAGCAGAACTTTTGCATCCTATATCCTCTTCTTGGCCATTTATGAGGTGGGGAATGGATATAGTTTGTAAGCTTCCTAAGGCACCTGGTGGAAAAGTATTCATGCTTGCTATGACTGATTACTTCTCCAAGTGGATAGAGGCTGAAGCCTTTGCTCAAGTCAGAGAAAAGGAAGTTATATCCTTTATTAAAAGAAACATTATTACTAGATTTGGTATTCCTTCTGAAATTGTTTGTGATAATGGATCCCAATTTATTGGGAGTAGAACTACTAACTTTTGTGACAGCTGGGGGATTAAGATGATAACATCAACACCAGTCCACCCACAAGCTAATGGTCAGGCAGAATCATCCAACAAGATCATCATCAACAACTTGAAGAAAAAGCTTGGATCCAAGAAAGGAAAATGGGCAGAAGAACTACCTTATGTACTTTGGGCTGATAGGACAACTCCCAAGAATGCTACTGGCCAAACTCCATTCTCTTTGGTATTTGGGGCAGAATCAGTGATCCCTACAGAGATGGTGGTTCCAACTGCAAGAACAAGCATTCGTGATCCTGAAGAAAATGCTGAAAACTTGGTTCAAGACTTGGATACTATAGAAGAAATCAAGGATTTGGCAAGGATAAGGATGGCTAGTTATCAACAAAGGATGGCTGGAGCCTACAACAAAAATGTCAGGATCAGGAAATTCCTAGTTGGTGATATGGTATTAAGGAAAGCATTTCAGAATACCACCAATCCTGCTGATGGAAAGCTAGCACCAAAGTGGGAAGGCCCCTATTTGATTGAAGCTGAAGCAGGAAAGGGGGCATATCGATTGCTAACAATGGAAGGTGATTTGCTACCAAGAGCTTGGAATGTTGTCCATTTGAAGAAATATTTCATGTGATCAGGATCCATGATCCTTACATGACAAGTATCCTTGAAGGATTCTTACAGAACAGATGATCCTCATTTTGGTAACATTCTAATCTCAAACTATTTCATTCTTTTATTTTCTTATGTAAGGATAAGGATCCTGCATCCTTTATCCTCCTTTCACTTGATTCTGAGTTTTGAAGGTTCAGGTATCCTTAACAGAGGACTGATTATCCACAGAAGTATCCAGTTATTTGGGCTTGACCCCAGTTATTTGGGCTTTACCCCAGTTATTTGGGCTTGACCCAAGTTATTTGGGCTTGACCCCAGTTATTTGGGCTTGACCCCAGTTTGGGCCTGTCCCCAGTTTCGCTAGTAGCGCACGATGATCCTGGTATAGTTCATGGCAATGGGACCAGTACTCGCTTTAGGGGCTGACAATTTCATTGTACTGGCTATATTCAGGATCCTACGTATAATGGTAGACGTACCATACATCCGTTCCTAAGGTTTCTAACGTTTTCACGTTAGCTAAGGTTTTGGCATTTTCATGTCACTAAGTTTGGATAGTCGCCAGTGAGGGTCATACTCCAGTTTACACACGATCCTTTGGGCTTGTCCCCAGTTATCCTTTGGTCTTGTCCCCAGTTATCCTTTGGGCTTGTCCCCAGTATATTGGGCTTGTCCCCAGAATTGTTGGGCTTGTCCCCAGTTACTAACTCTTATCTTATATTGGCTTAGTCCCAAGTTGTGTCCTATTTCAGGTTTTTGAAGCTAAATGACCAAGGATCCTTGATCCTTGCCTTCTACTAAGGTTTGTCTTTTGGGTTATCCTGATTATAAGTGTTAAAGGTTAGGATCCTAACTTGGATTCTCAGGTATGATCCTTAACTATTTTGATTTTATTCATTATTCATTTGAGTAACCCTTATCCTTTGACAACTGAACTTATTATCCTTAAAATATACTACTTTTCAGAACTTATCGACTATAGGATATGTGATCCTTGATCATATCCTAAACTTTTTGAGGATATTTATTAAGTTTTTTCTTTACTTGATAATTTTAGACAGAATGTATATCACAACAATTGAAAAGTAAAATACTAACAAGGATAGTAACACGGGAGATAGCCAAAAAGTTAGAGTTATTTTATTCACAAAACGTTAAACCCTTTAAGGTTGTCAAAATTGTCAACCCACGTTTCTACCAGCAAAACGTGGCCCGTCCACATGGGTTGGCAAAGGGTGTCCATTGTTTACGGGTCTTTGTAATGTAGGAAATAAAAGACGGAAGGATAACGAGTGGCTTCATCCCCCAAACAGAGGATCCATCCACCACCCATTATCCTGCCTATTGTTCAAGGATCCATGATCCTTTAACCTAGTAACTATTGTTCAGGATACAGCCCATCATTGTTCAACAAAAACACCATAACCAAAATAAACTACCAAATTCTAAAAAAAATGGGCTCCGGCTACGTCTAGAAATGTCCTTCATCGCCCATTCCTGCAGCTTACACCTTGGCTGCATCACCATCTCCTCCAGCTCCAGTATCCTTCGCATGATCCTTGCCACTGCCACCAGCCTCGATTGCCAGAACCTCTTCAGCCTCTTCTTCATCCTCCAACTCAGCCAGCCTAGCCTTCCAGCCCTCCATGTCCCAGTTGCTCCTGTCAAAGGCAGGATCCTGAGCTTCTTGGGCCATCTGCAACTTGGTCTTGTACATGGCAATGGCAGCGGAGACTTTAGCATCCTCCGTGATCTCGTGCTTCTCATAGTCAGCATTGATCTGAGCTGCAACCATCTGAGTTTTGGTATCATTGAGGTCCTTTTCGAGGGAAGCAATCTTGTGATCCTTGAGCACCGCCACTTTTTGGAGATCAGAGTATTTCTCCTCAAGCTCTTCGACGTTCCTAACATAGTCCTCAATTTCAGCAAATTTCTGCAAAGAAGACAATGTAAAGTTCAGGATCACGTGATCCTTAAATGGGCAGGATAATCAAGTTAAGTCAGTGATCCTTACATTAGCAAAGTACTCGAGGAACTGAAGGCGGATCAGAGGCAAGCCTTCTAGGTTGTCAGCTTCAGAGGTCTTCCTTTTCTTTCCACCTCTTCCCTTTGAAGTGGTTGCCTTGGGGACTATGACGGAGGGGCTAGCAGCAGACTTTTTCTTTGAGGATCGGACAGTGTCAAGATCAGTGACACTGAATTTGGAGGCAGATCTTGAAGGTTTTCCAGCGCCTACACACCAAAAACAGATAAGTATCCTTATCCTATTTCTATTTAACTATTTATTTAAACATTTAATTATGCAAAAAACAGGATACTTACTCGACATAGTGACAGAACCTGAGGATACTTCTTGAGAATCCTGGGTGTTTGCTTTAAATGATCTTCTTGCAGGATCAAGTCTCTGGAAAGCGGCAAACCTTTCCTTTGTTGCAGGTGTTGTGATGAGGTGTGCGACAGTAATAGCTGCAAAAAAAGAAACAAAAGGACGTTAGTGATCCTAAGACGAAAACAAGGTCATCTGGTGATCCTTTTCAGGATCCTCTATCCTACCATGGGTGCTCCACTTCCTTGGCAGATCCTTTCCATCAGGGATAGAGTCCCTTCTGACAAAGAAGAATCGCCGTTTCCAGTTGGTGTCGTTCTTAGTGGCTTTGAAGATGGGATGTTCTTTACCAGGTTTATGTTTAAGTAGATATCGGTGGGATCCATGGCTAACGAGGTCATACATCTCTGCAAACTCTGACATTCCCAAATCAATGCCTTCTTGCTCAATGATCCTTTCAAGGGTATATAAGACCCTCCAGATCATTGGCATAGCTTGAATATAGGAGATGCCGGTGAGGGAGAAGAAAGACTGGGTGAATTCAGGGAAAGGATACGAGTATCCTATTGTGAATGGAGTGACCGGGAAAGCTACCCAGGTTTCAGAAACGTGATCACTTAGAACGGTGGGATCAAATGGTTTGAAATCGGTGTTTGCCGGAAAGCAATGTCGGATCCTGTCTATCTGTGGATCGGTAAAGCAGCATCTTTCTTTCGCCGAGTCTTTGATGATCCCCTGGCTCTTAAGAGGACTGTCTTTCGTGTGATCCTTAGCCGGAGAGGATCTTAGCAACATCTTGGTCATAATGGTAGAGAAGAAGATGAACAGAGAAAGAAAACGTAAAGGGAGAAGAGGAAGAGAGATACCTGCTTGATCTTCGAATGTGGATTTAAAGGGAGTCTCTCTTGAATTTAAATGCAAATTGATCCCTATCCCTAACTTCAATTTATAATGATGATTTTGCAGGATAGTCACCTCAGTGACGTCAGGATGGTAACGGCTAGTCCGATTACAACGGCTAGTTATCCGTTGATTCATTACGGATAAGAACAGAAAATATAACTCGTTTATTTGCAATTTACTCCTTATATTTTGGGGGCAATTGTTAGGGGAGGATTTTTGGTTGATCAGTGATCCTCATTTACTGTTGGGTTTAGTAATCCTCACTTCTGTTTGAATTAGTGATCCTCAGAAGTATTGCAGGATCAGGATCATGGATCATCATAAGGATCCTTATACTAACGATTGTCTACTTTGAATATGATGTTGTTTTGCAGGAGTACGAGCTTGGACTTGGTCTTGGCGATATTCCTGGAGCATATTCCATGACTTATTCCACACGTGCTTAACTGAAGTGGACGTTATGGAGTTCGTGGAGGACTTGCATGAAATGCGGAATGTTTGTTAGCTTAGATATTTTCCATTTTTAAACGGGATAGCGAGCTAAATAGAAACATTTGGCTATTTTTAGCTTGACACACACACTCGCAACTGCTCTCACCAGCTCTTGACAATTCACTTGGCGATTACACACTTTTTGGCACATTACACTATAGTAATCCTTGTAATTAGCTCGCTATCATCCGAAGTTGTAATACATTTCTTGTTTAATCTGAGTTGGTGATCGGTAGTTTCCATCACCCGAGGTTTTTTATGCCGGAGATCATTCATTGATCAAGGGCTTTTTCCTCGTATAAATCTTTGTGTCACTTGTTCATTTCATTTCTGAGTGATCCTTAGTATTGATCATTGATTCAAGCATCATACCTCACAACAGAAAGTTTGGTTGCATTATCATTGCTTGATTTTTGACCAAAACAAGAATTAAGGAAAGATAATATATCCGTAGAAACGTCACCTGATATAAGTCCCTAGGTCGAGTGATCCGGTTAAGAACACCGTTAGGACTCGTTACAGGAATGAGGTTATTCCTGTAACCACTATCCGGTGTGAGAATAAGTATTCGTTTATGGGAGTGAAGGTATTTGAGAGAGAGACAGAAAGAGAAAGTTGCAATGATCTTACCTCAAAGTGTATCCGCTATTTATTCTTTCTGGTGAATTAGGGTTTCCCTTTAAATCGGAAAGTTGGTTGTACGATGATTCCTACTTTGTAGGAGATATTGCAAATCTTCTATTTGCATGGGAATTAACGATAATATTCTCCTTAATGTATCACATTTAATGACGGTCTATCCGACCCAAGATGACCTAACCAGGTCATTCCTCCACAATATCATTTGTAGTTACTAATTAGAATAGGTGAAGTTGGTAGATGTATGCTATTAATTCAAAACATTAATTATCATGACGTTATTAGGTCAATTATTGAAGATTCAATGTGGGTCATATACCTTTTTTTTCTTTTCAGTTTATCATTTTTTTGAACTTACTAATAAAAATAATACGCGACTTGTAATATAATTAATAATCAATTTACTCCGTTTCCCACTCTTTAAATAATAAAAAGGTGCAAGAGAAAGCAACTAAATATATATTATGTAAGGTTCTTTTCTAATCCGAGAGAAATATAATAATATATGTATAAGAATGGCCCTTATAACCTACCAATAGCCATCTATCCCTGTCCCTAAACCCTACAAATGAACCCATAAAGTTTGGCAATAAACCTTCTTTAAGCTATTAACCCGGTGTAGGAAGGATGTTACTCTGAGGTGTGCTAAATTTGCTCAATGCAACTAATATTCTATCATTTTCATATTAGAAAAGAAAACAAAAATAATTTTTTGATTTGATATTTTGAGAGGAAAAAAGAGGGGATACATTGAAAATGCTGGGGAAGGGTATGATTAGCCAACCCCACTCTATTGTATATTAGTAAAAACATCAAAGATTTGGTAATTTAAAATAACTTGTATTAAGCCTCCCGTGTTGTAGCGGGGGGCGTAAGAATGTGCCAAGTAGCATCAATGTCACATCACCGTTAGCGATCACCAACATCTAAAAAGTTCGTATAAAAAACGAAAAAAAATAAAACCGAACAAAATGTAGACGTAAAAATGTTGAACCATGCACACGAAACGTAAAAGATACAACAACAACAACCATACCCAGTAAGTCCCACAAATAGCAGAGCTACTTATAGGGTCTGGGGAGGGTGGGATGTAGACAGGCCTTGCCTCTATCCCTAGGGATAGAGAGGCTGCTTCCAGAGAGACCCTCGGCTCGATAACGAACAGCAAACCAGCACAACAAGTCAGAGAATATAGGAAGAATACATAAATAAGAAGTCGCCCATTAGCAATAAAGTGATCAGAGTGGCACAATATAATGTAAATCATGTATCATAGCATACAACATCATTTGGGCATAAACACAATGTAAATCATGTATAATAGCATACAACATCATTTGGGCATAAACACAATAAGGCAAACACTGGAAAGGTCCCTTAAAGAATAAGAAAAACCTACGTCCCTGAAAATCCACCTAAGACCTTACTACAATAACCTCTAGATGTCCTTAACCCTAATCCTACGCCTCCACGAAGTCCTATCGTGGACCATGTCCTCAGAAAGATGCAACTCTAGTAAATCATGCCTAATCTGCTCGTCCCATGTCAGTTTGGGTCTGCCTCTTCCTCTCCTCCCCTGCACAATAAGAGTTTCCACTACTCTAACTGGAGCCGTCGCTTCCCTCCGCTTCACATGCCCAAACCATCTCAATCTCCCCTCCTTAATCTTCTCTGATATACTAGCCACTCCTAGTCTTTCCCTAAAAACCTCATTTCTAGAAAACAATAATTAAGTCAATCTAGAACCCATACGTTGTGACAGGGTGTTAAACGGGAGAAAAATACGCGTAAAAAATGTTGAACCACACACGCACGCACGTTGCAGCATCTTAACTCGCATAATTTAGATCGAAATGTAAAATGAAAAACTTATCAAAGATAAAAAAAAATAGGGGGTTAAAGTTGAAACTTGGAGATGAAAAGGTGTTTGGGTTAATTTGTAAAAAATAAAAAAGTATTGAGGTTAAAAATATAAAATTAACGATGAAAGAAAACTATGCAATGCATCATCGGTATGGGTACATCCTATGATACCAAATATACAACTGTTAATATATTACAAATTTGGTGCTTAATAATATATATAATTTTATTAACAAACTTAAGTAATGTGCTTAAAAGGTAAACATGTTGACTTCAAGCATTTTGTATTATGTTAACTTAGAAAATGTTTGTATGTTATGCTCACTTTAATAGTTTAGCGACAAACTAAACTAAATAATACATCGTTGAATCGTTTGATACTTGTAGAACCATATGCTTTAAACGTTTTTGAATGTATTAACAAAATGAAGGAAGAATAACCAAATCAAGCACTACTAGATAATGTACGAACTCGTGTTAACGTGGTATTTTCAATCTTCTTCATTAACGCGTCTTTTATTGGGAAAACATGTATTATAAACATGCAACGCATGCTGTACCGTTGCATTATACTTGTTAAGGTGATGACATATTATAGACATTCAACTTAGTAAAAGATAGGAATGTGTGAACGCCAACAACATGTTCAAAGTAATATTGACAAAATACAAACATTTGGCATGTACATTGGTTGAGTTGGAGTGTTCTATCCATGCTATTATGCTAACAACATTTAATTTGAGAACGACGTTTAGCCACCAATCCCTACCATCTCTACTCTCTATATTGTTTAGTTTTTAAGGTATTAACAAATGTTAAACGAACATGGCCTTTACAAGGTACAATGAAAATAGGTGTCATTCCATGTAGATTGGAAGTTGCGAACATTGCAACTTTTAACTCGTTTAGAGGATTAACCAACACAATCCTTTTACAACGGGCACTAAATTGGGCGTGGACCTCACAGTTTTGTGTCGTGTGTCACTAAAGCCTACATCTACAACATGGCACTAATCTTACCATCATCTTTTGATTTAATTACACATCACTTGCATAAGTTGTTAGTACATGCCATTATCGGATCTAGAAAATTATTATAGGGGCAACGTTTCAAAAGAAAAAGGGTAACAAAATCGAAAAAACGTAATTTTTTTTTTCAAAATTACACTACCGCCAAATCGTCAAGTGACAACGGGGTTTACCCCTTTTAACAAGGTAGTTCAGCCCCTGGTCCATACATAATAAAACAACCACCAACAACAATTACTTTGTGTTTTGTAAACACCTTCAATATATGTGGAATCCAAATATAAAGAACCACTGATACGAAAGGATCTCCTATTTTGAACGGCAAGGAACGATGTGTCAATCACCGTGACACCAGATGCTGTGGCCAAGGTCGACTACTCGATCGCCGCCAGCCCCTTGGCTCTCCCAGATGCGCGGAAACCCGACCTCCACCCACCTGAAGGCACGACAGTAGAATAATCGGTAAAACCTCCCCTCCCATCCAAGAGGAACCGACGCCACCCGTATTCGCCCTTCACCTAGATGCCGCAGAAAATAATGGGGAGAGTGGAAGTCGAACCTGGGTCACAAGGAACACCAAGTCTTTCCCCAACCACTCCATCACTACCTCGTTGGCGATACGTAAAGATCTTTATGCATGTGTCCAAATGAATTATGAATTAGTAATTAGTAACTAATAATATTACTAACTTACATAACTGTAGTTTTGATTTGTAAACTTTCAGCATTAACACTTACAACTCCTTCACTTTCTAAAAACTTTGTAATCGAGTTTTACGTGTTTATTTTTATGTACGCGTCGGTATAAATTCATATTTATTTACGTTTCGACATAAGTTTTTCCTAAAAATAAGTTGGATCAAATATAATATGTTCATATGCTTATTATTATGTACGTTTTCAGTTGTTCTAGATGTATGTTTTTTTTTTTGAAAATGAGTTGGGTCAAATATAATACGTTTCCGTGCTTATTTTTATGTAAGTTTTCAATTGATCTATGTAATTTTGTTTGGAAACGAGTAGGGGCAGGTCAAATATAATACATTTTCATTAGACAGTATAAATTCAAGTCACTTTACGTTTCGACTTCGCCGCAATGCGTCGTACCATTCTTTAACTTTTTAAAAAAACTAATTTCTTACGTGTTTATTTTTATGAATGTGTCGGTATAAATTCAAGTTTGACGTTTCGACGTCAAATATTCTTCGGAAATGTCGGGTCAAATATACATTTTTATTCTTATTTTTATGTATGTTTTGACGTAAATATTTTCGGAAATGTCGGATCAAATATAATACGTTTTTATTAGACGGTATAAATTCAAGATACTTCACGTTTCAACGAAGCAAAAACGCGCCGGACAATTTACTAGTTAGTTATAAAAATCATCCAAATCATAAATACTTAAATATAAAACCTAAGTATGGTATGCGTTAAGATGGCCGATAACATGTGAATTCATTTTGCAAATGTACTGAATTTGATCAGCTAACTACTGTTAAACGGCTGTTTATGACATGAAAGTGAAAAATAACAAGCAAATACAGTTTTGTGTATCACAAGCATTTAAGTCCTCACAAGCATTTAAGTCGATATTAAGGGTTGGGGGTATGGTTTCGGGGACTCAATCGGGGAAGTGGAGTCACCGATCGGTGACCACACCGCGGTGATGAAGAGCTTCGATGAGTGCTATTTCGGTGAGGTAAATCGGTGTGTAGTCACCGATGTGATTGAGAGGAGAGGAGAGGAGAGAGAGGATCACTAAGCCAATCAAGTTTTTTTTTTTAATTGAGGGGAATTTGACCATACCTAGTGATTGAGTGTAAAATGGGGAGTAGAATGGAAAGTTGACATGGCATAATATTATTGGATAGAGAATCACTCAAACACCCTAGAGTGATTAACTATACCCCACCCTAATGGATTAAAGTATGCTACACAAACAAAAGTTGAAACACGACTATTGATTCGCATATCTTATTACCAAAGCCGTAATTTTCTTATGAATAATTTCAAAACATATAACACATCCCAAGTAAAAGACTACTTGTAGTATAGTACTCGTACGAAATTTAATTATGTAAAAGTAGTAGCCACTTGATTAAAACTAATCCTAAGTTCAGAAAATATAAGCCACAAATAATTAACTTATTTTCCGGCCACAAAGACATGAACGGAAAGTGAAAAACAAATCACCGGTAAACTTTCATTTTCCCCTTCTTACAAAAACCAAAATACGAAGAAGATGGAGGGAAATCCTGAGCCGGTGATCTACAAAATTGATAATATCATTTAAACAAATTCAACAGATGCACTTCTCTTCCTTCTTGTGTACAACTAGTCACAGATGACTCATCAGAATTCATCGACAGACTTCCACTCCGACCCTTCAACAAACTCCGATTCAACAGATCCTGCGGTTGCACTGCGGTTACCGGTGCCTCACAGTCTCTCCGGCGCTTCAACACCTTCGATCGCGGATATGTGACCGGATCCTGAACCTTGACTACGTCAATTTCCGACGAATCACCGAACTTTGACGTCATCGGAAGTGCTTCCACAAGTTCCGGGATCGGCCGTAACGTGCCACCTTGAAGAACTGTATCCACTGACGCCTGGCACACGTGCCAGTTCCCGGTCCATAGCAGTCCGACAGCACCGTTCACCGGATTTACAGTCCGACCGGCAGCTTCAAACAGTAGCGATTGAAATAGAGCTGTATATGCAAAAAAAAAAAAAGTAGATAATGTTAGGATCAAAGTGATACGCGAAAGCGAATCAACACACACACAAACAATTAATAACACAGACAGAAAATAAACGACACAAGAATTTAATTTAAGGTTGGTTCGGTCCTAGTGAGGAACCTAGGATTTCCTCGTTAAGCTGTGAAAAAGATTTTCTTGTTAAGCTGTGAAAAAGATTACAGTTAGGACTAATAAAAATAAATAAGATAACGATTAGGGTATAGGATAGGTATGTAACTTAGGCCTAATAAAAATAAATAACGTGTCTAAAACAAGAATAGATTATTAAGAAAGTTTGTTAATGGTCAGAGTGTGGTGGTTTACATGGACGTTGATTTTGTGGTACGGAAGAGATGAAGGACATGAGGCCGGCTCGGCCGAAGAACTTAGCGAGGAAAACGGTAGCGTGAGCTTGGGCTTCAGGAGAATCGATCCACTGTAAACAGGGACGGAGAATACAGGTTTCACTGCATCCTTTACGAAGAACTCTGCATCCGTTGCAACTCATGTTTATGTGAGGAGGGTTGGAGGCGGAGAAATGAAGCCGATGGGGATAGAGAGTAGAGGGTATTTGTAAAGGAAAAGATGATGCTGTAGAGTTAGGTTAACTGGGGTTGAGTTAAACAGTGGTGGATTCCAAAGTATTGGGCGAGAGCGGCTCCGTGTTTTCGCGGATTTTACTTATTTCTTTATTTATATGTTTTTTTTTTTTAGTTGAACTAGTTATTGGATAATATTTTTGGTGCCCTTTCACTTTTGGGTCATCATGGAATCCAAAGAAATTTCGCTTGAATTTACCAAATCTTACCGACTTGAGATCTACTAAATTTTCCTATGGTAAAAGACTGAAAAAAATAACATATTTGTAACGTTTTAGAGTGTAAATGTGAGATCCGTTTTAAATGTTTGATGTGTTTAAAGTAAGTGAACGTGTTTTAAGTTTTGGAAGTATATTTGTAGATGAAACATGATGCTAGATTACTTAGAAAGTAATTGTTATACTTTAGCCCTATGTTGGTTAATGTGTTTACTTAATAAATGCCTACAAAATGTGATCTTATATTGATGAGTTTTACATATTTTTATCAAGTATAGCTTTAGAGTCATTCACGCTAGCCACAAGTTTAGTAAATGTATTTCTAAGCACTGCGAGTTATTATATCTACTACTCAAAGATAACCTGATTCATTTAAAAAACCATGTATATCTTTTAGTTGCTTATAGGCTTGTTTTCCCCTATTTTGATTTTTGTAGGATCAATAGCTGTTCATTCGTTGGTTTGCCAATTGCCATCACTATGCCAACACTTAATTTTGTGAAACTTTGTTGATGCGAAATTATTCGGTCTTAAAAAACTCATGTTTCTCTTCTATTATCACATTCTCAGTCCTCAAAATTACTTTCCTATGTTTAAAACAAGCTTCCACTTTAACGTCCTAAAAACTATAGGACAAAATTTATATAAGTGACATGGATGCTTCTAGGAGTGTTCAAAAAATCCAAAACCGAAACGGAATTTTAATCATTTGAAATTCTGAATCCGAATTATCCAAAATTTCGGATATCTAAAATTCGGATAATCCAAATTTCAATGTCAAATGATTGATTTTGGGCCTTGAAAGTATTGTTTGGAAAAATAAAAAGTGTTGATTTTGTCCGTGTGCGTAATAAGTGTAAACATGTGTATTCAACAATGATGATCATTTTAATTAGAAGATTGCATATTGATATTATGATAATCGCCGTATACATGTTGAACCAGTTATTGGATAATATTTTGGTGCTCTTTCACTTTCGGGTCATCATTGAATCCAAGGAAATTTTGCTTATATTTATCAAAGTCTTGCCAACTTGGGATCTACCTGCCGTTCAAAAAAAAAAAAAAAAAAAAACTTGGGATCTACTTTTTATTCATTGTGGAAAATTGTACATTTAAAGAGTGTAATCCTTTTTAGATGTTATTAACGATTTTTCATGAATATATTTAAATTTAAACAATTCAAACAACCAAAAACATTCAAAACAAATTCATGGTTCACATATAATATATATAACTAGTAAACATACCCGCGCGCGTTGCGGCGCGGGCACATCGGAAAAATCGAACGGATAACATGTATAGTACGTGTAACGACCCACAAAAACAATAGAGAACCTGAACGCAATTGATTTTGCAACACAAAAAAACATCTTGAAGATATGAAAGAGTAAGATATGAAAATCAAACATACGTACGAAAGTAGGCCACCATTCATATAACAAATTTTGTAAAACCACATTAATTATTCTCTAAATCTAACTCAAACTCTTAAGGCTCATAATCCATACTTATAAGAATGGACGTGTAAATGTTTACCCTACTTATTGTAAACCACTTCAAACGGATAAACATATAAGCACCACTTCAAATGGATAAACCGATAAGCACGATAAAAGGGTACCAAAATCTGAACAAAGCTAAAGATATGATGGATGATTAAGAAGCCATATCCCAAACACCAATCACATAATTATAAATGATAATGGCTGGTATATTATGAACTCCACTCCTAAAGTTTTTATCAAAACTATACAGGATTAACCATACTGAAAGTGTGTTTCCATAAATCTTATCAGTGATGGGCTCGGGAGCAGGTTGCCCACTGCTGTAATTGAACTGTAGAAGTCGCAACAATATGTGCCAGAAAATATTTATTAATGAAGCTGGAACTATAAACTGTATTAAGGTTATATACCAAATTTGAACACCAAATAAGCAAGAATGACTATATTTAGAGGAAACCAATTAACCATGGACTATAAAGTAATGTCAATTCTATAAGGGTAAAAAAATACAGGCACTAAATATTCACCTTGATGCCCCAGTCATATTCAGGACCACCAGGATTATGACTTGTACTCATTATAAAACCACCATTTGCCTGCAAAATGCAACTAAGCTTATGAACAGTGTTTAATACCAGTTCCCATTATACAAAAACATAACCAAAAATAGAAACTTGCCTTTCTCTTCCTTATAATTGCAAATACAGCGGGTGTTGATAATATACCTTCCCTTCAATAACAATAACATAAAGTCATTATCCAGCAAAGATAAACAGGATTCCCTAATAAACTATCACCAGAGACTCACTTGCCCACCAAAATTTTACCAACTCCATTACCAGCAACAATTTTAATAATCAAGTGCATTTAAAATCAATTAACCGATTAGCATATCAACGAAACTTAATCAACTCATAAACCATATCGTTAACTACATGTGTGTGCAAGACAAAAATAAAGTTAAAAACATTATAAAAATTCAACTCAATTTCGTAAAAACAGAAGTCAAATGTATAAAAGGAAAGGGAAAACAACCAGCTAAATAACTTACCTGTTAGTCGGTAGAGAATGGCCGATTTCTCCGGATTAGCGATCGAACCTATTGAGGTCACCGGAAGCTTTGCCAGAAAACCGATGAAATCGGGTTTGCTTCTAGTCGCCAATGTAATTAGGCGATGCAACTAAAATCTCGTCGGCCACCACCACCACCAAGATCAGCCGAACGCCATAACCCAAGTTTTCACATCAGACAACCTAAATCACCGCCCTAGGGTACCAGAACCAGTAGGATGAAGCTCTCAACTTTAGCCCTTGAAGATATGCACCTTCCAAACAACAATCTAAACTTGGATTTCTAGCATGAAATAAAGAATTTGAGCACCATAGCAGAAGATAAAGTATGAACCAAGTTGGCACAAATGCGATTCACAATCATAAATGATAAATTCATATAATCAGCAAACAAAAACAACATCAACTCAATAACCTCATTCAGATAAAGACTAAATAAGGTTTGCAAGTCCATTACCCCTAATCAAAATAAATTGGGTTTAAAAGATACAACAAAAATTGAAGAGCTTAAATAAACGACGTACATGTGACATAAAGGCAACTGCAGTGAAAAAACGGCGGCGCAAACAGTTGATGGGAGACGACAGTCGTTTGCGGATTTGGCAGTGAGGAAATGATAACCAAAATTAGCCTTATCCGATATATCTTGATCAAAAAAGAAAATTGTGATGTATAAAAGAGTTTGTCATCTGCATTAGTTGAATACAAATCCAGTTCAGAATCAACTCTTGAAGTAACCATTAGAAACACTTGCTGAAAACATAAAATCACCACAAATCAGCAAGAACAGTCATTTTATTCACATATCTAAACGCAAGTAACTATGAACCACCCCTGGTTATCATGATTCTCAAGAATTTTTAAATTAAATTGTTGGTATGCACAAAAAAAACTATATCCAGCCAAAACATTTAACACAAATCTTTAGGTGCAGCCGTAAGACAACCAAAAGTATCAAGACATAAGTGTTGCTCGAGATCTTTAGGTGTTGTGTTGTGCTGACAAGACATGTGTCACACATAACAATAATTAAAGAAAAGTTATGAAGATAGGGAAAGATCGTTACCTTAATTGTGTCTCTACAAAGGGTTTCTGTTTGGCGATGAAAACGTTGTGATCGACGTTCGACGGAGACGTCGTTGGATACAGACAAAGGCGAAGATCCGGAGAGGATATGACGTTCGTGGGTGTCGTCCGCTCCGCCACTTTACCGTCGCAACCGTCTTGGTCATATTCCACCGATGCCGCTGGTTCACGGCAAAATCCGGCCATCTCTCTTTCTCTGCTCTATATAAACCCTAGTCTGATGGAGTGTGGCATAACGTGGACGACTAAAACGTATTTGTCGGTGGCAAGGCCACCGACTTTGTACTTTAAGTAAGTTAGTAATATATAGAGTTAATTGTCCGGATAGTCCCTGTGGTTTGCCACTTTTTTCATGTTTAGTCCTCACCTTTTTAAAATAGCATGTTTGCTCCCTGTGGTTTAATAAATTGTTACTCGGATAGTTCCTACACTAGATGGCTGTTAAATTATTCAGTTAAGTGTGTGTAAAATGACAAAAATACCCTTATCTTAATAAAACTAAAATTAAACATTAAATAAAAAAATATATTAATAGCCCCTATCGTAGAGGTGTACAAAAAAACTGGTTTTAGAACCGAAACCGGAAAAAAAACCGAAACTGATTTTTTTTTAACCGGTTTTTTTATAACCGGTTTTTATACCGGTTACTATTCTTGACTTCAAAAACCGGTTATTAACCGAACCGGTTATTAAAAAACCGGTTAAAACCGGAAAAAAACCGGTTTTTTTAGGAAAAACCGGTCCCAACCGGTTATACCGGTTATTGTTTTGGACCTCAAAAACCGGTTTTTATTTTGGGTGAAAAAACCGGTTTTTTTTTAAACCGGTTTTTTAGTAACCGATTAACCGGTTTGTACACCTCTACCCTATCGTGCCCACCCCACCCCAACCCATCTTCTTCACCTTTTTACCACCACCACAAAAATGTCTGCCACCATCCATTTACCTTAGTTGAAATGAACTTTGTAAATTTATCTTGTTAAATTGATCTGCAGGTCAGATGGCGATGTGTTTGTTTAATTCCAATTCGATGGGGCAATCAAAATCAGATCTGGCAAACATAGTAGCTTTATTTGCTATTTGATATAATATTATAATCTAAGGTGCTGTTTGTTTTTTCTGCAGGAAAAGGTCTGCAGTCTGCGGACCACATCTGCAGGCATCTGCAGGAGAAGAGGTGGACTAAATGTCTGCAGTCTGCAAGGAGAAGAGGGTTTGTTTTTTTACATAAAACCTCTTCAACACACACACACAACACACAGACCTTCTCCTTCTTCTCTCTCTGCCTTCATCTACCACCACAACCATCCGCCACCACCACGTCAGCTACCACCAACGCCATCAAAACCCACCACCACCGCCATCAAAACCCACCACCACCGCCGATCTCTCTCTCTTCTTTCCCTCTCTCTCTCCTGCCGCCCCCCCCCCTCTCTCTTCGTTCCACCACCACCATCAAACCCGCCACCACCGCCATCAAAACCACCACCACCGCCATCAAAACCCACCACCACCGCCGATCTCTCTCTCTTCTTTCCCTCTCTCTCTCTCCTGCCGCCCCCTCTCTCTCTCTACGGTCTCTCTCTCTTCGAGGAGCTGGGTTGGGTCGCGAGGGGCTGGGGTGGGTTATCGAGGGGCTGGGGTGGGTTGTCGAGGGGCTGGGGTAGGTCGTCGGAGCTGGGGTGGCTCGTCGGAGCTGGTTGCGGCGCCGGAGATGATGTGCGGTGGTGGAGATGGTGGAGAGGAGATGATGTGTGGAGGTGGAGCTGGTGTTTCTTTTTTTAGGGTTTGGAGAAGTGATTTGAAGAGGCCAGAAGACTTGTGCTTATGTCTGCGCGAAAAAGAGGCCAAGCAGATGTTTTTTAATGAAAAGACTTCTGAAAATCAAACAAGCTGCAGACCCTTATGTCTGCGCGTGGTCTGCGCGGCGCAGACATAAGTGGTTCTGAAGTGCTTCTAGCAAAAATGGTTTTAAAAGTTGAAAATGTATGTTTCTTCAAACCGTAAGGTAGCTTTGTTTATCATGAGGTTTATGTGAAATTATGATTTGTTTTTTAAACTTTTGATTTATTAATATTAACCAAAATAAAGGCAGCCAAAATGGATCAAAATGAGTATATTGATGGCTGGAGTTATGGCATATTTGCAGGTAATTTGTTATGGGTGAAGTGAGTTGGGGAAGAAGATGAAGATGATGTTTAAAGAGATGGTGGGTCCATTAGTTTTATACAAAAAGTAGGCCCTAATTATTTCTGTTTTGTCTTTTTTTGTCTTTATCATTAAGGGTAATTTTGTCATTTCACACAAAATTAACTAGATAAACTACCTGTCATCTAGTCTGGGGACTATCAGAGTAACAAGTGAGAATACCACAGGGAGTAAACATGCTATTTTAAAAAAGTGGGGACTAAACGTGAAAAAATAGCAAACCACTGGGACTAACCGGGCAATTAACTCTAATATATATTAACTATCATTTTTTAGTTTTTAGATATCGGATAACCCGATTACCCAAACTTTTTTGGAAATCCACATCCAAATTTGAAAACTTCGGATATTTTGGATTCAGTTCATATACATATTTTTTTAGACACCACTAGCCAACATGGTCAACAATATGTGGTTGTGGAGCACATCTTAAAAGACTCTTAAGAGCACCCCCAACGGTTGGTCGGTCCATTGGGATGGTCTGCTCAAGCAAACCAAAGCATATGGTTTGGCATCGTTAGAGGATCTTACGTGGGTGGTCCGGAATTTGGGCGGTCCACTCCAGCGGAACCGTCTGATAGTAATGTGGTGGGGCCCCAAAGCGAGATTTTGATTTAAAAAAAAAACTTATTTTGTATAGTTTTTATTCTAATTTAAGTTAAAATTATAAACTAAACCTATTCAAACTAAAAAAAACATTTTTTTTTTAAATTTAAAACATTACACAAACCACATAATTAAATCTAAGCAAATTGCACAACTAAACCTAACCACATCAGATAATTAAACTTAATCAACACGAGATAATTAAACCTAAATATACCAGATAATTAAATGTCACACCCCCATTACCCGGTGGGCCTGGAAATTGGGATTATGCGTGACGATTGATATAGATATTCACATATAGCACAACGAAAGTCTTGAGATTATAAATTAATTTTACAAAGTACAATTGCCCAGAAAGTTCAAAAATAAATTATACAGACGAAAAATGTACTAAAAGATCTACAGGCAGATCAAAATGAACAAAAATGAATATTAAGACTACTAGGCCTTGCGTGAAGTCGCAAATTCCAATATGCATATACCGAGCAGCTCCTGTCTATTCCGTACTTGCTAACCTGCGCTTAGTCTTTTGAAAATACGTCAGCTTTCGCTGGTAAATACGATTAATCGACACGTTTTGAAAATCTTTTCAAAATCATTTTTATACCATTTGAAATATCATTTTATAAATAACTTGGGACAAAGTGATATCTCTTGTTACAAGTATTACATGCTTGTCAATACATATGGGGTCCGGAACTAAACTCCGATACATGATTAACCAACACGCCACTTTTTCAATAAATATATAATAGCATTAGCGTCTGTCAGGTGTATGCCTTCACCCCGCGCTTAGGTCGTGGCCACTTGCAATTAAGTGAGCCGTGGATATCCAGGATACGGTCGCATTAACCCCCAATGTTTAAGTTATTAAGCAAAATGGATTAAAACGGGTTCTTTGGATTTTGAACATCATTCGTCATTGATCCCATACCCGACCAAGCGGCTACAATAATTGAC
This sequence comes from Helianthus tuberosus, assembly GCA_030545235.1. Classification (NCBI taxonomy): domain Eukaryota; kingdom Viridiplantae; phylum Streptophyta; class Magnoliopsida; order Asterales; family Asteraceae; genus Helianthus; species Helianthus tuberosus. Next base: position 141,148,149 of record CM060430.1, on the reverse strand, counting down.
AAAATTAGCTATATAATTATTTTTTGTACGTACAAATATGTTATCTTAATTAGAAGTGTGCAAGTAAGGCTGTGGGGTATACTTTCACGCCCCTTAACTACACGTAGACATCATATCCCATATTAATCTTCTTTTACTTCACCTTACAATAAGGAAATGGTTTAACCCCCATGGCCTCATCAATGCCATTAAATTAATTAAAATACATATATATAGCATGTTGTGTGTGTAAATTTTGCAATGCTTGATTCCCCACCTTTCTCTCTCTCTCTCCTAGTTAATTTCTTAACATGTGAAGCTTTTAATGCCTATGAATGTTAGAGTATACCAAATGGAATTAATTAGAGCTCAGTTATCTTTTTTTTTTATGAAAATTAAACTTCATTAAAACAAACCTTCGACCCAAACGGGCAAAAGGCCAACAAACAGACGTCCCCGACCCAAACGGGCAAAGGACCAAATTACAACATATACAAGGGATATATACACCAGTCCTTCCAACTTAGATATTTACATGAAGATCTATACTTTAACCATTCAAAACCTCTCGATTTAATCTCTATCAATATATCATGTGTGCTTCTCCTGATCTGCTTGAAAACCAACTTATTCCTGCTTTTCCATATACACCAACACGAGATAATAACCAACCCACTGATGATTTTTTTTTCCTTTTTCTCCCCCTGAAAAGAATTTTGAATTCAAAAGCGAATATCGGGGGAATTTTACACCAAATACTAATTGCCGTCCACACCCTTATAGCCACCGAACAAGCTGTGAACAAAAGATCCACAGATTCCTCATACTCGTCGCAGAAAGGGCACATAACCGATGCAATCTCCATATTCCTTCTTCTTAAGTTGACTCTGGTAGCAAGCCTATCCAAATTACCTCTCCAAGCCATATTATTACATTTAATGGGTACCAATTTGCACCACTTGAAATTTGGGAGTTGGCTGTTTCCCCTATCATGAATTAATGTCTTTTTAACTGAATTCACCGAGAAGCCATCCTGTCTGTCGATGCTCCAAATCCAAGAATCTCTATCGTTTGACAATCTAACCTTGTTGATAGCTTGTTTACATTCCTGCCATTCTTTAAGTTCCGTATCAGTTGCTGGATGTCTTACCCAGTTCCAAGCGAAGAAACCATTTCCCTGTCCTGAATCCATTCTTTCTGAAACCCTGCAAGATTTAAAAGATTCCAAAAGAAACAGATGTGGCCACCATTCCGCGAATGGAAGATCACCCATCCAGGTATCCATCCAAAAATGGATATCATCCCCATTACCCACTTTACCCAATATAATCCGATTTAATCTTTTCCCATTTAAATTCAAATTGGAGATCAGTTTCACGATGTTATTCCAACATCCTGCATACTTACCATTTAAAGGAAGGAAACTTCTTTGAATGTTCTTACCATGACAAGCATCCACTACTTTCCTCCATAAACTTTGAGATTCGACCCTGTATCTCCAGCCCCACTTATAAAGAAGCGCCTCATTGACTTCATTTAGTCAGCTAATGTAACAACCCTCAGTAAAACCGACACCCTTATAATATTTCTGATACTTTAGTATATTCTAGAATATCCCAATGTGTCTTATATTACACCCCGTATGTGAAAACCGAGCCCAAAATATGTTATAGTTTATAAAATAAATGAAAAACATGAAATATTGAGTTGAGGCGGGCCGCGTAGACCCACCCCAACATTTCACGCGGGCGGTATCAAGGTTGAGACCAGATTCCGTCTTATTTCTTAAGTTGATACGGGCCGGGTAAGAGTTCTCGATAGTGTACGCGGGCCGCGAGTGACCAACAAACGCGGAGACACCAGAGGCCGACACGTGTAGACATCGTGGCGGACCTACATGCTGACCCAGCTAAGCTATACGTTGACCGAGTGTTGACGCGGGCCGCGTAAGGCTTTGCCTTACCTTACGCGGGCCGCCTGAAAGTCGAATATCAGCACTATAAATAGAACGCATCAGTTTTCGTTTTCCGTCCCTCACAATTCAATTCTCAATCTCAAATTCTGTAGAAGAGTTATTATAGTCGGGTATTATACCCCTAATTAGCGAGGTTCTGCTCCGTTGTAAGTATTATAACCCCAGTTTCATAGTAGAAACGCTGCCCGATTGATTTAGGGTTCCGTAACAACTGTCGTGGTTCTGCCCGACGTAGTTGTTGGAATACCGTCTCGGGGAGGGTATCATTAATATTTTCAAAGGGTTATGATACTAACCAATGTACATTTGTATAAATTATAGATTATATCCAGGAAACCCTTACGCGAAGTCTAAGATAGCAATGTGAGTTTATCCTCTTTTTGTTAACCTTTTTGGAATGTTTTACAAAACCTTAATTGTTTACAATGTGATTAAGCGGTGATTGAGTCTTTGTAGTTCTTCAATTACTGCAGGTATTATGGGGTTTTGTATACAAAATTTATTACTACGAGTAGTAGTAGTAAGTCTGAATGACAGTACACTACCATTGGATGACGAGTTAGCCAATGGGTAATTTGACCATAGCCACAGATCCGGTCGAGTGGCAAATACTGAATGAGTAATTGTGTAGAAATAAACAATGTGATCGCTCTCAATACTGTTTTAATTGATAAATGTTTCTTGATTAAACTGGGATTCACTCACCAGTATTTTCGACTGACAAATGTTTTTAAAACGCGTTACAGGTAACACAATGTGACAGCCAATTAGTGAAAAGCCAGCTGGAGAGCACTGAAGGCTTGGGAAAAATGTGGCTAAAAAAGTTACCTAATAAACGATGTTTTAAATTCAATAAAATAGGGTTTGTCCCTATAAATGTATTGTAATAAGAAACTTGGGTTTTGCCCATGTGTTTATTAATATTAATATTGGTGGTTTTACTCTGATAAACATTTCCTAACTACGGTCCTGATGTAAATTCCGCTGCCAAATTAAATTAATGCAAAACTGATACCACCGAAAATCTGAGCTCGCGTCCGGACGTTCCCGGGACAGATAAGGGATCGGGGGTTGCAACAGAAGGTGGTATCAGAGCCTAGCCACTGGTCTGAGCCAAAGAAGTGTTCTGCTGACACTTAAATTCTAAATTTTTGTGTTAGGAAATAAATTACGGAAATATGTGCATAACTGTATTTATTTGTTATGTGTTATTTGACTATTTGTTAGTTTACAGTATGAGTGATCAAGGACCCTCAGAAATGAGTCGTCAGTTGTCTGATTCACCTAAGAGTGCTCGTAGGAAAAGAATGCGAAAGTTGCAACAGCAAAGAGTGTTAGCGGGTGCTAAGCGAAAGACAGATGCCCATATATAGGATATGCTTAATAGAAGCCTAGCCAATATCCATATCCTAGCTACAACTGCTGTTGACCCAAGTCTGGAACAATTAGTAGCACCCCAACCACAACTACCAATCCCAGATCAACCCATGGAGATAGAAAACCCTGAAAACCAAGTGGAGATGCATGACTTCAACCCAGAAGAAATCCCTAGGATACCTGCGCCAAAACCCCTAGACCCAAATTACGACCCCTGGTGGAACGATAATAGGGACTTTGTGCAACGTTACCCTATCCATGAAGACACACCCATACAGAACATAGGAGCCTACCCAGGTATGGACCCTTTAGATCCCTATTACCACGATGATTATATTAGGGAGATCTTAGAAGATCCTTACCGATTTCAGGCACTTTCACCCCCATATCAGGAACCCGCACCCTAGATTCCAAACCCAGTCCTAGAACCTGCACCCCCAATGAGTGCAGAAAACGTCCAAGAACTTAGGACTTTTGGGGAAGAAGTTTTAGAAAGCAGTGAGAGAATGCGTCAGGTGGGAGAGCGTCTCGTATGGAAATACGATGAACGCAATATGGATTTTTGGATAAATCCATATCCGTGAATGTGAGAATGGAGGAAATGGTAGTAATAATAATAAATAATATAAGATAATAAAATAAAATATGTGTGTACGGATACATATTACTATTAGTGTGATTCTATTTTGTTAGTATTGTAATTTTTATTTCAGTACTAGTGTGTAATAGACGCATAGTATATGAAAAGAGTATAGTCGCAATGATCGACGCTTTTGGCAAAAATGCGTGTCATGTGATTAACTATATTAAGATATTATTTGTGATATTAATATGGGGTAATTGTTTAAAATTCAGATGGCCGACGAAGGAAATCAAGGAAATCTGAATAACGATAACCAGAGTAACATTAACGTGGTTAATGAAAATCCGAGCATCAATAACAATGAAAACCAAGTGGATAATAGTGCTATCCAACACATTGTAGCACAGGGAATTATAGATGCAATGCCATTTATTCTTCAAACTGTTAAGGATGCTGATAATAAAAGTAAGCATAGCAGTAAGCGACCAATTGAACCAGAACACAGCGTGAACAATGGACCAATACTTCAATTGCCCATTCCCAAAAGAAGAAGAACCGTGTCTTACGGTTGTTCATATAAAGAATTCTGGTCTTGTAAACAATGGAATTCTCGGGCATCGAAGGGGCCATTGCAACCTTACGCTGGATAGAGAAGACTGAGGCAGTCTTAAGAATAAGCAAGTGTGCTGAAGAAGATAAAATACCGTTTGCTTCTAATCTGTTTAAGAATGCAGCACTAGAATGGTGGAACACTATCCTCCAAACAAAAGGAAGTGATAGAACCTACAATATGGAATGGGAGGAATTTAAGGACAAGGTAGAAAGGAAATTCTGCCCACCTAATGAGAAGGAACAGATAGCAAACAAATTCCTAAATCTTAGGATGACTGGTGTGGATAGTAAGGGATACACTAAAATATACTTCGAATATGCTAGAATAGTGCCAACCCTTGCTTCACCAGAACCAGTGTTAATCTCCCGTTATATTTGGGGATTAATTGGAGAGATTAGACACGTAGTCAAGGCAGCTAGACCTCAAACTATAGAAGAAGTTGTAGAACTAGCAAATACCTTGACAGATGAATTAGTCCGTACACGAGAAGAAGATCAGAGGAGGAACCTAACCCAAAGGCTCACACAAGAATTTCGTTCTGGAAATTCTAACCGTGGGAAAAATATAGGTTCTACCTCTGCACCCTACTGTAGGTATTGCAAAAGAAAGCATTCCGGAAGATGCTCCATATACTGTAACTTTTGCAAAATATCGGGACACAAGGAAGAAAACTACAGGAAGAAAGCTAACAGCCGGGTATGTTACAATTGCGGAGAACAAGGTCATATCAAGCTAAATTGTCCAAAATTAGCTCCAGCTCTAGACAACAAGAATACTAAAAATGCTAGAGCATTCGTTCTGACTGCAGATGAAGCCAAGATGATTCCAGATGTCATCGCTGGTACGTTTTTAGTTAATGATGTCTTTGCTAAAGTATTATTTGACTCTGGTGCAAACCAAAGTTTTATTAATACATCATTTTGCAAATTTCTAAATCAGTCATTAACTAAACTACCACAAGAATGCTTAGTAGAGACAGCCAATGGAGAAACCGTTAGAATTTTTGAAATCTTGCAGGGAGCAAGCATAGAGATTTTAAATCAGAAATTTATTGCAAATCTTTATCCCATGAATCTGGCAGGATTTGATGTTGTTTTAGGAATGGATTGGTTAATAGCCAATAAATCCAGTATTTTATGTGATCAAAAGTCAATACAAGTAAATTCACCAAAAGGTAAAACGATCACAATTAAAGGAGATAAACCTTCTAGGTCCACTAAATTTATCTCTGTGATGAAAACTGCAAGTTATATAACAAAAGGTTCTATAGTGTATTTGATTTCTATAATCACTAACACTAAAGGAAAGGATTTAAAAGATATTCCAGTAGTATCTCAGTTTTCAGAAGTATTTCCAGAAGAATTGCCAGGGCAACCTCCAGATAGAGAAGTTGAATTCAGAATCCATTTGATACCAGGAACAGCACCGATTGCCAAAGCACCTTACCGTTTGGCACCTGCAGAAATGCAAGAATTAAAGAAACAATTAGATGAATTGTTGGAGAAAGGATTCATACAACCAAGTTCGTCGCCATGGAGAGCGCCGATATTGTTTGTTAAAAAGAAGGACGGATCAATGCGTATGTGCATTGATTACCGTGAATTAAACAAGGTCACGATTAAGAATCGGTATCCATTACCAAGAATCGATGATCTGTTTGATCAACTGCAAGGAGCTCGATTTTTCTCTAAAATCGATTTAAGGTCAGGATATCATCAATTAAAGGTACAGGAAGATGACATTCCTAAAACCGCATTTAGAACAAGGTATGGTCATTATGAATTTACTGTCATGCCATTTGGTTTAACCAATGCCCCAGCTGCATTTATGGACATGATGAACCGAATATGTAAGTCATATTTGGATAAATTCATAATCGTCTTCATAGATGATATTCTAATTTATTCTAAGAATAAAGAGGATCATGCAAAGCATTTGCACGCACTTTTAAGTTTATTAAGAAAGGAAAATGTAATACCCCGAACCTTAATATACTGTTTATAAACGTATGAAATATGTAATTTATATTTCATATATTGTTAAACGAGTAAGATGATGGTGTGAAAGGTGAAATATCTTGACAAGCCTTGGCTAGTATAGGAGACCGTTTAATATTAATAATTAAATATATTATTTTTGACCTTACTCCGTTTTTAATGAAACTTAGGTTAAAACGTAGATAAAAATATGCTCGTTCTAATAACATATTCGTCGTTTTATAAAACGTCATATTTTAAAAGTTATACAAGAAAAACGAGTGAAGCAGCTGAAATAATATAACTAAGCTAGCTAGCTAGCACGTCAAGCTAGCTAGCTAGCACGTCAATTGTCCCACATCGCCCAGAAAGCCATTGAGGTGCTTGCTTGCTTCACATATATATGGGAGTTAAATTGTAGGATTTTAGATACACCAAAATTTTAACGGGAACGCTCTAGTATTGAGAATTCCGAGTATACGATACCCCGTTGGGTGTTGTTAGTAGTCGTTTTTGGAGCACGAGTAGGAGCAGAAGTAGGGAAACCCTACATCAACGTGTCGTAGATAGTTTTGAGGTATACTCTCGTTTAAGTTTATGTTTAGTTATTTATTATTTATTTTTAGTAGTTAATATTAGTTTTATTATTAGTAATAATATATTAGTAGTAGTAGTGTTAGTATTATTTTTAGGTACTAGGGTTATTGTCAGGGGCGGGTATTAGGTAGCCTAGCCTTAGTTAGGCATGGACTGATCACCCATGCTTAAACAAGGCAGCACTAACCAATATCCAACCATGATAATGACTAGTTAGGTGTACCATTACCTAACCTAGGATTATGTAATTGTGTCAGGACCTTGAGACATAACCCAGTCGTACTAGCGACAGTTAAGCAATTGCTAATCAGGTGAGTCATCATACTTGTCTTTTAAACTGTGATAGTATACTCATCCATAACTGGTAATTATGAGAATGCTGCAGTATGCATGTGTCAGTAGGGGTATATGGGATCCTATTATGCTTAATGAGGTGTGTCACTCTGGGAAGGGTAATAAGGTGTTGTACCCACAGGCACTTCGTGCTTATAAGGTCCAGCGACGCACACTCATACCTATGTGACGGCCGTAGGGGGACACAGCTGGAGGACCAGTATGTCTCTTGTACGGTGGTTTGTGACAAGTCAAATGTGACCTATAAGGTTCAATGAGGCCCAACCTGACTATAATGTGGTCACATGCCCATATTGTGTATGCATATAATGTAAACTGTGGTCTGTCTTTATAAAAATTGTATAGTATGAGCTCACCAGTATATATCTGATGTCGTTTTGAGTATACTTATCTCAGGTGAGTCATGAGAAAAGCTATAGGAACTACTTGACAGTTGTGGAGTTTTAGAAGATCAAGGAGTTCTTAGTTGCCGAAAGTTTGTAAATAAATAAAGTGTTGTACTCAGACTATTATAAGTTTTAATGGAAGTTTAGTTTGTTTCCACTGTAAGTGTATCAATTGTGCACAATCACCCGGGTTACGGGGTGGGTGTTACAGTTGGTATCAGAGCCCGAGGTTTTAGCGAATTAGGTATTGCAGGAATGCCTAAACTTTAACCAGTAGTTCTTTAAAGATTAATAGCACACTCAGACTAGGCCAAATAACATGTTCTCAGGAAAAGTACTTGCATAGTCAATTGAGTGACGTTAGAAGAAGTAAAACTATGTTGTGCCTTTTTATGTGCTATATATACGTATATATATATCTCTCTCTATGTGATGTATATAGTTGTTATATTATAATAATGTATCATACATACTAGTAACTCTTTATACTCATATTGCTATAGGAAGGAGACAATGTATGAACATAGAGATGAACAAGGGTCTAGAAATAATCAGAATAACAAAAGGAGAAAGGAAGGCTCTTATAGGACTCGAACTCCCTCTCACAGTGTCAGGTCCCGGTCTAGTACAAGCATACGTCTAAATACTGAGGATATCCACAATATAGCTGTGGAAGTGGCTAAGGTAATGAAGAATGCACAAACCGGTAATATTAACCAATCTGGAGAACGACATGAAGAAAGCTCAGCAGCCTCCACGCCAGTACAAAGGGAAGGAATGGGCGAAAGGAAAAACACTATTGCAACCATGCCACTAGAAGGAAAAGATGAATATTCCAAATCAAAGGAGTGTACTTATAAGCACTTCATGTCCTGTAAACCCCAGTCCTTTTACGGAAGAAAGGGAGCACTAGAAGCTCAAGACTGGCTCAACAGAATGGAGTCAGTATTAGACATATGTGAGTGTGATGACCGCAACAAAGTACGGTTCACCGTACATATGTTTGAAGCTGAAGCCCTTCACTGGTGGAACATTGTGGTCCGAACAGAGGGAAAAGAAAAGGTTAAGGAGATGAAGTGGGAGGAGTTTCTTCATAAGTTTCTTGCTAAGTATTGCCCTCCCAGTGAGACTGAGCAACTGGAAGTGGAATTCTTTCAGTTAAAAATGGGAAATAAAACCTATCGAGAGTATGTTTCTCGTTTCAATAACATATCTCGACTGGTTTCTTATTTAGCATTGACTGAGGAACAACTGATCAATAGATTTATTTGGGGTCTACCCTCTGAAATGAGGGTGTTTATCAAATCCAAATCCCCCAAGACTTTTGCAGAAACTGTTGAGGCTGGCGCCGTTATGGCTGCCGAGATGATTCTGCGACAGGCTGAATCTCCCGCACCAAAAAGGAAGTGGGAAGAAAGAAAGGGGGACACCCGGAATAACAACTTTAAAAGGCCTAAAACATTTCCTCAATGTCAAATTTGCAAACGCTTTCATACGGGGGAATGTCGTTTTCCTTGTCCAAATTGTAAAAAGACGGGTCATGCTCTTCAAGAATGCAAGGAAAAGAAGAAGTGTTTCAAATGTGGAGACCCTAACCACATGAGATCTGAATGTCCCGAACTCAAAAGAAATGATAGGACACAACCAAATCAGCCAAAAGGGCGTGCATTTGTACTCACCACGGAAGAAGCCAAGACCAATACAGACGTTATCACGGGTACGTATCTCGTAAATGATGTATATGCGCGTGTGTTATTTGATACCGGTGAAAATAGAAGTCTAGTGTCGACTACCTTTAGACCTTACTTGAACCAGGCGTCCCAAAACCTAGATCATGCCTTTACAGTAGAAGTGGCTGATGGAAGTCAAAGAGAGATAGTTGACATTGTTAAGAATTGTAAAATAAGCTTAAACAACCATATTATCCCTATAGACCTAATGCCTATGGAACTTGGAGAATTCGACATAGTCATAGGAATGGACTGGTTGACACCATATCATGCGGAAGTTATATGTGATAAAAGGATCGTCCGACTCCGATTACCCAATGGAAAACAACTAACTGTATCGGGAGACCGCACTGACAAGACTAAGAACCTCATCACGATAGCACAAGCACATAAATGCCTAAGGAAAGGGTATGTTGCCTTTCTAGCATATGTCGTAAACACTACAGAAAAGCAGAAGGTCGAGGACGTGCCAGTAGTACGAGAATACCCCGAAGTGTTTCCCGATGAGCTCCCGGGACTACCATCGGATAGACAAGTTGAGTTTCGCATTGAACTAGTTCTGGGTACATCACCGATTGCTAAGTCGCCGTATAGACTAGCCCCGACAGAAATGCAAGAACTCAAGAAGCAACTACAAGAGTTGCTTGACAAGGGGTTTATCCAACCTAGTTCGTCGCCATGGGGAGCACCCATCTTATTTGTCCAGAAGAAAGATGGGACTATGCGCATGTGCATCGATTATAGATACTTGAATAAAGCCACTATAAAGAATAAATACCCTTTGCCCAGGATCGATGACTTGTTTGATCAATTACAAGGGGCAAGCTATTTCTCTAAAATAGACTTGAGGTCTGGATACCACCAAGTGAAAGTTGCACCAGAAGACATACCTAAGACTGCCTTCAGGACTAGGTATGGTCATTATGAATTTTTGGTAATGCCATTTGGATTAACCAATGCACCTGCAGTGAACAGGGTTTGTAAACCTTACCTCGATAAGTTTGTGATCGTTTTTATTGACGATATCCTTATCTACTCTAAGAACGAGGTAGAACATGAACAACACCTGAGAGCAGTCCTTGAATTGCTCAAGAAAGAAAAACTCTATGCAAAGTTCTCTAAGTGTGAATTTTGGATACATGAGGTGCAATTCCTAGGCCACGTGATAAATGAGTGTGGAATACAAGTTGACCCTGCAAAGATCGAGGCCATCAAGAAATGGGAAGTACCGAAGAATCCCACTGAAATCAGAAGATTTCTGGGGTTAGCAGGATACTATAGAAGGTTTATTCAAGACTTCTCAAAGATTGCAACACCATTAACCACACTAACCCAGAAAGCCTCTATGTTTAATTGGGGACCTAAACAAGAAGAAGCCTTTAACACTTTAAAGCATAAGTTATGTAGCGCCCCAATACTGTCACTTCCTGAGGGAATAAAAGATTTTGCCGTCTACTGTGATGCATCTCACTATGGTATGGGATGTGTACTCATGCAAAGAGGCAAAGTAATTGCCTACGCCTCTAGACAGTTGAAGATTCATGAAAGGAACTACACAACCCATGATTTGGAACTTGGTGCCATAGTGTTCGCATTGAAAATTTGGAGGCACTATCTTTACGGTACAAAGTGCACTATCTATAGTGACCATAAAAGTTTAAAACATATATTTGAGCAGAAGGAGCTCAATATGCGTCAGAGACGATGGATGGAGTTATTAAGTGATTACGACTGTGAGATCCAATACCATCCAGGTAAGGCAAACATAGTAGTAGATGCTCTAAGTAGAAAAGAGAAACCTCAACCAATAAGAATTCGTGCAACCAGAATAGAGGTTAAAACTAGTCTCTTAGAACAAGTTAAGAATATACAACAAGAAGCCTTAAAAGAGAATCATATTGTAAAAGAAAGAATGATTGGGAGACTGAAGCTACTGACAATGGGAAATGATAATATCCTTAGATTCAGCAATAGGATATGGGTTCCTAATTTTGGAGGACTGCAAGATACAATCTTAGAGGAAGCTCATAAGTCTAAGTATTCCATTCACCCTGGCAGTGACAAGATGTATAAGGATTTAAGGAGAGATTATTGGTGGCCGGGAATGAAGCGATCTGTTGCCCATTATGTGGAAAAGTGCCTTACATGCCTTAAGGTGAAGGCAGAACATCAAAAACCCTCTGGATACTTGCAACAACCAGAGATTCCAGAATAGAAATGGGAGAAAATCACCATGGATTTTATCACGAAGCTCCCAAGGTCAAGTCACAGTTATGATACTATTTGGGTAATAGTGGACAGACTGACCAAGTCTGCACATTTCGTGCCAATTCGTGAGGACTATAAGATGAACAAGCTAGCTCAAATTTACATCAAAGAAATAGTCTCGCGACATGGGGTGCCTGTATCGATCATATCAGACAGAGATAGTCGTTTCACATCTAAATTCTGGCAAAGTTTCCAACAAGAGTTGGGAACCAAGCTTAATCTAAGCACTGCATATCATCCTCAGACGGATGGGCAGAGTGAACGGACTATTCAGACATTAGAAGACATGCTTCGGGCTTGTGTAATTGATTTTGGTGGAAGTTTGGACACTCATCTACCACTCATCGAATTCGCCTACAATAATAGCTATCACGCCAGCATCAAAGCTGCACCTTATGAAGCTTTATACGGAAGAAGGTGCCGAACTCCTATCTGTTGGACGGAAGTAGGGGAAAGTCAACTGTCAGGACCAGAAATCATAGTGGAGACCACCGAAAAGATTCAGCAAATCAAAGAAAGGATGAAAAGTGCTCAAGATCGACAAAAGAGTTATGCAGATCAGAGGCGTAAACCCCTAGAGTTCCAAATATGGGATAAAGTAATGCTTAAGGTATCACCTCTGAAAGGAGTGATTCGGTTTGGAAAGAAGGGAAAGTTGAAACCCCGATACATTGGGCCGTTTGAAGTAACAAGCAAAGTAGGACCAGTGGCTTATCGGCTAAAACTTCCTGAACAGCTGGCAGGAATACATAATACTTTTCATGTATCAAATTTAAGGAAGTGCCTAGTGGACGAAGCCCAACAAATACCCCTGGAAGACGTACAGGTTGACGACAAACTCAACTTCATTGAAGAACCACTACAAATCGAAGATAGGAAGGTTAAAAAGTTACGCAAGAAGGAAATCCCGTTAGTCAAAGTCAAGTGGAACGCACGTCATGGACCCAACTTTACATGGGAATTAGAAAACATAATGAAAGATAAGTACCCTCATCTTTTTAAGTGATGACAAATTTCGAGGACGGAATTTTTGTAAGGAGGGAAGGATGTAATACCCCGAACCTTAATATACTGTTTATAAACGTATGAAATATGTAATTTATATTTCATATATTGTTAAACGAGTAAGATGATGGTGTGAAAGGTGAAATATCTTGACAAGCCTTGGCTAGTATAGGAGACCGTTTAATATTAATAATTAAATATATTATTTTTGACCTTACTCCGTTTTTAATGAAACTTAGGTTAAAACGTAGATAAAAATATGCTCGTTCTAATGACATATTCGTCGTTTTATAAAACGTCATATTTTAAAAGTTATACAAGAAAAACGAGTGAAGCAGCTGAAATAATATAACTAAGCTAGCTAGCTAGCACGTCAAGCTAGCTAGCTAGCACGTCAAGCTAGCTAGCTAGCACGTCAATTGTCCCACATCGCCCAGAAAGCCATTGAGGTGCTTGCTTGCTTCACATATATATAGGAGTTAAATTGTAGGATTTTAGATACACCAAAATTTTAACGGGAACGCTCTAGTATTGAGAATTCCGAGTATACGATACCATGTTGGGTGTTGTTAATAGTCGTTTTTGGAGCACGAGTAGGAGCAGGAGTAGGGAAACTCTACATCAACGTGCCGTAGATAGTTTGGAGGTATACTCTCGTTTAAGTTTATGTTTAGTTCTTTATTATTTATTTTTAGTAGTTAATATTAGTTTTATTATTAGTAATAATATATTAGTAGTAGTAGTGTTAGTCTTATTTTTAGGTACTAGGGTTATTATCAGGGGCGGGTATTGGGTAGCCTAGCCTTAGTTAGGCATGGACTGATCACCCATGCTTAAACAAGGCAGCACTAACCAATATCCAACCATGATAATGACTAGTTAGGTGTACCATTACCTAACCTAGGATTATGTAATTGTGTCAGGACCTTGAGACATAACCCAGTCGTACTAGCGGCAGTTAAGCAATTGCTAATCAGGTGAGTCATCATACTTGTCTTTTAAACTGTGATAGTATACTCGTCCATAACTGGTAATAATGAGAATGCTGCAGTATGCATGTGTCAGTAGGGGTATATGGGATCCTATTATGCTTAATGAGGTGTGTCACTCTGGGAAGGGTAATAAGGTGTTGTACCCACAGGCACTTCGTGCTTATAAGGTCCAGCGACACACACTCATACCTATGTGACGGTCGTAGGGGGACACAGCTGGAGGACCAGTATGTCTCTTGTACGGTGGTTTGTGACAAGTCAAATGTGACCTATAAGGTTCAACGAGGCCCAACCTGACTATAATGTGGTCACATGCCCATATTGTGTATGCATATAATGTAAACTGTGGTCTATCTTTATAAAAATTGTATAGTATGAGCTCACCAGTATATATCTGACGTCGTTTTGAGTATACTTATCTCAGGTGAGTCATGAGGAAAGCTATAGGAACTACTTGACAGTTGTGGAGTTTTAGAAGATCAAGGAGTTCTTAGTTGCCGAAAGTTTGTAAATAAATAAAGTGTTGTACTCAGACTATTATAAGTTTTAATGAAAGTTTAGTTTGTTTCCGCTGTAAGTGTATCAATTGTGCACAATCACCCGGGTTACGGGGTGGGTGTTACAGAAAAGCTGTATGCTAAATTCTCTAAGTGCGAATTTTGGTTAGAACAGGTACAGTTTCTCGGACATTTCGTTAATCATGAAGGAATTCATGTGGATCCAACAAAGATCGAGGCGATTACTAAATGGAAAACCCCTGAATCACCAACCGAGGTTAGAAGTTTCTTAGGATTGGCCGGTTATTATAGAAGATTTATTCGAGATTTTTCTAGAATAGCCATTCCCTTAACTAAGCTAACATGTAAATCTGTTAAGTTTGAATGGGGATTAAAACAAGAAGAAGCCTTTAGAATTCTTAAGCATAAATTAACCCATACACCCATACTAGCGTTACCAGAAGGAGCTGAAGACTTTGTAGTCTATTGTGATTGTAACACCACAAAAATTCACGTCCTATAATGGGTAGACACGTGTCATATGTTTAAAACGTGTGAAAGAATATTATAGAAGGACTAAAGTTGACAAACATGGAAAGTATGTGAATATACGTATTCGAAGTGTAAACAGTGAATAAATATAATGTACATTAACCCTACATGATGCTCATACCTTCAAACGAATAAATCATGGATCATACGAAGCTAAAAGTGAGAGATTTCAAACTACAGGGACTAAATGTGTCAACATGTTTAAATTATACCTCTGAGTGACCTTTTGACAAACCCGAAGCCTTGTAACTATCAATCATGCTCACTAGAATACACGATTTAAATTTCGTAAAGTTTCGATAACGTATGAGAAAGTTATGATCAAATTCGTGTGCGAAGAGTTAAAGCGTAAACGTTGAAAGTTAGGACTTTTCGGGTAACAATAAAGTTAACCGGGGACTTAGCAAAGTGGGTATATGTTTTAAAGCATTTGTAGATCAATTATGAGGGTTTACAATGCAAGAAACAAGTGCCTAATCGGATTTTGAAGAGCCAAGGATCAAATAGCAAAGAAATCAAAATGCTGATTTCTGCAGGTCTTCGCGCCACGCGAGGGACTCCCAGTTCCGGAAAACATGGCTGTTGCCTGCCATTGCCTTTGTGCGCGACCTTTAGCCGATTTTCCACATCGCTTGACCCCTAAAGCACCTCCTAAACACTAGGAACAAGTGTTGATCAGTTGTGGTGAGTGCTAGACCTTGGTGTCAACATATTGTGGTGAGAAATTCACTATAAAAGGCCATTATGTGCAACATTGTTCTTCACACCATTTTCTGCATTATCTGATCAATTTTGGAGCTCCCAAGCAGCCTCAAGTGATCATAATTCGTGCATAGGACCTTTGTAAGTTGTCTTAACCTTTCTTAATTAAGTTTTAGCTTAGTATTAGCTTAAAAGTCAAACCGTCGTAATTAACGGTTGACTTTAAGATTAATCACTAATGGTCCAGTGATTAGTCGAATCAAAAGTACCTTTAAGTAGGTAATTATGTGGGTAATAAAACCTCAAAAGGGTTTCCCCTGATTCCCACTCTAACTAGGACTAATGTCGGGTCAAACGTGTAATTAAAAAGTCAACAGAAAGTTTAAATTACAAATTTATGCATGATTAGCAATGTAGAACACATATAACCTGTTTGATCATTAATATAACTTGGTAATTAGTGTAAGGACATGTCTAAACATGTTCAACCCGACAATTTCCTGTTTAGACCCGGTTCGGAACCGAAAGTCGCATAGTTTGACTTATACTTTGACTTTCAGTTCTGACCCGTTTTGGTATGTTTTAGAAATGCCTTAGAGCTTTATTTGGACCAGGTTACATGCTAGTATAACCCTCTGTGATTATACACCTCGGATCATTAGTCATCCAATTAATACGCATGATTCCGTTAATTGCTCATATGTTGACCATTGTGCCCTTATTACCTTAAAACGTGATTTATGAAAATGTAAAAGAGTAGAAACATTAATTACTGATATTTAAACTTGCATGCAAAGTTTGACATCAGTTTGAATTGTAGAGTTAGAGTTATGCTCAATATCGCAAAATTAAAGCTTTGTGTTAATAAAACGGCGTAATTAGCGTATAGCCTAGTTAAGCCTACTTTTGATATCAAATCTTTTACCCACTGATGCAATATATTATTTTGGGATTTTTAAAGATTTTTAATAAATTTTAGGCTGAGCATAACTAGTAGTCGTAGGCTTAATCCGGTAATTGTCGGTTTTGCCCTTGCGGGCCATAAAATGAGTTTTACATATCTAAACGACTCCAAACCTTTTGCTACTGATCACATATGATAAATAAATTATTTAAAACCTTCTGGAAATATAAAAATATCAGATTTAAGTATCGAACCCGGAAATGGCCTTTAATCGCCTTGTTAAGCGTTCTTAACGCATAGTATGTATTAAAACTATATTAAACATACCCGGGTTGATACCTACTGATATTTGAGGTAAATTATTATATTTTAACAGTAAGCAAAGGTTGATAAACTCAGACTTCAGTTTTGAGCTTTTCGGCTTATGTGAAATTACCAAAAATCCCTACGGGGCGTAGTTTGGTTATGCTTGATAAATTTCACATATATACTTTACCCTACTGATATAACTTAGTAAATTGAGTATATTTGCTGATTACATCAGACCTGTAACTCAGGTTAGCATTAAAACTCTTTTATAAACTTTTAAATGACCAAACTACCCCTACGGGGCCTAGTTTGTGTTTAAATACGTTTCGGGCATAATGAAAGACATCCTACTGATGTCACAACATATTTGAGACATAATTAACTTAGGAAACCTGTCTATAGCTCTCATGAATACCCGTCACGCTTATTACGCGTACGGTTCGGTTTATGTAACAAGTTTACATAAATTAGCCGAAACGGGTCAAACCTTAACGGTTTTATCTCAAAATCCAGAATGTGAATAACAAACCCATATTAAGCAAGTCTCTGAAATTGTCGGGTCTAAATCACATTCTATCCGGTCTTCGCTTAATCGTGCGTACGAACCGTATCTTTGAAACTAGCCGGTCTAAGCTTAAGCTTAATTAAAGACCCGTTAGGATTCTAATAGGTTATTATAAAACCTTCGTTCCAGATTAGGAGGACCAGTAAAAGCTACGTGCATTTTGCTAATTGTGAATTATACTTTGCTCAGGTAAATACTTTTAACTTATTTTCCCTATACGGGCTTGGGTTACGGTATATAGCATACCGCTTGATCGAGCATCAAATCTCCACAGTTGAGTGGGTAGTTGACTAATTTGATCGGCTCGTTTAAACAGTCTTGATTACTTAAAGCCTTTGGGGGGTTAATGACCATGTCCCGGATATCCTTGGCATCATCTTACGAGATGGCCACGACCTGAGCACAGGGTGTAGGCGTACACCTGTCAGTGTATAACTCTATGATGTGGTGTGTCTATTGATCTTTAACCCGGACAAGATCCGGGCTACTGAACGCACAAGTAACATGTAATTCGTTCACAAGATTATAATATTAAATAATTCTCCCAAGTTATAAAAATGTTTATGCCATGTGCATCCAAACCAATTTTAAATCATTTTTCAAAATGAGTCAGTTGATTGTATTTACCAGTGTAAACTGACGTATTTTCCCAAAAAGACTGAATGCAGGTACTAAACGAAATTGGCTGGATTGTCTCCTTAGCATCAATAAAAAGTCTCGCAAGCTTAGGATGCCTGAAGTCTGTTGAACTATTGTTTCCATTTTGTTATCGATCCTACTGTGGATAAACTTCTGAATATTGTGACATTTGATATTACAATATTAAATTCGGATGCATTATATCTTTTTAAATTCGCTTCCGCTGTGCATTTTAAATATTGTGTTGTTTGACTATTATGTTGCCAACCACGTCACGATACTCCCCCACCGGGCCCACCGGTGACACGTGTGGAAATCGGGGTGTGACAGGTTGGTATCAGAGCCAACATTGAGTGAATTAAACACTAGCCTTTTGTGTTTAATCTCAATGACACAATTACACATTTCTAAGCTTTCGAGTCTAGATATATAACATAGGACAAATTCCACCTTGTTGTGTTGTCCTTTATTTTTATATATATTTCTTGTGGTTATCTCATATTATAATGACAGGATTTGAAAATGCCGCCAAGATTCTTCAGGAGAAGGGGAAGAGGCAAGGGGCCGATCACCGCCCCCAATGACAACGAAGCTGGACCATCACATATGCGAGCTCCGTCTACTACCGAGAGTGACGACCCTCGGCAGAACAGGAGAAACTTGTTTGAACCAGCCAGACGATCGGTATCCCACAGCTCCACACCTCCGGTCCAAAACCCTTATGGGCCACAACCGGGGTATGAGCCCAATAACCCTCAACCGTCCTACATACCACTTCAGCGATCTTTATCGCATAATTCGTTTGGTGACCCCACACCCATCTTCCGAGGCCAATTTAACCCGGCCAATTACTTACCAGAACCCGTGGGTTTTAACCCACTGGGGCCAGACGATCACTTCTCCGGTGATAATGCGGATGACATGGACGAGGATACGGACCCCGTCGAACCTGCCAGTGGTACTCCAAACCACCCGATCGAGATTTCGGATGGATCTTCGTTTCACGGATCACCCTACGGTGGTCCAGACAGTTTCCAAGCCATGTTTACCAGGCACGAATGGTACTATACACCTCCTCACCATTCATCACCCTCGCATCATTCGTCGCCTCATCAACAACAGCAGCAACAGGATCCCTCTGTGGATTCAAGATTTGTGGCAGTCACGCCACCACCTCCACCGCCGCCAGTGCAGCCGGCACCTCCACAACCGCCAAGGCGAAGGAGAACCGGTGCCCACATGTCTTCACGAGCAGGAGATTTTCATTTCAGCTCCCCTCGTCAATCCAGTGGCAGTCACTATCCGCCACACCAGGAGGACCCATAAATGGGTGGACCCTTTAACCCAGCTGTACCGCAGCCACCGCCGATGGGTTTTGATAACCTAATTCCAGCGTATACGGGTTCCATGGCGTATAACCCGTTTGAGCCACCGGTCCACAACAACTACGGTTACGCTGAGGCTGACCCTTACATGGTAGCGGCAAATTACAACGCCCTGAACCCGGAAGGACCGTACGGAGCTCCATGGGGAGTAGGTTACCCAACACATGGGTACCAGATACCTCCCAGACCTATTATTCGGACGCAATCGCAGCCGTCTCGGTTTTCTCCCCCAGAACGGGAGGGAAATTCTTCATAGGCTGGATCAGGTTGAGCGAGAAAATTGCCGCGACCGCCAGGAGAGACAAAGCTTTTTCCAAGGATTGGCGAGCTTGATCAAAGGGAAGGGCAAGAAGGATCGCTGAATCCTTCCAATTGTTGTTGAGCCCCTGCGTGGGTGTATTTGCTGTATTAAGCCCCTACGTGGGTATGTATGTTTGTTTGTTTTGAGCCCCTGCGTGGGCCTATCTTTTTATAAACCCCTACATGGGTATGTTATTGTTTAAAGTCCCTGCGTGGACTATTATGTTGTATGTGTAAGTCCCTACGTGGACTATTATGTTTCTTATTAAGCCCCTGCATGGGTATGTGTGTTATTAAGCCCCTGCGAGGGTAAGTATTTATTTAAACCCCTACGTGGGTAAGTTTGTTATTTGAAAAGACCCGTTTAGGGTAGCGTGTAATATTTTAATAAATAAATGGAATGTTATGTTATGTTTATAAATTTCATCTTGCTGTTATATGCATAAATATTATAAATGAATTAAATAAATAAAAATTCGTTCCTTTTAAAAATATATGCCTATGTAAATTTTTTTTTTAAGAATCTTAAAGTGTGAAACCTAGCCTTTGGGTCATTATAAGGCCGGGCCAAGATGGTAAGACCTGTTAAAAAGATTCAAATCCCTGTTAACATCTGAAAACATGTTAACACTCCAGGCAGATGTGATTCATTTGAAATCACACACGTTATTGTTATATAAGGATCTTTCAAAGATTCCAAACCCAATTAAATGATCTCTAAATCATGGGTTAAATCATCCATTAAGATGATCATATTTTTACCATACGTGGTAATACGTGCCTACGGGCCCTGCTCATTTCTATATGAGCCTAAAGACAGTGGTAGCTATGACTCCCTGTCTGATAATGGTAATGAACTAGGTTCAAACCTTCATGCTTTGATTCTCTGAAATCATAGCTTATAATTATAAATGTCCTAGTGACTAGGCCTATTGTGCCAGTATGCCTTCATATTTTGATTCTCTGAAATCATAACTTATAAATTAAATTGTCCATGTGACTAGGCCTTTGGTGCCACAAATAAAACTGTTATTGTTTTATAATTAGGATAAATTTTAATAAAATCCTAAATAAACCAAATATGGTCTCTGTTACCATGGTTAATGAATTGCCATAAAAGACAATTCCATAATAAACTCCCAAATAAACTATTGTCCTTGTTTTCTGCAACAGTTCAATTAAAATGGCTAACTCGGACGAGGTTAATAGCCATCCAGTGGAGGTTAATAATGACGCCCAAATCAATCTAACGGGTGCTGAATTGAAAGCGATCATAGACGGCGCTGTTACACAGGCTTTGGAAAGGCAGTACGAAGAGTATAGCGGGACTCGTAGTAGGACCCTATCTACGCAGCCTTCAAAGCCACCGTCCAAGAAGGACAACCCGAAGAAAGATGATGATCGACGCTCCTCAAACCACCACAGTAATCCATCGCAACACATTGTATTGAACCAAGGACCCCGTGAGGAGGGTTGCTCGTATAAGTATTTTGTATCTTGCAAACCCCGGGATTTCACTGGGGAGAAAGGAGCCATCGACTGTATGACATGGCTGGATGAGATGGATACGGTTGTAGATATCAGCGGATGCGCTGAGAGAGACGTGGTCAAGTTTGTGTCGCAGTCTTTTAAGGGTGAAGCTTTAGCATGGTGGAGATCTTTGATTCAAGCCACCGGGAAAATCCCACTGTACAACATGTCTTGGGATCAATTTGATGCCATTATCAGGGAAAATTACTGCCCTCAACATGAGGTGGAGAAGATAGAGTCTGACTTTCTATCCTTGGTGATGACGAACCTCGACTGTCAAGCTTACCTAACGAGCTTCAACACTATGTCTCGGTTGGTTCCATATCTAGTAACCCCGGAACCAAAACGGATAGCTCGTTTTATCGGTGGTTTAGCCCCCGAGATCAAGGCAAGCGTAAAAGCTTCTCGGCCAGCTACTTTTAGATCCGTAGCTGACATTTCCTTATCCCTCACTCTGGATGCGGTCAGGCAGAGATCGCTGAGGAATAAGGAGGCTGAGAAGAGAAAGCGTGAAGATGATGGTTCACGAAAGTCGAACAAGAAGCACCGTGGGAGCGGTGACAACAAGAAAGGATCAGAGTCAAGGAAAGATGGGCATAATTCTGGTGAGAAGCCCAAATGCAAAATATGCAAGAAGCAGCACTATGGAAAGTGCAGACTTGAGTCGAACTCACAGACTCAGTCAAAAACCTATGCTTGTGGTATTTGCAAGTCCACGGATCACAAAACCTTGGATTGCAAGAAGATAAAAGACGCAACGTGCTACCGTTGCAATGAAAAGGGGCACATTAAGACCAACTGCCCTAAACACAACAAGAAGCCCGAAGAGGCCAAGAAGACTAATGCGAGAGTCTTCAGAATGGACGCGAAAGAAGCTGTGCAAGACGATAATGTCATAACAGGTACTTTCCTTGTAAATGATGTCTTTGCAAGAGTACTTTTTGATTCAGGCGCAGATAAGTCTTTCGTAGATCATAAGTTTTGTAAATTGTTGAATTTACCTGTCAAAACCTTAAGCGTAAACTATGAGGTAGAGTTAGCAGATGGTACCATGGAAACCGTCTCAACTATGTTAGATGGATGTGTTATATCCATTAAGAACCATTCTTTTCCTCTGTCTCTACTTCCATTTAAGTTGGCCGGTTTTGACATAGTTCTGGGTATGGACTGGTTATCTCATAACCAGGCCCAAATTGTCTGTAACATGAAGCAAGTGGTAATAAAGACTCCATCTGGTGAACCACTTACCATTTGGGGAGATACCCAGTATGGGCTGCCTGAGCAAGTGACTATGCTCAAGGCTTCAAAATGTTTAAAGAGGGGTTGTGTCATCTACATGGCACAAGTGATTATTGATGAGCCCAAACCGAAGATAGAAGACATCCCTGTCATCTCTGAATTCCCAGAAGTTTTTCCGGAAGAACTACCTGGTTTGCCACCAGATAGGCAAGTGGAATTCAGGATTGATATCATCCCCGGAGCAGCACCAGTTGCTAGAGCACCTTATAGGTTGGCGCCCACAGAAATGAAAGAATTGAGGACACAGCTAGACGAATTACTAGCCAAGGGTTTCATTAAGCCTAGTTCGTCTCCTTGGGGAGCGCCAGTCCTGTTTGTAAAGAAGAAGGATGGATCGATGCGTCTGTGCATCGACTATCGTGAGCTTAATAAGATCACGATAAAGAATAGATATCCTTTGCCTAGGATCGACGATTTGTTCGATCAGTTACAAGGGGCCAGTTATTTCTCAAAGATTGATTTGAGGTCAGGCTACCATCAACTGAAGGTTAGAGATGAAGACGTGCATAAAACTGCATTTAGGACTCGTTATGGTCACTACGAGTTCCTAGTGATGCCTTTTGGGCTCACTAATGCACCGGCCGCGTTCATGGATCTCATGAATCGCGTTTGCAAGCCGTACTTAGATAAATTCGTAATCGTTTTCATCGATGACATTCTTATCTATTCGAAGAATCAAGCTGTCCATGAGAAACACCTTCGCTGTATTCTCAAACTCCTGCATCAGGAGAAGCTCTATGCCAAATTCTCTAAGTGAGAGTTTTGGCTTCGAGAAGTCCAATTCCTTGGACATGTGGTCAGTGAGCATGGTATCCAGGTGGATCCCGCTAAAGTTGAAGCTGTTATGAACTGGCAAGAGCCAAAGACGCCTACAGAGATTCGTAGCTTCCTGGGATTGGCAGGATATTACAGGCGTTTCATTGAAAATTTTTCAAGAATTGCTGCACCCCTAACTTCCTTGACTAAGAAGAAAGTAAAGTTCGTTTGGGGCCCTAAGCAGCAAGAAGCTTTCGATATTCTCAAGCAGAAATTGAGCAATGCTCCTGTGCTGACATTACCTGAAGGCACTGAAGAATTCGTAGTTTACTGCGATGCTTCACACACCGGCATGGGGTGTGTGCTTATGCAGAAAGGCAAGGTTATTGCCTATGCATCACGACAGTTAAAGGTGCATGAAAAGAATTACACCACCCACGACTTGGAATTGGGTGCCGTTGTGTTCGCACTAAAACTGTGGAGGCATTATCTTTATGGAATCAAGTTTGTGATCTATTCTGATCACAAGAGCCTCCAGCATCTGTTTAATCAGAAGGAATTAAACATGAGGCAACGCCGTTGGATGGAGACCTTGAATGATTATGATTGTGAAATCAAGTATCATCCCGGCAAAGCGAATGTAGTCGCAGACGCCTTGAGCAGAAAGGAAAGGGTGAAACCCATTCGAATCAATGCCAAGCGCATGGAGATAAAGAACAGTTTGATAGAAAGGGTGTTAGCTGCACAGAAGGAAGCTGTGTTGGAAGCTAACTATCCTAATGAAAAGTTAGGAGTAACTGAGGAACAGTTAACTCTTAGCAAGGACGGAATTCTAAGATTGAATGGACGAATATGGGTTCCAATTTATGGAGGACTTCGTGATGTCATCCTCCAGGAAGCCCATAGTTCCAAATACTCCGTTCATCCTGGAGCTGATAAGATGTACCAGGATCTAAGGGCAAATTATTGGTGGATAGGCTTGAAAAAGTCTGTAGCCGCCCATGTAGCAAAATGCTTGACATGTGCGCAAGTCAAAGCCGAGCATCAGAAACCGTCAGGTTTGCTACAACAGCCTGAACTTCCTACGTGGAAGTGGGAAATGGTAACTATGGATTTTATTACCAAGTTACCTAAGACAAGGAAAGGAAATGATACAATATGGGTTATAGTTGATAGACTGACTAAGTCAGCACATTTCTTGCCCATCAAGGAGACTTATAGCTCCGACATGTTAGCCCAGTTATACGTTGATAAGATTGTAGCCTTACATGGCATACCTGTGTCTATTATCTTTGATAGAGATACTAGATACACGTCACATTTTTGGAAGAGTTTCCAACAATCTTTGGGCACACGTTTGAATTTTAGTACGGCTTATCATCCTCAGACTGACGGTCAGAGTGAGCGTACTATTCAAACGTTGGAAGACATGCTACGTGCATGTGCGATCGATTTGGGTGGTAGTTGGGATAAGAACTTACCATTAATCAAATTCTCCTACAACAATAGCTACCACACCAGCATAAAGGCTGCGCCTTTTGAGGCATTATATGGTAGAAAGTGTAGATCGCCCGTGTGTTGGGCGGAAGTTGGAGATGTCCAGTTATCAGGACCAGAGATAGTCTTCGAAACGACGGACAAGATTGTCCAGATTCGTGACCGTCTCAAAGCTGCCCGTGATAGGCAGAAGAGCTACGCAGATCCGAAGCGTAAAGCTTTTCACTTCGAAGTAGGTGATAAAGTGTTGCTTAAAGTATCACCCTGGAAGGGGGTGATGCGATTTGGTAAGAAAGGCAAGCTAAGCCCGAGATACATAGGACCTTTCGAGGTTATCGAACGTGTCGGGTCAGTTGCCTATAAGTTAAACTTACCGGAAGAGCTCAGTGGAATTCACAACGTGTTCCACATCTGCAATCTGAAGAAGTGTTTCGCTGACGAATCACTGGTAATACCCCATACGGATGTGCATATAGACGAGAGCTTAAAATTTGTTGAAAAACCTTTGTCGATTGAAGATCGACAGGTAAAGAAGCTTCGAAGGAAGCATGTACCTATTGTAAAGGTCAAATGGGATGCCCGTAGAGGTCCCGAATACACGTGGGAGGTTGAATCCACGATGAAAGAAAAGTACCCTTATTTATTTCAGTAAATCTCGGGTCGAGATTTATTTTAAGGGGGTGAGGATGTAACACCTCAAAAATTCACGTCCTATAATGGGTAGACACGTGTCATATGTTTAAAACGTGTGAAAGAATATTATAGAAGGACTAAAGTTGACAAACATGGAAAGTATGTGAATATACGTATTCGAAGTGTAAACAGTGAATAAATATAATGTACATTAACCCTACATGATGCTCATACCTTCAAACGAATAAATCATGGATCATACGAAGCTAAAAGTGAGAGATTTCAAACTACAGGGACTAAATGTGTCAACATGTTTAAATTATACCTCTGAGTGACCTTTTGACAAACCCGAAGCCTTGTAACTATCAATCATGCTCACTAGAATACACGATTTAAATTTCGTAAAGTTTCATTAACGTATGAGAAAGTTATGATCAAATTCGTGTGCGAAGAGTTAAAGCGTAAACGTTGAAAGTTAGGACTTTTCGGGTAACAATAAAGTTAACCGGGGACTTAGCAAAGTGGGTATATGTTTTAAAGCCTTTGTAGATCAATTATGAGGGTTTACAATGCAAGAAACAAGTGCCTAATCAGATTTTGAAGAGCCAAGGATCAAATAGCAAAGAAATCAAAATGCTGATTTCTGCAGGTCTTCGCGCCACGCGAGGGACTCCCAGTTCCGGAAAACATGGCTGTTGCCTGCCATTGCCTTTGTGCGCAACCTTTAGCCGATTTTCCACATCTCTTGACCCCTAAAGCACCTCCTAAACACTAGGAACAAGTGTTGATCAGTTGTGGTGAGTGCTAGACCTTGGTGTCAACATATTGTGGTGAGAAATTCACTATAAAAGGCCATTATGTGCAACATTGTTCTTCACACCATTCTCTGCATTATCTG
The DNA here is from genome assembly GCA_030545235.1 of Helianthus tuberosus. Taxonomy (NCBI): domain Eukaryota; kingdom Viridiplantae; phylum Streptophyta; class Magnoliopsida; order Asterales; family Asteraceae; genus Helianthus; species Helianthus tuberosus. The sequence continues at coordinate 141,121,848 of CM060430.1, read as the reverse complement.
ATCAATTTTGGAGCTCCCAAGCAGCCTCAAGTGATGATAATTCGTGCATAGGACCTTTGTAAGTTGTCTTAACCTTTCTTAATTAAGTTTTAGCTTAGTATTAGCTTAAAAGTCAAACCGTCGTAATTAACGGTTGACTTTAAGATTAATCACTAATGGTCCAGTGATTAGCCGAATCAAAAGTACCTTTAAGTAGGTAATTATGTGGGTAATAAAACCTCAAAAGGGTTTCCCCTGATTCCCACTCTAACTAGGACTAATGTCGGGTCAAACGTGTAATTAAAAAGTCAACAGAAAGTTTAAATTACAAATTTATGCATGATTAGCAATGTAGAACACATATAATCTGTTTGATCATTAATATAACTTGGTAATTAGTGTAAGGACATGTCTAAACATGTTCAACCCGACAATTTCCTGTTTAGACCCGGTTCGGAACCGAAAGTCGCATAGTTTGACTTATACTTTGACTTTCAGTTCTGACCCGTTTTGGTATGTTTTAGAAATGCCTTAGAGCTTTATTTGGACCAGGTTACATGCTAGTATAACCCTCTGTGATTATACACCTCGGATCATTAGTTATCCAATTAATACGCATGATTCCGTTAATTGCTCATATGTTGACCATTGTGCCCTTATTACCTTAAAACGTGATTTATGAAAATGTAAAAGAGTAGAAACATTAATTACTGATATTTAAACTTGCATGCAAAGTTTGACATCAGTTTGAATTGTAGAGTTAGAGTTATGCTCAATATCGCAAAATTAAAGCTTTGTGTTAATAAAACGGCGTAATTAGCGTATAGCCTAGTTAAGCCTAATTTTGATATCAAATCTTTTACCCACTGATGCAATATATTATTTTGGGATTTTTAAATATTTTTAATAAATTTTAGGCTGAGCATAACTAGTAGTCGTAGGCTTAATCCGGTAATTGTCGGTTTTGCCCTTACGGGCCATAAAATGAGTTTTACATATCTAAACGACTCCAAACCTTTTTCTACTGATCACATATGATAAATAAATTATTTAAAACCTTCCGGAAATATAAAAATATCAGATTTAAGTATCGAACCCGGAAATGGCCTTTAATCGCCTTGTTAAGCGTTCTTAACGCATAATATGTATTAAAACTATATTAAACATACCCGGGTTGATACCTACTGATATTTGAGGTAAATTATGATATTTTAACAGTAAGCAAAGGTTGATAAACTCAGACTTCAGTTTTGAGCTTTTCGGCTTATGTGAAATTACCAAAATACCCCTACGGGGCGTAGTTTGGTTATGCTTGATAAATTTCACATATATACTTTACCCTACTGATATAACTTAGTAAATTGAGTATATTTGCTGATTACATCAGACCTGTAACTCAGGTTAGCATTAAAACTCTTTTATAAACTTTTAAATGACCAAACTACCCCTACGGGGCCTAGTTTGTGTTTAAATACGTTTCGGGCATAATGAAAGACATCCTACTGATGTCACAACATATTTGAGACATAATTAACTTAGGAAACCTGTCTATAGCTCTCATGAATACCCGTCACGCTTATTACGCGTACGGTTCGGTTTATGTAACAAGTTTACATAAATTAGCCGAAACGGGTCAAACCTTAACGGTTTTATCTCAAAATCCAGAATGTGAATAACAAACCCATATTAAGCAAGTCTCTGAAATTGTCGGGTCTAAATCACATTCTATCCGGTCTTCGCTTAATCGTGCGTACGAACCGTATCTTTGAAACTAGCCGGTCTAAGCTTAAGCTTAATTAAAGACCCGTTAGGATTCTAATAGGTTATTATAAAACCTTCGTTCCAGATTAGGAGGACCAGTAAAAGCTACGTGCATTTTGCTAATTGTGAATTATACTTTGCTCAGGTAAATACTTTTAACTTATTTTCCCTATACGGGCTTGGGTTACGGTATATAGCATACCGCTTGATCGAGCATCAAATCTCCACAGTTGAGTGGGTAGTTGACTAATTTGATCGGCTCGTTTAAACAGTCTTGATTACTTAAAGCCTTTGGGGGGTTAATGACCATGTCCCGGATATCCTTGGCATCATCTTACGAGATGGCCACGACCTGAGCACGGGGTGTAGGCGTACACCTGTCAGTGTATAACTTTATGATGTGGTGTGTCTATTGATCTTTAACCCGAACAAGATCCGGGCTACTGAACGCACAAGTAACATGTAATTCGTTCACAAGATTATAATATTAAATAATTCTCCCAAGTTATAAAAATGTTTATGCCATGTGCATCCAAACCAATTTTAAATCATTTTTCAAAATGAGTCAGTTGATTGTATTTACCAGTGTAAACTGACGTATTTTCCCAAAAAGACTGAATGCAGGTACTAAACGAAATTGGCTGGATTGTCTCCTTAGCATCAATAAAAAGTCTCGCAAGCTTAGGATGCCTGAAGTCTGTTGAACTATTGTTTCCATTTTGTTATCGATCCTAGTGTGGATAAACTTCCGAATATTGTGACATTTGATATTACAATATTAAATTCGGATGCATTATATCTTTTTAAATTCGCTTCCGCTGTGCATTTTAAATATTGTGTTGTTTGACTATTATGTTGCCAACCACGTCACGATACTCCCCCACCGGGCCCACCGGTGACACATGTGGAAATCGGGGTGTGACAGTGATGCTTCTAAATTATGCTATGGATGTGTATTGATGCAACGCCACAAGGTTATAGCTTATGCATCTAGACAACTTAAGAATCATGAAGAGAATTATTCAACCCATGATTTAGAATTAGGAGCTATAATTTTTGCTCTTAAAATTTGGAGACATTACCTTTATGGTAGTAAGTTTACCATATTCACTGATCATAAGAGTTTAAGGTATGTTTTCAAGCAAAAAGAATTGAATATGAGGCAAAGACGCTGGATGGAATTGCTTAGTGACTATGATTGTGATATCCAGTATCATGAAGGAAAAGCCAATATAGTGGCAGATGCTTTAAGCCGAAAATATCATAAAAAGCCAAAAAGGGTACGTTCTCTTAAATTAAATCTACAAGTAGATTTAAATGATCAGATAAGAGAAGCACAAGAATCAGTAATCAAGGATGATTCTGAAAAATTAAAAGGTATGCTAAAAGAATTGGAACAAGGAATAGATGGAATTTGGAGGTTCCATAAAAAGAGAATGTGGATACCTAAATTAGGAAATCTACGTCATCGTATATTAGAAGAAGCCCATAAGTCTAAGTATACGATGCATCCAGGAAATGATAAAATGTACCAGGATTTAAGGAAAAAATTCTGGTGGATAGGAATGAAAAAGGACATAGCAGCCTATGTTTCTAAATGTTTAACTTGTTCACAAGTTAAAGCTGAACACCAGAAACCCTCAGGTTTGTTACAGCAATTAGAAATGCCGGTGTGGACATGGGAATTGATAACAATGGATTTTGTTACTAAATTACCCAAAACAAGGAAAGGTAATGATACAATCTGGGTGATTGTAGATAGACTAACCAAGTTAGCTCATTTCCTACCAATGAAGGAAACTTTCAGTATGGAACAATTAGCTAAACTATATGTAAATGAAATTGTTTCTTTACATGGAATTCCTTTATCAATTATTTCTGATAGGGATAGTCGATTTACCTCTCAATTTTGGTCAAGTTTCCAAAAGGCAATGGGAACCAAGTTAAAGCTAAGTACGGCTTATCATCCACAAACGGATGGACAAAGTGAAAGGACAATTCAGACAATGGAGGACATGCTTAGAGCTTGTGTAATTGATTTTGGAGGTAATTGGGACGATCACTTACCTTTAATAGAATTTTCTTATAATAATAGTTATCACACAAGTATCAATGCTGCACCATTCGAAGCACTTTATGGACGAAAGTGCCGAACCCCAGTCTGTTGGGCAGAAATTGGGGAAAAGCAACTATCTGGACCTGAGATAGTACAAGAAACAACCGACAAAATCATTCAAGTCAAGGAACGACTGAAAGCAGCACGTGATCGACAGAAGAGTTATGCTAATAACCGACGCAAACCCTTGGAGTTTCAAGTAGGAGATAAAGTATTGTTAAAAGTCTCTCTTTGGAAAGGAATAATAAGATTTATCAAACGGGGAAAGCTAAGTCCCAGGTATGTCGGACCTTTTGAGATTATTAGAAGAATAGGACCTGTAGCCTATCAGCTACAACTACCAGAGGAGATGGCAGGAATACATGATGTGTTTCATGTATCTAATCTCAAAAAGTGTTTAGCTGACGAATCATTGTTAGTTCCTCTTAAGGATATAGAGGTAAATGAACAACTCAAGTTTGTAGAAAGGCCTCTACATATTGAAGACAGGAAAATCAAGAATCTCAAGCATAAGAGACTAGTTCTGGTCAAAGTGAACTGGGACTCCAAAAGAGGACCTGAGTACACATGGGAGCTTGAATCTGAAATGAAAAAAAATATCCGCACTTATTCCAGTAGAACTCGAGGACGAGCTCTAAAACAAGGTGGGGAGGATGTAACAACCCTTGGTAAAACCGACACCCTTATAATATTTCTGAAACTTTAGTATATTGTAGAATATCCCAATGTGTCTCATATTACACCCCGTATGTGAAAACCGAGCCCAAAATATGTTATAGTTTATAAAATAAATGAAAAACATGAAATATTGAGTTGAGGCGGGCCGCGTAGACCCACCCCAACATTTTACGCGGGCGGTATCAAGGTTGAGACCAGATTCCGTCTGATTTCTTAAGTTGATACGGGCCGCGTAAGAGTTCTCGATAGTGTACGCGGGCCGCGAGTGACCAACAAACGCGGAGACACCAGAGGCCGACACGTGTCGACATCGTGGCGGACCTACATGCTGACCCAGCTAAGCTATACGTTGACCGAGTGTTGACACGGGCCGCATAAGGCTTTGCCTTACCTTACGCGGGCCGCCTGAAAGTCGAATATCAGCACTATAAATAGAACACATCAGTTTTCGTTTTCCGTCGCTCACAATTCAATTCTCAATCTCAAATTCTGTAGAAGAGTTATTATAGTCGGGTATTATACCCCTAATTAGCGAGGTTCTGCTCCGTTGTAAGTATTATAACCCCAGTTTCATAGTAGAAACGCTGCCCGATTGATTTAGGGTTCCGTAACAACTGTCGTGGTTCTGCCCGACGTAGTTGTTGTAATACCGTCTCGGGGAGGGTATCATTAATATTTTCAAAGGGTTATGATACTAACCAATGTACATTTGTATAAATTATAGATTATATCCAGGAAACCCTTACGCGAAGTCTAAGATAGCAATGTGAGTTTATCCTCTTTTTGTTAACCTTTTTGGAATGTTTTACAAAACCTTAATTGTTTACAATGTGATTAAGCGGTGATTGAGTCTTTGTAGTTCTTCAATTACTGCCGGTATTATGGGGTTTTGTATACAAAATTTATTACTACGAGTAGTAGTAAGTCTGAATGACAGTACATTACCATTGGACGACGAGTTAGCCAATGGGTAATTTGACCATAGCCACATATCCGGTCGAGTGGTAAATACTGAATGAGTAATTGTGTAGAAATAAACAATGTGATCGCTCTCAATACTGTTTTAATTGATAAATGTTTCTTGATTAAACTGGGATTCACTCACCAGTATTTCCGACTGACAAATGTTTTTAAAACGCGTTACAGGTAACACAATGTGACAGCCAATTAGTGAAAAGCCAGCTGGAGAGCACTGAAGGCTTGGGAAAAATGTGGCTATAAAAGTTACCTAATAAACGATGTTTTAAATTCAATAAAATAGGGTTTGTCCCTATAAATGTATTGTAATAAGAAACTTGGGTTTTGCCCATGTGTTTATTAATATTAATAATGGTGGTTTTACTCTGATAAACATTTCCTAACTACGGTTCTGATGTAAATTCCGCTGCCAAATTAAATTAATGCAAAACTGATACCACCGAAAATCTGAGCTCGCGTCCGCCCGTTCCCGGGACAGATAAGGGATCGGGGGTTGCGACAGCTAATACCCAACCCCCCTTTTTTCTTGGGCCAAGTAACCCAATCCCAAGCTACCCAATTCATTTTATTATTATCATTAGATCCCGCCCAAAAAAACTTTCTCATCTTCGCTTCAAGATTCTTAATAATACCAACCGGAGCTTTATATAAAGAGAAGTAATAAATAGGGAGACTCTCCAGAACAGAATTGATCATTGTAAGTCTCCCCCCATAGACATCGATTTAGCCTTCCAAACCGATAACCTTTTATCAAAAACTTTAACAATTGGGTCCCAATTGCTGATTCTATTCATGTTGGCTCCCACAGTGATACCCAAATAGGAAAGCGGAATGTTACCAGTATTGCACCCAATCACATTAGCCATATCCTTAATATCCCCATTTTCCACCCCCAACTCATATACGTTCGATTTATGAAGGTTAATTTCAAGGCCCGAGCACAAATAAAAAATTCTGAGACATCTAGCCACGTTAGTCACGTTATCTCTATCCCACTCCCCCAAAATAAGAGCACCGTCGGCATAAAAGAGATGCGAAATAATCGGACCATCATTAGGAGTTTGTATACCTTTTAGAAATCCTTCAAGCCCTGCTTCGCAGAAAATGCTAGACAGGGCTTTCATAACCAACAAAAACAGAAAAGGAGATAACGGGTCTCCTTGTCTGACCCCTTTGGAGCAATTGAACTAAAAAGTAGGGGAACCATTCACTAATACCGCGGACCTAGCCGAAGCTAAAACTCCTCCCACCCATTGACGCCAAAGGATAGGAAAACCCATCTGGCCCATGATACCCAACAGAAAATCCCAACTCACGTTATCATAAGCCTTTTCAAAATCGATTTTAAGAAGGAAAGCCTTTTTTTTAACTTTTTTAATCCAAGAGATAAGCTCATTTACCATTAAAGGGCTGTCAAGAATGTACCTGCCTTTAAGAAACGCCGTTTGATTTTCCGAGATGATGGATCCTATAACCTTTTTGAGGCGGTTAGCAAGAACCATAGAAATAGTTTTACTAATTACCCCAATAAGATTGATCGGGCGGTAGTCTCTCATCCCCACCGGGTCCTTATTCTTAGGAATAAGAGTTATGAATGAAGAACTGCACCCTTTCTCGATAGCACCTTTTCTGTAAAAGTCAGCCATCAAGTTATAAAAATCATTCTCAAATAAATTCCACTACCTTTTTATGAAACTAAAATTAAAGCCGTCTGGACCCGGAGCTTTGTCGGCCCCGCACTCGAACACTGCTTGTTTTAACTCCTCGTTTGAAAAGGGGGCGATTAGAAACTCTGCGTCCTCTTCCAAGAGCCTCTTGATATTATGACAAATAAGAGTTGGCCTGTTTTTGTGATTTTCCTTGAAAGCAGATTTGAAAAAGCCCATAATCTCTTTTTTGACTAAAGACGGTTTGGTCGTCCAAACACCCTCAATCAAAAGGCCTGGGATATTGTTAGAAGCCCTTCTACTGTTGATGTACCCGTGGAAAAAGGCCGAATTTTCATCTCCTTTCATGTTCCATTTAATTCTGGCCCTTTGTTTGAGATCTTTGATTTTGAAATCTTCCAGCTCTTTTAAATCTTTCATACATTCTGCTTTGATCCATTCCTCCTCTTCAGATAGATCTTTAACCTCCGTTATCTCATCACTAAAGAATTAAAATGTATTGCGAAAAGGATGAAGGAGGTGATTTAAAACCGTGTTATTAACGTTCTCAGATGATCATTTATACACATAACTCCAAATTCTAACTAGTTGTGTAACCCATGTGCAATAAAGCCATATATATGCAGATTTAGCCATGTTCCAAAATATTCTGATTAAGATTTAATGAAAGTGAAAATTATTAGACCAAGATAGTATAGTGTATAGGACTATAAATGTAATTTTGTCCTCTATAAATATGACCTTGATGTAACTCTAAATCATAGAATCCATCAATACAATCTGATCCTTGGTTTATATAAAATTATTGTGATTTACAAATCACATCTATGAATTGACTTAGACTTTGAGAGAGTATCATTTATTAGGTGTTAGTCATAGTTAATACGACTAATTATTCGGATGGTCCATGTGGTATTATCATATTGGTCCAAACTTTTCGAAAACTACACTATTAGTATTCATCTTCTAGTTTCCTTCACCACTAGCAACGTCGTTCACCTCATCACTACTTCCCAACTCTTTCATTTCCCCCTTTCCTCACATGTAAAACAGAAATTAGTTCACCAATTCAACCAAGAGAATCGGCTATGATAAGACTCAAATATTATTAGACCTATTAAATATATTCATTACTGGACAACATGTTAACATAACCATTACAACACAAGGTTCATATGCATAGTGTAGAAGAGTAGCCCATATCATGTAGAGCGCCCAACTCACATAGAACCTCACTTTTTTTAAACAACTTTTTATTTACAAAGGTGTTGTAGCAAAAGACATGGCTGCAAAGAAATATGCCACTCTTTTAATATACCATAAATATAATTATATTTATATATATTTCAAAAATAGAAGAAGATCTAGCAAATATCCTGGAGATTCCATTTTGTGGATCCCACTTAATTTCCGACCCTACCTCGGTGTAGGTTTCCACCCATTTTGGTAGTTTGCTTTAATGAGATCTACCATGAGGAAACAGTCGTACATACGTGTCCTTCTCTCACTGGTTATATCAACATACGTTTTCCAAAGGGGCATTAACGTAATTTTTCTGTACTTCGGGGCTGTTTGGTAGCCTCTTAATGACCATTCAGATGCTACCTCTTAATGGTTTAAAACCTCTGAATGAATAAGAGGTAACCTCAAGTCTTAATGGTTAAGAGGTAACCTCTGAATGGTAAATCATTACATGTCACATTCTTCTACCTTCTCATTGGTAAAATTCTTAATGCTTCCATTAAGAGGTAGCCTCTTAATGACCATTCAGAGGCTACCAAACAGCCCCTTCGTGAGACTTTTAAGTGTGATTGTAGCTAATAAGTCAATTTCTGTCCTTTATCGATACTTAAATAATTAATTATCACCTCCTTTGTTACAAAAGATTAGTTTTGTGTAATTACATCTACAATTAATATGTGTAATAGTTAGAAAATACCTAATCTAATGATCAAACAATAAGATCTTCATAAGTTGGACAAAACGAGTGATACATGCTATGCTTGGTTCAATTGTGCACAAAAGAGATATTGGGTTCATATGTAATGTGCAACCTTAAATATCATTAAGGGGCTATTTGACAACTTATTAAGTGTTGAACCAACAAGCGGTCTGAATCATTAAGTGGTGAACGAGTAAGAAGTCTGAACCATTAAGAGCCAGTATAATGCTTAGTCATTCAGAGGCAAATGTCTGATTAATTCAGATTAGAGGTCTTAACTCTTAACCATTCATACTCAGTATAATTGCTTAACCATTCAGAGACAAATGTCTGAACCATTCAGACATCTGCTTGCGAAACAAACAGTTTGAACAATTAAGTGTTGAATCAGTAAGAGGTCTGAGCCATTAAGAGTTAAACAAACAACCCTAAGCGTTTTGGACGAATTAACCATAGATGAGAGAAAAATATCGTAACAATTCTGTAGTACGCGAAAACCAAATCAGTAAATCATACATGCCAATAAGGGTGTAAGGAGTGGGGGGCGGCAAACCACTTTCACCGAATCGGCAATGGGCGGCAAACCAATGCCAACCCATTTGCCGCATGCATGTTTGACGAAATGGGGGAGGAAACGGTGATTGCATGCCGAATCGGGGAAGGGAGGAAGGTGAGAGAGAGGGTATTGTGGGGTGGGGTCCATTCCAATCACACATTTTTCTTTTTTTAAAAAAAAAGTTTACCACTTCACCAAATGTCTAAACCATTGCCAAAACTTTTTACCAAAGTCTAAACACTTTTTATTGATTGACGTGGCACAATCTGATTGGTTTATTTTTTAGTTTGCCACTCTCAAGTGTTTAACCACTCCTTACACCCTAAAAGTTAAAGATAGGTATCAGCCTAATACGTACAAATGTATAATTGAGACCACTTTGATATATACAATATAAGTTAGATGGTAGGTCCATCTCCATCCAATTTTATTGTCTTTTTTTCACTATACAATGAATAGACTGGTTGTGACTTGAGAATTAATGGCAGACAAAGGCAAATAAAAAATATCTACTCTAAGATATGCATATCTTTCTCTTAGATAAGTTTAGTAAAATAAATAACATTGGAAACCAGACTAAACCCTTTATCACAAAATGGATCAACATGGTCCTAGACTGGTGGTGCCAATAGACGTAACCAAGAAACCAAGGGAACAGAAGCTTCCGCTTCATAACCGATGGCACCCTGACATACCACCCGTTGCTGAGGTTCGTGTCGGGGAGGTGTTTCGGGTCGAGATGGTTGATTTTTCTGGTGGTGGTATTACTAAAGAATACACTGCTGAAGACATCAAATTCTCTGACCCATCTATTGTGAGTCTTTCTTATATCTACTACTTTATTATGTTTTGAATTAACTTCATATGCATCCATACAAGGAACTATTCATTATATAATATATTGGATAACAAGCGGGGCAAATGGGTTGGATAATTCAGCATAACGGGTCGGGCCAGGTTGGTTGAAACGATAAACACTTAACTATATTATATAATCTAACTTTTTTAATTGAGTCAATTGCCATTTTAGTCTCTGAGTTTTTATCCAAATTGTCATTTTAGTCCAAACAAGTTTTTTTTCTCCTCTGGGTCCTGACTTTTTCTTTTCTTTTTCTTGTCATTTTGATCACATTGCCTAACTTAGTCTAAAACCAGGTTATAATCAAAGGTATTTTTGGCATTAAATTATTATGAGGTTTATAAATTATGTTGTAAACTACCCTACCCCTGGTTATCACTACACAACAGTTATGGCAAAAATACCCCTGGTTATAACCAATTTTTTAGACTGAGTTAGGCAATGTGATCAAAATGGCAAGAAAATGGAATAGTCGGGGACCCAGATGAGAAAAAAAAAACTATTTGAACTAAAATAACAATTTGGACCAAACCTCATGGACTAAAAAAAATGACAATTTACTTTTTTTTAATTAGGCCCAAGTGACAAGAACCCAAATAACAAAATAAGGCCTAAAGTTAAAGGAATCTAATGGATACAATTCAGCCGAATGATGAGAATCTAAATGCAATGAACTAGTCAAGGCTATAGAAACTTTGGTTATATTCTAAAACATTCATACACATCTCCCTGTATCTATCTTGTCTATGGCACCTACAACACCAAAACTAGTAGTACCAATAGACCTGAAGAAGAAGCCATGGGAACAAAAGCTGCCCCTGCACAACCGGTGGCATCCTGAGATACCACCGGTTGCAACCGTTAAAACCGGTCAAGTTTTCAGGATGGAAATGGTGGACTGGACTGGAGGTGCTATTAAAGATGATAATTCTGCTAGTGATGTTAAATATTTAGACCTTTCAACTGTAAGTTTAACAGTTTAAAGAATCTGTTAATATGAAGGGTGGGCTTAGATGATAAGTCAACTGTATGAAAGTATTAAACTATATGAATTATATTGTATATGTAACTAAGTGTATAAGGTATAATATATGTTGTTTTTGATCTGATGAAATGAGTTTTAGGTGCATTATCTGAGTGGGCCAATTAGAGTTGTTGATGAGGATGGACCGGCTAAACCGGGCGATCTTCTTGCGGTTGAAATATGCAATTTGGGTCCTCTTCCTGGTGATGAATGGGGTTTTACTGCTATTTTTGATAGAGAAAATGGTGGTGGTTTCCTTACTGATCATTTCCCCTGTGCCACAAAAGCAATTTGGTATTTTGAAGGAATATATGCTTACTCTCCTCATATTCCAGGTAAATAAATAAATAAACATATAACTATTTTTCATAAATTGCTCAAGTAATATAAGTTATAAGCAAGTGTGTAATTCTGGACAGGTGTACGGTTTCCGGGTTTAACACACCCGGGAATAATCGGAACAGCGCCTTCAATGGAGCTCCTTAAGATATGGAATGAAAGGGAGAGAGAGCTTGAAGAAAATGGCTTAAAATCTTTCAAGTTATGTGAAGTTTTGCATTCAAGACCATTGGCAAACCTGCCTTCAACAAAAGGTTGTCTCCTCGGCAAGGTAAAAGTGTTTACGTGTCAACCCAACCTGACTAGTTCGTTTCAGCCCGTGCTAGAAATTAAAAGACCCTTTTATAGACGAAACCCATTTTGACCCGACATAGCTTTCTTAATGTTTTTAGATTGAGGAAGGAAGTCACGAATGGGAAAAGATGGCTAACGAGGCTGCAAGGACGATTCCGGGAAGGGAAAATGGAGGGAACTGTGACATTAAGAATCTAAGTAGAGGTTCAAAGATATACCTTCCAGTGTTTGTGGAAGGAGCTAACTTTAGTACTGGAGATATGCATTTCTCACAAGGAGATGGTGAAGTTTCCTTTTGTGGGGCCATTGAGATGAGTGGCTTCCTTGAGCTCAAGTACAATTTGTTTGATAGTTTTTGTATATGTTGGTAGTTGACTTATAGCAGTGGCGGATCTAGAAAAACCTAAAGGGGCAACGTTTCTATAAAAAGGGGCAATGAAATCGAAAAAACGTCAAATTTTTCCAAAATTTACACTAATTTTACACTACCGCAGGAGCGTCAAGGGGCAACGGGGTTGCCCCTTGTTCTATGCTAGGTCCGCCCCTGACTTGAAGTGATCTGATTTTGTTTCGAAACATGTTGTTAGGTGTGAGATAATAAGAGGAGGGATGAAAGAATATCTAACTCCAATGGGGCCTACTCCTCTTCATGTTAATCCTATATTCGAGATCGGGCCAGTAGAGCCCAGATTTTCAGAATGGCTGGTGTTTGAGGGAATCAGTGTTGATGAGAGTGGAAGACAACATTACCTCGACGCCAGTGTTGCTTACAAGCGAGCCGTCCTAAACGCAATCGACTACCTGTCAAAATTTGGATACTCCAAGGAACAGGTTGGAGACATTTGTTATAAATGTTTTATCAACTGTGGTGTGTTAATGAATTTTTTTTTGTTGATGATGATTATTAGGTGTATCTTTTATTGTCATGCTGTCCTTGCGAAGGAAGGATTTCAGGAATAGTTGATGCTCCAAATGCTGTCGCCACACTTGCAATTCCAACTGCTATATTTGATCAGGTACTCGACTCACATCACATCTTTAACCTAACCTATTTTTAGATCGAAAACTAAAACAAATCATTTGTTGCAGGATATTCGCCCAAAGGCAAACAAGTTGCCAATAGGACCACGCGTTGTCAGGAATCCAGATATCCCAAGATGCACTTATGATGGAAATTTACCGATCACAAAGAACCTGAGTGCAACAGGAAGTTAATAACAAAAGTGCTAAACACATGCCATGCTCTATTATCTTATATTGTCAAAATGCACTCAATTAAGAACAAACAATTTCCATACGTTGTCAATATTAAGCTACTTACTCTAGATTGATCTTCGATCAGTCGAATTGTTCACAAATAAATAAAGGGTTACAAAAGATCTTACGCGTGCACTTTTGAAGCAGCTCAACGTCGATTTGTGGCAATGCTCATAGATTTAATGCACATATATGATCTAACTGGTACTTAAAACTTATGGAAGCCTGTACTATTTTTGCGGGATTTGATACTAAATGCTCGTCCCTATATGTGGCCGTAATAACATTTTTGTCAATGTGACTTTTTAGTACATCCTGGTCAAAAGTGAACATTGAGAGCATCTAGTTCAAAAGTACAAGAACATTCATCCATGTGATGAACTTCTTCCTAACTCCAACTTTGAAGGCTTTTCTCAATTTTCACAATCCTTCAATTGGGACAATTAAGCTCGACAAATGTGGGCCATGTCAAAAGACTCAAAACTCAAATTGGGTTTTGGGATTTGTCTGAGAAAAAAAAAAACAATAAAATGGCAAATGGAACTTTACAACTTAAAAGAATGAAAGATAACACATTTCTTTCTTAATTTTTACATGGCTCCCAATAAAAGAGCAATGGCAAATAAATATTTAACATAGACAAAACAAAGTTATCTCAATAATATATTAAATTTAGTTAAAAAATAAGAAATAAAATTAAATAATAACATAGTATCTTCTAAACTAACAATCAATTATAGAAAGGGGTAAAAGAAATAGTCTTTGTAATTTCTTGCCCTTCGACTATGCCAAATGATTACTATAAATACTACCGTTGTTATGTTTTTGTTGAACTATACAGGTTTGGAAGTTGTAGAAGGCCCGTCATCGAATTACTACAGGGAGATTACACCATGACCAAATGTACGATCATATAAGTTTTACACAATTCAACATAAATATATATATATATATTTTTTAACAATTGAATTCGAAATCATTTCACATGAAAAAGGGCAATTACAAAGCAATGGCAGGTAGTCGGGCAACAAGTTGCGCCGCCACCCCCTTTTGAATAGAAAAACCAATTCTACTAAATACAAATTTTGAAACCTTTAGCGACGAAGAATTACTATTAACGACTTTTTGAACCCGATTCAAGAGTCGTACGGCGTCAGGAGCGAGACCACCAAAGGTATCAAACGCAAACGGGACAAACACATGTTGATTCTCCCGGCAGACTTTCTCATGTTTTGCCACTTTGCTCGCCTCTGTCTTGATTATAACATCTCTTCACTAAAAAAAGAGATGCATACAATTAGACAAGTCGTCAAAAGAAGAAAAAGGAAATAAAAATCAATAAAAAATAAAAATAAAACGTCAATAAAAAAAAAAAACAAAGGAGGCACATAAAGAAAAAGAAAAAAAGGCCGATCTGGAGGTCGTCTTCTTGATTATAACACCCGTTTGATGGCCGTAAGGCCTTCTCTCCAATTAATCTCCTCCAAATTCCCTTCCTCACCACCCCTCTTCCGCCGCTTCTCCTCCGCCGCTCACCACCACCGCAAACCAAAACACAAACACCCTCACCAAACCCAACCCACCCCTTCACCCCCATCCTACAGCCTCCGGCCGTCCCTCTCTCTGCAAGAAACCCTGGCGCAAAAGATCGGAAAAGCTATTCGCCGCCCTGGCGCCCCCTCCAAGGCTAGGGTTTATACCGATGTTAATGTTATCCGCCCCAAGGAGTATTGGGATTACGAGTCCTTGACCGTTCAATGGGGGTTAGCCCTCTTATTTCACCTTTCTTCTTCTTCTTGTTGTTGATTTTGGGGTTTTTGATTTTTGTGATTTTGTTTTGGTTACAGGGAACAGGATAATTATGAGGTGGTAAGGAAGGTTGGGAGGGGGAAATACAGTGAAGTTTTTGAGGGGTTTCACTGTACTAATGATGAGAAGTGCATTATTAAGATACTTAAGCCTGTTAAGAAGAAGAAGGTTAGACCATTTGTTGTTTCTTTTGTTTCATTCAAGATTTTTGTTGCTGTGGGTTGTTATGTGCTTTTTATGTTGTGTTATGTCATTTTCTTTCATGTGAAAAGGGGATTTCTTTTTCTTCCAGATTATTATACTAAAATCAGTTCAGTTTTGTATCTAAGATCTGAATTATTATTCTTTTATTAATGAAAAAGCAATCCTTTAGGCTGGTAATAACATCATTGTTGTGGGTGTTATGGTTTATGAAGAATGTAAAAAGCATTGTTGTTTTGAGTTACAAAGTTTGCTCTAAGTGAGAGTGATATGTGGGGGTTACTTTGAGGCTTGCTAGTTCTATGCTGCATGGACAACTCTAGTAGCTTTGGAAATCCAGGCTCACTTTCTAGGTTTTAGCACAATGTCGGTTGTTAAACAAAAGGTGTTAGGGTAGTTGATAAGCATTTGTAGCCTGGATCGTGTGAATTACGTTTGTCTAAAGTAGTATTAATAGCTTAAAGTTGCACGAAGTTTCCTTGGGAAATATAGTCTGGTCATATACTTGGTTTGAAAAAGCGCATGTGAGGCGTATGTAAAAAATGCTTTTGTTGGGGAAAAGCGCTGGCCTACAAGAAGCGCTGTGAGACGGCACTTGAAGTTGGGGAAAATTAGTCTGGTATCTGCTTTTGTTTTATGTTTTATTGAGTCGAGACTATTTTAATGTTTTTTAAGAGTCTTAAGTGTGTTTTGACTTCAATTTATGTTTTGAATATCCTTTTTAAGTATTTAAGTGTGTTTATAATTATGTTTTTTGTGTTTATGATTGATTAACAAGTAAAAGATGTCATCTTGACATGTATAAATATATATATATATATTTTTATTTTGAGCGCCTCACATATGTGAAGCTCTCGCCTCGCGCCTCTCGTCCCGGATTTTGGAACCAAAACGCTTTGGAGCTCCTCAAGCTTTTCTAAATCAAGGTTGTGCATACTATTGTTGGCGTTGCAATGGCGGGCGGCCTTTAATCCTATGTGGGGACACAACCCCGTTTACCACTTCCATTTGTTGGCTCTATGATTGTATTCAAGCATACATTAGTGCACTCAATACCTCCTAACCCATGTTATGGTTTTATCTAATGTCTATTTGGTCTCTTATAAACCTGAACTACATAAATTGATTGATGACGCTATAAATCACCAACCTTTTTCAGTTTTTTGATCCCTTTTCTTCCTTTCTTATTTTTTATTATCATCGTAACCCAAGACCAAAATCCCCAGTTTTTATATGGCTTGATGCAGCAAATGCAAGTGAGACTGGATGATTCTGTTAGGTTTATTATTTTTTTTTTGTGAATGATTATTAGTTTTAGTATTGACTAAATAATTCTATTCGTTTTTTTTGTGAATGGTTATTGTTTTAGTATTAACTGGATGATTCTATTAGTTTTTTTTTTGGATAATATATGTGAAATGGTATTAGTTTTTTTCAATGCCTGTTACATTGATTTTTATTTTTCCTATCGTTGCACTTTTTTCATAGGCGTGCATCTTGTGATTTATACTACTATGGAAAAATATTGCTAGAACTTATGACGTCTTTATAGTGTTACCAGAAAAGAAAGCATGTATGGTATAGAAAAATTCACCTGGTTTATTCAGAATGAAAATTATAAACGTATTCTCAGATCCTACTTAGAATGTTTTTTGACTCTCATTTTTTTTCATATTAGCATGTATTTTATTTCATCATTGAGTTGATGATTGATATTTTTTTTGAATGCAGATTAAGAGGGAGATCAAGATCCTACAAAACCTTTGTGGTGGGCCAAATATTGTGAAATTGCTGGATATCGTTAGAGATCAGCAATCAAAGACACCGAGTCTGATATTTGAATACGTGAACAACACGGATTTCAAAGTACTTTATCCGACACTTTCTGATGTCGATATCCGCTATTATATATATGAACTCTTAAAGGTAAACATCTCAAAAACTTGATTCTTTTTTCAGTTATCTAATAACTGTGATACACATGAGCTCTGATTTTCATGTATATATCTATACTATATGTAATGCATATAACAAGGACATTTTAAGATACCCAAAAGTTAAGAACTTTATTTTGCTTCAATGCATAAGGTACAACCTAAAATGAGGGTAAGTTAGTCTTTCAAACATCGATTACATTTTAATTCCCTCGTCTTAATTACGCTTTAATCCCTTCTTTTTAATAAAATTATAGATAATTACTAATTAGTTAGTTGTTACACTTTATCCCCTTATAAGAAACTAACTACTCCCCACGATATTAAAAGAGTCAAACCAAAAACCGTCAATCTAACCGAATAAACCAAACTGATTAACTGAAAACCAATTGGTTAATAAAATAGACTAATCGATGACTTCGGTCTTGGTTGAGGATAATAACCAAACAATGCATTGTCTGTGTTTCCTGCCGCATTGCGCAGGCTCCCTTCTAGTGTATATATATGTGTGTTTATATGTGTATATTTATGTATATGTATGTAATTGTGTGTATAATGTACCTTGTGTTGGTTGTGTTTAGGCCTTAGATTACTGTCACTCTCAAGGGATCATGCACAGAGACGTGAAGCCCCACAATGTAATGATTGATCATGAAAAGCGCAAGCTTCGCCTTATAGATTGGGGCCTTGCAGAGTTTTATCATCCTGGGAAAGAGTATAACGTTCGCGTAGCATCTAGGTTCGTATATTCGATGAAATCCTCATTTCTCCTGTTCTTACAATATTCAGAATAGCAATGAACCTATTCTGCACCTACTCTTTACCTTTTATAATAAAAAAAAGTCATATTTGCACTCATCTTTATCCTCTTTGAATGCAGATATTTCAAAGGTCCTGAACTCCTTGTCGATTTGCAAGATTATGATTACTCTCTAGACTTGTGGAGCCTTGGTTGCATGTTTGCTGGAATGGTGATTATGTTTTTTCAATCTTTGCTTCATTTATCATATACTTTTATGAAGTTTTGAATTCGTTGCATTACTATTTAGTTCTACTATTTAATATGCTTATTGGGAAATTGCTGTATTGTGCAGATATTCCGTAAAGAACCATTTTTTTATGGTCATGACAATTATGATCAGCTGGTCAAAATTGCCAAGGTATGTGTACCACTTGTTAATTGTTATGTCTGGTTATAATTTTTGTTTTTGATAAATTTCTGAAATCATGGATATTTAAAATGTTTTTGGACAGGTGTTAGGGACAGACGAATTAAATACTTATCTTCAGAGGTATCGCTTAGAGCTAGATCCACATCTAGTTGCTCTTGTCGGGAGGTCGGTAGCATATGCTCATTTCACCTACAATCTTTTAGTTTCATTTATTTAAAATTGTATATTCGGCTTCTGATGCAGGCATAGCAGAAAACCATGGACAAAGTTCATTAATTCTGATAATCAACATTTAGCTGTTCCTGAGGTAAATAAAAATATTTTCTGATGTATAGTTCTAACTTCTAACTATGGTTCGGTCTGTGATTAGGCAATTGACTTCCTTGACAAGTTACTTCGGTATGATCATCAAGAAAGGCCCACTGCCAAAGAAGCGATGGTAATTTTCTATACTTGCTTTACACACTTTAAATACATGGGTTAACTAACAGTTAACCATTTAAGTTATATTTGTTTAATAATTTGATACAATTATTTTTTGATAATGCAGGCACATCCTTACTTTTACCCAATAAGAAATGCAGAAAGCAGCAGGACCCGTGCATAGTGGGGAAGAATGAAGAGCAGCAGCATCTTGTACCCGGTTTCCCTCTATGTTGTGACTCACAATTGTTCGTACTTTATTTCTATTTTTTGTTATGCCCCTTCTGTTTTTAGTTTCATCGACAAAACCATGTTGCGTGTCTGATTGTAAAACTGTATTATTGTCGTCCTTTTTTTCTCTTTTTTTTTTTTTTTTTTTTTGTCAAATGAGTTTAAAGATTAAAACTTCATGATGTATGTGTTAAAGGTGTATTTTTGCCCAACTTTTATGGTGCAAGCTCGAGTTATTCGTGTTTGTACATTGTCGAGTTTGTGCTATAGGTACAAAAGATGATCCCAAATATTAAGTCGGATTCTGAGTACACAAGAATTCGATATGATTTTTGATTGGGGTTTCTGAACCTTCCTATACAAAGGTGCATAAAACATAGGTTCAGAAACTGGAACCGGCAGAAATTGATTTGGCAAGAAGTGGCTAGGATTCAACCCGAATCTTAGGGTTGAAACAGAGTTGCAACCCTCTACATTGAACAACAGTCAAAACTGCCTTTTAAACCCAATCTTTTAACTTTTCTTACTCTGGTTTCAACAAAACCCGGTTTGACTTATGTTGGCAAACAAACCGGAACCCGACGTAAAAATCAAAAAACGGAACCTGAGGACAAATATGATATCTAAACAATTTAGATACGTGTATGGGATTAGTTTAAAAAATTGTGGGGTACGGTATTAAGCGATACCCGACTCGATTACCATTGTAAAACACATGCCCGTTTACACGAACCATACCCGGTAAACATTTTCTTTTGTCCTTGGTAATAGAATAACCTACTAACTCACTATATTTTAGTTTTTATAATTCTAACTTCTTCGGGTAATTATTATATAAATTAAAATAGCAAGAAACGTATATAGGAATCTCAACGTGTAAATTTTAACAAGCGGGTATATTCAATACCCGACAAGATGACACATACCTAACGAGTATTGAGCCTGATATGAGATACATTATAAATACCCGTCCCATTGTTATCCCTATACGAAGGAACAATGACTTCATTTTTCTATCATCCTGTAATTCACAAAATCCACTAGATGAGAAAGGGTGGTCACGGACTTACGTAGAAGCATTCTATTTTGTCATATTGCACATATGAATTGTTTTGATTGCATGAGTGAAGGTGAAAACCAGCTGTTTGAAGTACAAACCAACTTTTGATAGTGTATTATATTTTAATACATATAAAATTTTATTAATTAAGAATGTAATATATTTCATACCATTCGAAATGTAGATAATGGAGTTCTTTGGACATCACCTACAAAAATAATCAAGAGGTTATTAGTTGTAAAAAATAATTTTATAATTAAGATATAATTAAAATTAAAAGTAAAATAATGAATAATGAAAATCTAACGATTTGAATCATCACTGGTGTTGGCAACTTTGAATGAATATGAAGATTGGCCTTTTGCTCTTTAAGACGTATCCTTGTATATTGAGAGTGTGTAGGAAGTATTACGAAATCATAATGAAATATAAACAATAGTTCTCCAAAGGATTGAATTATGAAAAGAATATAATAAATAAAAACTTAATCCATCATATATGAGGAGTAGAGTTACAAATTGAAGCAACAATAAACTTCTAAGATTCGGAGGTAACTAGCGATGTGAGTTTAATATTCTTAACATAGTTGTGGTTCTTTGACATGTCATTTAATATTTTTACTAAACATAATGGTAAAAAAACTCTTGAATATATCATATTTAAACAAATGGATAGGGTTTTGTAAATAAACAAAATACTAACATAATTTTTTTTTGAAATGTAAGTAAATCCACACCATGAATGTATAGGTTTTTGAGTAAAGCTCAGTTTACATCCATATGGTATGGGGCAAACATCACTACAAACGTCCATAAGGAATTTATTGTCATCTACAACCTCAACATTTGAAAAACGCTATAGTTTACAAACCTCTATGAGTTAATCGTTAGTTTGACCAGTATCTTTGTATTACCCACATGGGCATTATTGTCTTTCACCCTACCTAAAGTCCTAAACCCGTTATGTCTTTAGATAAAACCTCACCTTTCCCACACACCTCATTTTACAACCCTACTTTTTACAATATTTTCTTTACAAATTCAAATCCATATAACCATACGAACACCTGGACAATATATATATATATATATATAGGATTAGGTTCAAACGTGAACAAATTTCCTAGCGTGAACCGCGTGAACTAATCTAAACCATTGATTTCAAATCATTTTGACAAGGGTAGGATTGTAACTTCTTATAATATAAATATTGAATTTTAATTATTATTTTATTAATTTCAAAATCTTATCTACATCAGTTACAAACAATTCGAAACTTTAGAATCAAATCTTAACATATTTTCTATTGTTCAAAATTATTTTTCATAATCTTCTCAACAAACATCAATATCTTCATTGTTCTTGATCCACAATTCACGCTTATAATTATCTTCTACAATTAACGTCGTTCAATATTATATCGCCGGACTTCAACTTTCAAAAACCTGAAAATCTTGCCGGAGATCAACGTTTCAAAAAACCGGAAAATCTCGCCGGAAATTGTTCTTTGCTGATTAAGTCGACCGTATCTTTGCCCCTATTCGCCGGACATCAACAGTCATCTATAAGTCGTCTGTATATTTGCCCCTAATCGCCGGACGTATCGTGTGTCATCTTCATTGTTTCCGTCGCCATCAGTCGCCGGAAATCCAAACTTAAGCCGGATTAAATTTCCGGCGAATATTAATTGTATTAGCTAAACAGTTATTCATTTTGTGAGTTTGTTCCAATTACAACTTGAATATTGAATGAGAACTTGATTTTTTGTGTATGTAATTAAATTGAAGTCGTTTGAGTATACTTAAACATTCAAGAATTTTTTCCGGCAGGTGCTACTGTGTTTCATTCATGGCCGACCCAGAAAACGACAATCACAGTTCTGACCAAAACAATGGCGATAATGTATTCGTTACAACATTGGATCATCCAGGTAGTGTAATCGTATGACCATTGATTTCCATATATTTTAACGAACATGTAATATTGTCATTGTTTTTTGTCTTAGTACCATGATTCGAATCATAGTTTTAGTCTTTTGTTTGTTGAACTAGAGGTTTCAGTCTACTTTTTTTTTTGTGTATAACTTTACCTCCGTAGTACACATATGTACTGGGGTGTTTCATTCAATCCGTAACGATAATTGATATTGAGTTTGTTTGTTTCGATAATACAACCAGTAATCACTTACAGGTTTATTGATGGAAAGAATGTGCACAAAGACATAAGCAACATTCCTGTTTAATTGGGAAAATCTAATCATGAAAGCTGTACACTTGTGTACTTGTCTGCAATTACCGAAGTACACAGGTGTACTTTGATGTTTACATCACAAGTACTCATGTGCACCTACTTTACCATGTAATAACTATGCTCATTTTTTTATTGTCAAAACCTATAATTAAATTTAATACACAACACACACAATACGTACATTACCCTGTCAAGTAGTTTGACAAACCAAAAAACCATACTTATACACAATAAACTTTTATTCCACTGCTTCAACAAGTATCAAAAAACCAAACCATCAAAAAGTACCGACTATATCTACATTCCAAAATTTAAAACCAAAAAAAGTTAACTATTGTCAACCAATATAGACGTACTAAAAACGACCTATTCCATTTCCCTTTTCATGTTCGGCTGCTTCATCCAATACGCAGCTACGGTGCTTGTTGGCCTCCGAAGTAACTAGCTTTATTGCGTACTTTTTCCTCAAACGTGTCAACGTCGCCTTCTTCTCCTTATGGGTTAGTGGGAAACCACTGTCCCACTTATCGGCCGTTACCCCGAACCAAGTCTCCATATGTCTCATTACAAACACTCCGCAATCCACGGTGTTGTTCACTGTCTTCCATTCAAACTCCAACCTTACCACGTCCGCAATCTCAATTTCTGCACTCTTAGGATGATCCACCATCTTCAAATACTTATAGAAAATATCTTTCTGAAATCAAAACATCATGTAATGACCAGTTAAAATGTGTTCACTAACAGCAATACTAGTTTATGTATTTAATTGATGCATATACCACTTTGTAAGGCGTTGTCTTTTGGAAGAAGTTGTTGTCGTTGATCAGGTGAATCGGGCTTTCGCGAGCGTCCATGTTGTCAATTACCGTTATTGCGTTTCTTTCCACCTACTTGGTTGTAAATCGTTCATTTGAAAATGGTACAACCCAACGCCGCTTTCGGTTTCGAATACCAATTTTCTGCAAAACAAGACAGTATGATTAAAAACGTGTTCACTTATCCGTATGTCCTGCAAAGCACAAGCATACGAGTACATATGTGTAACAAAGGACATACACATGAGTACACAGTATTAATCTTGCACGAGCAAAGAATAAATTTAAACATTTTTCACAACTAATACAACTACCGAGTACACATCCCATTTCAACCTAACCCCAAAGCTTGGATTTTGTGTAAATTATATACAACGTTGATTTTTTTTGAAAGTCGCAGAAATGCACCAGGTCACAGACGTTTACAACCATTCCCGGTGTACACATGTGTAAATGTGGTGTGTGCTTTTTAGTACACATGTGTTTTTTTCATTTTGTGTAAATTATCTACAACGATGAGTTTTTGGAAGTCACATAAATGCACCAGGTAACAGACTTATACAGCCATTCACAGTGTACACATGTGTAATTCTTGTGTGTATTTTTTAGTACACGTGTTTATTACATTTTGTTTACATTATATACAACGTTGAGTTTTTTAAAATCACTAAAAGGCACCAGGTCACAGACGTTTACAACAGTTCACCGTGTACACCCGTGTAACTATTTTCTGTCTTTTTTAGTACACATGTGTATAATGTAAAAAATATATCGTACACATGTGTAAACCAAAGATCCGGACATGTTTTTCAACATAAATTGATTGTCATTATGTATCGTGGAATATACCAGCTAATAGACCTGTGTACATTGAATAATCAGTACACAGTTTTTCGAAAACGAAAATGATTCTTACGCATTCGTCCTCGCAACCTCGTTCAGTTCCGTTTGAACCACATTTCTGATCCCTTTCTTTTGTTTTGGTTGGGCGACCCTAACACACAACAAAAAATATAAAAAATAACATAATATATGAAAAAATTAACAATAATTCCAGTCTAATAGTATACGAACAAAGCGACAAACAGACAAGCCTAAAATCACCTAAACAAGATGGCACAAACCCCTCTGTTTGATTTTACGAAGTTTTTCCGCAACATCATAAACCAACCACAAAAAGAAATTATCATACTTACCACTATGTACACATGTGTACATCACGATTTAACCAACATACACATGTGTACTGATCGTATCTACATATACATGAGATAAACCGAATCCTGATCAAACAAACATTCCTACAATCTTTTAAAAAACAAAACTAATACAAAACTTTCAAGAACGATTTCAAGCCCTAATTCCAAACAAGCCCTAATTCCAAACAACAGACTCATAGTTCATATAAATCAGAATCATTTAACAGATACGAACATGAGTTGTGTAACTAAACAACTTTCATACCAAAACAATCAAGCCCTCATTCCGATTGTTGTTACTAGCTCATCTATAACTGGAACTGAACATGCAACTACTTTCTGAAGCAACTAAACAATAGCATTCTCATTGTTTACCTTTAATTCTTGCAGACGAAGCTTTTTTTCCGGCGATTGACAATTTTCCGGCGCCAATGTGCGTGTATTCTCTGGTCGCCGTCGGGTATATGGAGAGAGAGGGGATTTTGATTGTAATTGGTGTATGTTATTTTTTAATGGATAGTGGGTAATTTCAGTAACAAAATATTAGTAAATCTCGGGATCTTGTTATTATAATACGAAAATAATCTAGCTTTCTATATTAAATGACTAATTACTCTAATTACAATTTTACCCTTTTTCTTTTAATAAAACAATAAAAACTAGCCTATTAATTACAATTATGCCACTAATTTAAATTGTCAAGATCATACTAATCAACGGTCCAGATATGTTCACGCGGTTCACACCTAGGATGTTGTTCACGCTGGAACCTCACCCTATATATATATATATATATAGGTTAACGTACAATGACTCTTATCATACAAAATGTACGCGATCATCCCAGTCGTACGATCTGGTGCGAATTCACTCTTCAACATGCGATTTTGCTGAAAAAACCAACATGCAAAATTGCTTTATATACCAACATGCGAAATTGCTACAAAAAACCACCATACGATTTCCAACATGCGATTTCATCAAAATTAGGTTTTTTTTTTGGGGGGGGGGGGGGGGGGGGATGGGGGGTTTAGGTTTTTTGGGCGGAAGGGGGGTGGGGGTTAGTTTTTTTTAGGTTTTTTTTGGTGTGTTCACATTGGTTCTCATGGTTCTCAAATGAACCTTATCCTGTGTGTGTGTGTGTGTGTGTGTGTGTGTGTGTGTATATATATAGGGTTATGTTCATTTGTGAACACTTCCCTATTTGTGAACAAAACGAACAAATCCTGGCCATAGATCTTCTTCACTAAATATAAGAGTAGGATTGTCATTTAACTTAATTTTTTTAATTGTAAACAAATTTTAAAATTCATTAATTAAAAGCAGTTACCATGTTAGGTAACCGTTCTTATTTTCATTTAAATTAATTTTTCATTTAATCTATACTCTATAATAAAAGAAACCACTTATAGGACATATGTCACTCATTTGAGCCATCTATTTTTTAGTTAATTAAAATTAAATAATTATTTATGAGATATACGAAGAGATATCCATTTAATATAGATAATTATTAAAAATACAGATAAGAAAAAAAGTCATGTTAGATTATATCATCATTTAAGATATAATATATATATATATATATATACTATTAATAACTTATTTAGAAAATATACTATTAATATTAAATTATTATTTTTATAATATATTTTCTTAGATATAGGAATAGGTTACATTATACTTTTATTATATCGTAGAGAGATTTTATTTTAATATTTACGTTTATACTTTTACATCCAAATTTAGGCAACATATTCAAATTGTCTATGACTCTTTATAATCAGTAATATGTTTTAAATATATTTATTTTAAGTAAAATATTATATATTTTTTAAATATGTTTTATAAAAATAAGAATATGACTTAAGATGTAATTTTAAGGAGAAAAAATTATTATTATTTAATAGGAGAGACAATGCAGGAAATCAAAATCTAAAATTAATAAGAACTCAACTCGTGTATTACACGAGGTTTTTTAAAGATATAACTTTTTTATTATTTACTATATAAAATTACATTCATCCAACCCGTGTAATACACGAGGTTTTTAAAGATATAACTTTTTTTATTATTTACTATACAAAATTACATTTATCCAACCCGTATAATACATGAGGTATTTAAAAATATAACTTTTTTTTTATTATTTGATATATAAATTCAACCTGTGTATTACTCGGGGTTTTTTAAAGATATAACTTTTTTTATAAATTACTATACAAAATTACATTTATCCAACCCATGTAATACATGAGTTTTTAAAAATTTAACTTTTTTTATTATTTGATATATAAAATTAGATTTATTCAACCCGTACAATAGACGAGGTTTTTTAAATATATAAATAATTTGTTATTTAGTATTTTTTCATTATTTGATGTATAAAATTATATTTATTCAACCTGCACAACAATACACAGGGTTTTTTTAAGAAATAACTTTTTGCATGAGGTATTTAAAAATATAACTTTTTTTATTATTTGATATATAAATTCAACCCGTGTATTACTCGGGGTTTTTTAAAGATATAACTTTTTTTATAAATTACTATACAAAATTACATTTATCCAACCCATGTAATACATGAGTTTTTAAAAATTTAACTTTTTTTATTATTTGATATATAAAATTAGATTTATTCAACCCGTACAATAGACGAGGTTTTTTAAATATATAAATAATTTGTTATTCAGTATTTTTTTTTCATTATTTGATGTATAAATTTATATTTATTCAACCTGCACAACAATACATAGGGTTTTTAAAGATATAACTTTTTGTTTTTAGTATATAAATTTACATTTATTCAGCCCATGTAATACACGGGGTTCTAATCTAGTTATAAACTAAATTTAATTTAATTTAAATTCATCAAAATACTTTCTTGCAATTTAATTGAATGAATGCATAATCAAAATTTTGAATTCAATATACATGACAAAATTAGATTGACAGGTGAGGGTTTTTTCCTATTTCAATATATGGACGAGCCTCATCTTCAAGTTTAACGGTTATAATTTTTTTTATTGTTCTGGAAATTACATCTGTGTATTATTTTTGTAATACATGAATGTATAATGTGTGCTTTCATCATCAACGCAAGTTCATAAAATAAACCACTATATATTTCACATCTATTACTTCTTCTTTGCACCTCCATTTGTTCCTTCTTTTCACGTTCCTATCGTTGCCCAACCAATCTCCAAACAAACAAGTTCGTGAGCTTCAATCTCATAGCATCGTGTATGACGAACACGCTTCAGGTATTTTACAACTACATCTTTCTGCACACAATTTAACTTGGTGAAAAAAAAAACCAATGCATTTGCAACACCTACAAATATGTACATATCAGTTTTCCCGACTTTTAAACACATGTGTATTTTCATCGCTTACACATGTGTATAATAACTGTTAAGTTAACATATATCACAATGAAATCTCAGTACAGAACATTTGTATTATTTATACACATGTGTATTTCATCACTTACACATGTGTATTATTTAAAAAGCTCAGAACAAAACATTTTTTTAATACACAATGAAATCGATTGAGCAAAAAAAAAAAAAAACTACAAGTTTTTCAAATACTGGCAGAAATACACAAAAGATCAGGATGATACACTCTGTAATCAGTCCAAATACACATATACTCTATAATCAGTGAAACGATTTCAAGACATAAGGGCAGAACAATACAATAACATTCGCCCAATTACTACAATCGGATTACTATCTATATAAATAAGAATAGTACACTACCAAACGACTGATTAGACATACCAAACTAAACCCTAGATCTTGAAGAAAGGGGATTCGTGTGTATAAACAAGTAGTATACACAATGATTTCTGGAATAATACACTATTCAATGATACCTTGATATAATCAGTGGCGGATCCAGATTTTTTTTTCTATGGGTTCACTTTTTTTGTTGGTCAAACTTTCACAACCATATGTTAAGGTTTTCGGGCTGGGTCGGGTCGGGTCACTTTTTTTGTTGGCCAACCTTTTCGGTTCGGTTCTTCAATCTCTTTAAATTCATAAATCATATAATTGAAAATGAAACTTGCAGTGAAATTATTTTAAACTTTGAAACTAATTGAGAATAAACTAATAACACATCCGACATTAATAACCGGTCAAAACAAGTATAAAGTTTGGGTCTATTTAAGATCCAACTTAAAAATTGAACATGTTTAGAACTATCTACAGGATTTGGTTACTGATCAACATCTTTGTATATTTAGACTCCATACTTATATAGCAAATTATCATCTAAAGAAACGCTATTTTAATTCGATCATCTTTTTACCATATTAAAAAAGTTTATACCTAATGATTTCACCCACCTACTGCCCTGCTCACCTTTTCTTAATTTACGGTTAGGTTGCTTTTTTTACTTTGAAACTAACTGAGAATAAACTAATAGCAAATTAAGATTTGAAGCTAATAAACAATTTCAAAGTTATGTTGAAACAATTATCTCTTTGGTGAAATCTGAATCTGGCTCAAAGCTCAAAAATCCAACTGTTTGGAATGGGGGCGTCGATGGCATATGGAAACCCTATTTTGACAATGTATGGGGAATGTTAGCAAAAATAGGTTGAGGAAATGTACATCGAGAATCGAACTCGGCACCTCTTGCTTAGAAAGGAGGCGCAACACCATTGAAACAACTCATATATTTTGTTATGGGTTCACCCCTAATCTATTTATAGGTTCCTTTTGTGATTTCTTTATACATTTTCACTAAAAATTTCAAATCGAATGGGTTCCTGGGAACCCTCAATCTTTGATGGTATATCCGCCCCTGGATATAATGCTTGCAGAAATCGCCGTTGAACGATTGCAGAAATCGTCGTTGAAAGAGGGAGATCGTAGAAGATGCAGTGTATTCGTCTTCTGTGTAATGAAGAGAGAGAATATTGATATGTAGATGATTTGATGAAGCTAGGAAGCTATAACTGATTGTAAACTGATTATTAGAATTTTGTAAGACCCTTGGCTGATTACTATGATTTTTATATATAGTTTTCGACTATACTTGTATAAATCTGCGTATACATGACTTACAAAAAACCTATTTCTTAAAAACTTTTAAGAATAAAACAATTCGACATTTTATAAATACATTCTCCGTTTCAAACATGACGAAGAAACATTTAGCGGAAGCTTTATTCTTTATGTGTTCGGTTCCTCATCAAGCTTGATCGTCCTCCGGTAAATGCAAATAATACCTACATTTCATAAAACACGAAATGTTTTAGTTATATTGACATTTGACACTAGTTTAGACAAGTGCATAATGTCAAACAATGAAACAACAACCAAATGCAGCAACTTACACCCGTCGCGTGCCGCGACAGGATTAGAATTTATTGTCGCATGGTGCGACAAGTGTCGCAGGCCGCGACCACTATAAGCCTAGGCTGTCGCGTGATGCGAGGCTATGGTTTCGACATAATGGTCCTTATTTGCAGCTGCATATTCTCAGCCAAACTAGTTTTTACGGAAACGAACATAACTCGTTCATTTTTGGTCCGTTTTACGTCACGTTTCTTCCTACGTGATCGTAATTTGATTCTCCATTACATGGATTTAAAATCCGACATCCGGATTAACAAAATTTGAGACTTTTAAGCCTTCGGCTTAATATATAATTACCACTTTTTGACCCGTTCATGAGTTTATCAAACTAAAACTAGTTTGTTGTGTACAAATTATCATGAACTTCATTTTATATCAGTTTCCTATTATTCAAGGTCCAAACCATGGGTTTATTACGTATTCTTAACCCGTTTTCGCTAATATGCTTATTTTGACCCGTTAAGGGTATTTAAACATATTTTAAGCACGAATCGCTTTCATTCGTTTCTAGCTTCATATTTCCACATTTCTTATCAACTGATCTTCCACCACAACTATATTTGTGGTGGATTTAATGTGGTGGTCAATATATTCCGAGTTTTACCCCTTGGATTATCATTATACGGCGAAAAGCATTTTAAGGCGTTTGACTCACAAGAATCATACCTTTCGCTTTTATACTTGTTCTAAGTATTTACTTGATCAAATGACTTATTTCTAAACAACCCATAAGGGTCATTTGCTTGATTTGTCGATCAAGGGCATTTTGGTCCATTTAAGCCTTTCATTTACGATGAATGATTTTGAAAGGCATATTGACCCAAAATCTCACATATTAAACTATGATCTCGTTTAAATAACCATTATGTTTTTAAAACACAATGACTATAAATTAAATCATTCGATTTACCTAAAAGATAACCAAAAGTCCATTTTTGGCCTTATTTAACTCTCATTGAACCTTAAGTCCTAAATGAGTAGTTAAACTATTACACATACCTGGCTTGGATCAATATATTGACCCATTTTAATACCTTGCCTTAATAACCGTTAAGTAATAGCGATGAAAATATCCATTTGATATTTATTCCTGTAATTATACAACTCGACAAAATCATTAGTCGATATTGTCAAAGGGTGATATTTTCACCTTTTGACTCGTTTGGTCTAAGTGACCGTGTATCTTTGCGAGATGGTATTTATTATCATCTCATCTACATGACTCGCTCCGGTTTAAACCGTATGGTCATTTTATTTATAAACTCTTTCTTAACTCCTTTGACCCGTTATGGCTTACGCCATAAAGTGTCTTTAAAAAACTAACGGTTATCGTCAACGTGTGATCGAATTACCGTCTTACCCTTATTATTTATGTTGGTTTACCCTGTAAGGTAACCACTCGAAACTCATTATCTATTAGTCATTGCATAACCAATTAATCGTGTTAGTTCTTTTTAACCATTAAACATGGTTTATTATCGTTGTTTTATGTTCCAAACCGCACATGTCGTGTCGGAACATCACAATTCAAACATGACTCTTATTATTCATAACCTATAAAACCAATAGGTATTTAATTTAAAAGGTGTAAGCTTTGACTTACCTTGCATCCTGATTATGCTTTTCCTTCTTTATTTATTCGTTTGACCCGCTTCATTCCCAAGCTTCCACCTAGCTTGTCAAGCGTCAAACTATCATTGAAATTTGTAAGATGGTTAGATTAGTCATAATCATTTACTACTATTCCATCCTACGATTCTTATGTCGAATTTATCATCCGATCATAGCATTGGTCAGTTTGACTTTTTAAAGTCAACTGCCTATTAACATAAATAATTTCACGAGATAGCTCAACTAATCGTTTAATTACTTGGCCAATTATCCGGTAAGCATCATTCTTATGCTACCGTTTTTTACCACTTTATTAACCAAGTTCATATAATCGAATTTCATCAATTTAACACAACTTTGATAATTTTAACACATAATGATATCATATATCATTCAACATGAATATGCCATCGATTTTTTTCATCTTATCATACTAAACTCATTTCATAGCAAGTATGATTATATACTCAAACATTCAATTTGTTCAAGTACTTTCTCATTACTAGCATGTATGATGATTATAAACACAATTATATCATCAATTTCATCATATGATTAAAACCCACTTATCCTAGTGTGGTAAATCATCTAATCATTCAATTCATAGCATATATGTATAATTTTCACTTAGGGTTTTGTTCCTAAGCAACTATACATCACTAATTCAGTCATAACTTCAATAATTCATTCATAATTCGCGATTATGATGTTTACTCAAATTTCACAACTTCACAAATCATCAAAATTTGACATACCTTATGATCCCCTAGCTTGGGTGATCATTAATTCACGTTCAATTGTGAATTTAGACTTCGTTTGAGCCTTCAATTTGATGGTTTTGCTGTGATTAGGGTTTTGAACTCCTGGGGAGTTCTTAAGGTCGAACAGAACACACCTTTGTGTGTGTTTTGTTTTGAACTTCTCTTTATTAATTCAACTTTCAAGTTTATCTAAGTTTGGCCCCTTATGTTTGGTTGGTTTATTAAGTAGGCCACAACCCACTTAATTTCTAACAATGTTCCCACTTATTAACTAGGTTAAACATTCCTAGTTAATTTAGTGAGTTCGGGGTATTTATGACTCAGTTTATTTTAAGTCTCGTTAACTCGGGCCTTTTATAAACTTTATTTCTTCAAAAGCTTTCGTTTAACTTTTATTTAATATTAAGTTTAGTTAAATAAATCCTAATATTTTTTCGGGTTAATTTTACCACTAAAGGTACTTTACCCGTCTTTTAGTATTAACGTGGTTTGATTACCAAACCCGTGTTCGGGGTGTTACAAATTTGTACAGGTTTCAATAGATTTTTAGAAAAATTAATTACGATTGTGCCTTGTAAATCAGTTTTTCTTGTTTTTTATTAATTAAAAATCATTTAAATCCTACAATCAAGATCTCCTCATCCAATGGCCAGGATTTGTTCGTTTTTGTTCACAATATTAACATTGTTCACTCTTGATCCCTCCCCTATATATATATAGGGTAGGGTTCCAGCGTGAACAACCTCCCAAGAGTGAACTGCGTGAACAGATCTGGACCCTTGATTTCCTTTTTAGTTGTTAAGGGTAGGATTGTAATTATATAAAAAAATTAGATTTAAATCATTATTTTAATAATTGAATTAAGTTACATATTTCCTAATTTAAATTCATTATCCACATTATGTTTTATTTATAATAAGATAATTATCAAAACAAACAACAAATCACCATATTTCAATTTTAATTTTTTATTTTAGATTTCATCAATAGAATTCAAATTTTGATTTTTAAGATCCACGTAACCTTAATATTTCAACGTTATACACATGTGTACTTGGATATAAATAGAACAGTACACATGTGTACTCAACATCGTACATATGTGTAATTAGCTACATAATACATACACATGTCCATGGCTTTATAGCCTAGTGGCATTCTGGGGGTGGGATAAGACTTTGGGATCTATAGGTCCTGGGTTCGATTCCCACAAGGGGGGTTTTCCCATATTTATTGGGTTTCCTCCTGAATTGGTGTATAGACATTATGTCTAATGGGGATGGATATGATCGGGTGGTTCTGCTGGTGGCACGATGATACTCCAGTGGTCCGTTAGTGATCCAAATTTGCCGTTCAAAAAAAAAAAAATACATACATACAAACAATACCTGTAAAACTATTTTATATTTAACAAATTACAAGTTCTATAATGTTTTCCAAACCAAACAAAAAAAACATATAATTACAAGTTCTAGTTTCGTAAAAATAACAAACCCAACATAATCGAAAAACAAAAAACCTAATCTTTTACAACTATTCGCCACGTTGTATGCTGAATCATCCTTATCGACCGACCTCATACGTGAATCATCCTTATCGACCTTCCATCTCTACTTTTCTCGTTAACGACATCTCCTAAAATAGCACAAAAAAAAAACTCAGCAACTAATACTTTGCATAATTCACAAGTGTACATCAACAACTTTACACATTCAATACACAAAAAAATATGAGATATCACAAAAGCAGACGCTATACACATGTGTACATTGGGTTATAATTAGAGCAAAATCAGAATACACATGTGTACACCGAGTTAAAAACAGAGCAAAATCAACGAATTGAACAAAAAAAAACTCAGCAACTAATACTTTGCATAATTCACAAGTGTACATCAACAACTTTACACATTCAATACACAAAAAAAACTGAGATATCACAAAAAACAGACGCTATACACATGTGTACATCGCATTAAAAACAGAGCAAAATTAGAATACACATGTGTACATCGCATTAAAAACAGAGCAAAATCAAAAGTGTACATCAACGACTTTACACAATCAATACACACAACCTTCTGAGATATCACAAAACCTGCTACAATACATATGTGTACAGTCAATGAACAACCAAACATCGCAAAAAAGAAAAGAAAGGAAAGGAAAAAAAATAAAATTCATCATCACCGGAAACAGTAACCATCACCATTATCAACAACCGAACATCAATTTTTCTGAAAAGAAAAGAAAGGAAAAAAATAAAAGAAACGAGGGAGAGTTTTACCGGAAACTCGTCGGGATAGGTTCTGTTTGTCATCATCACCGTCAAAATTCCCAGCCGCCGCCGCCGTCGAGCGGCGGCGCTTCCGTCTCTTTCGCTTCATCTTCTTGATATCTCTCTCTCTATCTCATCTCTCTGGCTTAACCACCTCCACAGCCACCGTCTCTCTTCCTCTCCCTACGATTGTCGTCGCCGTGCGCCATCGTGAGCGGCGGCTCTACTGGTTAACCCGGTCACCGGTCTTGTGTGGCGTCGTAGTAAAAACGAGAGGGTGGGGGGTCTTTCGCTGGAAAACACAGCCGGCAGTCGCCGGAAATCCGGCCATATGCAGATGATAGGGAGAGATCGGGTGAGGTGGTGGGTGAGGGAATCTTGTTTTGAGTGTGTGATTTCATTAGAGGTTTTTTTTATATAGTGTTTATCTTTGAAACTGATACAGAGACTTTTAGGGGATTACAAATGACAAACGTATTGATTAGTTTCCATATCTTTAATATG
The DNA here is from genome assembly GCA_030545235.1 of Helianthus tuberosus. Classification (NCBI taxonomy): domain Eukaryota; kingdom Viridiplantae; phylum Streptophyta; class Magnoliopsida; order Asterales; family Asteraceae; genus Helianthus; species Helianthus tuberosus. The sequence continues at coordinate 141,086,774 of CM060430.1, read as the reverse complement.
GAAGTTTCCTATTTTACCCTTTAGATTAAAATTTAAATTAAGTTTATTATACCTTTAATTACAATTGTGCCATTGATCTAAGATCTATCATCTACAAAATCAAAGGTCCAGATCAGTTCACGCAGTTCACTCTTGGGATTTTGTTCACGTTTGAACCTAATCCTATATATATATATATATATATATGAACAGGATTAAAAGAAAACGCCCAAAAGTGTGAGAATGGTGAGAACGCATCTTGGCCCAACACGTGGCGCGGGATATGATCAAGGCGTGAGGGGTTTTTTTGTCTTTTCAATCTTCTTTTATTTTCCTAACACGCTATAACATTTCTGGCGTCTAAGATTATTTTGGTGTTAATTGTATTCATTAAACTTTTTGGCGTTGAATTAATTGTTTTTGTGTCACATAGATTATTTTTTGGCGTTATAGCGTTTTCTGGTCAATTTTTTTGGCGGTTTGTGGCGTTGTATAATAATTCACTACGAGTCATTAATATTTTCATAAGATTACAATAAGACCAAATGTTTTTATGGCGTTTAGTCAAATTTTTTGGCGTTTAATACATTTGACAAGGTGCTTTGCCAGCACGCGTTCTCACAGTTTTCATACAACTGGTGTTTTGGCGTTTGTAGTTTTTGGCGTTTTATATAATAATGTATTTTATTTGTAGAGAATTAGATAACAAAACAACAGATAATTTGATAACAAAACAATATAAAATGAAAAAGAAAAAAAAAATTAAAATGGTAATCTAATTTCTCTCCGAATCTTCACTGTCATCAGCCTCTTCTTCTTGAATTTGTTTTTGGCGTTTTGAACATTTGAATACCTTAGCTAGATGCCAACTTTCCTACATAAACCCCGTCTTTTTTAGACGAAGCTTCTTAGTGGCATCATGTTTTTTGGTGTGATATTCTTGTTTGGTGGCATGTCATTGAATATCAACTCTTACTTGATGCTATTTATAATAACGGAGTACAAAATAGCATTTTACACTTGTGTTGATCCCTTTATGCCATGCATATAGTCATCAAGAACAAAGCTCACATGATGACGTATCACTGTCATCAGTCTCTTTTTCTTGAATATTTGTCTATCTCATTCAACAAAAGATTATAGAGATAACCCCCTCAGAGAAGAATCGATTCAATGAAAACTTTGCCAGCTGTGGTTATTTTAACTAACCTTTTTTGGCGTTTTAAAGTGATTGGTTTCTAGAGAACATGACGTTTGTTTTTTCTGGGTGTGATCAATTCATTGTGTATAGACCCCTCTCTTATAGGAGTTTTTTGGCACGTAGTTTAGGCGAGTTTTTTTTATTATAATAAATGATAGTAATAAAGTAACCGTCTTTTCAGTTACTGTTTGTATTTACTGTTTTGATCAGTTTTTATCAGTTTCTAGGGTGATAGACGTCCCATCTTCCAGGTTTGGCGTTTTTTTTAAATGGCGTTATGTAGACCAAGATTACAAAATACAATAATGGAGAAAATAAAATATTAAGCAGGAAAAATATTTTTTTGTTATTTCTGGCGTTTTGTAAGCAATAACTTTTTGTAGTAATTTTTGGCGTTTTGCAAATAAATTGAGAAATATATCATTTAATTATCTTAAAAAAAATTACACGGAAGAAAAAAAAATTAAAACCCTTCGTCAGAAGGTACTTTATCCGAAAAGTATACATCACTTGCGTCATCTTCTTCCTCGGAGTCTTCATCTGGATCATCATGCATGTCATCACCCTCACTTTCATCGTCTTCTTGTTCTTGAAGATTCAGCCTCCATTTGAACATGTCTTGCATTAACGCCATTTTTTAGTCCATTTCTGTGTTCAAATAAGTGGCGTTATGCAATTCTTCCATGAACCCAAGCCCCTGCTTTGTCATGATGTTTTCAAGCCAGTAGTCTTCCTGCTCTCCATTGTCGTATATAACGGTCACCATGTCTGTTTCATCATCAAAACGCCATGATGTCATGACAAGGTCCGGCTTTACATTTGCTTTGATTGGTCCAAATTTCCTAGTTAATGCTTTCATAAGCATGTGTTTCATGACATTCGTTATCCAGAGCGATGCCAAGAGATAAGATACCCCTCTGTACATCTTCTTCCATCTTTAAAATTGCCTTGATCGTCCTAACATACACCCTCCTTCTGTTGTCAAAACGCATGACGAATCACCTGATTGCCAGAGTGTATCTCCACCAAATGATGGTTGCCATTTTTGGCGTTTTGGTTAAATTGACGTTTTTGGTTAAAGATGTTTTTGCAGAAATGATAAATTGAAGTGATTGATGTTTTACGTCGTTTATATAATGATGTTTTTGGTGCGTAATTTAGGAGGGAATTTCTTCTAATAAATGTTAATAACTGAATTTCAGTTACTGTGTTGTTTCCTCTTCCTGTAATCTCCAACGCGTTTTATCACTAATTTTTGGCGTTCTTTATTTAATGGCGTTTTATTTTTTTGAATGGCGTGTTATCATTTTGTTGGCGTTTTGAATTTGAGCGGTAAAAGACCCATTTACCCTTAATGAAGTGCGTCCTACATAATAAAATTGATGTTATTTTGCGAAAACGCCACCGCGCAATCTAGTCCATGGATTGTTTTTATCTGACGATCCATAACCGTTCTCAGACTTTCGCCCGTTTTCTCTAAATTCTGACCACATATATATATATATATATATATATATAATATAGAAAAAGTATATCGTACATTACGGCTTAACGTACTTCACGTACAACAACATGCGTGATTTTGTTCTATAACATGCGTGATTAATGTTTTCAATATGCGTGATTATCGTGTTTCAACATGCGTGATTTTGGATTTTTGAATTATAACGTGCGTGATTTTAAAATGAACGTGCGTAATTACCTGTCGTACGTGATGTACGTTAAGCCGTAATGTACGTTAACCTTCCTCTATAGAAAAAGTATATATAGGATTAGGTTCAAGAGTGAATAACTTCTTGAGAGTGACTGTGTGAACTAATCTTGACCCTTGATCGTTTTTTAGATTAAAAGGGTAAGATTGACATTAACCAAGTATGTTTAATTAAAATCCCTTAATTTTCTTCTCTCTCAACTCCCCCTCTCTTTCTCTCTCTCTCTCTCCATCTCTCATTTCTAATTATTTCTCTATAATTTCTTTATCCATAGATTTTGTTTTAATTTTAGCTTTAATATTGTTTTTCTTTTATTATATATATATATATATATATATAGGGTAAGGTTATTGTAAAAAAGGTTAAAAGTGTGAGAAGTGTGAGAAATATTGTGAAGATGACATGTGTCACACCCTGACTTTTGCGGAAGCGTGGGTTATTGGTGTGACTTCTTAATACCATAGCATTCAATCATAACAACGCTATATGAATAAAACCATAAGATGTTCATCCATTAATTAAGTTTAGAAAATACACAACATCATTGTTTAAAACGTCGACATCAAGTTTAAGTTACAAAACACGTCATGTTTAAATGAGTTTACAAGACTCAACCAAAAGACCTTAAATAAGACTGGGTTCAGAAACGTGTGACCCGTCCAGGAAAGGGTTACACCTTCCACAACCCCGGATGACATCTTTTATTTAATACGCAGCTTAGAAACTCCATCGCCCGCCAGATCCATTTTCTAATTTCCTGAAATACATGTAGTTTGAAAAACATCAACAAAAGTTGAGCGAGTTCATGTGTATGTGTGTATGAATAAACCTTTGAAATATGTATGTATGTATGAAAGTCCCTGGTATGTAGCAATAAGGAAAAAGAGATCACCAATGGGTTGCAAAGCCAATGGTATGTGTGAAATGGTGCAGGAAGTACTCAAACCTATCAAACTTGTCTCCGGGAATAAGACATAGTCACCACATGGGCCACCCTGGTCCGCATGGGTGTGGGCTCGCTACACCCAAATAGATCTATCACTCATGTCCCTCGGTCCTACGACGAGGATTAATGGCCTTAAGTGTTATACCCACCTTTCACATGATCTAAGTAGTAAACCCTCCTTAAGCTAACCATACCACGTATAAAAATGTCTGTAATAATTGTAACATGTATTTCACCCCCGAAGTATAAAACTGAAAACAGTTAAAGAAAAAGGGGGACATGAACTCACAGTAGTGCGTCTTCAGTATCGTCAACTCAAATCTCCGCAGCTAATCACGACTACCTACAGTGTACTAACGTCTATTAGACGAACGGGCCGTGCCTTGGCTTTGAGTTTAACGTTTTGATTTGCGTTTCTTAAGTCTCCGAATATTATTCCAAGTTATAATTATTTGTTAAAATAATAATTATTTTAACTTTAAATTATATTTCGTTTTGGAATAAGTGTTTAATCAGTATTTTGTAACAATACTTCTCAAGTATTAAATTTTGTATTTTCCTTCCCAAGGATGGGGGTATTTTCATACATGTATATTTGTAGTCTTGGATAATATATTTTTAAGTCCCACTTAGAAAATATATAACTTATTTGTCAAAATAATGTATTCACAAGAAAATATATATTCTTCCCAAAATTATATATCTTCTAAATATACTAGGAAAATATATATTTTTATCTCCCAAAAATAATATATTTACTTTTTGTCGAAAATGTGATATACTTGGTAATATGTTCAAAAATCATATTTTCACCCCTTTCGTTTCCAAAATAGTATTTACCAAAAATATATTTGTAAGAGTATTTTCCGGAATATTCCATAAGTTACGTTTTTATGTTCGGTTTCACAATATTATGCGTGTAACTTAAATATTTATTCCTTGCGATTTTGGTACTATTTTGGAGTTGTAAATGTCATGGTAATTTGTTAAGTTATATTATTTTACCCTAAAATAATATAACTAGTTCACAAATCATACAAATATTCACACAAGCGTCTTGATATAAAATATATATTTTAAATACATATTTACTCATTTTATTTACAAAAACCAACCTCCGATACTTTGTATTTTTGTAACAAAACCTATGGCGAAGTTTATTTTGAAAAACAAAGTTAAAAACATATTTGTAAACACTTGTTAGAAAATATTTTCTAAGTGTTGGAATTTTTAGAACATTTCGCCATAATTTCCTTTGTAAATGGAGGTGTCCATGCTATTTAGCATATCATTTTGTTTTCGAAAACCATTCAAACAATCAACAACAATTCACTAAACCATATTACATTTACCAAGTGCAACAACTATTCCACTCACAATACAACATGAACTTGATTTTTCTAAAAAACGCGTAGTATCTTGGTAAAGTGTTTAGTGGGTTTAGTTACCCTCCAAAGTGTGTTTACTTCTTTTAAAATCTCATTCTTGCAAATATTTGGTGTTTACAACTTGTAAACATAATTTACAAAAATGTTTATCCATAGCATTTTCTTGTTTTTCTAGTGTCTCCATACTTATTTCATTTCCAAAAAATGGTGTAAGTGTAAGAAAAGTCATGATCTTTCAAAAATCATCTTTTAAACTTGGTTCTTTTAGAAAAATCACTCACACATCCTAGATTCACAAGTTCACTAGGTCACTTTGATCATTATTTTACAAGAAACCATTTTATGTTCAAGTTCATGTCTTTACTAGAAGATGATTATCTTATGTAGAGACATAATCATCTTCTAACTTGTTAAATCATGTTTTTAATCATAATCTAACAAGTTCCATATGATAATCAACATCATATTACCAAGAAATCAACAAGTAATCATCAACATATTCAAAATAACATCATTCTACCAATATCTCATCATGTTTCATTTTATGTTTCAAGATTCAAGTGTGTGTTCTTTAGTGCTTTTATAGTTTTCATCATAATATATCTTTTAACCACTAAAAACATGAAGTAAACAAAGATCAAAGAAGTCTTACTACTAGCTTGAAGCTAGGGAGGAACAATGAAGGAAATCCAGTGGATAAAAGCAAACAAAGATGGTCCTTCAAGATCCAAGAGTTCCACACCTTCTTAATCACCTTTGTGCACCTTGAAATGGTCTTGGATTGGATGATTGGAGATCGAAAATAATGGTGGTATATGGATGGGGGTTCGGCCGTGGACAAGAAGGAGAGGGAGAAGAGAGTTGTGAAGTGAAGATGGAGATGTATGTTGGTTCTTATATCCAATCTTGATCTAATATCCATTGGTCTAAATGTTGGTGAAGTACAATACAAGATCACACCAAATCTTAAGAAAGATTACATGGAAGATTAGTAAAGATTTAGAAATCTTTGAGGGTGGGGGCCACATGAGCCGTAAATGGTGAGGGGGGAGGGGTTAAAATGTAACTTGAATGGTAAAGTAGGTAATTAGTGGAAGGTTAAATGTTATGTCTAGTGTTTAATGTGTAGGATGATCTATGTAGAAAGTTTAAGTGTTCGGGAACCATAACTAGCTCAGAAAAATAAAAACAATGCTTCTTGCAATATTTTAGTGTTCCGGGTAATGTCCGGTTGTTCGGTTAGATACCGATTCGTTAAAGTGCTAAGTGATTCCGTTTAGTGTCCTTTATGTAACTTTTTGTGCCACTTTTGATTCCCGGCACTTAGGAAACCATATTTTTTGTTGGTGCATGCGTCTGTCGACTTCGTCTTGTATCGAGTCTTGCATTGTTCAGGGCACGAAGATCGAGATATCAAGTGAAAAAGTTAATTCCGCATGAACAAGCTTAATTCCGCTTGAAGATGTCACTTGTAATTCCGCACGGAATCAACAAGTTAATTCCGCTTGAGTTGTAATTCCGGTTGTATGTTATTCCGTTTGAGTGTGTTTGGAGCGGAATTAGTTGCCTATATATAGGTGTTAGGTCTGTTTAATTTGAAACGGAATTAGGTTGAGGTTTTCCGACGGCGAAGCTCTGTCGAAGTGTCTACAGATCTGTAATCGTATCATAATCAATATTAAAGACAGTTAAAGTGAACATCTTGCGGAATTATACACAATATGTCTGTTTCCGCCTTTCATATTGTGTAGAACACCTCTGATCGACTCGTTTCGGGTCCGTACACGATCCTACATGTGGTATCAGAGCTCAGGAGGAGGAGTTTCTGTCGATTTCAGCTTGAATTCATCTCATTTTCTTACTTCTACATCTTCTTTTATCAATTGAACTAGTTTTAACGGTCCAAATGATCTGAATTTCACATATCATAAGCGAAATAGTGTTTTAACAAACCCTTGAGAGTTTTAGACAAAATTTCTGCTTAAAACCTGATAAAATTGTAATTCCGTTTGAAAATTTGGACTGAAATGATGACATCAGCTTAATTCCGCTTGGAATTATACCTTAATTCCGCTCGAGATTACTGTCTGAAACTAATCTCGTTTGAACTTGGTTCTAATTCCGCACGGAATTCGTAATTCCGTTTGAAATTTCAAACGAAATCATAATTCCGTTTTGAAAAATTAATTTCGCGTGAACTGTTTCATAATTCCGCACGGAATTAAATCTTATTTCTCTAGTTCAAACGAAATTAGGGAATTTCGTTTGAAGTGTCTATTTTCGTTTGAAACTCTTAATTCCGTTTGAAAGTTTGTGTGCAGGTAATCTCGTTTGAAGTAATTCCGTTTGGAAGATCGTATCTCGTTTGAAAGTGACTGTTTTGTGAAAAAGTTTACCGAATCATGAGTGAAGAATTTTACAACGCATTTGCAACATCACCAACTACTCCGGCTACCATTGCTCAAAGCATGAACTTGGAAAACGAAACTGGAACTATGCAAAAACCTCCAAAGTTAATGAGCATTGAGGTGTATTACGGTTGGAAAGATCGGTTTGAAAACTGGGTTCAAGCAAATCATTTGAGATCTTGGGAGTGTATTTTGAAAAAATATGTACTACCACGTACTGATCTGCAAGTTGAGAAAACAATCTCTGAATTCACTGATAAAGAACGAGACATGTACAAAGCTGAAAAGATGATGATTAGTCTACTTCAGCAAGCTATTAAAGAAGACATCTTTGTATTGCTTCAACATGACAAAACTTCAAAATCAATTTGGGATGCTCTTAAAATCAAATTTGAGGGAAGTGAGAAGATGATAAAAAGTAAAAAGGCATTGCTTAAGAAAGAATTTGATCTATTCACAAGTCTGCCAGGGGAAGATACAAAGAAATTGATTGAAAGATATTGCCACTTAGTGCGTTCTATGTCGTTGTTAAGCATAACCAAAGAACGAGAGGAATGGGTCGACAAATTAGCTGATGCTTTACCTAAAAAAGAATGGGGTACATTTTTGATGATCTTAAAGAACACTGGAGAATATGACAATTTGACTATTTCACAGTTCATTGAGAAGATTGAGGGTCAAGATCTTGAACAACAAAAGATTGCGAGGATGAATAATTCGAGTGGTCAACAAGATGTCAAAATGTATTACAAAGGCAGTGTTCAAGAGGTTGAAATGAGTCCGAAAATCCAAACTGCTTTTAGTGCTGGAAACTCATCTGGAACTGTTGATCAAAATCCAAACAGTAGCAGTGGATTCTCTTTATATCCGAGTGTTAATCCAAAGAGTTCAACTTCAAGTTTTCATTCTCAAAGTTCAAAAAGTGGGAATGGTTGTGTGATACAGTGCAACATTGCATTGAATATTCCAGACGGTCAAAGTTTTTCTAAAGAAATTGCAAAAGATCACATGGCGTTACTTGCAACTGTGCTACAATCCTATGAAGGTTTGGTTGTAGGGAGGATCGGAAATCCTATGCTGACAAAAGAGGATTATGATCAGATAGACGCTGAAGAGATGGAGCTCATGGACATCAAATGGTGCTTAGCTAGTGTCTTGAGAAGAGCTGAAAAATTCAAAATGATTACAGGAAGAAATGATTTCTTGGATGCACATGTTTTTACTTTGGGTTTTGATAAATCTAAAGTTACTTGTTTTCGATGCAGGGAGAAAGGTCATTTCAAAAGAGAATGCAAAAATCAGGAAGCGAGTGGAACAAAGAATCCATTTGGAAAAGATGATTACTATCGGAAAACCATATATCAACAAGTTGCTCATCAACCGCATCAACAAAAAGATTCACAAACTGCTCATGGGAAGATGATCGAAGATGCAAAAAAGAAAGCTTATTATGGTATCATTGATCAAGACGATGAGAAAATGGCTCCAGGATTTAGCTGGGATAAGTTTGTGGATGAGAATGGGGAGTTTAAAGCTTTCATTGCAAAGATAGTTCAAGAACCTGATCTGTTTACTGAATGGATGAAAGTGATTGGTGTTCATGAGAAGAATCAAGAAGAAGAATCTGTTTCATCCGATGAAAGTTCAGAAGAAGCAACTGTTTTTGATCAAACATCATCTGATTCTGGTTCTTCAAATGATAGTTCTGAAAAGACATTAGAGTTTGATCAAACACCATCTGATTCTAGTTCTTCATATGATAGTTCTGAGAAGACAATAGATTTTGATCAAACACCATCTGATTCTAGTTCTTCAGATGATAATTCTGAGAAGACAATAGATTTTGATCAATCACCAACTGATGACAGTGGTGATGATAAGGAAGAAAGACATATTAATGTTGCAAAAACTCATCTATCTCCTGAAAGTTTTCAATTTTATTTTGCAGATCGCTTGGAGAAGCTGAAGGAGAGACAAGCAGCAAAAGAGTTGAAAAAGACGAAGGAAGTTAATGTTGCTAAGAGGAATGGTGAAGCTGAGGAGGTGTTTGAAGCTGAAACAGTGATTGAGATTGAGAAGGTCATCGAAGTTGAAAAGATTGTGGAAGTCATCAAGCCTTGCTTAAAGTGTTTAGAATCTTGCAAGCAATGTGCAGAAAAAGATGAGAAGTTGAGTGAGCAAGATAAGATGAAAGAACAATTATTGTTCAATCTAAACTATGTGAAAGAATCATATGACGTTTTGAATAGAACAGTAACTGGTCTTCAAAAGACAAATTCTGAAAGAGAAGATGCATTGACCATGATGAATGCTGTGATGATGTCGAAGCAAAAGGCCATAAATCACTACATTGAGGAATGTGCCAAGTTGCAGCAGGAGTTGGAGACAGAAAAGATAGAAAATGAAAGAATTAGACGATTACTGCAAAGTTATTCTAGTTCTGATTATTTGATTGATAGAATTTATCCAACTGTTGCAGGTTTTGAAGCATTTCAAAATGATGAGAAGCCAAAGAAGAAGGATACTGGTAAGAAGCAGAGTGTTAGTTATAACAAGTGTCCGCCTCCAATTTGGGAAGGGTATTCTCCTAGAAAACCAAATGAGGATCAAGTTGAAAAGGCAGTCAATATAAAGTTAAAGTCCGATATAACCGATGAATTACCAGAAAACATTGACATCGTTTTTAAATCGTCTGATACTGATCATGAGTCTGAGTTAATAAAAAAGGTGGTCGATCAGGTGTTGGATACAGATGAGGAGTCGGAGTTAAAGTCTAAGTCAAAGTCCGAGTCTGGGTGTTCAAGTTCGTCCGTCAAAAGTCCGAGTTTGTCGGTCAACAGTTCAAAGTCGTCGGTTAAACAGGTTTACAATAAAGAATTCATGTTATCAAAATCTAATTTGAATGACGAATCAGTCAAAGTGGCATATACTTTGAAGGATTCAGACAAATTATATTCTGATGAGTAATTTCCAATAAGAAGTGTTCAAGTTGAAAAGATAAAAAAGGTTTTCAAACTAACAGAAATTAATATTTCTGAAATAAAAGATGTAAATCTTAATGAAGAACCTAAAAAGTACACTTCAAGAGTTCAACAACATTTAAACAAGAAAAAAGGTTACGGTTCTGGTTCTGGTTTTCAAAAGAAACCAAATCATAACGGTAATTTCAAAAGAAAAGGTCTTGGATTTATTCCACCTGAAAATTATAAACATGAAAAGACTTCTAAAACAAATACAAAATTTGTTTCAGGGACAAGCTGTGAAGAGGAATCAAAAAGCTCATTCTGAAAACAATCAAACAGAGAATTTTTTGCCAAGAAAAAAGAGAATGTGAAGAATGAAGCAAATCAAAGAAAGGAGACAAGAACCTGTTACAAATGCAATGAAGCTGGTCACATTGCATGGAACTGTTCTCAAACAACAAAAACAAAACAGGAAGTCTCTAAAAAACTCAAAGAAAAAGTTATTGAGAAAAATGAACCACCAACTGACAAATTTAATTTTTTTGAAAATTCAACATATGAAGTTGGTGAATGTTCAAAGACACATTTTTACAAAAAGAGAGCCAAGAATGACAACCAAGTGTGGGTTGTTAAGAAGGTTCATGAGGATGTTAAAAAGTTTGATGTGAAATTTGGCAACGAATCTAATTCCACAAAGTTAGACGAGCCACAAGTTGAGGTTAAAGAAGAAAACTCAGTACCTCCAATGGATGATGTTCATTTTCCACCATTGAGGGCTGAAAACTTTAAATCAAAAGTTGGGAAAGTTGAGATCTCGAATCAGTTTTATTCTGAGAAGAAAGGATTTGATGTCGAGAAAGCGTTTAATGGAAATGTTAAAAGATTTTTGAAAAAATGGTTGAGGGAAAGGTCAAAGGGGTAAAGGACTTTTATGAAACAAAGAAAGCATCTTACTACCCTAGTGCAGATGAGGAGAAAACATCCAAGTTTGGTGAAGCTTGGATGTCTGTTTTTCATAAGTGAAAAGTATGACTTGCCGGAGCTCCCAGGTTGGTAAGCGAGGAGCATGTATCGGCATCTTTCTTGAGAAATTCACGAAAGTGATTTCGTCTTGCATGTGGTTGACAAAATGTACCAGGATTTAAGAAAAAAATTCTGGTGGATAAGAATGAAAAAGGATATAGCAGCTTATGTTTCTAAATGTTTAACTTGTTCACAAGTTAAAGCTGAACATCAGAAACCCTCAGGTTTGTTACAGCAATTAGAAATGTCAGTCTGAAAATGGGAATTAATAACAATGGATTTTGTTACTAAATTACCTAAAACTAAGAAAGGAAATAATACAATCTGGGTGATTGTAGATAGACTAACCAAGTCAGCTCATTTTCTACCAATGAAGGAAACAATTAGTATGGAACAATTATCTAAAATGTATGTAAATGAAATTGTTTCTTTACATGGCATTCCTTTATCAATTGTTTCTGATAGAGATAGTCGTTTTACATCTCATTTTTGGTCAAGTTTTCAAAAGGCAATCGGAACCAAATTAAAATTAAGCACAGCTTATCATCCACAAACGGATGGACAAAGTGAAAGAACAATTCAGACAATGGAGGACATGCTTAGAGCTTGTGTAATTGATTTTGGAGGTAATTGGGACGATCACTTACCTTTAATAGAATTTTCTTATAATAATAGTTATCACACAAGTATCAATGCTGCACCATTTGAAGCACTTTATGGAAGAAAGTGTCGAACCCCAGTCTGTTGGGCAGAAATTGGGGAAAAGCAACTATCTGGACCTGAGATAGTGCAAGAAACAACTGACAAGATTATTCAAGTCAAGGAACGACTGAAAGCTGCACGTGATCGACAAAAGAGTTATGCCAATAACCGACGCAAGCCATTGGAGTTTCAGGTAGGAGATAAAGTATTGTTGAAAGTCTCTCCTTGGAAATGAGTGGTAAGATTCATCAAAAGAGGAAAGCTAAGTCCCATGTATGTTGGACCCTTCAAGATTATTAGAAAAATAGGACCTGTAGCCTATCAGCTACAACTACCAAAAGAAATGGCAGGAATACATGATGTGTTTCATGTATCAAATCTTAAAAAGTGTTTAGCTGATGAATCATTGATAGTACCTCTTAAGGATATAGAGGTAAATGAACAACTCAAGTTTGTAGAAAGACCTCTACAAATTGAAGACAGAAAAGTCAAGAATCAAAAACACAAAAGACTAGTTCTAGTCAAAGTGAAGTGGGACTCCAAAAGAGGACCTGAATATACATGGGAGCTCGAGTCAGAAATGCAAAAGAAATACCCGCATTTATTTCAATAGATCTCGAGGACGAGCTCTAAAACAAGGTGGGGAGAATGTAACAACCCTCGGTAAAACCAACACCCTCATTATATTTTGTATACCCTATATCCTTATGTGTCTTATATTATGCCCCGTATGTAAAAACCGAGCCCAAAATACATTATAGTTTATAAAAATAAAATAAAAATCTGAATTTAGAGCCGAGGCGGGCCGCGTAGGATCCCACCTCAAGCTCACGGGGGCCGCGCGGACTCATAAAGCGCGGATACACCAGATGCCGACACGTGTCGACATCGTGGCAAGTCTACAAGCTGATCAGGCCAAGCTATAGGTTGACCGTGTGTTGACGCGGGCCGCGTAAGGCTTAGCCTTACCTTACGAGGGCCGCCTAAAAGTCGCATTTCACAACTATAAATAGCAGGCATCAGTTTTCGTTTTCTGTCGCTCATTCTCAATTCTCAATCTCGAATTCTCTGATATTTGGCATCATTTTTAAGTATAATACCCCCTAATTAGCGAGGTTCTGCTCCGTTGTAAGTATTATAACCCCAGTTTTATAATAGTTACGCTGCCCGATTGATTTAGGGTTCCGTAACAACTGTCGTGGTTCTGCCCGACGTAGTTGTTGGAATGCCGTCTCGGGGAGGGTATCATTAATATTTTCAAAGGGTTATGATACTAATCAATGTACATTTGTGTAAATTATAGATTATATCCAGGAAACCCTTACGCAAAGTCTAAAATAGCAATGTGAGTTTATCCTCTTTTTGTTAACCTTTTCATAATGTTTTACAAAACCTTAAATGTTTTACAATGCAATTAAGCGGTGATTGAGTCTTTGTAGTTCTTCAATTACTGCCGGTATTATGGGGTTTTGTATACAAAATTTACTACGAGTAGTAGTAAGTCTGAATGACAGTGCATTACCATTGGACGACGAGTTAGCCAATGGATAATTTGACCATAGCCATAGATCCGGTCGAGTGGCAAATACTGAATGAGTAATTGTGTAGAAATAAACAATGTGATCGCTCTCAATACTGTTTTAATTGATAAAATGTTCTTGATTAAACTGGGATTCACTCACCAGTATTTCCGACTGACAAATGTTTTTAAAACACATTACAGGTAACACAATGTGAACAGCCAATTAGTGAAAAGCCAGCTGGAAAGCACTGAAGGCTTGGGAAAAATGTGGCTATAAAAGTTACCTAATAAACGATGTTTTAAATTCAATAAAATAGGGTTTGTCCCTATAAATGTATTGTAATAAGAAACTTAGGTTTTACCCATGTGATTATTAATATAAAATATGGTGGTTTTACTCTGATAAACATTTCCTAACTATGGTCCTGATGTAAATTCCGCTGCGAGATTAAATAATTCTGATACCACCACAACTGAGATCGCGTCCGCCCGTTCCCGGGGATAAGGGATCGGGGGTTGCGACAGTCGACTTCGTCTTGTATCGAGTCTTGCATTGTTCAGGGCACGAAGATTGAGATATCAAGTGAAAAAGTTAATTCCGCATGAACAAGCTTAATTCCGCTTGAAGAAGTCGCTTGTAATTCCGCACGGAATTAACAAGTTAATTCCACTTGAGTTGTAATTCCGGTTGTATGTTATTCCGTTTGAGTGTGTTTGGAGCGGAATTAGTTGCCTATATATAGGTGTTAGGTCTGTTTCATTTGAAACGGAATTAGGTTGAGGTTTTCCGACGTCGAAGCTCTGTCGAAGTGTCTACAGATCTGTAATCGTATCAGAATCAATATTAAAGACAGTTAAAGTGAACATCTTGCTGAATTATACACAATATGTCTGTTTCCGCCTTTCATATTGTGCAGAACACCTCTGATCGACTCGTTTCGGGTCCATACACGATCCTACATTTTTGCACATTACTAGCATGTTAAAATGCTGAATTTTGATGATTAATGCAGAATTCTGCACTTAAAGTGGGTTTTAGGCACTTTCCGGAGCTTAAACTATCACCTAGTGACTCAGTTTTATGGTCCTCACTTCCCTACACTCCATACTAGTGTAGTACCTTGTCCCTGGCTCATACTGGGCCTTAAAACATTGTCTGTCTATGTACTGACATTGTCAGCAAGTTTCTGAGTTATCCGCTAACTGTGCTACCCGTGCTCTGTGCATCACGTATGTTACTAATAGTTTGTATGTAATAAATGGTGTGACAGTACGAAATGTGATGCACATGTATGTATGATACAGGAATCATAAAGCAGTTTATATCATCAGTTGTAATTAAGCACAGTCATTAAGCATTAAACAATATTATTTAACTGTACGGATACATGAAAATTTGACAGTTGTCACAACATGTGTCCTCAATTTAAATTAATTCAAAAGGGTAAACAAGTAATTTTATCATTGATTCAATTAATTCAAAACCTTCCATAACCACCACCTTATTTATAGGAACATGATTTTCTTTAAAAATCTCTATAAAAACACTACGAATAACACTGCAACCACCATTCAGCACGTATATAACACCATTCAATAAGTATATAACACCATATTAAAGATCTCTATAAAAACACTACGAATAACACTGCAAAATCACCATTCATCACATATATAACACCATTCAATAATTATATAACACCATTCAATAAGTATATAACATCATTCAATAAGTATATAACACTATTAAAGACACTACCTCCATTTCCAGAATGTGTTCTTAGTATAATGTTCATAGTATGGTTATTGTACATGGTGTTTTAAACCTGCATGCATGGTCTTTTACATCTGCATGCTAGTAGATGTTCCAGATTCCATATGCTAAAACACCATGGTGTTTTAAAACCTACATTCCAGTAGATAAAAAAACACCACGCTTTCCAGTATGTGTTTAAAACACCACGCTTTCTGGTATGTGTTTAGAACACCACGCTTTGAATCACAATACAATTAAAACACCACTGTATGAACATAGACAAAACATCATGGACTAAACATCTGATCGAAACCTATTTTTTTCTCTATATAAGTATAACAATATGGTACTCTTATTAAAGATAAAAAAACGCTCGTTATTATGGTGTAACTTTTTTTTAAAAAGTTTCGTATAAAAAGTTATTGCGTTTAAAAAAGACAGGGAGAAGTTGCATGTGCATTAATGTTAGTTTTTTAATTTAAAAATGTTAAATTTACCTTTATACCCTTAATCTAGAAAATTAATATGTTTAATAGTAAACATTATTTACAATTTTGTCATTATGATCTCAATCATTAGATCAAAGATCTAATGGTGTAGATTATTTCTTACATTTCTCACAAAAAAAAACCATTTTTTACAGGAACCTCTACCTATATATATATCATAATATATTGTTTTTCACTTTTTATAATTTTCAATAAATATTGAAAATTTTCTCTAAGATTGAAATTGTAATTATTTTTGGGCATTAAGGGGCTGTTTGGTAGCCTCTTAATCCATTCAGAGGCTATCTCTTAATGAAATCATTTGTGGCCCTTATGTCTGAACGAATAAGAGGTAACCTTATGTCTGACTGGATAAGAGGTAACATCTGAATGGTAAACCATCACATGTCACATTCTTCTACATTATCTTTGTTAAACTCTTAAATTATTTCATTAAGAGGTAGCCTCTTAATGTCATTCAGATGCTACCAAACAGCCCCTAACTCTTTTTTTGAATATGTGATGAAGTTATTTATTTTTGCATACATGTGATATGTTTCGTTTTCATTAATTTCATAGCTTTTATATGAATTTACTCGTGCGCATGCATAATATACTATATGTTTTTAACATACACATATGTAACCATTTATAATATAATACACATATATATAAAAGACTGTACACATGTGTATAAACTAACAGCTGTGTATCTTGTATAACCTGATAGTAGCAAGACTGTACAGATGTGTATAAACTAACAGTTGTGTATCTTGTATAAACGGATAGTTAGCAAGACTGTACACATGTGTATAAACTAAAATCTATATATCTTGTATAAACTAATACTAGCGAGACTGTACACATATGTATACGCTAACAGCTGTGTATCTTGTATATACGAAAATTAGCGAGATTTTAAGGATTTTGATTATATTGTTTAATAAATGCAATTTACAAAAGATGCAAATACCCATATGTCAATTAATTTAAAGGGAGGTTACAACATTACCATTACAATCTTGCCATTGTTTAAAAATCTTTAGATGATGTAATCCAAAGGCCCAGATTAGTTCACACAATTCACTCTCAACCTAGTGTTCACTCTAGAACCCTACCATATATATATATATATAGGGTAAACTTCATGCGAGAACCACCTTTATTGCGAGAACCAATGTGAACACAACCTAAAATAGCTAAAAATACCTAAAAAAACCCTAACCCCCCCCCCCACTAAAAACCTAAACCCCCCCCCCCCCAAAAAAAAAACCTAACCCCCCCCCAAGCTAAATGCTAAAAACTAAAACCCCCAAAAAACCTAAAAAAACTAACCCCCCCCCCCCACCCCCAAAAACCTAAACCCCCCTCCCCCACCCCCCAAAAACCTAAACCCCCCTCCCCCAAGCTAAAGTGCTAAAAACTAAACCCTCAAAAAACCTAAAAAAATCTAAAAAAATAAAAAAAATCGAATTTTTTTTTTAAATATTTTTTATGTTAAAATCGCTACTTTTAGTAGCCAAAATTTTGTTTTTAAAATAAAAAAATAATTTTTTTGCTACTAAAAGTAGCGATTTTAACATAAAAATATTAAAAAAAATTAAAAAATTTTGTGTGTTTTTTAGCTATTTTTAGGCATTTTTTATTCTGTTCACATTGGTTCTCGCGGTTCTCGCAATAAGGGGTGGTTCCTAACGGATCTTTGTCCTATATATATATATATATATATATATATATATATATATAAACGAGGTTAACAATACGAACACCCGAACTATATATATATTGTTTGGGTGTTCGTATGGTTATACGAATTTGAATTTGGAAGGCAAATATTTTTGGTAAAACGCAGGGTTGTAATATGAGAATAAGTCTAAACCATAGGTACGTGTATTGATATGAATAAAAGGGCAAAATAGTCTTTGTACCAGTCAACGTGAGCGTCCACTAACAGAAGGTTATAAAGTGTAGCGTTTTTCAAACATTGAGGCTGTAGATGACAATAAGTTCCTTAGGGGTGTCTATAGTGATTTTTTCCCCTTACCACATGGTTGTAAATTAAGGTTTACTCTAGGTTTTTATATAAACGGAATTTTACACGCTGATCAATTTAAAGTAGGGAGTAATGATGATGAGATTAATAAATTTATGTTTAAACAATATAATAAGTTTGTTAAAAAAAAATCCTCAAAAGAGAAGTTTTGACTTATAGGATTCTCAAACGATCGATCACAGTATGCAAACGAGTTTTCTCAAACCATAGCATCCGCTATATGAACTCAAAATCAACAACTCAAATGTGGTAGTAACATGAAAATGATCTGTCAACTTCCGAATAATTGACTGGTTAAGTTTAGTGTGTTGACATTCTTGCATTGCGAAAGTACGCCGAATGAAATACAAGCGAACCTGGTGTATTATTGTAGTTGCATCAGGGATGTTTAAATGATAAGCCAGACAAAAGTATGTGTAGTTTTGTGTGGAACGGTTGACCATGATTAGCACGAGCTATAAGTTTGCAATGACACGACGAGGTGTCGTAATGACATAATTCAAATATAGTGGTGACTGAACAAGTTCACCGTGCTTGAAGTCAAATGAGAATGTACCGAAACAAGCCTGAAGTTTTGATTTACACAATGTCATAGAGTTTTCAATTGAATACGGAACATCAAGGTATTACTGTCTCTGATTGAAGATGGAAAACAATAAATACTGCAAGGTATTTATTTTGTAACGAAAGAATCGTTAGGAGGTACATCTTGCCATGGAATGAATCTATGTACCATTGCCTTAACACATAACTGTGTTGAGACTGCTTTGATTGTGATGAACAAAACGGATTTAGAATAAGTCAATAAATAAACAATTAAATACGTGTATGAGGTGTGTAGCCAACTTAGCGCAAGCTTCAATTTTGTGAAAGTATCTCCACAAGGTGTCGTAACCAACAAACGATTTAGTGGAGTTGTAGACCAAACAAGTCTACTATGACTTGAACAAAAGAGCATTTGAAAAATTACTTGAATATGACGCTCCCAATACATCATATGGCGTTTTGAATGGAACATGTGAAATGGATAAGTTCAAGCAATTGAACTTGGTAACCTGACAATAAACATATGTATCAACGTGGGTTTCTTAGCATGGTAACGAAGATAAACCATGAGTGTAACTTGAAAGAAATGAAGTCTCAAGGAAGTGCGTTGACTTGATAACAAGGAAGCCAACAATTTCAATAGTGTAGGTTAAACCAACAATTAGCTTTAGCAAAATAATATGTGAACTTCTATGAAGCGTTTATTCGAAACGAACCCTCATGCGTAGCAAATGGTGCATGCGTAACATATAAGTTTCCAAGTAATGAAACAACGAGTATGAAGAAATGACCAAGTATCGAAGCAAATGTGTGTTCGCTCTCAGCGAAGAAAATTAACATGATGCAACTACCATTAAGGGGGGACTAGAGGTGTAAACATCTACTTGCTAGAAGCAAAAGTGAAGATTTCAACAAAATAAGTTGGAGCACTTTCTGTTTGGTTAACTGACGTAGCATAAATGTCAGGATAATGGGGTTTGCTTGGGTCAACAGGTGTGGTTCCTAAGTAACCTTTACGAGTTTGGACCTGTGTTCCCAAAGGTCTGAGTACATGTTTTCTAGATTCTTAGAGTTTCGTATTTTGTATAAAGTTGTTTTGTGCATCGTGTAGGAAACACCACTTTTGTGTATGTTTAAAACAAGTTATTGTCCCACAATTTTTCCGGTATACTTTCTTCCTGAATTCACAGCTAATGATACTCGATCATCGATCAGTCGTGAAATAGTAGTTGAATCCTCACAGTTAGTTAAATAAATAATTCGTTAATCCTTAGCAAGAGTCCCTGACTCTTGTTGGTTAGCTCGTTCGGCTCCTGGTAGTTTGATGTTCGTACGAAAGCTATCGTCCTTCTTCTTGTCGAGCAAAACTGGGGTTACCCAAAGCGGGAAACTTGGTCTGTTATCTTCCTTCTCTGTCAACCACTGAAGCTACATTGTCAATCCTTGCATCTCCGAAGGTGTAAGTCGTTAAGGTGCATTAACAGCAGGCGCGGCGCCCATAATCAAATTGATGCGAAATTCAACTCGTCGTTGCGGAGATGATTCTGGCAAGCCTTCGGGGAAGACTTCAGGATATTCCCTTATCACAGGGACATCTTCGAGTTTTTGGTTCTTCGGCTCCCTTGTCCAAGACAATGAGCCAAAAAGGCAACGCATCCCTTGCGCGAAAACTTTCGCGTCTTCAAGCACTAGTAGTTTGTAGAGGCGTATCCTGCTTCATGAGTCACGTTTGCTTCGTCGCTCATCATCGGGGTGCGGATAACAACCCCCGTTCGATTGCTCGACAACTGGTCCATCCCAGTTACCACGTCGAGGCTTTTCATTAACTACTTCTATCGAGTGCGGGTCATCTAACTTATCCCTCTACTAAACCAAGGATATTCTTATGAGATACGAAGCTATGGTCGGCACTGGTATCAAATATCATGGATGCAAAATTTTTGGTTGATAGAGTACGTACCAGTAACCACATCTGGATCCTTGCATGCTTCAATAGCTCCGATGTTAATCCTCCTTGGGCAAGTTTTCCTAATGTGCCCCACGTTCCCACAACTGTAGCAGCCTGGAAATTTATTATTATTACTTCCACCTTGGTTGTTGTCATCGTTCCCTCCTTGTCTGGGACTCTTCATCCAACATGCATCCTTGTTGTGTCCTTTCTTTCCGCACCTACCGCACTTAGGCTTCCGACATCCACATTCGTGGTGATACTTGCACCCATCACGTCTCGGCTTAGTTTCTAAGTAAATCTTAACATCGGCTTGTTTGTTGTTAGGGCAATCTTTCTTGAAATGCCCTTTGTCCCCACAGTCGAAACAACCTCGAATATGTTTTTGTTCATCATTGGTCCCACCTTGACAGTCGTTGTTGCCGTTGCTTCCCCCTTGGTTTTTGCTATCATCTTGACCTTTGTTTCCATGTCCTGATCCGTTTTGACATGTTTCCTTGACATGCCCTACTTTTTCATAGACATTACTTCTTCCATACCTACATGGCATTGTATGATGAAATAGGCAGTCGTCGCACTTAGGTAGGCTGCCCATGTATTCCTTTTTCTTTTTGGATTTGTTCTCGTCATTCGTTCAGGTATCTTTGGTGAGCTTCCTTTTGTTCTTTCCGGATGACTCTACCTGAGTCTCCTTCTTCTTGTCAGGGTTTGAAAGCTTTTCCAGTCTAATTGCTTCTTTACTGAGTGCCGCACTTAACTTGACTGCATCGATGGTTGTTGGCGGAGCTGACACCATCATTAAGCGCAGGATCTGAGGTACCAGTCCCCAGATGAATGGTTCCATCCTTTTCAACTCCGGTTCCACTAGGTACGGAACAACCCGCGACAGATCGTGAAGTCTTTGCACGTACTCTGCCACATTTGGACCTTCCATCTTTAGCTTCCAGAATACGAATTCCAGCTTCTGGATCGCCATCTGAGAAAAATACTCCCTATGCATCATTTCCTTCAGCTCATCCCATGTTAAAGCATTTGTAGCAGCTCTGCCCATTAATTGAACCTGTGAGTCCCACCATAACCAGGCCCCATCTCGAAACGATCCTGTCGCATATGGGACTTGTTGTTCTGTCGTACATCTGCTCATTCGCAAAACAAAATCCATATTTTTGGTCCATTTCACAAAGGCTACGGCACCCCCAGTGCCGTCGAAATTCAGAGGCTCGCAGTCGAGAAATTGCCAGTAGGTACAGCCATGAGGAGGTTTGTTTTCTGAGGTACCCCCGCTAAGTTCGGAGCGCAGGGCCTCGTGTTGTGCTATCGCTTGTGAAATCAGTTCTTGTAACCCAGCCTCAGTCGTAAGCAATCGAGTTTCCCTTCGTGGAGGCATCTTCTATAAGAAGATTGTATAGGTCAGGTCATAATAAGTATAGTGAGTATGTAATATGCGTATGTAATACCATTCATCAACACAAGTAAACACATAACATCCCATGTCATAACACAAACAAGTAATCCAACCACGTATGTAATGAGAATGTTGCGATTGGGCTTTCATATATCAATGACCATAAATACAGTTTTACAAGTTCACCAAATGTATCATACCACAATCAAAAAGGACTACAAGGACTCATCACCCTAGTCCAAATCGTCTATCAAACTACAACAGTCAAAAGTCAAAAGGGTGGTCTCCAAATGGCTGTGCAATCTGGCTCAATAGCTGCACTCTCACCAAAAGTATGCTATCTGCATAAAACAAAAAACCTCTAAGCTGATGGTGGAGGAGGAGGTGGAGGAATAAAAAGCAAATGGCGCACCCTCGCTAACTCCTCCTCGAGGGTATGAACAATACATCGAAGTAATTAACTGATCTGGCGCTCGACAGTAAAGAAACGAGCATCAAGTCCTGGAAAAAAGTGTAATAGTAGCAGGTGAGAGTGCCAAAGGAATCTTTGGTAAATGTGGAGGATCAAAGTATACTGGCAATAGACAAGGTGGAGGACGTGGTGTCAGCTCAAACTCCAACATTCTGCGACTCATATTTTCAAACTGTAGCTGATGTTATAGGAGCAATTCATCCCGGGTGTAGCCTCCATAGTGTAAGGGTCTAATATCAGCATAGTGTATGATAGTAACCATCGAAATGGCTCGTCCAACGGTGTAGAGGTGAAAGTAACAGACGGTGCGGCCTGTGTGGTCGGGGTAAATGTTTCTGTAGCAAAAGGGTCGTCACGCGAGTGCTGTCCTGAAGTACCTTTCCGGGGTGCGGGTATGTCCTGAAAGAAAGCGATAGGCATGTGGGTGCAATGGACGTCGGTCTCCATAGGAGCAACATCAGCGGGTGCAGGGGCAGGAACCACGTCTCAACCAATAAGGAGATCGTCAGGTGCAGGTACTGGGTCAGATATAAGGGGTGCAATGTCTGGTAGGTTAAAATAAACAGGGTCATGATTAATCAAGGGTGCAAGATCAGTAGGCGCAACATCAAGCTGCCCCAAAAAGGTGCAGAAGCTAGCTCAGGAGCAGGCTCTGGGTCGTGTAACGATGTGGTGCCTCGAGCAAGTGATAGTGCAGCAGTCATAACGTCGTGGTCATCTGCGTCAGTAGTAGAAAGCTGTAATCCGGCCGTCTGTAAGGCTGCAGATGTCACAGACTCAAAGGAGTCTGAAATCGAGTGTATACTAAAATCAGAGGATAGCTTGATAGCAGGGGTCTCAAAAGTGAAATTTGTAATAACGTTCTAGTCTAACTTTCCATCATCATGGGCGTCATCAGGAGGATCGTCAATAAACATGTCAACGTCATCATCAACCATTCCTCGAGTAGTCAGCCTTTGGAAGGAATGTCCACAGGAGGCGCATTGTCGAGGATCGGAGTCATGGTGTGCTCACCATCGGGATGACCAGTGATGAAGTGGTCATGGGCGGAAACAAGAGTGACAGAAGGATTCTTGTCAGAGAAACCATCGGCAAGGGTAAAGTATCACCCAAAATCTGGTAGTGCGGACTGTTGGAAATCGTCCTCGTCCTAGGTCAGCATATCAGGATCACTCTTAGTGTCTGACATAAATATCTATGGCGCCGATGCAGTCTCATTATCTGTGGCGGTGGTCGTAGGGTTATCAACGCTTGACAACTCGCTTTCTAAAGAAAGTGACACGTGTGCCAGTACATGATAATCATAGTATGTATATCCATAGTAATCACTAACAATTAGTGTATGCAAGCAAAGGTAATTTCTTATGTAATCAAGTATTCACATTACGAAACTTTCTATCCTTCCTAGTCTCTCAGACCAAACTTCCCAGCTTCCCAAACTGACTTTCCCAGTCTCTCAGACTAAACTTTTCCCCAGTCCCTAAGACTCAATCTCCCCAGTCTCTCAGACTCAATTTTCCCAGTCTCTAAGACTCAATTTTTCCCAGTCTCTAAGATTGATCCTCCCTTAGTCTCTAAGACTGATCCTCCCTCAGTCTCTAAGACTGATCCTCCCTCAGTCTCTAAGACTGAATTATAATCATAAATTTTGAAATGTGTAGCGTGGCTTTGTTTGTAAAAATGTTTGTCTCCTGGATCTGGACGTTTTGTGTATGTAATGAAAACATGTTTGTAAAAACATTTTCGTGAGAGCCTTGATGATCGTAGTCTAGACTCGAGAAAGAATCCTAGTTCGCTACGATCGAAGCTCTGATACCAAGCTGTCACACCCTGACTTTTGCGGAAGCTTGGGTTATTGGTGTGACTTCTTAATACCATAGCATTCAATCATAACAACTCTATATGAATAAAACCATAAGATGTTCATCCAATAATTAAGTTTAGAAAATACACAATATCATTGTTTGGAACGTCGACATCAAGTTTAAGTTACAAAACATGTCATGTTTAAATGAGTTTACAAGACTCAACCAAAAGACCTTAAATAAGACTGGGTTCAGAAACGTGTGACCCGTCCAGGAAAGGGTTACACCTTCCACAACCCCGGATGACATCTTTTATTTAATACGCAACTTAGAAACTCCATCGCCCGCCAGATCCATTTTCTAATTTCCTGAAATACATGTAGTTTGAAAAACATCAACAAAAGTTGAGCGAGTTCATGTGTTTGTGTGTATGAATAAACCTTTGAAATATGTCTGTATGTATGAAAGTCCCTGGTATGTAGCAATAAGGAAAAAGAGATCACCAATGGGTTGCAAAGCCAATGGTATGTGTGAAATGGTGCAGGAAGTACTCAAACCTAGCAAACTTGTCTCCGGGAATAAGACATAGTCACCACATGGGCCACCCTGGTCCGCATGGGTGTGGGCTCGCTACACCCAAATAGATCTATCACTCATGTCCCTCGGTCCTACGACGAGGATTAATGGCCTTAAGTGTTATACCCACCTTTCACATGATCTAAGTAGTAAACCCTCCTTAAGCTAACCATACCACGTATAAAAATGTCTGTAATAATTGTAACATGTATTTCACCCCCGAAGTATAAAACTGAAAACAGTTAAAGAAAAGGGGGGACATGAACTCACAGTAGTGCGTCTTCAGTATCGTCAACTCAAATCTCCGCAGCTAATCACGACTACCTACAGTGTACTAACGTCTATTAGACGAACGGGCCATGCCTTGGCTTAGAGTTTAATGTTTTGAGTTGCGTTTCTTAAGTCTTCGAATATTATTCCAAGTTATAATTATTTGTTAAAATAATAATTATTTTAACTTTAAATTATATTTCGTTTTGGAATAAGTGTTTAATCAGTATTTTGTAACAATACTTCTCAAGTATTAAATTTCGTATTTTCCTTCCCAATGATGGGGGTATTTTCATACATGTATATTTGTAGTCTTGGATAATATATTTTTAAGTCCCACTTAGAAAATATATAACTTATTTGTCAAAATAATGTATTCACAAGAAAATATATATTCTTCCCAAAATTATATATCTTCTAAATATACTAGGAAAATATATATTTTTATCTCCCAAAAATAATATATTTACTTTTTGTCGAAAATGTGATATACTTGCTAATATGTTCAAAAAACATATTTTCACCCCTTTCGTTTCCAAAATAGTATTTACCAAAAATATATTTGTAAGAGTATTTTCCGGAATATTCCATAAGTTACGTTTTTATGTTCGGTTTCACAATATTATGCGTGTAACTTAAATATTTATTCCTTGCGATTTTGGTACTATTTTGTAGTTGTAAATGTCATGGTAATTTGTTAAGTTATATTATTTTACCCTTAAATAATATAACTAGTTCACAAATCATACAAATATTCACACAAGCGTCTTGATATAAAATATATATTTTAAATATATATTTACTCATTTTATTTACAAAAACCAACCTCCGATACTTTGTATTTTTGTAACAAAACATATGGCGAAGTTTATTTTGAAAAACAAAGTTAAAAACATATTTGTAAACACTTGTTAGAAAATATTTTCTAAGTGTTGGAATTTTTAGAAAATTTCACCATAGTTTCCTTTGTAAATGGAGGTGTCCATGCTATTTAGCATATCATTTTCTTTTTGAAAACCATTCAAACAATCAACAACAATTCACTAAACCATATTACACTTACCAAGTGCAACAACTATTCCACTTACAATACAACATGAACTTGATTTTTTCTCAAAAACGCGTAGTATCTTGGTAAAGTGTTTAGTGGGTTTAGTTACCCTCCAAAGTGTGTTTACTTCTTTTAAAATCTCATTCTTGCAAAGATTTGGTGTTTACAACTTGTAAACATAATTTACAAAAATGTTTATCCATAGCATTTTCTTGTTTTTCTAGTGTCTCCATACTTATTTCATTTCCAAAAAATGGTGTAAGTGTAAGAAAAGTCATGATCTTTCAAAAATCATCTTTTAAACTTGGTTCTTTTAGAAAAATCACTCACACATCCTAGATTCACAAGTTCACTAGGTCACTTTGATCATTATTTTACAAGAAACCATTTTATGTTCAAGTTCATGTCTTTACTAGAAGATGATTATCTTATGTAGATACATAATCATCTTCTAACTTGTTAAATCATGTTTTTATTCATAATCTAACAAGTTCCATATGATGATCAACATCATATTACCAAGAAATCAACAAGTAATCATCAACATATTCAAAACAACATCATTCTAACAATATCTCATCATGTTTCATTTTATGTTTCAAGATTCAAGTGTGTGTTCTTTAGTGCTTTTATAGTTTTCATCACAATATATCTTTTAACCACTAAAAACATGAAGTAAACAAAGATCAAAGAAGTCTTACTACTAGCTTGAAGCTAGGGAAGAACAATGAAGGAAATCGAGTGGATAAAAGCAAACAAAGATGGTCCTTCAAGATCCAAGAGTTCCACACCTTCTTAATCACCTTTGTGCACCTTGAAATGGTCTTGGATTGGATGATTGGAGATAGAAAATAATGGTGGTATATGGATGGGGGTTCGGCCGTGGACAAGAAGGAGAGGGAGAGGAGAGTTGTGAAGTGAAGATGGAGATGTATGTTGGTTCTTATATCAAATCTTGATCTAATATCCATTGGTCTAAATGTTGGTGAAGTACAATACAAGATCACACCAAATCTTCAGAAAGATTATATGGAAGATTAGTAAAGATTTAGAAATCTTTGAGGGTGGGGGCCACATGAGCCGTAAATGGTGAGGGGGGAGGGGTTAAAATGTAACTTGAATGGTAAAGTAGGTAATTAGTGGAAATTTAAATGTTATGTCTAGTGTTTAATGTGTAGGATGCTCTATGTAGAAAGTTTAAGTGTTCGGGAACCATAACTAGCTCAGAAAAATAAAAACAATGCTTCTTGCAATATTTTAGTGTTCCGGGTAATGTCCGGTTGTTCGGTTAGATACCGATTCGTTAAAGTGCTAAGTGATTCCGTTTAGTGTCCTTTATGTAACTTTTTGTGATACTTTTGATTCCCGACACTTAGGAAAGCATACAGGACCATTTTGCCATATTTTTGCACATTACTAGCATGTTAAAATGCTGAATTTTGATGATTAATGCAGAATTCTGCATTTAGAGTGGGTTTTAGGCACTTTTCGGCGCTTAAACTATCACCTAGTGACGCAGTTTTATGGTCCTCACTTCCCTACACTCCATACTAGTGTAGTACCTTGTCCCTGGCTCATACTGGGCCTTAAAACATTGTCTGTCTATGTACTAACATTGCCAGCAAGTTTCTGAGTTATCCGCTAACTGTGCTACCCGTGCTCTGTGCATCACGTATGTTACTAATAGTTTGTATGTAATAAATGGTGTGACAGTACGAAATGTGATGCACATGTATGTATGATACAGGAATCATAAAGCAGTTTATATCATCAGTTGTAATTAAGCACAATCATTAAGCATTAAACAATATTATTTAACTGTATGGATACATGAAAATTTGACAGTTGTCATAACATGTGTCCTCAATTTAAATTAATTCAAAAGGGTAAACAAGTAATTTTATCATTTATTCAATTAATTCAAAACCTTCCATAACCACCACCTTATTTATAGGAACATGATTTTTTTTAAATCTCTATAAAAACACTACGAATAACACTGCAACCACCATTCAGCACGTATATAACACCATTCAATAAGTATATAACACCATTCAATAAGTATATAACACCATTCAATAAGTATATAACACTATTAAAGACACTACCTCCATTTCCAGAATGTGTTCTTAGTATAATGTTCATTGTATGGTTATTGTACATGGTGTTTTAAACCTGCATGCATGGTCTTTTACATCCGCATGCTAGTAGATGTTCCAGATTCCATATGTTAAAACACCATGGTGTTTTAAAACCTACATTCCAGTAGATAAAAAAACACCACGCTTTCCAGTATGTGTTTAAAACACCACGCTTTCCGGTATGTGTTTAAAACACCACGCTTTGAATCACAATACAATTAAAACACCACTGTATGAACATAGACAAAACACCATGGACTAAACATCTGATCGAAACCTATTTTTTTCTCTATATAAGTATAACAATATGGTACTCATATTAAAGATAAAAAACGCTCGTTATTATGGTGTAACTTTTTTTTAAAGTTACGTATAAAAAGTTATTGACGTTTAAAAAAGACAGAGAGAAGTTGCATGTGCATTAATGTTAGTTTTTTAATTTAAAAATGTTAAATTTACCTTTATACCCTTAATCTAGAAAATTAATATGTTTAATAGTAAACATTATTTACAATTTTGTCATTATGATCTCAACCATTAGATCAAAGATCTAATGGTGTAGATTATTTCTTACATTTCTCACAAAAAACCCCTTTTTTTACAGGAACCTCTACCTATATATATATCATAATATATTGTTTTTCACTTTTTATAATTTTCAACAAATATTGAAAATTTTCTCTAAGATTGAAATTGTAATTATTTTTTAGCATTAACTCTTTTTTTGAATATGTGATGAAGTTATTTATTTTTGCATACATGTGATATGTTTCGTTTTCATTAATTTCATAGCTTTTATATGAATTTACTCGTGCGCATGCATAATATACTATATATTTTTAACATACACATATGTAACCATTTTTAATATAATACACATATATATAAAAGACTGTACACATGTGTATAAACTAACAACTGTGTATCTTGTATAACCTGATAGTTAGCAAGACTGTACAGATGTGTATAAACTAACAGTTGTGTATCTTGTATAAACTGATAGTTAGCGAGACTGTACACATGTGTATAAACTAAAATCTGTATATCTTGTATAAACTAATACTAGCGAGACTGTACACATATGTATACGCTAACAGCTGTGTATCTTGTATATACGGAAATTAGCGAGATTTTAAGGATTTTAATTATATTGTTTAATAAATGCAATTTACAAAAGATGCAAATACCCATATGTCAATTAATTTAAAAGGAGGTTACAACATTACAATTACAATCTTGCCATTGTTTAAAAATCTTTAGATGATGTAATCCAAAGGCCCAAATTAGTTCACACAGTTCACTCTCAACCTAGTGTTCACTCTAGAACCCTACCATATATATATATAGAGGCCGGTTAACGTACAATACCTCTTATCCTACATTATGTACGCGATGCCCTCAGCCGTACGATCTTCAATCGATCAAACGCAGGCGAAACTAATTTAAATGATTAAATTAATCATTTTAATATATCTAAATCATACCAGGAAGGTTAAACATCATTGCGAGGTCATAAATCTCTGTAATTGACCGATGATAGTTCAAAATCAAACCCTAAATCAAATTCAAAAACCTGAAAATCTTCTTCCCCAACCTCCCTTCGTTCCTTTTAGTGCGATATCGATAATAAGAACTACTAATTTGGGAGTTGTAAGGGTCAAACGGAAGAAGACTGACAATGATCGACCAACAATCGAAGAAGATGAACAGTAACACACACACAGATTTTTCACATGCGATATTCAATTTTCCACATGTGATTCTACACACCCCATGCCATTACCCCATGCTAGCCATTTTTTCACATGCGATATTCAATTTTCCACATGCGATTCTACACACCCCATGCCATTTTTCACATTACCCCATGCCATTTTTTCACATGCGATATTCAATTTTCCACATGCGATTCTACACACCCCATGTCATTTTTCACATTACCCCATGCCATTTTTTCACATGCGATATTCAATTTTCCACATGCGATTCTACACACCCCATGCTATTTTTCACATTACCCCATGCTAGCCATTTTTTCACATGCGATATTCAATCTTCCACATGCGATTCTACACACCCCATGCCATTTTTCACATTACCCCTTGCCATTTTTTCACATGCGATATTCAAATCTTCCACATGCGATTTTGTCCATCTACACACCCCATGCCATTTTTCACACTACCCCATGCTAACCATTTTTTCACATGCGATATGTATTGAATTCGCACCAAATCTGCACCTGATCGAACGGCTGGGATGATCGCGTACGTATCGTACGATAAGCGCATTTGTATTTTACTCTTTACCTATATATATATATATATATATAAACGAGGTTAACAATACGAACACCCGAACTATATATATATTGTTTGGGTGTTCGTATGGTTATACGAATTTGAATTTGGAAGGAAAATATTTTTGGTAAAACGCAGGGTTGTAATATGAGAATAAGTCTAAACCATAGGTACGTGTATTGATATGAATAAAAGGGCAAAATAGTCTTTGTACCAGTCAACGTGAGCGTCCACTAACAGAAGGTTATAAAGTGTAGCGTTTTTCAAACATTGAGGCTGTAGATGACAATAAGTTCCTTAGGGGCGTCTATAGTGATTTTTGCCCCTTACCACATGGTTGTAAATTAAGGTTTACTCTAGGTTTTTATATAAACGGAATTTTACACGCTGATCAATTTAAAATAGGGAGTAATGATGATGAGATTAAAAAATTTCTGTTTAAACAATATAACAAGTTCGATAAAAAATCCTTCTACCTAATAAAAAAAATAATTGTCCACGTAACATGTTTTAAGCATGGGCGAAGCTTTTAAGGGGCGAGAGGGGGCGGTCGACCCCCGAATTTTTCGCTCAGTAGTGGAGAGTATGTAGTTTTCGTATAGAAATTTTTGGGTATATATGTTTTCGACCCACCAATTTTATAGAAATTTTTAGGTCCCATGACTTCCGCCCCCGGTCAGAAATTTCAAGTTTCGCCACTAGTTTTAAACACCCTTTTAAGTTTTAGTCAAATAAGATTTTTACAAAACTAATAATGCTTCTTACAAATAAAATTGGCAAACAGATTATTTATATTTATAATTGTGAAAATTTTCATTAAATTTATTGGGTGGAGATACAATAGGAATTTTATTTAGCTAGAAAGGCTAGGAAGTGATCTTGACCATCCATTTAGTTAATCAAGGGCTAAAATTAAATCAGGGAAATTGAAACAAAGAAAAGAGGCGCGTGAGTTTGTTTAAGGGCATTCTAGTCAATCCAAGCCAATAGTTTCTCTCTCCTCCAATTCCCCCCCCCCCCATTTTTTAAACGTTAATAACTCTTTCATACGACATTATTTTTTTTATAAAAATTGCACCAAAAAAACGAGTGTTTTTTTATCTTTAAAACGAGTATACTATTGCTATATTTTCAAAAAAAATAAAAAATTTAAAACGCAATAGAAAAACCCCCAGTTACGTAAAACGCAATAGAAAAACCCCCAGTTACGTAAAACGCAATGAAAAAAAAAACCTAAAAAATGACATTTTTTCTAAAACGCAATGCACCAAAAACACAAAGAAATGACTTATTTGTAAAACGCAATGGCCAGAAAACACAAAGAAATGTCTTATTTCTAAAACGCAATAGCCTAAAAACTCAAAAGAAAATGTACTTTCTAAAACGCAATGGACTAAAAACACATAAAAATGTGTTTTACCTAAAACGCAATGCAACAAAAACACAAACAAATGTCTTATTTCTAAAACGCAATGGCCAGAAAACACTTAAAATGTCTGTTTTCTAAAACGCAAAGGACTGAAAACACATAAAAAGTGTTTTACCTAAAACGCAATGCACCCAAAACACTTAAAATGTCTTATTTCTAAAACGCAATGGCCAGAAAACACTTAAAAATGTCTTATTTCTAAAACGCAATGCCTAGAAAACACATAAAAATGTCTTATTTCTAAAGCGCAATTGCCTAAAAACACAAAAGAAACTGTTTTCTCTAAAACACAATGAACTGAATACACATAAAAATGTGTTTACCTAAAACGCAATGAGTAAAAACACTTCAAAAATGTTTTATTTCTAAAACGCAATGACCAGAAACTGTTGTTCACAGAACCAGAAACTGTCTAAAACGCAATGACCAGAAACTGTTGTTCACAGAACCAGAAACTGTTGTTCACAGAACCAGAATCTAACTAAAACTAAAACGCAATGACCAGAACCTGTTGTTTACAGAACCAGAAACACTGTCTACGAATGCAGTTTTCCAGAGGCAATTTACAGAAAATTAATTTTTCTGATGCATTTTTATTACAGCAATTTAATCGGAAAATTTTTTTTGGGTATATATGTTTTCGACCCACCAATTTTATAGAAATTTTTAGGTCCCATGACTTCCGCCCCCGGTCGGAAATCTCAAGTTTCGCCACTAGTTTTAAACACCCTTTTAAGTTTTAGTCAAATAAGATTTTTACGAAACTAATAATGCTTCTTACAAATAAAATTGGCAAACAGATTATTTATATTTATAATTGTGAAAATTTTCATTAAATTTATTGGGTGGAGATACAATAGGAAGTTTATTTGGCTAGGAAGGCTAGGAAGTGATCTTGACCATCCATTTAGTTAATCAAAGGCTAAAATTAAATCAGGGAAATTGAAAGAAAGAAAGAAAAGAGGCGCGTGAGTTTGTTTAGGGGCATTCTAGTCAATCCAAGCCAATAGTTTCTCTCTCCTCCAATTCCCCCCATTTTTTAAACGTTAATAACTCTTTCATACGACATTATTTTTTTATAAAAATTGCACCAAAAAAACGAGCGTTTTTTTATCTTTAAAATGAGTATACTATTTCTATATTTTCAAAAAAAATAAAAAATTTAAAACCCAGTTTCGTAAAACACAATAGAAAAACCCCCAGTTACGTAAAACGCAATGAAAAAAAACCTAAAAATGACATTTTTCTAAAACGCAATACACCAAAAACACAAAGAAATGACTTATTTGTAAAACGCAATGGCCAGAAAACACAAAGAAATGTCTTATTTCTAAAACGCAATAGCCTAAAAACTCAAAAGAAAATGTACTTTCTAAAACGCAATGGACTAAAAACACATAAAAATGTGTTTTACCTAAAACGCAATGCAACAAAAACACAAACAAATGTCTTATTTCTAAAACGCAATGGCCAGAAAACACTTAAAATGTCTGTTTTCTAAAACGCAATGGACTGAAAACACATAAAAAAGTGTTTTACCTAAAACGCAATGCACCCAAAACACTTAAAATGTCTTATTTCTAAAACGCAATGGCCAGAAAACACTTAAAAATGTCTTATTTCTAAAACGCAATGCCTAGAAAACACATAAAAATGTCTTATTTCTAAAGCGCAATTGCCTAAAAACACAAAAGAAACTGTTTTCTCTAAAACACAATGAACTGAATACACATAAAAATGTGTTTACCTAAAACGCAATGAGTAAAAACACTTCAAAAATGTTTTATTTCTAAAACGCAATGACCAGAAACTGTTGTTCACAGAACCAGAAACTGTCTAAAACGCAATGACTAGAAACTGTTGTTCACAGAACCAGAAACTGTTGTTCACAGAACCAGAATCTAACTAAAACTAAAACGCAATGACCAGAACCTGTTGTTTACAGAACCAGAAACACTGTCTACGAATGCAGTTTTCAAGAGGCAATTTACAGAAAATTAATTTTTCTGATGCATTTTTATTACAGCAATTTAATCGGAATTTTTTTTTTGGGTATATATGTTTTCGATCCACCAATTTTATAGAATTTTTTAGGTCCCGTGACTTCCGCCCCCGGTCGGAAATCTCAAGTTTCGCCACTAGTTTTAAACACCCTTTTAAGTTTTAGTCAAATAAGATTTTTACGAAACTAATAATGCTTCTTATAAATAAAATTGGCAAACACATTATTTGTATTTATAATTGTGAAAATTTTCATTAAATTTATTGGGTGGAGATACAATAGGAAGTTTATTTGGCTAGGAAGGCTAGGAAGTGATCTTGACCATCCATTTAGTTAATCAAGGGCTAAAATTAAATCAGGGAAATTGAAAGAAAGAAAGAAAAGAGGCGCGTGAGTTTGTTTAGGGGCATTCTAGTCAATCCAAGCCAATAGTTTCTCTCTCCTCCAATTCCCCCCCATTTTTTAAACGTTAATAACTCTTTCATACGACATTATTTTTTATAAAAATTGCACCAATAAAACGAGTGTTTTTTATCTTTAAAACGAGTATACTATTGCTATATTTTCAAAAAAAATAAAAAATTTAAAACCCAGTTTCGTAAAACGCAATAGAAAAACCCCCAGTTACGTAAAACGCAATGAAAAAAAAAACCTAAAAAATCACATTTTTCTAAAACGCAATACACCAAAAACACAAAGAAATGACTTATTTGTAAAACGCAATGGCCAGAAAACACAAAGAAATGTCTTATTTCTAAAACGCAATAGCCTAAAAACTCAAAAGAAAATATACTTTCTAAAACGCAATGGACTAAAAACACATAAAAATGTGTTTTACCTAAAACGCAATGCAACAAAAACACAAACAAATGTCTTATTTCTAAAACACAATGGCCATAAAACACTTAAAATGTCTGTTTTCTAAAACGCACTAGACTGAAAACACATAAAAAAATGTTTTACCTAAAACGCAATACACCCAAAACACTTAAAATGTCTTATTTCTAAAACGCAATGGCCAGAAAACACTTAAAAATGTCTTATTTCCAAAACGCAATGCCTAGAAAACACATAAAAATGTCTTATTTCTAAAGCGCAATTGCCTAAAAACACAAAAGAAACTGTTTTCTCTAAAACACAATGAACTGAATACACATAAAAATGTGTTTACCTAAAACGCAATGAGTAAAAACACTTCAAAAATGTTTTATTTCTAAAACGCAATGACCAGAAACTGTTGTTCACAGAACCAGAAACTGTCTAAAACGCAATGACCAGAAACTGTTGTTCACAGAACCAGAAACTGTTGTTCACAGAACCAGAATCTAACTAAAACTAAAACGCAATAACCAGAACCTGTTGTTTACAGAACCAGAAACACTGTCTACGAATGCAGTTTTCCAGAGGCAATTTACAGAAAATTAATTTTTCTGATGCATTTTTATTACAGCAATTTAATCGGAATTTTTTTTTTGGGTATATACGTTTTCGACCCACCAATTTTATAGAAATTTTTAGGTCCCGTGACTTCCGCCCCCGGTCGGAATTCTCAAGTTTCGCCACTAGTTTTAAACACCCTTTTAAGTTTTAGTCAAATAAGATTTTTACGAAACTAATAATGCTTCTTACAAATAAACTTGGCAAACAGATTATTTATATTTATAATTGTGAAAATTTTCATTAAATTTATTGGGTGGAGATACAATAGGAAGTTTATTTGGCTAGGAAGGCTAGGAAGTGATCTTGACCAACCATTTAGTTAATCAAGGGCTAAAATTAAATCAGGGAAATTGAAAGAAAGAAAAGAGGCGCGTGAGTTTGTTTAGGGGCATTCTAGTCAATCCAAGCCAATAGTTTCTCTCTCCTCCAATTCCCCCCCCCCCATTTTTTAAACGTTAATAACTCTTTCATACGACATTATTTTTTTTATAAAAACTGCACCAAAAAAACGAGCGTTTTTTTATCTTTAAAACGAGTATACTATTGCTATATTTAAAAAAAAAATAAAACCCAGTTGCGTAAAACGCAATAGAAAAACCCCAAGTTACGTAAAACGCAATGAAAAAAAAACCTAAAAAATGACATTTTTCTAAAACGCAATGCACAAAAAACACAAAGAAATGACTTATTTGTAAAACGCAATGGCCAGAAAACACAAAGAAATGTCTTATTTCTAAAACGCAATAGCCTAAAAACTCAAAAGAAAATGTACTTTCTAAAACGCAATGGACTAAAAACACATAAAAATGTGTTTTACCTAAAACGCAATGCAACAAAAACACAAACAAATGTCTTATTTCTAAAACGCAATGGCCAGAAAACACTTAAAATGTCTGTTTTCTAAAACGCGATGGACTGAAAACACATAAAAAGTGTTTTATCTAAAACGCAATGCACCCAAAACACTTAAAATGTCTTATTTCTAAAACGCAATGGCCAGAAAACACTTAAAAATGTCTTATTTAAAAAACGCAATGCCTAGAAAACACATAAAAATGTCTTATTTCTAAAACGCAATTGCCTAAAAACAAAAAAGAAACTGTTTTCTCTAAAACGCAATGAACTGAATACACATAAAAATGTGTTTACCTAAAACGCAATGTGTAAAAACACTTCAAAAATGTTTTATTTCTAAAACGCAATGACAAGAAACTGTTGTTCACAGAACCAGAAACTGTTTTTCACAGAACCAGAATCTAACTAAAACTAAAACGCAATGACCAGAACCTGTTGTTTACAGAACCAGAAACACTGTCTACGAATGCAGTTTTCCAGAGGCAATTTACAGAAAATTATTTTTTCTGATGCATTTTTATTACAGCAATTTAATCGAAATTTTTTTTTGTGTATATATGTTTTCGACCCACCAATTTTATAGAAATTTCTGGTCCCGTGACTTCCGCCCCCGGTCGGAAATCTCAAGTTTCGCCACTAGTTTTAAACACCCTTTTAAGTTTTAGTCAAATAAGATTTTTACGAAACTAATAATGCTTCTTACAAATAAAATTGGCAAACAGATTATTTATATTTATAATTGTGAAAATTTTCATTAAATTTATTGGGTGGAGATACAATAGGAAGTTTATTTGGCTAGGAAGGCTAGGAAGTGATCTTGACCATCTATTTAGTTAATCAAGGGCTAAAATTAAATCAGGGAAATTGAAAGAAAGAAAAGAGGCGCGTGAGTTTGTTTAGGGGCATTCTAGTCAATCCAAGCCAATAGTTTCTCTCTCCTCCAATTCCCTCCCCCCCCCCATTTTTTAAACGTTAATAACTCTTTCATACGACATTATTTTTTTATAAAAATTGCACAAAAAACGAGCGTTTTTTTATCTTTAAAACGAGTATACTGTTGCTATATTCAAAAAAAAAATTTAAAACCCAGTTGCGTAAAACGCAATAGAAAAACCCCCAGTTACGTAAAACGCAATGAAAAAAAACCTAAAAAATGACATTTTTCTAAAACGCAATGCACCAAAAACACAAAGAAATGACTTATTTGTAAAACGCAATGGCCAGAAAACACAAAGAAATGTCTTATTTCTAAAACGCAATAGCCTAAAAACTCAAAAGAAAATGTACTTTCTAAAACGCAATGGACTAAAAACACATAAAAATGTGTTTTACCTAAAACGCAATGCAACAAAAACACAAACAAATGTCTTATTTTTAAAACGCAATGGCCAGAAAACACTTAAAATGTCTGTTTTCTAAAACGCAATGGACTGAAAACACATAAAAAGTGTTTTACCTAAAACGCAATGCACCCAAAACACTTAAAATATCTTAGTTCTAAAACGCAATGGCCAGAAAACACTTAAAAATGTCTTATTTCTAAAACGCAATGCCTAGAAAACACATAAAAATGTATTATTTCTAAAACGCAATTGCCTAAAAACACAAAAGAAACTGTTTTCTCTAAAACGCAATGAACTGAATACACATAAAAATGTGTTTACCTAAAACGCAATGAGTAAAAACACTTCAAAAATGTTTTATTTCTAAAACGCAATGACCAGAAACTGTTGTTCACAGAACCAGAAACTGTCTAAAACGCAATGACCAGAAACTGTTGTTCACAGAACCAAAAACTGTTGTTCACAGAACCAGAATCTAACTAAAACTAAAACGCAATGACCAGAACCTGTTGTTTACAGAACTAGAAACACTGTCTACGAATGCAGTTTTCCAGAGGCAATTTACAGAAAATAAACTTCCTATTTGATCTTTTCCCATATATTCTATTGATAATAAATCATTTACAAATTTTACTTTCATTAAATTTATTGGCTTTTTTCCATTTTCTTTTTCATTATTATCGAAAATAAACATAATTTAAAAATCAACTATTACCTATAAAAGTGAAAACCAATTTAACATGAAAATTCTTACATTTTTTAATTTACACTAGGTTTAAAGAAGTTGTCACACCCCCAAAATACCACATGCGGTACCCCGCTAGGCGTGTGACATACCAATAACGAGCCACTAATCATGTTGAACTCATCACAAGTTTAAAAATGAAATTGCCAATTATTAATGAAATGTACCAACAATAAGTTTCATGAAATCCAACAAGTTCAGCGGAAGCAATAACTAAATCAAGTTTAAATGTTTCAAAGCAAGTATGTAATGTCAACAATCACATCATGAGTATCCAATCATCTCGACACATGACCACTCCAACTACTCAAGACAACAAGTTTCAATCCAAGACATCTAACGACATGCGAGCATGCAACAAGTGTATCAGACAAAGCTGGCGAGTTCACAGTTTTACGAAAACGTTAATTACCAAGTGTTTAATCCAGTTTGTTAACAAATCCTAAAGTAATGTTGATAATATCTCGATACTGAACAAGACGGCTCCTGATGTATGTTTTGCCCGTTCCCCAGTGCTCCTATCAAAACACTGGGCATGACTGGGTCATTAGTTCACATCCGTCCTCTCCGGTACAGGGTGAGGATGCCAAACCTAAGTAGCGCTGCCAACTAATACCCCGTTACCTCTCCGGTAACAAAAAGATGGGACTTAAGAGTGATAGGGTGAGAGTATTATCCAACATCCCAGTTTTTACCCGAAAGACTTATCCCTCCCCGGGATATCCATTGACTGTCCATACCACCGGGACGCATGCTCAAGAGTAGTGAACTCACCTTTGTTTGCTCGGTAGATTACGTTACGTGTTCCAAGTTGATCAATTAGTCCCTATTGTGGTTACCACTAACAGTTAGAATCTCATTCTATCAAACCACGCATGTAACAAATTGCATATAGTGTATCAGTTATCACATAGTCACAAAATAAACATTCGAGTCACATACATTTCAAATAATCCATTCGCGTCTCACATTAATACTTAGCAACTTAATACATTAACCCAATAAGCTGTGCGGCTCGGGGTTTAACCCGCAGCCCAGATGGCCCTTAGGCCCACCTGATGGTGCGGCCCGACTTGTGACTGACCCAATGTATCTGGCCCATTAATTCTATTTGTCAGCCCAAAGGTTTTTGTGTTATATGATTGCATGTTCAATCCAGTGTAAGTGCAGCCCAACAAGGATCTGCGGTTTATGAGTGGTCCGACCCAACCATGTTATCCATCCCAAGTCATTGCACAAACATGTATAGGTATACGACTGCCATTCTAGTGTGAAGTGTTCCCTTGTGCAATGCATACATTTGGCCACTATACCTCCCTAAATCATATGGATTCGGACTATGAATGATCATTACAGTAACACTTATCACAACATATTCAATCATGCTAATGCAACTCTCTTACCAAAACACAATCTCATGCCCAAACGTTATGTTTAGCATCAAGCTCCAATAAATCGAATCATATAACTCACATTCAATGATATCATCTAACAGTCTTAATCGTGCATTCAACACATGGCATCACCAATATTTCAATTACAACCCGGTTAATAAACTACCACTCCCTACGTACATACCATGTTAACCAAATAATACCCTTCCTTCATTCAATTCACGTCGACTCGTATATTGACTAACCCTAAATCATATCATATCAATATCTAACACCTACTCCTGATCGATCATTACGAGTTCGGTTTAAGTTCAGGTACTCATCAATATCACTATTATCATGCAAACTAAAACTATAATTTACAATAATCCACATAACTACAACACCCTAATCATCACATAAAAACCACCTGTCATCATACCAAGGCTTGAGCCAAAACCTAAGCCTTTATTCAACAAAGACACACCACGTAAACATACATACAAATCGATGACACTTTGCATGCAACCAATCATAGCTAAACAAGATTAAAATCCTTAATATTATACTTACCAGAATATTCAATTCGGAGGGGAGGGGAAGGCTGATCGTCGAATAGAATAGGGTAGGGTGCACTACGGTTTCTTTTGTTAATCTCCTATGCTACTTAATTCTAATCATATCCTAATATACAAATAACAAACTCATAACAGTGGGCCGAAGAGTAGCTTGAGTGTGGGCCGAATTGATTTGGAGTTTAAAAGGGGATGTGTGTGCGTGACCTATCACCTGTGCGACCCAAGCACAACCATAATACTCAACGAGTGGTGTGCGGCCCAAGTATGCATGCGTCCTAAGAGTAGCTCGACCACACACTCCACATACACAAGCACGTTTATACTTGACAAGTTTAATGTAACAGAATGTGTAACGGTTTAACATAGCAAGAACGTTTAACACATTGGAGAGGGATATTGAGAAGTTAAGATCACAAGGTTGAGCAACACTAACCTTGAAAGTTCGGTTTGTCACAGAAGTTCTCCGCGTTGCGGTGAATTTCTTTTGTTATTTAGTCTGTGTTTACATGTGTTTTGAAATCACTACGAGCGTGTTGCGAACGAAACTGCTGACAAAAATAAAAAGAAAATGTAGAAAAAAACACTAAAAGATAACCGAAAGAAAAATCAACCAAAAAAGTTGTGTGGTAACGATGTTGTTCGTATGAAACCCGTGGTCAGAGATGAGCAAATTGTTCTGGGTACCGGTACCAAATTTGCCGAACTGAAAGATCTTAAGTACCAATTTGGTACCGACTTTTGGCGTTCCTGGTACCGGTTCACTACCGTTTTTTACCTTCATATACCGGCACCGTAACCGGTATTTTCGGTATCAGTACCGATTCTGTATCGGTTGGCACCGAGCTCGTCCCTACCTCTGAAACTAAAAAAAGAAAAATTAAAAGTTGAAGAAAATCAACAAAAAAAAGTTGTACGATACCATTGTTCGTACGGTAACCGTGATCAAGGATGAGCAAATGGTACCGGGTAGCAGCACTGAATTTCCCGAACCAAAAGATTTCCTATATCAATTTGGCACCAACTTTTAGCGTTTTCTGTATTAGTGCCGGTTTTTACCTTCATGTACTGATACCGAACAGGACCGTACCGGTATTTTCGATACCAGTACTGGTTCGATACCGGTTGACACCAAACTTAAAAAGTAAAGAAAATAACTATTATTATAGTATTAAAATAATAAAACTATTAAAAAGGCTATATATTATTATAATATTAAAATCACTATTCATTTTAATTCGTTTAGTAATATATAGTAATAATTACATAACACATTAAAAAAGGTTAGAACTTTATATTTTAATATTAATTTTTTGATATACATGCCTAATATATGTTGCTAGTTAAAATCAGTTCAAATTATTAACCATTGTTCATAGTTAATGTTTAGGATGAAATTTTCCTAAATTTCCTAATTTAATAAGTAATAATTTTTTTTCTAAACAATAAAACTTCCAATAATAACATGTTACTAAAACTAAATTATGAGTGCTTAAAACATATTGAGACGAGTGCTCAACCATTCCATGTAATAATTATTTTTATTTATTAGGTAGAAGATTTAAATTGACCATCGTAAGTTTTTAAAATCGTCTATAAACAAGAACTACATTATGCGAATAATTCGATTTCTTTTGTGGTTAAAGTTCGATCAAATCATCAAATCGTTAGGCCGATAATCTATCTATACTATATAATAAAAGAAACCAACTTTAGGACACATGTCACTCATTGAAGGCGTCTACATTTTAATTTCCTGCATTTTCATACTTATCTTATATCAATTAATTAAATAATAAATAATCAATTAATATTAAATCTTATCTTACTTTGAATGTCGGATACCAATGGGGTGGTGGTCTATTGGCAAAGGTAAAACCTTTAAAAACACCTAGGTTGGGAAGGAGAATGTCTTGGGTTCAAGTCTCACAGACGACATGGGATTAAAGAAATTAGCCGTTAAAAAAAAAAAAAACTTTGAATGTCGGATAGAATCATTCTATTTAATCTAATAATATATTATCTTCAAATTTAAATTATAAATTAAAGATTTTTTAATAGCACAAAACAATAATCTTAAACTTAAAAACAATAATACGCTCATATAAAAAATTTAAAGTACAAACAAAATATATAAAATAACTTATTAGACATTAGATTAAACTTTAAAAAACACTAATTAGGAAGAGAAGCTTATAATATAATTATGTTTTAGATTTTCCAAATTGGGGTTCTAATCAATTCGAATTAAACTTAACCAAGTTTATGACTTGATTCGAATTAAACATAACCAAATTTATGATTTTTTAAACGAATTCAATAGCATATTATTTACTATACAAAATTACATTTATTTAACCCGTGTAATACATGGTGTTTTTAAAGATATAACTTTTTTTATTATTTAGTATATATTCGCCCCGCTTGCGGTATGCGCATATAATGTATAGATGTGTGGACGCTCGGAGGGCAAAAGTGTAATTGCACTAATTTTAACATTATTTTACTAAGTTCGTGAAAATAACGTTATAAGCGGAGGACGGTTAATCATGCATCATCATCATGTGGTGGCGTTGATAGTAGAAAGACAAAAGGGACGATGCACTAATCGGTCTTTGTCCCGATTGTTGAGTGTTATGTGCCTTATATCCAAGGCTTGATGCAAAACTACTATCGAGCTGGGGCTCTCACTGAAAGCATGTGACAACCCTCGTAATTACTTGTATCCGTACGATTTATTTAATGATAATTAAAGTGCTTAGTGACTGTGTTGAATTACTTAACTGTTTCCTGATTACTGTGTCATACTTACATGTGCTTGTTAACATGCTAGTCATGTGCAGAAAATTTACTAAAAGGTCCTGAATGTTTTCCTATGTGTTAGGAATTAAAAGTGTTACAAAAATATATATATAAGACACTTTACGGAACAATTAAACACATTAACGGAACGGTACTTAACCGAACAACCGGACATGACCCGGGACACTAAATTTTTGTCAAACACATTGTGTTATTATTTTTGACTAGTCGTGGTCCCCGTTTACCATAACACCCACCACAAATAAACTAACTAAAAAGTAGAAGTCCATACTTGTTATCTAACTAACCATTTCCTTTTAGTTCCAAAAATTTACCCTTAACCCCCCCCCCCCCCCCCTTTGGACCGATTTTTGGTCCCCATGTGGACCCACACAATCACCACCTCCATGCCTCCTATCTTCTACTTGATTTGATCTTATTTTTATAATAGATGTTGCTTGTAACCTAGTATATCTTTGTAAGACTCTACATAGACTACATTTGACTATATCGATCTACAATTGTTGAACTTATAATTTTGATTGTCTAACACCATCCAGTGTGGGGCATAAAGAGGGGGAGGAGAAGCTCCTCCACCCCACACCACCAACATCGCCCCGTGTGTGG
This sequence comes from Helianthus tuberosus, assembly GCA_030545235.1. Taxonomy (NCBI): domain Eukaryota; kingdom Viridiplantae; phylum Streptophyta; class Magnoliopsida; order Asterales; family Asteraceae; genus Helianthus; species Helianthus tuberosus. The sequence continues at coordinate 141,042,928 of CM060430.1, read as the reverse complement.
CGTGGTCCAGCATTTGCCCCATGGGGCTTGGAGATTCTCACGGGCGTGGGCGGGATTTGGGTATGGATGTGGTAGATGGTGATTGGTGGTTGTGTAGATAGATATGATTGATTGGTACAATAACGAAAAATAATAATAAACCAAAAATTGCCCCCTTCACCTTCTCAACCACCCTATGGTTTTTGGGGTTGAAGGGCAAAACTCCTGCTAACGTGACAGACACATGACACTCCACGCTTCCTTCACCTTTACAACCACACCGAATAAGCCAAATTTCTTAAATAATTTTAGTATGTTTGGTATCTTTAATTAGAGTAAATTGCCACAATAGTCTATGAGGTTTAGGTCTGTTTGCAGTTTCATCTAAAATAACTTTTTTGTGCCAAATAGCCCTTCACCTTTGCCTTTTTTTTTTTTTTTTTTTTTTCCATTTTCAGCCAAATCACTTAGTTTACTTTTTCTGTTAAGTTTAAGGATATTTGGATGAAACTAGTAAATATAAAACCTCAAGGACGATTTTGGCAATTTACTTAAATTCTTTTTAATTTCTTTTATTTAATTATTTTAGTCACATATATATAAAACAGAATATACATACAATTCTTATGAAAAAATTAATAGTTATGTCACATAATTTTTATGAAATTTTATCTAACTACTAACTCAATTATTTTTTCTATTAAGGTGAAGGATCTTTTAAATTTTATAAAGTAAGACAAAAATTAATTTTCATTTTTTATATACACCAGTTTTATAAAGATAAAATTTAATTCAATCTCTAAATTTTATAAAACTAAAATGCTAGTGACCTTATAGAAAAATGTCAAATAAACAAATCTTATCATATGTACAAAGTTTGTAATTCATCTTCTACTCTTTTAAATTCGCTCCTAATAGAAAACAGAAGCCACTGCCCCCCCCCCCCCCCAATCAAACAACGTATCGTTACCAAACCTTAAAATTACCTACCAAATAGTAAGTATAATGCCATGAACCAAAAGTTTCTTTACTTAAACCACTCGGAATAAATATTAGTTAGTTACTCTCATAATCTTAATTAGATAAATATTTTATTTCTGCCAACATATTTCTTAGATGCTCAACACATTTAAAAATATGCAACGTTTTACAATTTTTTTCTATCTCTACACTTGATTAAATACTAAAAGTTGTAATGGATTGTTATGTGCTACACACCATTGATATTTATTTTATATATTGTTTTTTCTTTATAAAACTGATCTATATAAAAAAACTTGATATTAATTTCTGTCTTAATTTATAAAATTTAGAATAAACTGCCATTTTGATCCCTGTGGTTTGGCCAGTTTTGCCATTTTAGTCCAAATCTCAAACTTATTACATCTGGGTCCCTGTGGTTTGCATTTTGTTGCCATTTTAGTCCAAAACTCAAAATCCCTCATTTTTGACTGTTTGAACTCCCCTTTTTTGTCTTTATCTGCAGGGTAGTTTGGTCATTTAATGTTCATTAAATCAATTTATTTATTAAAAAACCCACATAAGGTGGATTTAGAACATTAAATGACTGTTATACATCGGAGCACCATAAGTTCCGGTTACAGGCACCTGTCGGCATATTAACAAACAAAAAAAACTTCAGTTTAACCATCACAATGGTTATAAAAATTGCCTAACAATAACAGATACAATCAAATGCTAATGGATTCTTGATTCCTGCTTAGAAATACATAAAATTGGGGCATAAAACGAATGCATCTAAATCAGAACAACACGACAACTTATCCAACAATGGCAAAGAACTTACATCGAAGATAAGCTCCGTATCAAACGAATGCAGATCTAACAAGCCAGGACTAAATCCATTGTTGTCATCACCGCCACCGTGCTTCTGTCGCGGTGGCGTCAACGCCTCAGCAAACAAATCACTCCCACCGCTCAACGACCTTTGCACACCAACATTCCTACTACTATTATCATACATTCTAGCACCTTGATAACCAAAGGCCTACAATCCAAATCAATCACAAATCAAATTCATAACCCTAACCTACAACAACAAACAACCAGATCTAAACAATATTCGAACAACTAAACAATTCAAACAACAAATAAACATTAAAAAACTGGAAAATTTACTAACAGAAGAAGCGTTGGAAGACGGTTGTAGCCACCGGCCGTTAGCCGACGAAGATGTGGCTTCCAAAAAGTTATCGGAGTATTGCCGCTGGTGATGAACTCCAGATGCACCGGATCTTTGACTTTGACCGTGTCTACCTACCGCATTCATCCTGTGTTTATTCAAACCCTAGATTTTGCGTTGAATGTTTCTCTCTCTAGAAACACAGTTGTTTAAATTCTTTGCAGACAATGAGAGGTTCTCTATCTCTCTAGAATAACATGAGAGATATTTATTAATTCATTTATTAATAAATAAATTGATTTAATGAACATTAAATGACCAAACTACCCCTGCAGATAAAGACAAAAAAGGGGAGTTCAAACAGTAAAAAATGAGGGATTTTGAGTTTTGGACTAAAATGACAAAAAAATGCAAACCACAGGGACCCAGATGTAATAAGTTTGAGATTTGGACTAAAATGGCAAAACTGGCCAAACCACAGGGACCAAAATGCCAGTTTACTCTAAAATTTAAAATATCCTTTACCTTAACAGAAAAAATACACTGAGTTAGTGGTTTGGAAGAAAATTTATAAAATTATGTGACAAAACTATTAATTTTTTTTTTACAAAAACTGCATGTATATTATGTTTTATATACATGTGACAAAACTAATTAAATTAAAGAATTTAAAAAGAGTTTGAGTAAATTGTCAAAATCGTCCCTTAGCTTTTACATTTGTCAGTTTCATCCAAATATCCTTCAACTTAACATAAAAAGTAAGCTAAGTTAGTGGTTTGGATGAAAATGACAAAAATTATCAAAGGTGAAGGGCTGTTTGGCACAAAAAAAAATCATTTTGGATGAAACTGGCAAACATGACTAAACCTCGAGGACGATTTTGGTAATTTACACTTTTAATTATTTTGGCTTTTAATTTCTCTAGACGTAACGGTGACGTAATTTAATTATCAATTATAGACATTCGAATCATAATAAAATATGTGTACGATTATATATAAACCCACACATTAGTCATTACGTGTACGCCCGTATTTGAAAGCATTTGGATAATTGTGACATTTCAACCATCCGATATTAAAGTCGAGAACAAAGGAATAATTCTATCCGGATTTTAGTTTAAGAAAGGAACTATAAAAATATATACATTATGTATATCCGGATTTTAGTTTAAGAAAGGAACTATAAAAAAATAAGGGTAAGATCAAATAAAAAGTTGATTTTGCCTAAGTAGGATGAGAAGTAATCTTAACCATTCATTTTTCAAATCAATGGTTAAGATGAAAGTGTAGGAGAAAAGATGAGTGCAATGGTATCTTGGGAAAATCCTATTTATGGACTTTCTCTCTCCACATACAAGTCACATACATATTTCACCCCTATTTTTTAAACGTTCATAACTTTTTTATACGACATTATTTTTTCATAAAAATTTCACCATAAAATCGAGCGTCTTTTTATCTTTAATTTGAGTACCATATTGCTATAGAAAATATGAAAACTAAAAAAACCCACTAAAATATGTTGTATTTCTATGTTGTATAACATTTTTTTGTACTGGATTTTTGTACTATATTTTTGTGCTAAATTTTTTGTGCTGGATTTTTTTATCTTAAATTTTTTTTTCTCAATTTTTTGTGCTAGATTTTTTTACTACATTTTTTTGCTGAATTTTTTCGTGCTATATTTTTTTGTACTAGATTTTTTTGTGCTATATTTTTTTGTACTACTTTTTTTGTGCTATATTTTTTTGTACTAGATTTTTTGTGCTAGATTTTTTTTTACTAGATTTATTTTGTTGTATTTTTAAAAAACAAAAGGGTGCCACATGTCATTTTCACTCCTATTTATAAGGACCAAAATGCCCTTCATTCCTACTTATTAGGAGTGCCACATGTCATCATCACAATCCTTCTTAGGCTACTTAGGCAAAATTCACTTTTTAGTGGATCCTTCCCCTAAAAATATATACATTATGTATTAACAAATTTTGTGATATTTTTATACAACTTTTAGTTTGTTATTTTTTTATATAAACTGATTACCTACTTATAGTTTATAATTATATTATTGTTTGCTAACAATAATCATCTGAACAGAATCGTCATTAACGATTGTGACGACAATAAAACTGTTCACTACCTCATTCTTTTGTTCTTATGTGAGCATTCATGGTTTCTAACTAATATGATAATGCAAGTGGTATACATATAGTATTGATGGAAATCTTCTTTAAATATGCATTTGAAATATGATGATATTGTGTTAATGTCATGTCTTTAGAACTGAGAATATATTCATTAAAGATGAATTGAGTTCTTAAGATTATCTTTAGAGCAAAATGAACAATTATTACGAATTGGTGCAAGAATCTAAATGTATGTATAAGTTTTAACGTTCTTTAGAAACCATATCCAAGTTGATATTATCTTGTGAAATTCAATATATATAAATAGGTTAGAAACCCTTATGAGGCGTGGGGCATGGGGGCAGGGTGAGCTGCCTAGCCAGGATTGGACATTCATTTTTAACCGTTAGCCATAGCCGTTTGGTATGACGGTTTAATGGTAAAAGTCAATTTTTTTTTCAAAAAACCTTACAAATTTTTACCTATAAATACCCCCCCCCCCCCACTCCCTCATTTTTTTACAAAATTCTTCAACCAATCTCACACCAAAATTTCAATTTTTTCCAACCAAACAACAAAACCGAAAATGGTGAACTGGACGGAGGATATCGCGCTGGTCACTTCAATCGGCGACGCACAACATATGTTGCAACGCGGTCAAACTATTTAAAAAAAAAGTCAGCCAACATGGCTGCCCAAAGCTGCTAACTCACGCCGCTTCCACACCCCACTTTATTTGGGGTGGTCCGGTGACCCCCTCTATCGCCACGTGTAAAGCAAAGCCTCCAACCCAAGCCCCCAATTATAATTATAAAGAATGATGGTAAAATAAGGAAATCGATTACTTTGTTTTTTACAAAGTCAAATCACTCTTATAAAATCAATAGCAATACTTTTTCTTCAATTTTTTCGATGGTGAAGAACCCGATTTTTAAGTAATTCGTTGGTGAGAAAAAATAACATGAACATGGGGAACATTAAAAATGATTAACTCAATCTATAAATTTGAGTTACCTTTACAATCTCATTACTGTTACCTTTTACATTGATTACCAATGTAGGATTCATAACAATTACAAAAGACATGTATTTATAGTGATTGAATTAAGGTACATAACTTGTTTCCTAAGGTTGCAATTTGGGCCTAAGATGAGTCGGACCAGGGGCGGATGTAGCTTGAGAATAGGGGGAGCCCCCGCTACCTCTTGACGCTCTGGCGATAGTGTAAATTTTGGAAAAAAAATTGATATTTTTTTTTTCGATTTCGCTGCCCCTATAGATTTTTTTTTTCTGAAACATTGCCCCTTGACATTATTCTAACTTTGTTTCAGGGGGTTGCCCATGGATGACTTTCAAGGGACGACTCTCCTTGACACTATGTCATCGATCATGTATTCATTTGAGATCTCTAACATGTTGTTGACAACATGGCCGTCTCCGAAATGTTGGTTCGGTTCTGTTCAAACATGAAGGAAAACATGAAAACATACATGTTACAGCATTCAATGCAGTGGAGAATCCAGTCAGAGAAGATGACATCGAGTTCGACATAATTGTCACTGTGATCTGGTTCCTCCTTAGGGTGCTAACTGATGATGGGGACTAAGAAAACCGACAAGGGAATCGGTATAAGAGAGGAGGTCGATGATGATGATGTTATGCTTATGGGTTTTGTGTCTAATTGTGTAACCCCTCAACCTCTGCATAAGACTCCTTTATATAAGCACCCATGAGGAAACCTAATTAGTTAATAAGGGTAATATGGTCCATCAACAATTACCAACTAATTATTTAATAGGTTATTATATATTTTGACCTATATTATGTAAATGATTATAATGACTATAGATTAAATATTAAACATAATATATTTAATCTTACATTCTCCCACTTAGCCGAGTTATCATTTACCATGAGTATTAGATAAGCCTGATCAGGAGTTAACACTCATTTTAGCCTTAAACAAGTACTATAGCAGAGAAATACAGCCGTTGAATCATTATGCGACTCAGGACCCCCATTAGTCATACTATAGCCTTAATTTAAAACCTAATCGTTATGATCAAAATACGCGTAAGCCCTTTGTTTGATTTGTAACTTTATTTGTCTATATGCCATTATACCGGTTGAACATATTCTAAGAGACATACAAAATCAAACTGAGGAAATTTCATTAATCATAAAACATAAGCTAGTACAATATGCTTAAATAAGGTCTTTACTAAATCCCATATTCCGAACATGTTCTTCGTAAACCTTAGGAGGGAGACCTTTAGTCATCGGATCCGCAAGCATATCTTTAGTACTAATATACTCGATACAAAGATTATTTTCCTCAACTCGTTCACGTACGAACAGATATTTTGTATCGAGATATAAACCAGCTCCAGTCGAACTGTTACTGTTTGAGAAACTAACGGCAGCTGAATTATCACAATAAAGCTTCAATGGTCTAGAAATGGAATTAACGATTTTGAGTCCAGCGATCAGATTTCTAAGCAACATTCCATGACAGGTTGCGTTATAAACAGCAATGTACTCTGCCATCATTGTGGAAGTTGTGGTCAACTGTTGTTTATGACTCTTCCATGAGATAGGGCCGCCTGCTAACATAAAGATATAACCCAAAGTGGATTTCTTGTCATCTTTGCATTTGGCAAAGTCAGAATCAGAATAGCCCACCACTTCTAAATGATCACTTCTTCTATAAGTCAGTTTATAGCCTTTCGTCCCTTGCAGATATCGAAGTACCTTCTTAGCTGCTTTCCAGTGATCTAGGCCAGGATTAGTCTGATAACGGCCTAGCATTCCAGCAATATAAACGATATCTGGGCGAGTACAGACTTGAGCATACATCAGGCTCCCGACTACTGACGCATAAGGTATCTCGCTCATTTGCTCCTTCTCAACCTCTGTCGTCGGACACTGGAATGAACCGAAAACATCTCCCTTAACTACTGGAGCGACTGAGGGTTTGCACTGTTGCATGTTGTAACGTGTAAGGACACGATCTATGTAAGCCTTTTGGGACAATCCTAAGATCACTTTGTGTCTATCTCGGTGAATTTCGATGCCAATGACGTAAGAAGCATCTCCAAGATCCTTCATGTCGAAGTTATGCGAAAGTAACCGCTTCGACTCATGCAACATGTCTAAACTATTACTTGCCAATAGAATATCATCTACGTAAAGGACAAGTATAGTAAAGTTGCTCCCACTCATCTTGAGGTAGGTGCATTGATCCACTTGATTCTTCATAAAACCTTGTTTCTTCATGACTTCGTCAAACTTGAGGTACCATTGACGTGATGCTTGTTTTAACCCGTAAATGGATTTCTTCAGCTTACAGACTAGATGCTCCTGACCTTCAGGTTTAAAGCCTTCAGGTTGTTTCATGTAAACATCTTCGTCCAAGTCTCCGTTAAGGAAAGCGGTTTTAATGTCCATCTGATGTAACTCCAAATCAAAATGAGCTACTAGGGCCATGACGATCCTTAATGAATCTTTACGAGAGACAGGTGAAAACGTATCTTGATAATCAATTCCCTCTTTCTAAGTGTAGCCCTTTGCAACCAATCTCGCTTTGTAGCGTTCAACGTTCCCATTCGGATCCAGTTTTGTTTTGAACACCCATTTACATCCTACGGGTTTCACACCGTTGGGTAATTCTACCAAATCCTAAACGTCATTTTTCTTCATGGATTCAAGCTCTTCAATCATTGCTTTATTCCATTCAGAAGACTGATCACTGCTAATGGCTTCATTGTAAGAGATAGGATCATTGAGCTTTCCGGGATCCATTTCAGTCAGGTAGGTAACATAATCATCCCAATTAGTAGGCCTTCTTTGCCTAGATGACCTCCTGAGTGGATTATCGGGTTCAGCGTTGTCTTGGCTTTGAGCGTTTGATGTGCCTTCGTCATGAGGTATAATGGGTTCTGATTGTAGAGGTGAATTTGCAGTTGGTACAGTAATTGCATTGGGTACAAGAGGAGTAATCAGAGTAATAGTAAGCGACGAGTCTCCCCCCCCCCCCCGCGTCTTGTACTTCTTGCAATTCTTCGTAAGGGTTGGTACTGCTCCCACTGACCATGAAATCCTCCAGGAACGCAGCATTCTTGGTTTCAACAATACGGGTGACATGGGAAGGACAATAGAAACGATAACCCTTTGAGTTCTCAGGATACTCGATAAAGAAACAGGTAACTGTTTTAGGGTCAAGTTTCCTTAGGAAAGGATTGTAAAGTTTTGCTTCAGCAATGCAGCCCCATACTTTCATATATTTAAGACTCAGTTTCCTTCCTGTCCAAAGTTCATAAGGAGTTTTAGGGACAGACTTAGAAGGAACTCTATTGAGTATATGAACAGCTGTTTTTAACGCTTCAGTCCAGAGGAATAATGGTAAATTAGTGTTGGCTAACATACTGCGCACCATGTTTATAAGGGTACGGTTTCTTCTTTCAGCGACACCATTCTGCTGAGGTGTACCAGGCATGGTGTATTGGTTCACAATCCCCTGGCCCTTACAAAACTCATAAAATGGATCAGGAGCTTGACCCACATCAGTTTGTCTTCCATAATATTCACCGCCTCTATCTGATCTCACAACTTTAATCTGACGATCTAATTGCTTTTCAACTTCAGCCTTATAATCTTTAAAAGTTGTAAGAGATTCAGACTTCTCCTTAATAAGATACAAGTACATGTAACGAGAATAATCATCAATAAAAGTGATAAATGAAGTATGTCCTGTTATGCCAGTGATTTGGTAGGGATCACTAATGTCAGTGTGAATGAGTTCTAATAAATTAGAGTTCCTAGTGGCACCTTTCTTATTCGCTAATGTCATTTTACCTTTAAGACATTTGACACATGTTCCAAAATCAGAGAAATTGAGAGGAGGTAAGACTTCATCCTTTACAAGATGATTTAATCGTTCTTTTGAAATGTGGCCTAAACGCTGATGCCACAACATGGATGAAGTCTCTAAGTCTCGTTTCTCTTTCATCTTTGTGAGTGATTCATTAATGTTATATGACAACAAAGATTTGGAAAAGTTATATTCTAGTTCTAATCTATAGAGACCACCATCCAGAATACCAGTACCATAAAGAACAGAATCATAGAGGATAGAGAGTTTGCGATGACCATCAGAAACAATAAAACCGTCCATGTCTAACTTTGGTCCTGATACAAGGTTCCGAGTTACCTCAGGAACATATAAGGTATCATAAAGTTTAATACATAAACCAGTTTTCATAACTAATTGTAATGTTCCAATGGCCTTCACTTCTAATTCTCGATCATCCCCAACCTTAAGTGTTCTTTGGTTTCTTTCCAGCTTCCGGATTGAAAGGAATCCCTGAGTTGAATTGGTAACATGAACCATAGAACCAGAATCAAACCACCAAGAATTAGCAGGAACACTTAAATTATAGGACTCAAGTATCATAAAATAATCGTTACCTTTCTTAGCCAGCCACTCCTTAAAATCAGGGCATTCCTTCTGCATATGTCCTGTCTTTTTACAGAACTTGCAGCGGATATTGCCTAAGAAGTTCTTAGAGCTGGAAGCTGCACTTGTATTAGGATTAGGATTAGGCCTTTGGACTTCGGACTTTTGAAGCATCCTTCCTTTGATGATTGTTCTTCCTCTTCTCAGAGTTGGAGGTAGTGAAGTTGGCAACATCAGTAGCGCGATCCATCCTCATACGCTCTTCCTCCTGTACGCACATAGCGACCAGCTCACTCATCGTCCATTTGTCCTTCTGAGTGTTGTAATTGATCTTGAATGCTTTAAAGGATGAAGGAAGCGAAGTGATGATAAAATGAACAAGGAAACCATCACCGATCTCCATTTCCAGCCCCTTCATCTTATTGGCCATGTCATTCATCATCATGATGTGCTCGCGAATGCCGCTCCTCCCATCATACTTAGTTGTCACCAGCTTGAGGATAAGGGTACTAGCGTGTGCTTTAGACGTCCCTTTGAACTGCGCCTCCACAGAAGCCAAGTAGGTTTTAGCATCTTCAGAATCAGGAATGGCTCCCCTGATTGCATTGCTTATGGACTGCTTCATGAACATGAGAGATATGCGGTTACACATAGTCCACTTTTCATGAGTTAACTGCTGAGCAGCAGTACTTTGTGGAGTAAGGTCCGCTGGCTTATCATCTCTTAGGGCATAGTCAAAGTCCAGCAGTCCAAGTGTAAGCATGAGAGCATCCTTCCATGCAGCAAAGTTATCACCAGTCAAAGGTGGAATCCCGCAATTGGGCGCTGATAGTGGAAAAAAGATGAGCAAGTTATGATACTAAGGAAGAAGTCCTAATGTGATCTAAGGGCATGTTAAACTAAGGCTGGCATAAATAATGACCATTTTACATTATGAAGCTGTGATATTGTCTATTACTAACATCAAAATAATAGACTTAGTTAAAATTCTACTTAAACGAAGATAAATCAGCTTTGGCCAGAAGTGTAATCATTTAAGCATGCGTGCAAAGTGGTTGTAACAAATCAGCTTTGGCCAGAAATTGAGACAATCACTTTAGTTATGCACTTGTTAAGTATGCCATCTATGAAAGAATTAAATCAGCTTTGGCCAGATATTAAGACATTCATGTTTATGATGCACACTTAACATAGCTTTCGTAATACTTGAATGATAAGTAGATGTATCAAGTCAGCTTTGGCCAGAAATGATACATCAAAACTCATTCAAGTTAAGCCATTTTGGTTTTGCAAAACATTATTTGATTCTGATTAACTAATTAAGTAATTACAAAACCAATTCTTTAATAGCAAACTACCCGTTAGCGCGGATCGAACTCCGCGGTGAGTTCGCTGGGGGGTGCAAGGGGACAGCGTGCCCCCGCACGGGGTTCGGGGCGGAGCCCCGAGCCAAATTTTAGTTCACATTAACTGCCAAATTTTATGAACACTCATGATTTCGGATGAATCATGTCTTGGATTCATCCGAAATGACTAATTTCGAATCATTTTGGACTATCCGAAATGGATGATTTCGAATCATTTCGGATGTGTCCAAGACGCGTAAGTCGAATCATTTCGGATGGTAATGCTTAGTCCGAGATTCATCCGAAATGGTCAGTTGTTGATCCGTAATGGGCGAACAATGTTCATCCGGAATGATCAGACGGTTGCTGATCCGTAATGGGCGAACAATGTTCATCCGGAATGATCATCCGTAATGATCATCCGTAATGTGTTCTTCAAGCTGCAAAAACCCTAATTTTGGCAGTTAATAGCTGATAAGATTTAAATCCAAAATCTTAGGGATTATGGGATTGAGTTTCCTGTTTAAATATTAATTATATTTATCTGTTTATTTCGAAAATTATATCCATTAATAGAAAAACATATTTTCGAAAATTTAAGTAGATAAAATGGATCAAACAGGAACAAAAAACACCCAATAGTCCGAATTCATTCCAAAACTAAAGGAATTTTTTGAATTTAATCAAGAACTTATGATGAACCCTAAATCTTGAAAATTCAAACATTCATCTGAAGTGCATCGGTAATGATCCAAAATCATCCGTAATGATCAGAGATGATCCGTAATGATGAAACCCCAGATCCGTGATCATCCGTAATGATCCGGGATGCATTCGAGATGATGAAATCCAGATCCGTGATCATCCGAAATCATCCGTAATAAGGATTTCGGATGGCAAAACGGAATCTGTGATGATTTTTTTTAATTCTATTTTCAGATTTTCGGATATAAAGCAGAACCGACTAATCAACATATGCTCTGATACCACATGTTGGTTCGGTTCTGTTCAAACATGAAGGAAAACATGAAAACATACCTGTTACAGCATTCAATGCAGTGGAGAATCCAGTCAGAGAAGATGACATCGAGTTCGACGTAATTGTCACTGTGATCTGGTTCCTCCTTAGGGTGCTAACTGATGATGGGGACTAAGAAAACCGACAAGGGAATCGGTATAGGAGAGGAGGTCGATGATGATGATGTTATGCTTATGGGTTTTGTGTCTAACTGTGTAACCCCTCAACCTCTGCATAAGACTCCTTTATATAAGCACCCAGGAGGAAACCTAATTAGTTAATAAGGGTAATATGGTCCATCAACAATTACCAACTAATTATTTAATAGGTTATTATATATTTTGACCTATATTATGTAAATGATTATAATGGCTATAGATTAAATATTAAACATAAAATATTTAATCTTACACGAAAATCACAAAAAAAAATTTGGCCCTGTTCGAGATAAAAAAATTTAGGCCCTATTCGCAAATCTTCATATAATATAAACTCATCAATCATTCAATCAAATAACCCATAATACTACGATAATTGTTATCAAATAGATAAAACAAATTAACAAAAATAGTGTAGCAAAAATATCAAGTTATAGAACGTACTTGCTAAGCGAAAAGTGTGGTTCTTCTAGCGTTTTTTGAAGCAAAGCTCTCGATCAACTCCTTGTAATCCATAGTATCTAATATTTCACTTTCAATAGAAATTGTCGCCAACCCGTTTAGCCTTTCTTGTGACATTGTAGAACGTAAATAGGTCTTCAACAACTTCAACTTTGAGAAACTTCTTTCTGCCGATGCCACGATTACCGGAATTGTCAACAACACTTTATATGCATTTATAGCATTAGGATAAGTTGTACTGCGTTGGAAGATATAGTCTAAAACATCAAAAGGGTTGTCAATGTGTCTCGGTAAAAATGTCTTAATCAAGTTCAACTCCGTATACAATTCTTTAGCATCAATATCGGACTCTCCTTCATACTTCAATGCATCTTGAAGGCGATAACAACACTCCTTAAGCTTGGCTTCATTTAGAGTCTTCAACTTTTTTGGAAACAAAAACCCAAATATTTTTTCGAATTTTTGGTATTTTTCAAATCTTGTTTCAAGTGAAAAAATAGCTTTATCAACAATACATAAAAAATATTTTACTCTAAAATCCTCCTCGGGTGAAAATGTTACTTCTTCTACACTTGATGATTCATCAAATTGTTTTTTCCTATATATCACACGTTTTTGACGGAATTCCCCATTAACACATATTTCATTTGCAATTTCTCTAGCTTCATCAAGCGCCTTAGAGAACCCCACTTCTCTATAATTCTTAAAGAATTTAATTAATTTGTCCACTTCATCAATAACAACATCAAGAACAACATCTTTTGATTGTAACCGTTTGCTCACCACATTCACCTTTGATAATAATTCAAACCATATGACAATTTGTGCCAAAAATTCAAAATCACCAAGTTCATACTCTTCTAATGATTTAGCTTCACTTATGATTTTAGCATCTCTATCCGTCTCCCTAACTTCTCGTAAAGCTTTTCTTACATCTCCAAGTTGATTTTTTATAGGCTTAATACTATCTATACGACTTTCCCATCGAGTTGTAGACAGTGATTTAAGAGTTAATCCTTTAACATTGTCTTTCAAAATTTACCACCTATTAATAGAATGGGCAAAGATAGTATATAACCGTTGTATTGTTCCAAAAAATTCTTTAGACCTAGTAATTGTGTTAGCCATGTCACACAATGCTAGATTTAGACTATGACAACCACAAGCACTATAGAAAGCTCTAGGATTTTTTTTTTCTAAAAATCTAGTTTGAACTCCTTTGTTTTTCCTCTCATGTTTGCCCCATTATCGTAGCCTTGACCACGCATATCACCAATATCAAGACCAAGCGACTCTAATTCCTTACATGTAACTTCAAAAAGTCCTAATCCCGAGGTATCATCAACAACCAAAAAACCTAAAAATGATTCCTCAACGGTCACAGAACTAGAGTTAAAATTCACATACCTCACAATTATGGACATTTGCTCTTGGTGACTTGTATCAGGCGTGCAATCGAGAATGATGGAGTAATACTTTGCTTGCTTAACCTTCTTGATGATTTCGGTTCTAACTTTATCCCCTAATAATTGTATCAATTCGTTTTGAATATTGTGGCCAAGAAAGTGTACATGACACTCCTCATTCAAAACACGGCGCACATGTTCTTTCATAATCGGGTCAAACTCTTCCAACATCTCAACCAAACCCAAAAAGTTTCCATTGCCTTTTTGATACAACTTCTCATTTGTCCCACGAAACGCTAAGCCATATTTTGCAAGAAATTTCACAAGCGCAACAATCTGTATAATGACTTGTTTCCAATAATCTTTTTCTTTTTTAAATTGCTCATATGCCACTTTGTCAATTGTTTCTTTGCATTTCAACCTTTGACGCAATTCAAACCATTCATTCATATTCTTGAAATGTTCTAAACCAACTTCATGTTCTTTAAGTCTACCACTAGCATGTCTCCAATCCTTATAACCTTCATCATCCAACCCACCTTTCGGATGCCCCGTTCTAAAAACTTTACAACAAAAACAAAAGAGTTTGTCAAGTTTTTTCGAATACACTAGCCATTCTCTATCACACGTCTCCCTATTTGATAGAATTCTAGTGTACATGGTATTAGAAAAATGTCTTCCAAATTTATCCACGGGGCCCTTAACATCCATATCTCTTTTTGGACCTTTCGTAACCAACTCTTTAATCATGTCATTACTAAGCCCACCCCAATTTCTAGGATAAAAAATATCAATATCCGGAACCGGATTAACATCATCTTCATCTACGGTATCATTAACATTATCTTCACCTACGTTTACGTTGTCTTCACCTACGGTCACATTGTCTTCGTCCACATTAGCTTCTTCACCTACGGTCACATTGTCTTCACCCACATTAGCTTCTTGACCCACATTATCGTCACCCAAGTTAGAACTAGAATTTTGAGTTTCTTTTGAAAAAAACTTGTTTATTCGGTTTTGTTTTACGTCGTCCGCTTTTCTTTTCTCTTCCTCTAGCTTCCTCTTCTTACGTTTTTGATGGCCGGATGGGTATTTGTATTTAGGAACGGGAGGCATAATTTCTAAATATTAACAAAAAAAACATTCATTCAATAAAAACATTCATATGAAATCAAAAAACACAAAGACATTCACTGATTCAATCAAAAAACAAAATAAAAAAGACAAAAAAACAGATGAAATCAGGCAATCAGCGACTGATATTAACATACCTCCGATGACCGATTCCGAAAGTCTGAATGTCTGATGATAATTGCGACTGATATACCTTCGATTCCGAAATCCGAATCACTTGATATTAGGAACAAAAACTGAAATCCTGACTTATGAAATCAAAAAGAAAAATACATTCATTGTTTCAATCAAAAAACGAAATCAAAAAGACAAAATCACAAAAAACATATGAATTTTCGACTGATATTAACATACCTCAGACTGATGATAATTGCGGTTTGCGACTGATATACTCCGATAATCCGATTCGATTCCGAAATCCTTGTCTCCTGTGCGTGCAATACTGATCAGGAATTAGGAACTGATCAGCGATTCACCGTCGACCTTTTGTCTCCTGTGCGTGATCAGCGTCTTTTTGTTTCCCAAATCCCACTTTCCCTCGTCCCTCCAGTGCGTGAATTTTTTTCAATCATCTGGGCCCTTATTGTTTGTATTTGGGCCTATTTCAATTCATTAAAACCGTGGGCCTATATAAGAACATACAGAATTTTTGTTTTTTTGGGCCCTGTGCACAGGCCCACTCTGCAAATGGGCTTAGCCGGCCCTGGTTGACAAAATATAATAAAACAAAATGAAAACAATAACAAAAACATGATATTAAGAGTAAATAGCGGTTTTGATCCATGTGGTTTAGTGGTTATTGCTACATTTTACAAAATTCAAATGTCTTGCAATTTCCATACCAAGGCTTCTATTGTATTGCGGTTTTGGTTCACCACACTAACTCCATCTAATTTATAGTTAACTCCATCCAACTTATAGTTAAAACCGCAATAAAATAGAAACCTTGGTATGAAAATTATAAGACATTTGTGTTGATTATATCTATAAACATGGGTCAAAATATAGAACCTAATCATGTTTATTCAATCATAACGTAAAAATAGATACCAAGTTAGAGACACTTACTTGTGGGAGTGGTCATCTTTGAAGACGAAGATAAGGCCATGATTCCCGTTATGGTACCTTGGGTTGATGGATCACCTTAGAGAGAATTTTAGTATTTTAGTATTGGTGTTCTTATCAAGTTGTTCATCTCTTATGATCAATATATATTTAACATCAAAATGAATGATGATCATGAATAGTGATCGGTTATGAAAACTCTTTACATTCTCTATTAAAGGTACCTAAAGGGAAATCATAATTGCCCCTTAAACTAATCAATAATTACAATTACTACCATCAAGTAATTGTCGGGGACTAGTTATGTCATATTGGTAATGTTACCAAATGATCCGTAAGGCCACATCAACGGGTTATTTCTAACATTCTCCCACTTGGCCGAGTGATCATTTGTGATAAGTATAAGTAAGTTTGGCCAAGTTAAAACATTAATCAATGTTTCAAATTGAAATTGCAATAGAAAACTACAGTCGCTGAGTTATTTTCAACTCAAGACCCCCACTAATCATGTTACAACCCCAAATCAAAACATACGTAAATTTAAGACCAAAATGACTGAGATAAGCCCTTTAAAATTAATTTGTATAATTATTGTCTATACGTCATTAGGTGCACAATACGTACTTAAACAAACAAATTTAAACAATTGAGGAAATTTAATAATAACTAATCATTCATATGTAGGATATGCTATTATGTAAGGCCTTTAGTAAAACCCGTCTTTATTATGAGCTCTTAAAAAGACTTTGGGTGTAGACCTAAGTTATCGGATCTGCAAGCATATCATGAATGTAAACGTATTCGATACAAATATTTAGTTTCCTCTTCTTGTTCATAAACGAACAATGATTATGTATCGAAGTTTAATGCAGCACCTCTCGAACTGTACTGTTCGAGGAAAAAAGGTAGCTGTCTTTTCACAATAAGTCTTCAATAGTATTTGTATGGACTTAACAAGTTTATGAGTCCACTGATATATTTTCAACAACATTTATTGACAATTGCGTTGTTAATTAACAACATATTATGTCAATATAACTTATGTTGTTTTATCAGTTTCTTATGACTCCTTCATGAGATAATTATATCTGCTGACGTAAGGATATACCCCGAAATTGACATTTCTTTTCCTTTGATTCAAAGGAAAAGTAATTAACCTGTTTGAGTTCTCACTTCGTCTTACAGTCTTTCTCGTTTCTAAAAGATATTGTCAGATGCTTCACAATAATCTAGAATGGTCTAGTGTTTAGCAATGTCTAAACGAGTATAGACTTGAACCTACATAAGGCTTCTAATTAATGAAACATAAGGAAATAATTTCATTTATCCTTTAAAGGAGAGCAATACAGTTTGTTACATGTGTAAGAACCCGCTTTAGAGTAAAGCTCATGGAACAAAACTAATGTCCCATTCGGTCTATCTCAATATATATTTTGATATCTCCCACGTAAGTGGTATCTTCGAGATTCATTTTTATCAAAATATGTGTGAGAAATTATTTGACTTACGTAACATATGCTTATCAAAAGAGTGCCATCTATATAAGGACAAGTTTGCATTAGCTGCTCTCACTCAACTTAAGGTAGTTACATAAATCCACTTAACTCTTGATGAAAAGAATTGCATTAATATTTCATCATATTTTGATGTTTGCTTCAACCCATATATGGAAGATATTGACATACATGGTAAATGTTCTTGACCTTCACATTAGAACTTTCAGGTTGTTTTATGAACATGTAAGTCTTTGTTTAAGGAAAGTTTGTTTTAATGTTCATATAATGTAGCTCTAAATGATTATAAGACACTAGAACAACAATGATCCTCAAAAAAACTTTTTGTCAGAAAAGTAAGATGATTCTTTTATAAATAATTCTTTTCTGAGCATAACCTTTAACAATCAATCATGCTTATAGTGTCTTAACATTTGCATTTGGATTTAGGTAATTCAACCAAATCCCAAACGTTATTTTAACACATGAAATAAAATTTGCTAATAACAATTTTTTATTCCATTTAGAAAATTGATTGATGCTAATGGCTTAATTAGAAGAGGTAGGATCAGTAAACTTTCTAATATCCATTTCAAGTAAACTTTCTAATATCCATTTCAACTTCAGTCAGGGAGGATACATAATCATCAAAGTTAGTAGGCTTTTAAACGTAGATAACCTCCTTAGTTGATTATTAGGTTTTATAAAGAGTTTCAGTTTTATGGATTAACTCTTGCCTAAATTGCTATCACTTTCATAATTCTAAGCATGTAAGAGTTGCTGCAGTATGGTGTGCAAGAGGTGTAATCGGAGTAAAATTTAATAGGTCTCTTCCCCTCGCCTCTTGCACTTCTGGCAAGTCCTGATAAGGAGAAACAATTTAGCATGCTTATGGTCAACATTAGAAGACCAATAAATTCTAATAGAGAAACAAATTAATGAAATTACTCATTGTAGTTTCTCTGTTTGAGGATTACAATTTTGGCAAAAAATCTGAGTGTGCCCACGTTTAAACAACAATGAAACTTTTATTAGAGTAGCAGTATATTCTTAAAGAGAAAAGTTGTGAAGGAGCAATGTCCTGTACAAGAGGTGTAAATTGAGGTAATAACAAGTTTTCACTCCCTACCTCTTGCAACTCTCGCAAATTAAGATTAAGACACTTAATGCTCCCACTAACCTTTTAGATCTGTAGGAATGCTACAAGGTAAGTTTCAATGATGTATGTGCTGTGGGAACATGTCATATATGTTAGACTTGATTTCCTTAATGTCCATATGTTATAAAAATTTTGGGGACATATTTAGAAGGAATCATAGTATATATGAATTAATTTCCTTAATGTTCTGCCTGAACTTTGGCTTCGCTTTGGCTTTGACCAAATTTCAGGCATAATGGACGATATAAATAAGGGTACCCTATAAATAATAGACCGTCTTTAGTGTTCTACATGAACTCTGGCTTCGCTTTGGCTTTGACCAAAATTCATATATTATGAACACACATAAATATAGACTGTCTCAATGTTCTACATGAACTTTGGCTTCACTTTGGCTTTGACCAAAATTCATGTATCATGATGAACGTACATAAATAATAAGGTAAAACACATAAATATAACATAACACCTTTGGGCCAGAAATGAAATATTTATGCACATTATGCTAATAATTTATTATGTGTATCATCAAACAATTAGTTATTGGGTTCATTATCCAACAATACACATAATAACATAAAATGACATAAATTAAAGTTGGGCCATTCGCAAGTTATGGTCATACGAAACCAAATAAAATAAGGCTTCCAAAAGTTAACACAATGCATGCAAATTCGTATGTCAAATAAGTTTCAAGACATAAGTTAAAAGATTAATTTCGCTTAATGTGAGGAACCCAAAACATAAAAAAATCCCATATAGTCAAATATAGTAACCGTAAGGATTTTGACATAATTTATCTCAGTAGATTTAAATCAAATATATCTCAGTAGATTTAAATCAAATATAGAGTTTTGCATAAATACAAATCCAAACATTAATTGTATCCTTTAGATGGTTATAATAAAAGGTCTAATGTGAATATACCAAAAGATGTAGCAATCAATTATCCACCTCTTCAAACATAATACAATAGGAAACGAATTCCTTTCTCTAATAGATATCAAATTAATATCAAAGGAATTAATTAAATTCTATAATCCAATAAACTGTTCGATGGCATTTTAATATTTTCAAAGAATGACATACTGATACTGATGAAACGTTAGTTCAACTTTACAATCTTGATTATGAATTATGAATAACCAAAATTATCTAAAACAATTCATCAAAATTTAGTTTGTATAAAATTTATTTGCTTTATCTCATTCCGATATAAATTATTAAAACAAAGAAACAAATCAATTTTATATATAATATCCATCAAACGGATTGATCGAACTCAAAGGAATAAATCGATTCATATTATTGAATTTTGATATAATGTTGATTATATCTATATACATGGGTCAAAATATAGAACCTAATCATGTTTATTCAATCATAACGTAAAAATAGATACCAAGTTAGAGACACTTACTTGTGGGAGTGGTCATCTTTGAAGACGAAGATAAGGCCATGATTCCCGTTATGGTACCTTGGGTTGATGGATCACCTTAGAGATAATTTTAGTATTGGTGTTCTTATCAAGTTGTTCATCTCTTATGATCAATATATATTTAACATCAAAATGAATGATGATCATGAATAGTGATCGGTTATGAAAACTCTTTACATTCTCTATTAAAGGTACCTAAAGGGAAATCATAATTGCCCCTTAAACCAATCAATAATTACAATTACTACCATCAAGTAATTGTCGGGAACTAGTTATGTCATATTGGTAATGTTACCAAATGATCCGTAAGGCCACATCAACGGGTTATTTCTAACAATTTGGAATTTGTAAAATGTAGCAATAACCACTATACCACAGGACCAAAACCGCTATTTACTCTTAATCTATTAAATTAAGAATTGATTGATACACCTAACTAGATTTAAACCATATATAGTTTTCTTATTTATATTTTTTTCTCTCACTCAAATTCAGTTTTAGTTTAGACATTTTTCTTAAGCCAATTATGACCCATTCCGTTCAGCTGTTGTTTTCTTGACGTCAATAAACTATGAGGTATGGGAGAAAAGGAATCCAGTTATAGCGGGTCAACGTTAGGGTCTCGATAAAGACTTCACGCTTCAACTTGTGCACGCCCTTGTTTTCTTACGCCAATAACAACTCAATAATCATATTTGTTTCAACATATGTGACGTTTGTTTGTGTGTATATGATATCTAGACATTATGTCGAAAATCTGTATTATGCTAACAACTACGAGAACTGTATAAGAGTGTTTGGAGTCCACCCCGAAAGCTCTATTTGGAAAGACATCCACGTCTGACCAACATGATGAAGAAGCGGGAAGAAGATCGGAAAGCACTCACTGGGAGAGCCAAATCTCTGTGAGAGAGCGGGAAGCGATGCACCGAAAAAGGGTGTGGTAACACCTCCCCCTCTACATGGGAACATCAAATTTTCTTCTTCGGAGGGCTTTCCCCCGAAGAATCAAGATACCACTCCGACCACCCTAAAATACTTATACATAATGTATTAATTAATGATTATATGAGAGAAAAAGACAACGTTGTTGACAATTATATAACCGCGAATAAGTATAAGTTTATTATGTAGTTCTCAACATAGTTATTGATTCTGAAATGAATGTGTCCTACATCACCGATAATTAAATAATATATCGTAAAAGACTAGAATTTAGTTTGGTTTTTTTATGAATAAAATACACACATCAAGAGATATAAGTTTTAATGTTTTTTTTACCCTGGTTGTCTTATTCATTACGTTTTAACTTAATTAAACGAACAAGTTTTGTAACATACTTTATGGTTAAATAGATAACTTAAATTATATATGTTATGAAATAGTAGAATTAGTAAGGTTAAATAGATAATTTAGATAATATGTGTTATGAAATAGAATTAGTAAAAGAATAAACGATTTTGGTTTATATGCATTTGATACATACAGGAATATTATTTTTGAAGAGTTTGGTGTTATTCAGTCCATAGATTTATTTTGATGGGTTCCATTGATCACTTGATGTTTGGTTTTTTGTATCAAAGGTTAGGGTTCCTTTGAAGTCTTCTGAGATTGATCTTAAGGGTTGAGTTTTAAAATCGAGAGGGAGATCTTCAGATTCATTCGAGCTCCTCCTTGTTTTAATCTTTTCCCCCTTTTTATTTGAAATCCACAATTTTTTATATATTCATTTTTTCCACTTTTTATTTGAAATCTACAATTTTTTATATATTCATTTTATTTGAAATCTACAATTTTTTTATATATTCATTTTATTTGAAATCTACGATTTTTTATATATTAAGGGCTTGAGGCTGGTTCTTGTAAAATAAATTTTTTTTCGTGCGAAATATAGGATGCCTAAGCGATAGATGTATATGTCCGTGAGTATGTATAGTGCGTCAGGATATACTAGAAAGTTTATTTGGGTAGGAAGTTTAGGAAGTAATCTTGACCATCTTCTAGTCCATCCAAGTTAATAGTTTTTCTCTCCTACAATTCTCCATCATTTTTAAAACGTTAATAACTTTTTCATATAACAATATTTTTTTTTATAAAAATTGCACTATAAAAATGAACATTTTTTAATCTTTAAAACGAGCACACTATTGCTATACTTTTGATTTTTTTTCGAAACCCAGATGCGTAAAACGCAATAGATAGAAAACACACTATAACCCATATTCTAAAACGCGATCGGGTTTCATATGGTCGTGTTTATGTTTTAACATGGTCATGCCTCTATTCTACCATGATCATGTTTATGTTTTAGCATGATCATGTTCTTTGCACTCAAATTCTAAAAACGTACACTCCAGGTCTAAAACGCAATGGGTTTCACATTGTCATGTTTCTCTTTTAACATGGTCATGCATTTGTTTTAACATGGTCATGTTTCTGTTTTAACATGGCCATGCCTTTGTTTTAACATGATCAGGCCTCTGTTCTAACATGATCATGCTTATGTTTTAGTATGATCTGTTATTTCACTCCAGGTTCTAAAACGCAATGGGGTTTAACATGGTCATGTTTATGTTTTAACATGGTCATGTCTTTGTTCCAAAATGATCATGCTTCCATTTTAATATGATCATGTTCTTTGATGTTCTTTTACACTCCAGTTCTAAAACGCAATGAAACCCAAAATCAATATTTTGTACCACAGATTCTAAAAAGCAATGGAGTTTTAACATGGCCATGTTTATGTTTTAACATGGTCATGCTTTTGTTCCAACATGACTATGCTTCTATTTTAGCATGATCATGTTCTTTGCTTGTAAAACGCAATGAAACCCAAAATCAGTATTTTGTACTGCAGGTTCTAAAAAGAACTGGAGTTTTAACATGATCATGTTTATGTTTTAAATGGTCATGTTTTTGTTCCAACATGAACATGCTTCTATTTTAGCATGATCGTGTTCTTTGCTTGTAAAACGCAATGAAACCCAAAATCAATATTTTGCACTGTAGGTTCTAAAAAGCAATAGAGTTTTAACATGGCCATGTTTATGGTTTAGCATGGTCATGCTTTTGTTCCAACATGACCATGCTTCTATTTTAGCATGATCATGTTCTTCACACTCCAGATTGTAAGACGCAATGAAACAAAAAATCAATCTTTTGCACTGCAGGCTCTAAAAAGCAATAGATTTTTAACATAGGTTCTAAAAATCAATGTAGTTTTAACATGACTATGCGTTAATTCCAACACGATCATGCCTCTGTCTTAGCATGATCATGTTATTTGCACTGCGGGTTCTAAAACTCAATGGGTTTTAACGTGGTCATGCCTTTGTTCCAACATGATCATGCTTCTATTTTAGCATGGTCATGCCTCTACTTAAAACATCTAGAACAACAAAAATGAAAAGAACTCTAACTAAAACATAATGAGGTGAAAAATGCAATTGAAATTTGATAACCTAAAACGCAATGAAAATAAAAAATAACACAACTTACAAAAGAACTCCGATTAACGACAGTTTATACCACATCTTGCTATTTTATTTTTCTTTTCTTAGACTTTAGTAAGTTTTCATTTTCTTCCTTTAGAATATCACTAGCCTTTACTTTTCTTTCCTTTAAGTACTAGAATATTGACCTATGCCGCGCGTTGCAGCGGCAACATCGCGTTTGTGACTTCGTTACACACGTAACGATGATGACATTAATGTGTATTCCCGCACATGACGTTACGCATTTTTACTTTGTCACACACGTTATGTTCATGGCATTAACATCATTAGACATAGATAAAAAAGAGTATAATGCATCGGACATTGAAGTTTTAAGTTGTAAAAGTAAATTAGACAACGGTGTAAAGTCGTAGGAGTAAATTAGACATTATTGTGGTGAGGTATGGATAAATAGTATAATAATGTGTCGCATTTTACGGTGTAAAGTCGTAAATGTAATTTAAATAAAATGAGGTGTCAGTTTATTAAGTAGAAAAGGTTAGCGGATCAAATTTGTTAATTACCAAAAGTTGTAAAACTTATTTAAAAATGAGCGTTAATAGTGTTTCCGTGTCAAAAGTTTGAAGGTGTGAAGTGAAAAAAACAAAGACCAAAATCACCAACCTTTGTTTTTTTAGAGCATATACAATAATTTTTAAATTGTAATATATGTTAAAGAATTTAAATACAATAAAGGGTCATATGCATTTATTGAGTTTAGAGCATTCATATTGTAGCCTCTATCTCCATCTATATAATTTAATCAAAAAACACATTTTTATCTAAATTAAGTTTACTTTTCAAAAACCTACCACATCTAACTGTTTATCTATTTCTCTATCGTACTCATAATCTTATTTTATTATTTTTTTTCTATTTCATACACACTCACAATAAAATTATAGAGGCTTGGATATAAGCCTCTTAATATAGAGGTTTACTTTAATATCTATAAAAGTTTCTCTTTTATAAAGATTCCAATATAATGGTGTTTTTGTTGTTTCCTTTATGTCTTTCTCTATATATAGAATGCACTAATATAAAGACTTCAATGTAAATGCTCTTAGGAAAAGTTTACAGAATAAATGACAAATAACCATGAAAAAAGAATAGAAATACGAAGACAGAAGAAGAGAAAAGAAAAGTTAAAATGGAAAATGAAAATATGATGAATAGAATAAGGGAAAAGAAAGGTGTAAAAAGTACGTAATGTGGGAAAAATTAAAAAAAAAAGAAGCAAGCTAAGAAGCGAACTTAGGTATCAAGCAGTCCAAAGCTTTAAATGTCCAAAGCATCACACCAAGAGTTAGTTTATGTTTTTTCATTGACATGCATTTTATAGGGAAAATCACGAATCTAGCCAAGACAACGCCGTCTTTTCCAAAATGGCCAAGTGACACCCCTCGCCAAGCCGTTTCCACCAACTAAAACGGCACAAGGAATACTTTCAACGCCCCGTCAACCAAAGCATGCCACGTGTCCGACAACTGCTGTAACGGCTTGAAGGCGTTTCAGAGAACGCCACGTGTCCACTCCTTACTGAAAGAACTTAGTCGAGCCGTTTCATTCGGCTCCTGTTGAAAGAACTTAGCCGAGTACCTTCAGTGAGCCAAGCCATGTCCTAGGGTTGGAGCCAAGCCGTTACCGTACATACGTGGACCCCACCACTGCAAGCCAAGCCGTTTCCCCCTTTTCTTTGTGCCGTCTCATCTATAACGAGCCGTTTCAGCTGGCTTAAGCCGGTACAGGCTTCTAAAGCCGTTTCAAGCTATTGTTCGAGCCGTTTCAAAGCGGTCCTTTATATATTTATATTTGCCCGTTTTTTTGTGTGTTTGTGCAACGGATCCCACTAAAGTTAACAAAACTGTTAGATTTTGTAGGAGGAACTTAAAATTATGAAGATTCGTTTGGTTCTATACAGCGGCGGAAAGTGGGAAATCGTTAACGGAAATTTAGAGTATGTTGTCGATGCTGATTCAAGTAGACGTGGTTTAGAGATTGAACCCAACCTTTCATACATTGCTCTTTTAAGTAAAGTTTCAAACATGTGTAGTTCTACAAACATTACGAAGTTATTGTACCGGTTGTCTTCGTTTAGTGATCCAAACGATATAATTAATGATGAAGATCTTGCAATTTTTTATAATTTCTCTATGGAAAATATTTTTGAAATTTATAAATTATATGTCGTTGAAGGGTTTTGTGATGGTCATCTAGTTTTTCACCTCCAAATAAATTTAAAGTTCCTGATTTGAATCTCTGTATTGATGAAGAAAATTATGACGTTTTAAACGACTACCAACCAAATCCCGATAATTCATTTGAAAAGTGTATGCCATCTTCATCAATTACTTTTGAGCTAGGGCATGTATTTAATAACAACGAAGAAATTAAACTTGAGTTGGGAAAAAATGTTTGTTAGAACGCTTTGAGTTTAAAGTAGACAGATCATCTAAAACGCGGTACGGAGTGTCATGTTTGGTGGACGGTTGTGCTTAGCGTTTTTGTGAATAGAGTTTTGGAGGTAGTGGGTTGTTTTTTGTTAAGCGTTTTAACGATAAACACACGTGCTCGAAGACGCTAACGTACCCACATCTTCGTCAGGCAAACCCAAAGGTTGTTGCTCACTATTTAAAAGAACCTTTAAAAGACAGTGGTAGAATATATCATTGTAATGATATAGTGAAAGATTTTAGACAAAGATTCCAAGTTGAGATAACCACTAGTCAAGCTTGGCGTGGAAAAAGTCTGGCACCAGAGCTTTTACAAGGAACAAGCAGAGATTCATTTGCAGAACTACCATTTTACTGTTACAATTTAGAGCGGGCAAATCCGGGTTCTGTCACTCATATCAAGACTGATGACGAGCGTCAGTTTGAAATGGTCTTTGTCGCGATTGGTGCTGCGGTAAGTTAGAGCTTCTCTATTTTTTCGCCAAACTACATCTTGTTGACGTTTTTTTAAATTATTTCGTTTCAGATTCGTACCTTTATCTGTAATCTAAGACCGGTGGTGATCATTGATGCTGCACACTTAAAAGGTGAATTTAAAGGAACCTTATTTTTAGCAGTCGGGATGGATGGAAACAACCAAATTTTACCAATTTCCTATGGAATAGGAAAATCAGAGTATGGTGAATCTTGGACATGGTTTTTGTCAAAGCTTAGAGAATGTGTTGGTGAAATACCCGACATGGCGATAATATCGGATAGAGCGAATTCTATACACGTAGCTGTTAGAAACATCTTTCCACGTGCTTATCACGGGTTATGCTGTCTACATTTAATGATGAACCTACGTTTCCGTCCGATAAAAAAAAGAAAATGAGAAGTTGTGGTGGAAGACATGCAAATCGTACCGGTTGTCTGATTTTAATGAGTCATTCAATGCTCTTTGTCTTGCCGTTCCTAGAGTACGTCACACTCTAACAAGTATTGGGTTCGGTAGATGGGCAAGGGCGCATTGTCCCGGCAATCGATATCATTATATGACATCTAACAGCGGGGAGTCTATTAACGCTTTATCTAGACACTCACGTAAAATGCCGATAACGCAACTCTTAGAGTTCTTCCGTCAATCTGTATAGAAATGGTTTTATGATCGCCGGTTGCAAGGTATTCATGAAAAACATTTACTTACACAATGGGCACAGAAGAAAACTTTTAAAAAAATTGAAGGGTCTAGAACCTGGACTGTTTCTGGGATTGGGTTAAACACTTATTCTATCGCAGACAGTGGAAAGGGGGTTTCGTTGACTTTGTTAATCGAAGTTGTAGCTGCCGAGTTTGGCGGGTTTCTGGTTTATCGTGTGGGCATGTTATTGCCGTGTCAAAATTTTTAGGTGAAACCGATTGCAGTAAGTATTGCTTCACGTGTTACTCAAACGAAGTGTATAAAAAACTTATGAAGAAGCGATTAATCCTCTTCCTCATAGGTCTGAATGGGAGACTCCAGAAGACCTTATCAATCTTCAACCGTCGCATATGACAGAGGGACAAGCCGATCGCCCTCGAGAAAACCACCGGATCTTATCCCGCGGGGAAGAACCTACTCCCCTGTATTGTTCCCGGTGTAGCTCATACGGTCATCATCGGGATATCTGTCGGGAGCCCATGCCGTCAGAAATTCGTACTCGCAAAGGCCCAGACAAAGGGAAAGAAACCGATGATCCTGATCATGTTACACAATCTCTGTCTAATTATATGTTTCCGTCTTATAACTTTGGAGACTTTTAATAGTATAATTTGTTTTTTGTGTATTGTAATTTCTCAAATAATGTAGTAAATCTATGTAGTTGCAAATAATTAATATTGAAAATCATTTCATTACAATCTGCTATTTTTTATATTACATGCATACATAGAACCATTAAACATTAACAGGTGTGTAGCGCCCGGCGTAGAGTTCATCTGCCATGTACCGTCTATATCTGAAACAAGCATCCTGAAGGTTTCCTTCGTTCCTTGTTAATGAACGATCCCGAACAAATTTTTCCATTAGCATACATATGATGACTCCTGAATTTCTGCCAATACGATCTGTGTGATCAGGCACATGACATCCCCTACTATTTGCATGGCACCCGTCTCATATATTTCTGAGTGTTGCCAATACGATATACGTCCAAGAAACCATAATAATAGAGACTCAAATTCCAGCACAATTTGATGTACTCTTCTGTGTATGCAAAATGAATCTCCGCAATTAATCGTGTCACAAGTATTGGCAAATTTTTTTTTAATTCTAGTGTCTTTATATTTATTTTAAAAAGCAACCAATTTTGTTCCTTGTCCGGTATAGGAATGTAAACCTGCAAAAAATGTATAATCTTAGGTTGTAACTCAATGTTGTAAATTTAAAAAAAAAATTTCTTAACAAAAAAATACATCACATCAAACACATTTAAGTTCTTATTCCATAAAAAACCCCGACATTTATAAAACAGAACTAAGCTAGTCGGTATGGTCTTCCGCTTCAGAATCATACTCTAATCCTTCTTTTATTTTCGCACGATAAGCTTCAAAACGCACTTCATCATAATATCTTTCGAAATCCAATTCCTCGTCAGAGTCTTCGTCAGTAGTAACAGTCACACATTCTTGTGGAATAACCTGGTCCAAAGGACGTTGTCGTTCATCGGTGTTAGGTAATGACACCTGGGTCGGGGGGGTTACGGGTTTGGGAATTGTTTGGTACTGGGTTATCTGAGGGTTGGTTTGGATGGTTAGGCGTTTGGGAATTGTTTGGTTCAGGGTTATCTGAGGGTGGGTTTGGGTGGTTAATCATTTGGGAAATGTTGAGGTTGATATGAATGTGTAGATGAATGTTGTGTTCTTGATTTGCCATGAGGAAGAAAAAAGGGGGATGCCAGTTGAGTAGTGGACCAACATTTGTTTAAATAGGCGTGGAGTAGGAATGAGACTCGTGCGTCGGTATATACGGTAGGCGTATGTACAAGGTAAAACAACCGTAAATATAAAATCTCAATGAAAAACGAATATAATAAAATAAAAAAATTGATTAAGCCTACCGTATCAATTTCCCAGAATGGATGATATGTTGTTGTAGAACCATTTTTAAAAAAATTGAAGGGTCTAGAACCTGGACTGTTTCTGGGATTGGGTTAAACACTTATTCTATCGCAGACAGTGGAAAGGGGGGTTTCGTTGACTTTGTTAATCGAAGTTGTAGCTGCCGAGTTTGGCAGGTTTCTGGTTTATCGTGTGGGCATGTTATTGCCGTGTCAAAATTTTTAGGTGAAACCAATTGCAGTAAGTATTGCTTCACGTGTTACTCAAACGAAGTGTATAAAAAAACTTATGAAGAAGCGATTAATCCTCTTCCTCGTAGGTCTGAATGGGAGACTCCAGAAGACCTTATCAATCTTCAACCGCCGCATATGACAAAGGGGCAGCCCGGTCGCCCTCGAGAAAACCACCGGATCTTATCCCGCTGGGAAGAACCTACTCCCCTGTATTGTTCCCGGTGTAGCTCATACGGTCATCATCGGGATATCTGTCGGGAGCCCATGCCGCCAGAAATTCGTACTCGCAAAGGCCCAGACAAAGGGAAAGAAACCGATGATCCTGATCATGTTAAACAATCTCTGTCTAATTATATGTTTCCGTCTTATAACTTTGGAGACTTTTAATAGTATAATTTGTTTTTTGTGTATTGTAATTTCTCAAATAATGTAGTAAATCTATGTAGTTGAAAATAATTAATATTGAAAATCATTTCATTACAATCTGTTATTTTTTATATTACATGCATACATAGAACCATTAAACATTAACAGGTGTGTAGCGCCCGGCGTAGAGTTCATCTGCCATGTACCGTCTATATCTGAAATAAGCATCCTGAAGGTTTCCTTCGTTACATGTTAATGAACGATCCCGAACAAATTTTTCCATTAGCATACATATGATGACTTCTGAATTTCTGCCAATACGATCTGTGTGATCAGGCCACACGACATCCCCTACTATTTGCATGGCACCCGTCTCATATATTTCTGAGTGTTGCCAATACGATATACGTCCAAGAAACCATAATAATAGAGACTCAAATTCCAGCACAATTTGATGTATTCTTCTGTGTACGCAAAATGAATCTCCGCAATTAATCGTGTCACAAGTATTGGCAAATTTTTTTTAATTCTAGTGACTTTATATTTATTTTATAAAGCAACCAATTTTGTTCCTTGTCCGGTATAGGAACGTAAACCTGCAAAAAATGTATAATCTTAGGTTGTAACTCAATGTTGTAAATTTAAAAAAAAAATTCTTAACAAAAAAATACATCACATCAAACACGTTTAAGTTCTTATTCCATAAAAAAACCCCGACATTTATAAAACAGAACTAAGCTAGTCGGTATGGTCTTCCGCTTCAGAATCATACTCTAATCCTTCTTCCATTTCCGCACGATAAGCTTCAAAACACACTTCATCCTAATATCTTTCGAAATCCAATTCCTCGTCAGAGTCTTCGTCAGTAGTAACCGTCACACATTCTTGTGGAATAACCTGGTCCAATGGACGTTGTCGTTCATCGGTGTTAGGTAATGACACCTGGGTTGGGGGGTTACGGGTTTGGGAATTGTTTGGTACTGGGTTATCTGAGGGTGGGTTTGGATGGTTAGGCGTTTGGGAATTGTTTGGTTCGGGGTTATCTGAGGGTGAGTTTGGGTGGTTAATCGTTTGGGAAATGTTGAAGTTGATATGAATGTGTAGATGAATGTTGTGTTCTTGATTTGCCATGAGGAAGAAAAAAGGGGGATGCCAGTTGAGTAGTGGACCAACATTTGTTTAAATAGGTGTGGAGTAGGAATGAGACTCGTGCGTCGGTATATACGGTAGGCGTATTTACAAGGTAAAACAACCGTAAATATAAAATCTCAATGAAAAACGTATATAATAAAATAAAAAAATGATTAAGCCTACCGTATCAATTTCCCAGAATGGAGGATATGTTGTTGTAGAACCATCTACGTATCTGGTTGCATCAATATCTTGTTCATTTAACATGTCGATAAAATTTGGCGGTAGAACTGTCCAACGATAATCGTTTGACGACACCGTCCTTGCATTATTTCAATCTCTCGTTGATACATGTTACACCATGCTTTTACGTGCTATAAAATAATAAAATAAGGGTAATTTATTTTTTACAAAAATAATTAAACTAATTTTTATTACGAAATTATTTATTATTAAGGTACCGTTTTTTGAATAAAACTCACTCCAGTAAATCCAAGTAGTCCCCCCCCCCCCCACCAGTCTTTTCCTAGTGGTGCTATCCCCGTATATGAAGAATAGCAAGTAGGATTATCGTCATCATAGTAAAATTCAAGAACATTTGGAGACCACTGGCTAACCCGATCCTGTTGATTGATCCAAAATGTGTTTTGTACGGAAGGAGGAATGCTTGTCATTGGTAATTTTTTTACACATATGTCTTTGTATAATGGTGGAACACACATATATCCACATAGAGAGGAGTACAAATGTATTTAATTTTTTTTTAAACAAAAACAATACAAAATCAGATAAATTTTAACGATTTATAAAAAACATTAATAGTAGTACAATTATCTTTCAAAAACGGCTTCATCATCTAAGACGTTGTCACTTGTAGTATCGGCTAACAAGGAATCATAAAAAAGTAAAGCTAGTTGACTTCTCATTCGTTCCGCACTTTTCTCAGTATCTTCACCATTGTTCAACGGTTTTTTATTTATCAACCTGTCTAGATATATGCAAACCCAAACTCCGCAGTCTCCCAAAGCTCCGGACTACTGAGGGGTGTCGCTTGCAAAAATAACATGGAAGGGATAATGTAAC
This sequence comes from Helianthus tuberosus, assembly GCA_030545235.1. Lineage (NCBI taxonomy): Eukaryota > Viridiplantae > Streptophyta > Magnoliopsida > Asterales > Asteraceae > Helianthus > Helianthus tuberosus. The sequence goes on along the minus strand of CM060430.1, from coordinate 141,010,703 downwards.
GGTAATGGTCTCTCAGAATTATAACCATGAATCCGTAGCCAATGGTCAAAAACAAAATTTATATGCCACACCACTTCCGCTCTTCCCTTTTCCAAAGAATAGAAGCTTAAAAGGCTAAAACCACAACTAATTAACACAGTTAGCAACATATATTTTGGAGTACCAATCAGTTAAATCGGGCTAATACCTGTCGTATATCGTTAGCGTGTAATCAACAAGGTTGAAAACGCTTAAAAACCAGTGGACGCCTTGTTTATACAACGGTACGTAAACCTAAATAATTGTTTGTGCCGTAAAATATTAATTCAATATGAAATACATTTATCCAGTAATCAATAGGAATGTTCCACATTACCTCGTCAACAGTATTTATTGGTGGAAAAGGTTCAATCGCCCCAGTGAAATAACCCTTGAACGTCTGTTCGACGTCCCGCGATTGAAAATAACTTTGAAAATAAGGGGGTAAAATACTCCAGCGATCACTTGCATTTCTTGAATGAAACAAGTGGATCATCCACCCAAATATATGCTGTTAAACATTCTAAAGTTAGCTTGAAAACAATATACAAAAAAATATAAATTTATTTATTTATGGTTTTTATATACAGATGACATTACTTACATCATCGCTTAACCAGCCGCGACCGTCCTCGCCCAGCAATGACTCCCAAAAATCTGGACCTACACATCCCCCCATTGTTAGGGAAAGATATCTATTGCCACTACCTGGATACCACTGCTTGATGAATGCAATTTGTCTATCCTCATTACTTAAGTTTTTGGCTTGTTTATCTTTAATCCTTCTATAAGCCACATACGGGGATAGCAAAATTGCAGCGGGCTTTACAAGCCTTTCGGATCGTCTCAATTTGTTCATTTCAGGATCCTCATTCTACAAATATTATTATGATTATATATAAGAATAAATAGTTCTTAGCTTCATAATTACCAATAAATACAAAAATATAAAAAATGGACAAACTTACAAAATCTTCATGCATCACTGGGGTCATAGGGACGTGGTAGACATTATCGTAGTTGAGAAAAGAATCAGCAACAGCCAACAAGAAACCATGCCGGTTAAATTAAGGGTTATTATTAGATATTGTTATTGTTATTATAAAAAAAATAATTGACAAAGCACGTTACATTATCACTCTGAGTGTGCGACTGTTCTTTTAGCGTTCTCACGTTCACCGGAGCCCTGACAGGTTGTTCTTTTGGGGTCGAATGATATGTATGCAATAACTCTGACTTTAACATATCGGTCAGTTTCCGTTTGTTCTAGTCCAACAGAGATTTATATTTTGAAATCAGGTCATTCTCGTAATTTGATCCAAACGTGGACGGAGGTGGAACAAAATTCTGTTGTGGAATTTCCTGTCGATCCGGTGACGGATTAAAACCTTGATTCGCGCCATCGTCACCAAACAAAGTGTTCATGACAGACCTCAACTGTTGTGGGTCGACAATGGGGGAAGACTGCATTTCGGGTTGAATTGGACCCGTGAACTCTGTGGGCATTTGGATGGGGATTTCGGTGGCCATTGGAACCGGATTCTCACCCGACATTGCATAGGCATACATTCGACTTTTAGCGTCTAAATAATCTGAACTAGATAAATACCACGTGCTTCGCAACTCATTTTCAGTGGGCAATATAAACAAAGGCGGCTTAAATTCACGTTTCTGCAATGTTAAAACAAAAAAACATTAAGACTATCCCCATTCACAACCCAACCCAACCTAACTTTTAATAAAAAAATTAATATAAATAATAAAAATGTTTATTTTTTAAACTTTATTATTTTAGATATAAAAAGCTATAAAAAACAATTAAAAAATTATATAAATTATATAATTTTTTATAAAATTTATATCTGGATGTAGACATGTGGCAGGAAAGTTTGAACATTAGGTGTCACAACCTAGGTTGTTCCATCGACCAGGTTATTTGATTTAATTGATTTTTCATTTTTATTTTTATTATTTTGGTAACCTTGGTTGATAAAATGTCACCAATGAGGATAGTTTAAAAAATAAATTTACAATATACTGAAAAATATAATTAATAAATCATTTATATTTAAAGATAAAGTTTTTTTTTACCTTTACCGCTAGTTGAAGCATTCCGTCCATAGTTACCCTCATAAACTTCTTCCCTTCTTTCCATCCCAAAAATTGGGAAATCGTCTCACCTTCAAACCAGTCCCTTGAACGGTTAAATTGAGGAAAAATCTCCAAAACCCACATCTACATAAGAGGATTTAAAATTTTATATAATTTTCTAAATAACTGTACTAATTGACATTCACGGGTACCTTGAAGGGCCAGACAAATCCCGACAAAGAAAAACCTTTAGCGTCTCCCTTTTGTCGATTGTGCAAATTGTATAAGACATTATACGTACTTTCCCAAATATAATTACCCCATGGATATTGTCTGAATTCTTCTAGATTATCCACAAGGTCTAAAAGCGTATTATCAACGACATTGGTTTTTTGCCAACCCAAAAAACCTTGACCGATAAGCATGATGAGACATATTCTCATGCCGTCATCTTGGTTAAAATCCGGAAGGTTCTCAAATAAAGACATTATTTTTCCAAAACTAACAGTTGATCCAGGTCGAAAAAATCTATTCTTAAATGAGTTCGGGTGCTCTATAGGTGACCAAGAGGTGTGGCCAAAACGTAGCCCCGTTATTAAACAAAATTGTTAGGGGTGAATGCAAATAGGTCCCCTCCTAATCTATAGGAAATACCAAGACGGGGAAAAGGAGTCGATATTTGTAGTTGTGCAACGCCTATTAAAAGAAGGCTAACACATATGGTGCATCTATTGTCTAAATATGGTCCGAAACACGTTTGCCTAACGCCGTTTCGATCGCCGAAGTCATCATGATACTCAAAGATTCTAAAACACACCACTTTTCTCTTACTTTAATGGTTGAAATCTATATAAGAAGAAAAAATAAACAAATAAATATAGTATACGAATTCAAATAAAAATCTTATCTTTTATACAACAATCCGCAAACTTTTTACCGGGCATGCAGAGGGGTCCGTGGAAGCTTCTTCCATCACGTGGTCGTTTGGCATGTTCCCGACATCATTTGGCATGTTCACGTGTCGGTTGAATTTTCCAAAAGCATCCATCGTCAATTTACCTTTTCAAGGGGGGGGGGGGGCACAACTAATGTCGAAGGAGTGTGATTAGTGGTCCCAGATGGGTCAACAATCTTTTGGATCTTCAACGCTGGGTCTTCAAGTCAATTGCTCCAAAGCGAGAAAAGGTTTGAAAGTGTTTTGGTCCACAACGTTGGTCACATGTATGGAACACGGCTCGGTTCTTCTTGACCCGGCTTGAATGTCGTCTGACGGGGAACAGTCACTTTATTGGAACATGTGCACTGAAACGGCTTGGACAGAAGGTGGAAAAGGCATGAACAGAATCTGGAACCGGCTTGAACAGTGAACTGAAACGGCTCGAATAACGTCCGACGGGACAGCGATTCTTTATTGGAACAAGCGACCTGAAATGGCTCGGGCATGCAACGGAAACGACACGAAGCTTGTTGACCCGGCTCGAATGTCGGTTGAGGGGGCACCGTAACTTCTTTGTTGGAACACGTGCGTTGAAACGGCACATGCATGTTGTGGAAACGGCTTGGACTTTTAACTTTATTGGACCACGTGCAATGAAACGGCTTAGCATTTAATTTCTTAGAGGGTGTTCCCTGAAAAGGCTCGGGCAGTTTGTTGAAACGGCTCGGGCAGTAGCTTTATTGAAAGGAGTGCGTTGAAACTGCTCAGAATTTTTTTTTCCAATTTTTTTCTCATTTTAAATAAGATCGCAAAATATTCGTACAACGCCATTGAGAAACCTTGAAACAAATAATGTCTGACAAAAGTACGAGTGACGTATACTACTCGCAACCAGTTAACAAATCATCAACGTGGATTCTAAAGAAATGGAGGGCACCCAGACACTCGGGTGAAACTTCATCGTCTGAAGCTTCACATCCACAGGTGCCGGAAGAAAACAACTTTGTAACTAATCGTCAAAGCTTACACCCGAACAGAGGCGGTAGATGGGCAATTCCAGACGACGAATCTGAGAATTGGTCAAAAGATGTTGCAACATTTTACAGTAATGGAGACGCCCCATTCTGTTATTCAGTTGTTTTCACTCGTTATGTAGAGTTGGACAAAATTTTGGGGCACTATGTTAGGCTATCGTTGTAATGGCTACCTAACAGCAACGATAATTTCATTAGGGCATTTTTTCAACAAAATTTTTATTTTTACTGTTTATTACATGTAACTTGTATTAATATAATATTCATTAAACAGCATATTGAGGGATGGACTGGAAGACTAATGGCTTAGAGAAGAAGAAAGCTACAAAGGGATCCCACGTTAAATTTGCGGTGGGCAATTCTTCCACGACAGTTCTATGACACGTTACTAGAACCCGTTCCTAAAAGCGTGGTGTGACAACTGGAACAAAACTGGTAATTTCCGTACACTTTAATTATGGCTTAATGACTGCAATTATGTGCTTAAATGCCGACATTGACTGATTACATGCTAAACAAGTGAATTCATGCACGTTGTATACTACAAAATATTGCTTTATGCATAAACGAGAGCGTTGCGTCAGAAATATTAGTAAACTCACCGGTAGGACACAATGTGTCAACTGAACTGCAGAAGGCAGTCAGACATTAGAACTGAGGCCTAGGTGTAGGTCCAACGACAAGAATACAAAAAGGTACTTAAAAGACACTAAAAAGTGTGATTTAGCACTTTAACGGATTGATATCCAACCGAACGACCGGACTTTACCCGGAACATTAAAATATTGTCAATGACATTGTTTTTCTTTTTCTGAGCCAGTTAGGGTCCCCGAATACCCTAACACCCGTTATAAATTACAACGCACATAATACCTTATTTTTAATTCCTAACTAAACTAATACCTAACAACTAGTTGAAATCCAATTGGATACCCCCCACCCCTTTGCAACCGTTCGGTCCCCTATGTGGGACACTCACCACCCACTTTTGATTATTATATTAAGCTTGCTTAATATCTTCATGACATATTACTTCTTGGACATTACACATACATGGTTTATAATTAAAACCATGAGATCACATTCCACTTCATTCTAACACTTAACAAAAAAAATTACATCTTTCATTCCCCCTTGTCTTGAGTTCGGCCGAAACCCAACACACACCCACATCACTTTCAAGTTTGATTCAAGCCACTCCACATACATATCAAGGTGTTAGAGTTCCTACAAACAAGCTCGGTGCTTACGGAATCGCAAGGACCTCTCTACATCGCTTTTAACCACCTTGTTTTCGCCTAGATTCCTCCCTAGCCTTGTGCTAGTTGTAAGTGATTCTAAACCCTCTCTTGATCTTATTTAAAGTGGTTAATAAGAGATTTACCGGGTAAAAATTATGAACATTAGAGATCAAAGTTTAAAGTCTTGTTAGAATGATGAATATGGTGGTTAATGAGTAAATATTAGTGTAAAACTTATGGAACTTGTTTTGTTATGGTTATTTATTATTGTTGGATGCTAGTAGGGGAACGGATCGTCATCTAACCACGCTAGGTCATGTTCATGGAACATGAACTAGCACTATGTTTAGTGTAAAAATAACTAGATGACGAACCCTTTCACTCACAAACATGAACTTGTGTAAAAACGATTTTTCTTATGAAATGGAGTTCTAAACTAGTAGATCTACGGATCTACAAGTGGTATTTTTGAAGAACCAAGTGTATGATGAAATCATGTTTAAAAAGCCGGATCTTTCTCAAAATAAAGACATTTTTGAGAACCAAAAAGTGTGTAGACACTTGTGTAACGAAAGGATTTAACCAAGAAATATTTTCGTAAATACCGACTAGAAGTTGTAAAACTTCATATTCTTTAAAAATAAAGTTTTCGAGATAATGATTTTATTTTTAGAGATGGAAAGACTTACTAACTGTGCTAGTAAGTTACTACACATTTTTGTAAATATTCAAGTTCATGAAATGGAGAAATTAGTGATTATTGTTGATGATTGTTGACGATTTAAAAGAAAATAAACACATGTTTTGAAAACATGGGAAACCTCCATTTTTAGGGGAAACTTTGTCAAATTTTTTATAAATTTTGACACTTAGAAAAATATAAGTTTTTGAGAAACTTATTCCCTAAAAATGTATTTAAAAGTATTACCAAGGTTTCCCTAATTTTTGGTGATAAGAAATGAGGATTTCTTCAAGAATAAAAATGGATATAAGTATGTATATTTTTGAGAGAAAAATATATATTATTTTATCACCAACTTTTGTGCTAAGTGTATATAGTATGTGTTATACGTGCTAGTGTATTAAGACTTAAAAATACACTAAATACTCATGAGGAGTATAAACATAAAAATACACATACAACATACAAGATACATAATTCGGGTGCAAAGTGCAAAACACGAAATACTTATATTAAATTTTGAGAAACTAATATAAGTAAAATACTTAGTTAAAAATATACAATATTTTTAACACAACAATACAAATACAAAAGAGAGTGACTATACTTGTGCGACGCAAGTCTAGTGACTAACGATAATAAAACACGTTTAGGTCACGACGCACTATAAGCAAATCCGGTGAAGTTTTACGACGCAAGGAACGCAAAGTTGTGAGTTCATGCTCCCCCTTTTCTTTAACTGTTTTCAGTTTTTATAACTTCGGGGGTGAAATACATGTACAAATATTATAATGTTTATAAATGGTATGATAACAAGAAACGCACTTGGTGAGGACGAGAACCAAGTAGGATGCCTTATGAGAAATGATAACAAGAAACGCACTTGGTGAGGACGAGAACCAAGTAGGATGCGTTATGAGAAATGATACGAGAAATCGTGTCACGAATAGGGTACATAAGCACCATTAATCAACAATATACCTAGACCGCAGAACAAAAGGTTAGATCTAACGGGTGCCGGGCAGCCACACTCTCGGTGAGGGCGAGAATCGAGTAGTGCTTTTGTGTCTCAAAATATACCAATTAAATGCCTAAGGTTTGGTGACATCCTATGTCGTGTCACATGTTAATGGCTTTGCAACCCATTAACAATCCTGATACTTACAGGAATACTTTATTTACATAAAATTCATACCATACAAAAACATGAATAATACTTGAGTACATGGGGTACTCAAGACAACAAGAATTTTACTTGAAGTACGTGGGGTACTCAAGAAAATGGGAATTATACTTGAAGTACGTGGGGTACTCAAGAAAAACTTGAATTATACATGAGTACGTGGTGTACACATGAATGCTTGATTTATATATGAAAACTTGATTTATACATGACACAAACTATGTTTTCATACAAAGTATACAAACGTGAAATACAAAAATTGCATGAATTCACACCAACATTATGTTGACGTTTTTTTCTTTCCAAAACTCACATGTATTTCAGGTAACTAGGATGGATGTGCGCGTGGTCTTACTCATGCTCGTGGATGTCGCTTTTGTTTATCTTTGAATAAAGTTGTGACCTTTAAGACAATATGTTATCTCGTGTTGTAAACACTTGACGTATGTTTTCAGTAATGTAATGTTTGAAGTTATTTTTGAGCATGTAGTATGTTTACTCTTCTTATGCAATGAGAACCTTTCATGATCACACCTCATGCTTCCGCCGCAGAAAGGGGTGTGACACGTGGATTAATATCGAAACTTAAGAATCGTTCTCAAGTAAGAAAAGATATCCTATGTGTTGAACGATCCTAATCCCAATGAACATCTTATGGAAGATAAGGATGCCTATAACGATTGGATTAAGTATATTGAGGATACTATGCAAGTTGTCTCATGTTAGGAATTATGATTCCCGAAATTCAAAAGGGTTTTTAACATCATGGGCATACAACATGATTGAAGGAAATGTTCCTACAATATGCAAGGGTAGAACGCTTTGGGCGCTTCATGCATGTCGAATGGAGGAAACCCAATCGGACTCATCTTATGTCTTTAAGATGAAAAGCCACATTGATCACCTCGAAAGGCTCGATATGGATAAAAGGGTTTTATCCATTCTAACGATCAATGAGGGTGGCAACTAGAAAGGGCATCACCCCGACACCAAAGCAAATGTTGAAAATGGAAACGGGTAATTCAAAGGGAAATGATTAGAAAGACTAAAGCGAAACCACCGAAACCAAAAGAGAAGAAGGCAAAGGTTGCCATGAACGATCCATGCTTTGAGTGTGGTGAGATAGGGCATTTAAATAGGAATTGTCCAACCTATCTCAAAGAGTTGAAAAACAAGAGGGATGCTAGGCAAACCTCAGGTACAATCTTGATGATACATATTGACCTTAATGTTATTTCTTCTAACACATGGGTATTAGATACCAGATGTGGAACTCATGTTTGCAATTCGTTGCAAAAGGTTCAAAAAAAAAAAAAAACATTACAAGAAAGGAGACTATGTTTTGAAACTTCCAAATGGTTTGGAAATTGTTTTAAAATGTCTTGAATGCTCCTAGTTTGACTAGGAACAATTTCCCTTATAAGACAATATGGTTTTGACTTAAAGTTTGCAAACATTGACATTTATATCGATGAATGACATGTTTTACTTTAAACCTATGCCTTCAAATGGTATTTATGAATCGGTTCATAATAATACATCATTTGATAGTTTAATGTACCAATCAATCACCAAGAAGCTCAAAATGGATTTGAGTAAGACCTATCCTTGGCATTATCGCCTTGGTCATATAAATAGATGTCGCATGTAAACACTTCAAAAGAATTGTCTTTTGGAAACAAATGAAATTGGTTCATTTGATACATGCGAATCTTATTTACAAGGAAAAATGACCAAGTAATCCCTTAGTGAGAAAGGGCAAAAGATTTATTTGGTATTATACATTTGGATGTATGTGATCCTTTTAAGCCAATAATTAGGAATGGTGAAAGATACTTCATTACCTTTTACCAACGACTATAGTAGTTGTGGTTATATGTACTTGACACAAAGAAGAAGTTTTGAAATGTTCAAAACCTTCAAAAGGTGAAGTACAAAATCAACTCAATCAAAGTTCTTCATTCCGATAGAGGAGGAATCGAACTCTATTTAGATATGGTTCGATCTATGATGGCTAGGAGCGCATTATCTCTATCATTTTGGGGTTACGCTTCGCTCTCCGCGGCCCGAATAGCCTAAGCCAAGAAAGTGGATAAGACAACCTTTTGAAATATGACATGGAAGGGCTCCATCATTATCATATTTAAATGTATGGGTTGTGAAGCTTATGTGAAGCAATACACCCCAAACAAATTGGAAGTACGATCCACTAAGTGTATCTTTGTAGGATATCCTAAAGATGGTATAGGATATTATTTCTACGATCCAACAGAGCAAAAGGTATTTGTTGCTCGAAAGGCTGAGTTCTTGGAAGCTAAGTTCCTTGTGGAAGGAATTATTAGAACAGTGGAACTTGATAAGGATCAAGAACCACAAGCCGATACACGTTTGGTTAAAACAAGCACTCAACAAAAGGTTGTTGAAAAATGATCAAATGGTTGATCAACACACACAAAGCGTTCGCAGATCTGGTAGAATTAGTAATCCACCTGAAAGATATGGATTTTTCATAGATGGATGCTACGTGGTAGATTCAGGTGAATCAACCACATACCATGATGCAATGTCAAAATTCGATTGTGACAAATGGCTTGAAGCCATGAACGTAAAGATGCAGTCCATGTATAACAACCAAGTATGGGAATTGGTTGTAGCACCTCTTAACTCCAAAGTAGTTGGAAATAAGTGGCTTTTCAGGAAGAAAACACATATGCATGGTAACTTGGATACTTATAAAGCGAGACTTGTAGCAAAAGATTTCATTCAAACTTAAAGTGTTGATTATGATGAGACCTTCTCGCCCGTCGCGATGCTAAAGTCAATAAGGATATTATTTGCCATACCTGCATAATATGATTATGAGATTTGGCAAATGGATGTCAAAACGGCTTTCCTTAATAGATATCTTGAGGAAGATGTCTATATAGTTAAGCCTGAAGGTTTTGTCGATCCAAAACATCCTGACAAAGTATGCAAGTTAAAGAAATCAATCTATGGATTAAAACAAGTATCTAGAAGTTGGAATCACCGTTTTGATGAAGAGATTAGGGAATATGGATTCATCAAGAACGTCGATGAATCTTGTGTGTATAAGAAGGCTAGTGGGAGCATCATCACTTTATTAGTATTATATGTTGATGACATTCTACTATTTGGAAATAACATTCCAACCATGGAAGGTGTGAAAGCCTGGATTGGAAGTTGTTCTTCCATTAAGGATCTTGGTAAAGTCGCCTATATTTTGGAATAAAGATCTATAAGGATAGGTCAAGGCGCTAGATAGGTTTAAACCAAAGTGCATTGACAAAGTCTTGAAAAGGTTCAAGATAAAGAACTCTATGAAAGGTTTGGTACTTATTCAAGAGAGGACAATATTGAATGCGTTTCAATGTCCAAGATCCAAGGATGAGCAAGAAAGAATGAAAGGAATCCCATATGCGTCTACTATAGGATTCATTATGTATGTAATGATATGCACTAGACCGGACATGTTATGCTCATTAAGCACGACGAGTAGATACCAGCGAATAACGGTCATTAGGTGACTGCTAAAAATATATTGAAATACCTTAGAAGGACTAAGGATATATTTCTAATATATGGATCTGGTGAAAAAGGAATTCGTTGTAAAGGGTTACATGGATACGAGTTTCCAAACTAATCGAGATGGTTCTCGATCACAATCAGGGTAGCATTGTCCACTACATAATCAGAATACATCGCCGCTTCGTTGATTGAGATAATTCATATGTAATAGCCACTTGAATTATTGCCAATCTAGGGGTAGTCCCTACCATTCAGGACCCTAGAGATCTTTGTGATAACGATGGTGTGATTGCTCAAATCAAGGAACCTCGTGTACATCAAAAGGCTAGACACATTGAACGGAATTTCAACTACATAAGGGATAAAGTTGAAAAGGGAAATATAGGTATTCGCAAAGTTCACACTGATCAAAATATTGCGGATCCACTCACGAAGCTCCTTTAACGGGCAAAGTATGAAGGGTCATACTTGTGCCTTAGGACTTCGATATTCTAGTGATTGGATTTGATCTACTTTATATTTGGATATTGGAACAATTATTATAACTCTTTATGGTATGTTGAGTTATGTTCCATTTTAGCATGTTTAGATCCGTGAATAAGTTGCTAATTCTAAATGTCCGTAGTCGATCATACTTGTGGGAACAAATATGAATGTAAGACTATTATGAACTTGGATTGGTGGATATTCATTAGGTATGAATATAGAGCAAAGTGTTGCTGCCAAAGTTCATAGATATTTGTGGGATACAAATATGAGACTGACTCGCCCTCAAATATTACTGCATGGAATCATTTGTGATTGATCATAAGTAAATTTGAGTAAAGGAGAATATCATAGTATCCTCTGACCTGAGATACATATTGGGTCTTGATATTCACCAAATATTGTACCTTGACTTATTTCTTCGCTGTTAGTAATATGACAGTACATAAGGCTAAGCTCAGGTGTGGTACAAGGTGATTGTGAGAGACGTATGTAGTCAAGAGGGGATTCGTTCCTCTTATTCGTTGAGAGTAAGATGTCTAAGGCCTGCTAAAGTTAAACCAATAGAGAGTGATCACTCTGTGTCTCTGGATTTGACATGACATCTGTAACGAAAGGATAAATGATAGATTCACCTAAATCATTTCAAGTAAGGGACTTGAAGAGGATGATGTAATTGAATGGGACATATAGTCATACGTATTGGGGGTAGTAAACCGTAGTTAGGCGTCATTTACTACTTGCATCAATCTTCTATTTATCTTGTGCAAGTGGGAGATTGTTGGACTCTGTATGCCCAAGACACATATTAAATTGATGTGGCTAGTACGTTATGATCCAAGTCGAGTCATACCCAATAACAAGCTAGACAAACACTTACAATATTTATTTATGATATGATCAAACAAATAAATATTAACACTTAGAATATTTAGAAATTGGTTTTCTAAATAATTGCACTTGACAAACTAATAAATTATATGGATAATTTGTTTTGAGAGAGTATTTTATTCTGTTATTTAATTGGTTAAATAACATAAAAAAATAGCATAAGTCTTATAACATATGATGTTATATTTTATAAAAGTTATAAAATATATATATATGTAAGACTTATATTATTTAAAAGAAAATTTGATTTTTTTTTAATAAAAAGACTAGGCCGCCACCCCCCCCCCCATGGGGTCTTCCCAAAATTGTTGGTCCAATCACACTACATGCATATCTTACAAGTTAGATGGGTTGTGATTGGGTGATCTTCCCAAGCAATTTTGACCAATAGCATTACATGCAAATGCATGTGTAAGTGGCCACATGATTGGTCAAGATGGGTGGCAATTCTCTCTCATGGTTCTATAAATACTTAGATGTCAAATGCAAGAATGTGCAAGACTTATGAACTTGAAAGAAAACTAGAGAATTTCTTCTCTAAATTTCGGCCTACAAGTGTTGGTTCAAGAGGTTTTCAAGTTTGTAATTCAAGTGCCAAGAACTCTTATATTCCCTAGTGGAATTTTCGGCCAAGGGTTGGCTCCAAGAAGGAAGTTTTAGTGAGTTCACAAGTGTTCAAATCCTAGCTAAAACTAAGGTGTTTGTCGGAAGGCTTGGGGTATACAAGCTTGAGGTCTTCTACACTTGAAGGCAACCGTTCAAGAAGCATCATTATCTTCATGTCCTTTACTCCTTGGAAGGTAGTATTCTAAACACTCTATGGTTGTGTTTTATTTTGATAGCGTGCATGTTCATATATGGATCCGGGATTGGGATTTACATATAAAATGGGTTTTATATATTGTAAGTAACATGTTTTAAATAACAATTTTCCGCTGCGTTTTTATTTTATATGGATAAAATACTTTGATAAACATGTGAAAATCCCAACAGTGGTATCAGAGCCGCTTATATGAATGCATGCTTCAATAGGATATGAAATTTTTGGGTTTCGGGTTTGGTTAAAACCCTATGGCCGAAATTTTATATATGGTTATCCTTTTGTTTTTCAAGATTATTTTAATACATGCATAAAAGTATCTTGAAAAATTATGTCATTTGGATGATTTGGTTGTTTGGACAAAAACCCACTTTTTTGGTTTTTTCATTCTTGACCGAAAAGTAGGTTGTAAAAAGGAAACCATTTTTGCTTCTTGAATTTTATATATTTGGATATATATATTTTGGTGTTCATAACCTAGCCATGACCTTGTGTGAATATGTTGAATATTTGTGTTTGTGATTTATATTTGATTATTTCAATGGATTGTAATAATTAATTATCTTTGTTCTTTCATTTGTGAAATATGTAATTTATTTATTTTCATTTGGTATGTAAGTAAATAGATTAGGTGCATTTTATTTTTACTAGAAAAATGTATTAGGATATTTTTTGTAAAAGAAGATGCACACAAAAATGCGATTTTGGTTTTGGCTAATTTCGGGCCAAAAGGACTTCATAGTTCTTAACGGGATTTTAGCCCGATAACCAAAACACATTTTTGAAGTCCAAAGGAGTTTGGACCTGAATATAAAAGACATTTGGAAGCCCAAAGAATGTGAAGAAATCACAAGACAAGATGGAGACTTGAAGCATTCGGATGCGGGATCAAGTGGGAGTTCAACGACACATTATTTGTGTCAATATTCACCCCTTAGGAAGGACCTTTTGGCACACTTGTTTCGGCTAACAAGTGTGGTCAAAATAGTTGGCTATGGTTATGCACCTAATGATATGTGTGTTGTGCTTGTGTGGTTGTTTATTTTGTTGTTTGATGATATTTAGATATGCATGCTTAACAAACTAATAATCAACAACAAGCTTAAAATTGGTTCTTTAAAAGATCATTAAAATTGGTTAATAAAAGGTTATTAAAAATTAATCATTTTATAATAAAATGGGTTTTATTAAAAAGAACCTTGAGAATTTATTTTCACTAAAGTACCAAGGATTTGAATGCATGCAAATGTATGGTACATAAAGTTTTCTAAACTAGAATTTGGAAAACTCAAAATCCCTTTTATAAAACAAGTCAAACACCATCCTTTTATACAACACTCGAATCACTTGGGAACTCTTTTGTGGGATAAAGGTCACCTAACCATATTTGAGGGAACTTGTATATTCGAGGTGGGTTTACCATGTTTGTGGGATAAAGGTCACCTAACCACTTATGTGTATAAACTCACACGTGTGTGTAAGTTGGACGACTTGATTTGGAAACCATGAACTTAGGGTCACCGAAGCATGGGGAACAAAGGTGTTGATGGGATTAAACATGCCAACTAAACATAAAGATGTTTAACCGATCCCATATGGCTAGAAGTTGCAAAGAGTTGCAATTGTCAAACGTTGACTACCTTGTTAATTTAAATAGAGGGATAAATGTCACCTAACCAATATTTAAATGTAACGTTGGATTCTAGATTTTAATTATAAATTGTCTGTGAGACACAAAAGGGTATTAATGATTAAAATATAATAATATCGAAAATACTAAAATTGAACAATGTTAAATTTTGTAGATGGCCGCTAGCAATATTACCCAAACCGTCCATAACCTATCACTAAAAACAATCCTTAAAAAGGATCGTTTCAATCAAAACACTTTATGGATTAATATCGAAACTTAAGAATCGTTCTCAAGTAAGAAAAGATATCCTATGTGTTGAACGATCCTAATCCCAATGAACATCTTATGGAAGATAAGGATGCCTATAACGATTGGATTAAGTATATTGAGGATACTATGCAAGTTGTCTCATGTTAGGAATTATGATTCCCGAAATTCAAAAGGGTTTTTAACATCATGGGCATACAACATGATTGAAGGAAATGTTCCTACAATATGCAAGGGTAGAACGCTTTGGGCGCTTCATGCATGTCGAATGGAGGAAACCTAATCGGACTCATCTTATGTCTTTAAGATGAAAAGCCACATTGATCACCTCGAAAGGCTCGATATGGATAAAAGGGTTTTATCCATTCTAACGATCAATGAGGGTGGCAACTAGAAAGGGCATCACCCCGACACCAAAGCAAATGTTGAAAATGGAAACGGGTAATTCAAAGGGAAATGATTAGAAAGACTAAAGCGAAACCACCGAAACCAAAAGAGAAGAAGGCAAAGGTTGCCATGAACGATCCATGCTTTGAGTGTGGTGAGATAGGGCATTTAAATAGGAATTGTCCAACCTATCTCAAAGAGTTGAAAAACAAGAGGGATGCTAGGCAAACCTCAGGTACAATCTTGATGATACATATTGACCTTAATGTTATTTCTTCTAACACATGGGTATTAGATACCAGATGTGGAACTCATGTTTGCAATTCGTTGCAAAAGGTTCAAAAAAAAAAAAAACATTACAAGAAAGGAGACTATGTTTTGAAACTTCCAAATGGTTTGGAAATTGTTTTAAAATGTCTTGAATGCTCCTAGTTTGACTAGGAACAATTTCCCTTATAAGACAATATGGTTTTGACTTAAAGTTTGCAAACATTGACATTTATATCGATGAATGACATGTTTTACTTTAAACCTATGCCTTCAAATGGTATTTATGAATCGGTTCATAATAATACATCATTTGATAGTTTAATGTACCAATCAATCACCAAGAAGCTCAAAATGGATTTGAGTAAGACCTATCCTTGGCATTATCGCCTTGGTCATATAAATAGATGTCGCATGTAAACACTTCAAAAGAATTGTCTTTTGGAAACAAATGAAATTGGTTCATTTGATACATGCGAATCTTATTTACAAGGAAAAATGACCAAGTAATCCCTTAGTGAGAAAGGGCAAAAGATTTATTTGGTATTATACATTTGGATGTATGTGATCCTTTTAAGCCAATAATTAGGAATGGTGAAAGATACTTCATTACCTTTTACCAACGACTATAGTAGTTGTGGTTATATGTACTTGACACAAAGAAGAAGTTTTGAAATGTTCAAAACCTTCAAAAGGTGAAGTACAAAATCAACTCAATCAAAGTTCTTCATTCCGATAGAGGAGGAATCGAACTCTATTTAGATATGGTTCGATCTATGATGGCTAGGAGCGCATTATCTCTATCATTTTGGGGTTACGCTTCGCTCTCCGCGGCCCGAATAGCCTAAGCCAAGAAAGTGGATAAGACAACCTTTTGAAATATGACATGGAAGGGCTCCATCATTATCATATTTAAATGTATGGGTTGTGAAGCTTATGTGAAGCAATACACCCCAAACAAATTGGAAGTACGATCCACTAAGTGTATCTTTGTAGGATATCCTAAAGATGGTATAGGATATTATTTCTACGATCCAACAGAGCAAAAGGTATTTGTTGCTCGAAAGGCTGAGTTCTTGGAAGCTAAGTTCCTTGTGGAAGGAATTATTAGAACAGTGGAACTTGATAAGGATCAAGAACCACAAGCCGATACACGTTTGGTTAAAACAAGCACTCAACAAAAGGTTGTTGAAAAATGATCAAATGGTTGATCAACACACACAAAGCGTTCGCAGATCTGGTAGAATTAGTAATCCACCTGAAAGATATGGATTTTTCATAGATGGATGCTACGTGGTAGATTCAGGTGAATCAACCACATACCATGATGCAATGTCAAAATTCGATTGTGACAAATGGCTTGAAGCCATGAACGTAAAGATGCAGTCCATGTATAACAACCAAGTATGGGAATTGGTTGTAGCACCTCTTAACTCCAAAGTAGTTGGAAATAAGTGGCTTTTCAGGAAGAAAACACATATGCATGGTAACTTGGATACTTATAAAGCGAGACTTGTAGCAAAAGATTTCATTCAAACTTAAAGTGTTGATTATGATGAGACCTTCTCGCCCGTCGCGATGCTAAAGTCAATAAGGATATTATTTGCCATACCTGCATAATATGATTATGAGATTTGGCAAATGGATGTCAAAACGGCTTTCCTTAATAGATATCTTGAGGAAGATGTCTATATAGTTAAGCCTGAAGGTTTTGTCGATCCAAAACATCCTGACAAAGTATGCAAGTTAAAGAAATCAATCTATGGATTAAAACAAGTATCTAGAAGTTGGAATCACCGTTTTGATGAAGAGATTAGGGAATATGGATTCATCAAGAACGTCGATGAATCTTGTGTGTATAAGAAGGCTAGTGGGAGCATCATCACTTTATTAGTATTATATGTTGATGACATTCTACTATTTGGAAATAACATTCCAACCATGGAAGGTGTGAAAGCCTGGCTTGGAAGTTGTTCTTCCATTAAGGATCTTGGTAAAGTCGCCTATATTTTGGAATAAAGATCTATAAGGATAGGTCAAGGCGCTAGATAGGTTTAAACCAAAGTGCATTGACAAAGTCTTGAAAAGGTTCAAGATAAAGAACTCTATGAAAGGTTTGGTACTTATTCAAGAGAGGACAATATTGAATGCGTTTCAATGTCCAAGATCCAAGGATGAGCAAGAAAGAATGAAAGGAATCCCATATGCGTCTACTATAGGATTCATTATGTATGTAATGATATGCACTAGACCGGACATGTTATGCTCATTAAGCACGACGAGTAGATACCAGCGAATAACGGTCATTAGGTGACTGCTAAAAATATATTGAAATACCTTAGAAGGACTAAGGATATATTTCTAATATATGGATCTGGTGAAAAAGGAATTCGTTGTAAAGGGTTACATGGATACGAGTTTCCAAACTAATCGAGATGGTTCTCGATCACAATCAGGGTAGCATTGTCCACTACATAATCAGAATACATCGCCGCTTCGTTGATTGAGATAATTCATATGTAATAGCCACTTGAATTATTGCCAATCTAGGGGTAGTCCCTACCATTCAGGACCCTAGAGATCTTTGTGATAACGATGGTGTGATTGCTCAAATCAAGGAACCTCGTGTACATCAAAAGGCTAGACACATTGAACGGAATTTCAACTACATAAGGGATAAAGTTGAAAAGGGAAATATAGGTATTCGCAAAGTTCACACTGATCAAAATATTGCGGATCCACTCACGAAGCTCCTTTAACGGGCAAAGTATGAAGGGTCATACTTGTGCCTTAGGACTTCGATATTCTAGTGATTGGATTTGATCTACTTTATATTTGGATATTGGAACAATTATTATAACTCTTTATGGTATGTTGAGTTATGTTCCATTTTAGCATGTTTAGATCCGTGAATAAGTTGCTAATTCTAAATGTCCGTAGTCGATCATACTTGTGGGAACAAATATGAATGTAAGACTATTATGAACTTGGATTGGTGGATATTCATTAGGTATGAATATAGAGCAAAGTGTTGCTGCCAAAGTTCATAGATATTTGTGGGATACAAATATGAGACTGACTCGCCCTCAAATATTACTGCATGGAATCATTTGTGATTGATCATAAGTAAATTTGAGTAAAGGAGAATATCATAGTATCCTCTGACCTGAGATACATATTGGGTCTTGATATTCACCAAATATTGTACCTTGACTTATTTCTTCGCTGTTAGTAATATGACAGTACATAAGGCTAAGCTCAGGTGTGGTACAAGGTGATTGTGAGAGACGTATGTAGTCAAGAGGGGATTCGTTCCTCTTATTCGTTGAGAGTAAGATGTCTAAGGCCTGCTAAAGTTAAACCAATAGAGAGTGATCACTCTGTGTCTCTGGATTTGACATGACATCTGTAACGAAAGGATAAATGATAGATTCACCTAAATCATTTCAAGTAAGGGACTTGAAGAGGATGATGTAATTGAATGGGACATATAGTCATACGTATTGGGGGTAGTAAACCGTAGTTAGGCGTCATTTACTACTTGCATCAATCTTCTATTTATCTTGTGCAAGTGGGAGATTGTTGGACTCTGTATGCCCAAGACACATATTAAATTGATGTGGCTAGTACGTTATGATCCAAGTCGAGTCATACCCAATAACAAGCTAGACAAACACTTACAATATTTATTTATGATATGATCAAACAAATAAATATTAACACTTAGAATATTTAGAAATTGGTTTTCTAAATAATTGCACTTGACAAACTAATAAATTATATGGATAATTTGTTTTGAGAGAGTATTTTATTCTGTTATTTAATTGGTTAAATAACATAAAAAAATAGCATAAGTCTTATAACATATGATGTTATATTTTATAAAAGTTATAAAATATATATATATGTAAGACTTATATTATTTAAAAGAAAATTTAATTTTTTTTAATAAAAAGACTAGGCCGCCACCCCCCCCCCCATGGGGTCTTCCCAAAATTGTTGGTCCAATCACACTACATGCATATCTTACAAGTTAGATGGGTTGTGATTGGGTGATCTTCCCAAGCAATTTTGACCAATAGCATTACATGCAAATGCATGTGTAAGTGGCCACATGATTGGTCAAGATGGGTGGCAATTCTCTCTCATGGTTCTATAAATACTTAGATGTCAAATGCAAGAATGTGCAAGACTTATGAACTTGAAAGAAAACTAGAGAATTTCTTCTCTAAATTTCGGCCTACAAGTGGTGGTTCAAGAGGTTTTCAAGTTTGTAATTCAAGTGCCAAGAACTCTTATATTCCCTAGTGGAATTTTCGGCCAAGGGTTGGCTCCAAGAAGGAAGTTTTAGTGAGTTCACAAGTGTTCAAATCCTAGCTAAAACTAAGGTGTTTGTCGGAAGGCTTGGGGTATACAAGCTTGAGGTCTTCTACACTTGAAGGCAACCGTTCAAGAAGCATCATTATCTTCATGTCCTTTACTCCTTGGAAGGTAGTATTCTAAACACTCTATGGTTGTGTTTTATTTTGATAGCGTGCATGTTCATATATGGATCCGGGATTGGGATTTACATATAAAATGGGTTTTATATATTGTAAGTAACATGTTTTAAATAACAATTTTCCGCTGCGTTTTTATTTTATATGGATAAAATACTTTGATAAACATGTGAAAATCCCAACAATTTCAAAACTTGATTACATTGGGAAACGCTCATCAATTCAAAGCTATAAATATTGACACTGCTCCTCCCATTTAACCCCATATAATTTTCATTTCAAAGTTCCCACTAGTAAAAAAAATGGATTCTTGGACCGACGAGGAAGATATTGCTGTTGCCGTTTCGTACGCTGCCGCTCGTGATCTGGGCACTTATTCAACTTCCGATCCTGCTTTCTGGGGGCAGGTTTTCAACTTTTTTTGCGTTCACCTACAAGAGACGACCCGAAGTGTCGATGTCTTGAGGACTTGTCTTGTTTTTCTACGCTTTAAATGTACCCGTTTTTTAGGAAAGCACAAAAAAATTAAAAAAAAAACTCAGGCGAACATGGAAGAAAAAGTGGTAATTGAAGAGGCCCTGCTCGACTACGCAATACTTTACGAGGAGGACTTTGAACACCTTTCAGTGTTTGAAACTTTGGAAATTTATCTCTAATTCACGAATTTAATTTGTAATATTTAGGTTGTAACGTTCAACTTAAATTTGTAATGTAACGTCACCTTTGTTTGAGTTTAAAATTTTTGAACATATTTTTATCAGTTTGGTTGATTCGTGTATTCGTGTTTGGGCCCAAACAGCCCACACGGTTTTATTTTGTAATATTTGGGCCCAAACAACCCACACGATACCTATGAATGGCCCAAACAGATTTATTTTGTAATGTTTGGGGCCAAACAGCCCACACGGTACATATGAACGGCCCAAACAGATTTGTTTAGTAATATTTGGGCCCAAACAGCCCACACGGTTTTATTTTGTAACATTTGGGCCCAAACAGCCCACACAGTACATATAAACGGCCCAAACAGATTTGTTTTTTAATGTTTGGTCCCAAACAGCCCACACGGTACATATGAACAGCCCAAGCAGATTTTTTTAGTAATATTTGGGCTCAAACAGCCCACACCGTTTTATTTTGTAATATTTTGGTCCAAACAGCCCACATGGTACATATGAACGGCCCAAACAGATTTATTTTGTAATGTTTGGGGGCAAACAGCCCACACGGTACATATGAACGGCCTAAACATATTTGTTTTAGTAATATTTGGGCCCAAACAGCCCACACCGTTTTATTTTGTAATATTTAAGCCCAAACAGCCCACACGGTACATATGAACGGCCCAAACATATTTATTTTGTAATGTTTGGGCCCAAACAGCCCACACGGTACATATGAACGGCCCAAACAGATTTTTTAGTAATATTTGGGCCCAAACAACCCACACCGTTTTATTTTGTAATATTTGGGCCCAAACCGTTTGTCGAGTTTCTTGTCTATGTGAACTGGTGATTTTAATTTTTAAGTTATTATAAACATAAATTTTTATAAAACATATTTAACCCAAACATGTTAACGGACTCAAACAGATTACCAATATAAAAAAGTTTTTTATATTAATATAATACACCTAAATATTAACCAAAAGATAATAAAAAAAAACAAAAAAAAAAAAACGAAAAATAATTAAATAAAATCTAAAACCATATCCTAATAGACTCCCACTCCGAGACGTGTTTGAATTCACGTCCCACTTCATGACGGTAGTTGATGAGGGCCACTTCCTTCGTATCGTCCTCACCAAGGATTTCTGACTCCACAGCCTTGTAGTATCGGTCGAACGTCTCACATTCCAACCGGATGACGCGGAACCTTGAAGATAACGCGTCGACGGTCCGGTTGTGGTCCGGACCACGTAGTTGGGCAAAATGTTGTTGAACACGAACCCAGAACCCCCCTGCCCTCGTCGTGGAGGATCAGTAATCGCCTCCTCCCAAGCTTCGCACAAAGCAATATCTTCAACATCTGTCCAGGAAGAGGAAGGCATTTTCGGGTTGGTCTTTGACGGCGTCTGAAAGAAGTAAACGACTGAGAAGTGAAACGTCGTGTTCAAGGAGATAATTGAATGGGTTGAGAGGGGGGTGAGGGTTTATATAGTGGGTAAATTGAGGGGGTTATAAATTACTGCAATAAAGAAGTTTAATTTTTAAAACGTCTATTGAGGGTTTAGTGTTTAGACAAGGCTGTTGAGGTTTTTTTTTTATATTATTTTTTCCATTATTTTTTTTGCATGGAATAGCTATTATAATATATCGAATGAAAGACAGGTAAACTTTATTATTATTTAATACAAAGTACATAAAAGACATAACATGTAAAAATACAAACATAAACATTTCAACTATAATTCGCCAAGCAGTCTTCAGATAACTACGCCAAACCGCTGCTTCGGACTCGGTGGAAAACCGAGAGAAAAATAGAAAAGTAGGAGTGAATCTATTTCTGCTTCTGGAATTTGCATCAAAACAATTTTTTTGCAATGATTAAAGATGCGTCTTGAACTCGCAAGTTCCATCCACACTCACTGAGTAAGTAGAGGTGACATTTCTGCAGAGAAGACACTCCAATATGAGAGACGATATCGAAAGGAAATTTGACAAGTAAAGCCCAGAAACACGTTGTTTACACTAACAAATACGTGTGGTTTCGTAAATATTTCTTGCCTTTGATACATGAAAACATCTATGAGAAACAAATAATGGAGAGAGGATAACATTTTCTATGGGATTTAAGTGTGGTAGAGGGATCCGTTGAACAAGCACAAAAAAAAAAAACAAGGGGGTAAATATATAAGGGAACATAAGCTGAAACGGCTCGAACCACACATTGAAACGGCTTGAACAATAGCTTGAAATGGCTTTAGAAGCCTGTACCGGCTTAAGCCTGCTGAAACGGCTCGGAACAGCTGAAACGACTTAAAAAGAGGCTGAAACGACACAAAGAAAAGGGGGAAACAACTTGGCTTGCAGTGGTGGGGTCCACGTGTGTACGGTAACAGCTCGGCTCCAACCCTAGAACTTGGCTTGGCTCACTGAAGTTACTCGGCTAAGTTCTTTCAACAGGAGCCGAATGAAATGGCTCGGCTAAGTTCGTTCAGCAAGGAGTGGACACGTGGCGTTCTCTGAAACGCCTTCAAGCCGTTACATCAGTTTTCTGACACGTGGCATGCTTTGGTTGGCGGGGCGTTAAAAGTATTCCATGTGCCATTTCAATTGGTGGAAACGGCTTGGCGAGGGGTGCCAATTGGCCATTTTGGAATAGACGGCGTTGTCTTGGCTAGATTCGTGATTTTCCCCATTTTATATATAGAATATGAAGAGAGTTGATTTGACATCCACCGACCATCCTTTTTAAGAGTATAGATAATTCGTAAAAATATAACAGAACTCTTATAGTATGGTTTGAACTTTAATAGACCCTATATTTTATACTTTTTAATTTTAATAAACTATATACTTTACAAAATTATAAATCTATTGATATTATTTAGTTTTTTATTTTTTTAACCCGCTTGAATATTGTTTTTCTACCATGCCTAGTTAATTATTTTTACCATGTTTTATGTTTTAACCATTTCAACTTTGTTATTATGTACTTTATTTTACATTACTTCCATTTTTTTGTTTTGTTCAACGGTCATGCCGGGACGCGCACACACTAAAATATTGTAACACTCTAACTCATTATGTATAAAGTTTTAGAAAATTGCGAAATTTTTAGGTCCCGAATTTTTTTAAGCAAGTCGGGGTTGACTGACAACCTAGACGATCCGACATAATGGACTATTACACATAATTTAAAGTTTAGAATAATAGAGTTTTAAACTCGAAAGCTTTATCATGCACGATCATGCTTTGTTCTTCTCGTGAACGTCTCCATGAAGATAGCGTTTAATGGTGTTCGGTTCTTGGCATGCTTGGTTGTCTGTCCGATGATTGCTTTAGATTTTACCTATCATAAACACCCACAAAACGGTTAGTGTTTATGTTAATAAGTGGGAAAAATCGACAAGAAAACAAATTCAGATTGTACGGGCGAAATGTCTGGCTTGGTAGGCACTGTGCCTGGCTCTTTAGTTATGTCTGACTCACTAGGCATAATGTCTGACTCATTAGTCATGCCTGGCTCACTAGGCATAATGTCTGACTCTTTAGTTATGCCTAGCTCATTAAGCATACTGCCTGACTCTTTAGTTATGCCTGACTCACTAGGCATAATTCTTGGCTCACTAGAAATGATGTTGTATAAATAGTCCAAAAACCTCATTACGTCATAATTCATATATATTGCCTTCAATATGAATTCCGAAACCCAATTAAGACCCGAACTTGATTAGACTGCAATAAATCATTCGTTGAGCGTTTTAGTTCGTTTTAGGTCAATGCGACCCGTTATGTGACTTAAGCATGCTAGCTCTAGTCTCGAATAATTTTTTTTATTAATTACTTTGCCCGGCCCCTAAGGAGGCGTTATGCATTCGAGTTCATGCATCCTATTTTCTTATATTACCAAAATGATCAATTCTATCAAAGAACTCATTTTTAAATCTACATTGGAAATAGTTTGCTTGATTCATCACCCGGAACATTTTAGTCAGTTTAGTCATATTTTCACAAAAAGGACTTGACCTTGGCTCGAATGGTTGTATTACCCAAAATGTTAAATGAAATTCACTTGCGTTAATCTAATACCGAAATTTGACCCATCCCTCTTTAGTCGGGCCATAAGCCCCTACCAAAAGCATTACCTTTTATACATACTTGGCACGAGTCAAAACCAAGACCCGTTATCAATACCTAGCGATCCTAATTACCATCCATGACATTTCGTGCCCATACATTATTCTTACTTGTAAGTTTGAAACTTAACAAACAAGCATCAAACATCATATTCGAATGCTGATAACTGCACCATTCGACCCGTTTGACCCGTTATGGTTTACGCCATTGGGTGTAACACCCCCAAAATACTAGAGTTATATATATAGAGGAAGGTTAATGTACATTACGGCTTAACGTACATCACGTACGACAGGTAATTACACACGTTATAATTCAAAAATCCAAAATCACGCATGTTGAAACACAATAATCACGCATATTAAAAACAATAATCACGCAAGTTATAGAACAAATCACGCACGTTGTTGTACGTGAAGTACGTTAAGCCGTAATGTACGATACACTTTTTCTATATATATATATATATATATATATATATATATATATATATATATATATAGGGTAGGGTTCATGCGAGAACCAATATGAACACAACAAAAAAAACCCACTACACCACCCAAAACCTAAAAAAACCTAACCCCCACCCCCTAAAAACCTACCCCCCCACGCAAGCTAAATGCTAAAAACTAAACTATAAAACTAACCCCCCCCCCCCCCAAGCAAAATGCTAAAAATTAAACCATAAAGATGAACCCCAAAAACCTAAAAAAATCTAAAAAAACACAAAAACAATTTGTTTTAATATTTTTTATAAAAAAATCGCTACTTTTCATCAAATTTTTTTTGATGACGAAAAGTAACAATTTTTTATGAAAAATATTAAAAAAATTGTTTGTTTTTTAGTTTTTTTAGGTATTTTTGGTTGTGTTCACATTGGTTCTCGCGGTTCTCGCAATAAAGGGTGGTTCCTAAAGGATCCTTCTACTATATATATATATATATATATAAACACACACACACGCTTGTACATATATGTATTTGATAAAAATTCAAAGTGTGATAACTAGGAATAATTAACCAAGTTAGTTTCATGTAAATGGGTAATAGAATAATGAGTTATAAACATTTATAACTAAAACTAAACACGAGGGACTAAATTGGAACAAGGGGAAAACTCTTTTATTAAAAAGACAATTAAAACACAACACACACACATGTGTATGTAATGTGCGATGACAAGGAGAGGAAAAAAAGGAGAAACCCTAGCTCTTGATCAATTGACCCCAAAGCCATCCAATCCAGCTGAGAATCGAAGTAATTTTGATGCATGCTTGATGTTTAGAGTGTATTGCTTCATCTCATCTTAAGGTACCTCAAAAATCTAGTGCTTGGTGAAGTAGAGAATCCTTGATTAACCTTCAGATGTGCAATTGATGAATGGATTGTGGAAATTATGTTAAATTTGTAGTTCTTTCATGATTAGAGGTAAACCCTTGGTGAATAATAGTAAAACAAATGCTATGATTAAGTGTTTGAACTAATAGGCATGTATGTATAGGTGGGTTTTGATGAAAAGGTTGAATCCATGAAATCTAGATGGCTAACTTTGGGGTTATGAACTCATAATAAACTAAATCTTGATGCTAAAGCATTTATAGTGAACATACCTACTTGTTTGGTTGAGAATTACATGGTAATAATTTTCTAAATCTGATTAACATAGCTAGTTAAAAGTTATACACAAAAGGTGTATGATAAAATGCCTAAATGAGCGACAATTGTGAATGAGAACACATGGTTATGTGATTGGCAAGTTCTTTAGTTTAGTTATAAACTGGAAGGTTCTTATGATGTTGGGTTGTACTCTTTAGGCAACTCCGGTGAAGCATCGAGTAATCAAGCCAGGACGAACGCTCGGTTGAAGGATAAGCTTTAAGGTACGTGAATATACGTTTCGTAATTATTCTTTGTTAAATAGTGTGATTTGTTTGATAAGATAATTGAGAAAGTGATACTCATAAAATTCGGTTTGTTTATAAGTGATGGATATTACATGAACAACCCAAACGGGTCGAGTAAAGAATGCATAACATTTGGTTGTTCATAAGTGATGGACTTCACACGAACAAACCAAACAGGTCAAATAAAGAATGCATAATGTTTGGTTTGTTCATAAGTGATGGATTTCACACGAACAAACCAAACAGGTCAAACAAAGAATGCATAACGTTTGGTTGTTCATAAGTGATGGATTTCACAAGAACAAACCAAACAGGTCGAATAAAGAATGCATATAGTTTGGTTGTTCATAAGTGATAGATTTCACACGAACAAACCAAACGGGTCAAATAAGCGTAAACCAGGTAACGGACACATGAATTATGAAATAATGAGCCTAGATTATGGGTAAAATAGTAGGGAATAACGTTTTATCAAAAAGATGTTCAACAAATAAGCTATATGCATAAATTTGATTAGCGGGTCAAATAATAATGCGCATAAACTGGGAATGGTAGCGTGGGTTATCAAAGATAATAATCTGAGCCATTGATTTATAGTTAAACTTATAGGTAATTGAATTATGAACATTTAGAAACAAGTTTAAGGTAAATCGGACGAGTTTTGATTAAGTTATGATAAAAAAGGGTAAAATTTGGTAGTGCTGGGAGTTGCAGTTCCCAGCTGCGAAACCTTCTGTGAAAATCACCTACTCGCGCCCCGCGACGAGCTTGGACATTCAACCAGCGGCCGGAGAGGAGTTCTTGCCACCCGCGGCCAAGAAGGCCTTCTCCGTCGCAGCTCGCGAGAAGACCAAATTCTGGAAATTGTTTGTTTTGCTTGTTTTAGGCAAATGGGTCCTTTAAGACATGTTCTAAACATTACATAACTCACGTTTTCAATGATTTTTGAAATCTAGGTAGTTGTCAGTGTTTTGGTAAAAAAAATTACCTAAGCAATTAAGTGATCAAATTAGTTAAGTGAGGTAGTGTGCTAAAATTATGTGTGAAAAATATGTTAACCAAGTTAATTATAAAAACAGTTTCAGGATACGGCTCAAGATATAGAGCTGTATCTGTGATCAAACAATGAGCAGAAAAGTAAAGGTTGACACGTGATGTACGAGGAAAGCCCTTGATCAATCTAGATCGCCGGCACAAAACCTCGGGAGCTGACAATTGCAGCTGCCTTGTTCTTCTATTGCTTCAAATATCAGGATACAGTGCAGGATGTAGAGCGAATCAACTAGGTGTTACAATGTGATTTGAATACAAGTGTTTGTGTGTAGTGTTTGCTGAAAGCTAGAGAGCAAAAGTGTTCGAGAGTGTGTGAAAGTTTCGTTGTTCCTTAATCTGATCTGCCCCCATCTATTTATAGTAAAACAAATGTAACAAACTATCCTAAATAACCGGGATCCAGCGAATATTCCTCAGTCGAACGTTGTAGACCTAGTCTTTCGGGTTCAACGTCTCTCCCATCACAAATACGCCCGAGTCTTGAGGAGATGGAGTCCATTTGACCGTTGGCAAGTCCCAGTCTTTAACCTGCACGTGATTAATTCGATCAACCTCAGGATATCGCCCAAGATGTTAGCAATATCCTCGTCCAGCATCTTGGTCACAGATAAACAATAAAAAGCAGGATATTGGTCAAGATATGTATGCTTAGAAAATGACCCATAACAATTGTCCCCAAATATATCTGTTGGTATACCAATCCAACGGATATATTTAAAAAGTTTTATCTCATAAATTAAAGCAATTAAATCTAGACGACGGTCTAAATCACATCATAACCTCCAACGCGCTTTTAACTCGATGGAGATCCACAATGCCCCTATATCTTCTCTCTTCTTGTTTGAAAAGCAGATATCTTCAACAGAGTCTCCAGGTAATTCCCCACTTCTTGTTCATCTTTTATCGATCTTTCTTTCTTCATCTACCATGGCCACCGGGACTCATTCCCAAACCGGTGAATCATCCGAGACTTTTACCCAGCAGAATCTTCTCAAAAATCCCGAGAAAGAAGTCTGTGCCTTTGATAATGCAGACATTGCGACCTTGAGAGCTTTCGGTGCTTTTCCTGATAACACAGTCTTTAGACCGTTCGATCGGTCAATTCGATCGGATGTATCTTCCACAGATTGGGTTTGTTTTCCAGCATACCCTTTCTCGCTAGGTCTCCGATACCCTTTTCCCGAATTTATGATGCAATTTTTCCGTATCACAGGCATTTCTTTTGCTCAGACCATGCCCATGGTCTGGAGGGTATTAACTGTTCTAAACCAAATTAAAAACCTTCACTGTCCTGACCTTTGTATTGAAGATCTGCCCATCGCTTACCGCCTTCGATCTCATGGTTCTAGCCGTTTTTTGCTTTTTTCGACTTCCAACAAACCCCTTATTCTTAAAGCCACCAAAAACGAAGATGGATGGCAACGCAAGTTCTTTTTCGTCAAACGAGACTCCATTGCTGAGGGTGCTAGCCTTCCGGTGGAGTGGTTAACCACCGGTAGAGTTATTAATACTCCCATGTACCTTTAGATTTTTATCTTTTGCTAATATCCTTCATTTTGATTCTTTTGCAGTAAATTTCAAGGAAGTAGCTCCTCCTACCGCTGAATCAGAAGAAATAATCAACACTGTTTACCAATTACCTGCAATAGACAGGAGTTTCACCACACACATCCCGAGTTCCAGTCAATACTCGTCATCTGAAATGTCTGGTAAGGATTACTTTTAAAATAGTTAGTTAGTATAGCATAGTAGAATAATAATAATAATAATGTAAACAATTTTTCCTTTACGCAGCACCGGCTAAGATCCCTGAAGTCTTTGATCTCGACGAGTTGGACCGCTATTCTCATCAGGTTCAGATCAAGAAGGAACCTAGTCCTAAGGCCACAGCCTCATCCAAACCCAGTGGTTCCAAGGCCATTGCCATTATCAAACCCTCGCCAGCTACCAAGCCCCGGAGTTCAAGCTCCCGTAAAAGGAAAGAACCCGATTCCCCTGTTATTTCTGACACATTTCCCTATGAGAACTATGGGTTCACCTAAGCTAGCAAGTTTATGACCTCCTTTCTCAGCCAGGTTAATATTCTCAAACCATATTTTGCGGCTTATGCCATTCACACGGATTTATCATTACCTTTCTTCTTATTTTTGCAGGGTCTTGAACGTCTGGTTCATCTGTATCAGGAATCCTGCGGGCTCAACAAGACACTTGAATCTAAATTAAAGAAAGCTGAAGTCATGATCTCCGATCAAGGCATGATTGCAGCCGCCAAATCTCGTCATTACGAGGAGAAGTTCAAGACTATGATTCAAGAACACCAGACTGCTCTCAACAAAGCTACTATTCAAGCCCAAGCCGATCTTGAAGCCGCCCATGCAGAACATGAACGGGATATGATCAGCTACCGGGACAGCCTTAAGAGTTCCGTCGTCACTTCTCTTCTCCAAGCCAGGCTGAAGATGGCCCATGAAGCCAAAACACTAGGTTTTGAATGCCCTTCTTGGGACGTTGGTGCCTGGGAAACGAAGCTAAAGAATCTTGGAGGCATTTCCACCACACCAGCTGCCGAAGGATCTTCTAAAGTAGCAGAAAAAGCTAACGATGCTGAAAAGGATACTGAGGGGGATCCTGAGACGGATGCTGCTGAAACTACCGCAAACAAAGACGACACTACCCCCTAAAACTTATTTCCTTTTGTTTGAACAATTTTATGTCTTATGAACAATTTTTATTTCCGTATCAAAACAATTTGATAGCCGAAGGCGGATGGAACCTGGGTTTCAGGATGAAGCCTTTGGTTATCAGCTAGTACCGTTTATTTCCAATAATTTCATCTTTCATTTTTCTTGCTATCACTTTTTGTCTTTCTCATTATAGACCTTAGGTTTAAAAAATATATTCAGTGATACATCATGAAAAGATTTTTATTAAGTAGGATTTCTAAAAATTCAATCACCTTTAGAAAAAATTAAAAGATAGTCCATTTTAAAACCTGTTATGACGATACTTGCTTGATTGAAGTTTCAGACTAGTACCAGTTTCATATATCTTAATCAAATATCCTGAAAAGTATTTTAAAAATATATTTCGGGAATATATCTCGAGAATTTATCCTAATCAGGATGTTTAACCTTTTATAAAACATAGTACTGTCAAACACTAAAACAACGTTTACAAAGGAAAGATCATACCAGGAATAGGGTATAACCCTATTTTTAAACTTCAATCCCCTTGTAACTCTTCCAATAAAGATGTCCCCTGTCTGAGATACTCAGTGTATTAGGTCCGAGCTTTATCCTTTGAGCTTTGCACAATTGCCTCAGTAGGGATGTCCCCTGTGCACAATGTCTTCGAATACTTAGAAATCTTTTGGTCATCAATTCCAATTGTATAGACAATTTTTCGTGTTACAGGGGTAAAACCCAAAAATGTACTGGAGATAAATCCCTCGTATCCTGGGGGAAATCCCAAATTTTCGTGCGCTACAGGCGGGAGTGTATAAACTCCAAGGCTTAGAAAGGTGAAAACCTTTAACCCTTAGAGAGTATGAAAATACCCTTTCATGAGAGAGGGTGATCAATCCTCATATACCTTTAGGATTCAGGATATAGCCAATAGTAACGAAATTGTCAGCCACTTTTACATGGACTGGTCCCGCCACCTTGAACTATTCCCAAATAACTTGCGCTCCAGGCGGGGTGTTTAAACCCAATTCAGAAGAAAGGTGAATACCTTTAAACCTGTGAAGGGATCGGGATCCCTTATACGTGAGAGAGGGGGCCAATCCTCTAATCTTCCGAAGTATCCTGAGTGAGCATCCTGGAGCTATATCCTGGAGTTTATACTGCAAAACATCCTTAAACTAAGGTGGGTGTTAGCTTGGCTAACACCCCTCCAATGCTTAAGTCAGTATTAGGTTTCAAAGAATAAATTAAACCAAAGATATTTAAAAGAGATAGAATACATACCATTCTGAGATAGAAATTAAATTCTATTCTTACTTGAAATAGAGCTTTAAGTGTATTGCATTCCAGGATCTTGGTAGCATATCCCCTTCCATATTCTTGAGTCTATATGCTCATTTCCCTGCTTCTGACTCAACTTCATATGGTCCTTCCCATTTTGGAGCTAGCTTGCCATCGGCAGGATTAGTGGTATTTTGGAAAGCCTTTCTTAGCACCCAATCACCAACTCGAAATCTCCTAGTCCTAATATTCTTGTTATATGTTCTGGATATCCTTTGTTGATATGCCGCCATTCTTAGCCGTGCTGCATCTCTTGTCTCATCAATAGTATCCAGCTCCTGGCATAGGACTTCAGGATTCTGCTCAGGATTCCAAAGGTTGGATCTTGCTGTGGGTATCACCATTTCTGTCGGGATCACTGCTTCTGCTCCAAATACTAAGGAAAACGGGGTTTGACCAGTTGCATTTTTTACCGTCGTTCTATCAGCCCACAAAACAAAGGGTAATTCTTCTGCCCATCTCCCTTTCTTGGCCCCTAATCTTTTCTTCAAGTTGTTGACAATTATCTTGTTTGAGGATTCAGCTTGTCCATTTGCTTGAGGATGTACAGGAGTAGACGTAATCATTTTGATTCCCCAACTCTTGCAAAAGTCAGTAGTCCTCTTACTTATAAACTGAGAACCACTGTCACAGATTATCTCGGCTGGTACTCCGAATCTGGTCAGGATATTTCTCTTTATGAAGGATACCACTTCTTGATCCCTGACTTGGACAAATGCCTCGGCTTCAACCCATTTGGAGAAATAATCTGTCATTGCCAACATAAAAACCTTCCCTCCTGGAGCCTTTGGAAGCTTTCCCAATATATCCATCCCCCACTTCATAAATGGCCAAGGGGAAACAATAGGATATAATGGTTCAGCAGGCTGATGCAGTATGTTACTATATCTTTGACATGCATCACATCTTCGAACATATTCTGTGGCATCTTTCCTCATTGTCGGCCAATAATATCCTATCCTTAATACTTTTGAGAATAATGATCTGCCCCCAGTATGGTTGCCACAATCCCCTTCATGTATATCCTGAAGTACTTCCTTGGTTTCAGGATCCTCCAAGCACCTCAGATATGGTCCTGCAAGAGATTTCTTATACAAAACATCATTTATAATAGTGAATCGTGATACCTTCATCCTAAAGGCTTTAGGATTCTCATTCTTTGGGATATATCCTTGCTTTAGATATCTCATGATTGGGGCTATCCAGGATTTAGGATCCTCTTCAAGATACCCTGCTCCAGGATCCTGAATACCCACTACTTCTTTATCCTGAGGATTCATTGCAGGATACAAGATATGTAATATTGGTATTTGGGTTCCTTCCGGTATCCTGATCGATGATCCCAGATTCGCTAAGGCATCTGCTTCAGCATTATCTTATCTTGCTAATTTTTTGAGAATGTCGAGATATTCGATTAATTTCTCACCCTTAACTGCATAGGATCCATTAAAATGGTTAGTGATTAACAAGGAGTCAACATACACTTGCAAATTCTTGATACTCATATTCCTAGCCAACTCTAATCCTGCAATTAAAGCCTCATACTCTGCCTCATTATTAGTAGCAGGAAATTCACATCTAATAGCCTGGGGTAATATGTCCCCCTGTGGCGATTTTAGTAGTATTCCCAATCCTACTCCTCGTACATTAGATGCACCATCAGTATATAACGTCCAGGATCCTGAGGATTCTCCTAACTGTTGAACTTCTAGGTCTACCTCATCCTGAATGTCACTACTAAAATCAGCCACAAAGTCAGCTAAAGCCTGAGACTTTATGGCATTTCTAGGTTCATATACTAAGTCATAAGCACTCAATTTCACTGACCACTTGGCCATCCTACCTGACATCTCTGGTTTCCTAAGCACGTTTTTAACAGGATAATTGGTTTTAACATGGATCCTATGTGTTTCTAAATAATGTCTAAGCTTTGTCGATGCCATAACTAGGGCTAATATCAATTTTTCTAAATGAGAATATCTAGTTTCAGCATCTAGTAGACTTTTACTAACATAATAGACAGGATATTGCTGACCTTCATGGTCTTTTATAAGAACGACACTTACAGCATTCCCTGATACAGCGAGGTATAGGGATAGTGGTTCACCATTTTCAGGCTTCATCAATAGAGGTGCAGTCGAGAGATATCGCTTCAAATCCTGCAAGGCTGCTTCATGCTTTGCTCCCCATTCGAACTTCTTGTTCTTTTTGAGGATATCATAAAATTCCTTGCACTTTTCCGAGGATCTTGAAATAAATCTGTTCAACGCTGCTACTCGGCCTGTTAGTCGTTGAACATCCTTCATATTTGAAGGTGACTTTATATCCAGGATAGCTTTAATCTGCTCCGGGCTTGCCTCTATCCCCCTTTTGGTCACCATATATCCTAGAAACTTTCCTGCCCCCACTCCGAAATGGCACTTAGCAGGATTCAGCTTCATGTTATACTGATCCAGGATATCAAATGCTCCCTTGATATCCTGGAGGTGATCCTCAGCCTTTTTAGATTTCACCACCATATCGTCAATATATACCTCCATGGTGTCCCCCAGCTTATCTTTGAACATCATGTTCACCAATCTCTGGTATGTTGCACCTACATTTTTCAAACCGAAAGGCATAGCAGTATAGCAATAAATACCTGTTGGTGTCATGAAAGTAGTATCCTCCTGGTCCGAAGGCTCCATTTGAATCTGCTGAAATCCTGAGGATGCGTCCATGAACGTTAACATCTCATGCCCAGCAGTAGCATCCACCATTGCATCGATATGAGGAAGGGGGAATGGGTCTTTAGGACAAGCCTTATTCAAGTCTGTGTAATCTACACATACTCTCCATTTCCCATTTTTCTTCTGCACTACGACCACATTCGCCAACCACCTTGGGAACTTGACTTCTCTGATCATTTTGGACTTTAACAATCTTTCAACTTCCTCTTGGATGATTATATTTCGCTCAGGAGCAAACTTCCTTCTTTTTTGCTGAATAGGCTTGAACAACCTGTCAATTCCAAGCTTGTGAGTAATAATGTCTTTGGATATACCTGTCATATCCTCATGCTTCCATGCAAACATTGACATCCTGCACTTCAAAAAGTCAGTTAATTGTTCTTCAATATCTCAAGGGATACTGGTTCCGACGAGCACCGAGATATCAGGATTATCCTGATCCAGGATAACTGTCTTCACATCCTGCTCCGAAGCTTCCAAGGTATCCCGGGCCCGCATCTTTAATTGCTATGCTGGATTAGGCTTGGTCGAGGGTTTCATCGAGGATGTGTAGCATTCCTTCGCCTCCTGCTGATCACTATCAACTTTGACGACCCCCCAAGGGGTTGGAATCTTGATGCATTGGTGATAAGTTGAAGGCACAGCCTTCATGTCATGGATCCACGGCCTGCCCAGTATGATGTTATAGCAGGATAAGGAGTCCATTACACAAAAGCGTTGTATCGAGTTGACCCCTTCAACATATACTGGTAACTTTATCTCTCCTACAGTATTTCT
Source organism: Helianthus tuberosus (assembly GCA_030545235.1). Taxonomy (NCBI): domain Eukaryota; kingdom Viridiplantae; phylum Streptophyta; class Magnoliopsida; order Asterales; family Asteraceae; genus Helianthus; species Helianthus tuberosus. Next base: position 140,975,431 of record CM060430.1, on the reverse strand, counting down.
AGCTTCTCCACTGAAACCAACGAGCACAGTGGACTTCGAAGTAATGTCCATCAGAGATACATTCATCCTTTTCAATGTTTCCAGCTGAATTATATTGACAGAACTACCATTGTCCACCAATATCCTGCGTACAAAATGGTTAGCCACATATAATGTTATTACCAAAGCATCATGGTGAGGATCCTGAACAGTATCCCTGTCATCACTATCGAAAGTGATCACTTTATCAGTTGTAAGGGTAGTCATTCTGACTGGTTTCTCTCCCCTTTCACTCTTAGCTTCCTTTGCATGTCTCTTAGCCGCCGAATACGAAGTCCCACAAATGTCGGATCCTCCTGAAATAAAGTTAATTATCTTGGCATCTGCTGGGGGTGATGCTGCTCGTTCAGGATCCTTCTCGGGATCCTGCCCTTTATTCTTCTTTCTTCCCAGCAAATCCTTCAGATACCCTTTGCTTAACAGGTAACTTATTTCTTTCCTTAAAGCAATGCAATCCTCGGTCATATGTCCGAAGTCTTCATGGAAGGCACACCATTTGGATTTATCCTTCCAATCAGCTTTCTGCTGGTTCTTTCGAGGCCACCTAGCTTTGTCCCCTAAACCCTGCATAGCATACATTAACTCAGGTATATTAACAGAAAAGCAGTATTCAGACAAGTTAGGATATTCTTCAGGATCCTCGTCTTCAACAACATTTACTTTCTTGTTATCATTTCTGCCATATGGCTTGGAGCGATATGGCTTATATGAGGATTCTGATTTCCTGTTGGTTGATTCATAGGTTGAGATAGAATTCATCCTCTCTTGCATCTTCTTGTCATCTTCCAAACGGATATATCTCAAAGCCCTGTTACGAGCTTCGTCGAGATTCCTGCAGGGATTCATTACAAGATCCTGATAAAACTGAGAATCATTTTGTAACCCCATCTTAAAAGCTTGTACAACTGTTGCAACATCAAGATGTGGGATGTGCAAGGATTCTCGACTGAACTTGTTCACATAATCCCTCAAGGATTCCTGGGATCCTTGAGTTATCCTGTAAAGGTCGCTGGTTAGTTTCTCAAAACTCCGACTACAAGAAAATTGACTGTTAAATAAATTAACCAAATGAGCAAACGAAGTAATTGAGTGAGGAGGGACGTTTAACAGCCATTTTAAGGCTGATCCTGTCAAGGTAGAACCGAATCCCTTGCATAAGCATGCTTCCTTGAGATCTGGAGGGATAGGATTGATTTCCCTCCGTTCCCTATACTAGGCAATATGCTCCTCAGGATCCGTAGTCCCGTCATACAGTTTCATGTTGGGAGTCTGGAATCTTTTTGGGATTTCAGCATCACAGATAGGATACGCAAAGCGGGATATCCTGTGGCTGTCTTGGGATACTTCCGGAATTGGCTGGACCACTCCAGGCACACTAGATATCATGTCCTTCAATTTCTGGAGCTCCCTGGTAAATGTTGACGTCATACCTGCATCCTGCAAAGACCCATTGTTGTTAGTAGCAAGAATATTATTATTTGACACATTACCAGTTTGAGGATTTTGGCCATATCCTGAAGCATATCCTGAACTCCTCACAGTCGACATCCTGACCGAGGAGGGTATCTCAGGGGTATGATTCTGAGAATGGCTTGGGACGATATTCCCCCTGTTATCCTCAGTGTAAACTGCGGAACTGAAGTTCAAAGCCCTGGGCTGTATAGGAGTGACAGTTTCTTCAGCAGGTCTACTCGAGCTAGCTTTTAAGAGTTGTATTTCTCTTAACAGCATTTGGTTCGTTTCCTGTTGCTGCCTCATTTGTTCCTGCACACTTCCAAATAAAGTTAGAATTTCATCATTAGAGGCTAAAACGGGAGCAGATCCCTGAACACTCCGAGTAGGGATGACATATTGAGGTTGTGAAGAAACTGGCATCCTTGGAGGAGGTGGTGGAAGCACCGAACCGGCAGTAGCAGAAGTTGTAGCAGACATAGTGGAGGAGCTCATTTTTTATCTTGAGGCCATTGTAAACAACGTGGCAAAAAGTTTCGAAAACAGAAAACCGATTAATGATTTCACAAAAAAATTTAGTAAAGAGAGCACCACTTGCCCCACGGTGGGCGCCAAATTGTTTTGGTCAAAAATTACCTAAGCAATTAAGTGATCAAATTAGTTAAGTGAGGTAGTGTGCTAAAATTATGTGTGAAAAAATATGTTAACCAAGTTAATTATAAAAACAGTTTCAGGATACGGCTCAAGATATAGAGTTGTATCTGTGATCAAACAATGAGCAGAAAAGTAAAGGTTGACACGTGATGTACGAGGAAAGCCCTTGATCAATCTAGATCGCCGGCACAAAACCTCGGGAGCTGACAATCGCAGCTGCCTTGTTCTTCTATTACTTCAAATATCAGGATACAGTGCAGGATGTAGAGCGAATCAACTAGGTGTTACAATGTGATTTGAATACAAGTGTTTGTGTGTAGTGTTTGCTGAAAGCTAGAGAGCAAAAGTGTTCGAGAGTGTGTGAAAGTTTCATTGTTCCTTAATCTGATCCGCCCCCATCTATTTATAGTAAAACAAATGTAACAAACTATCCTAAATAACCGGGATCCAGCGAATATTCCTCAGTCGAACGTTGTAGACCTAGTCTTTCGGGTTCAACGTCTCTCCCATAACAAATACGCCCGAGTCTTGAGGAGATGGAGTCCATTTGACCGTTGGCAAGTCCCAGTCTTTAACCTGCACGTGATTAATTCGATCAACCTCAGGATATCGCCCAAGATGTTAGCAATATCCTCGTCCAGCATCCTGGTCACAGATAAACAATAGAAAGCAGGATATTGGTCAAGATATGTATGCTTAGAAAATGACCCATAACAGTCAGGAAGCCTCGGATGATGATCAAGCTCCGTGAAAAACCGAACACAATCTAAGATCAAGCTTCCGCGTTTTGTTTAATCATTTTATGTAATTAAACATTGCTATCATGTAGTAATACTTTTGAATACTTGTGAAGTTTTAATTGGATCATTATCACGTATGGTCATGTAATTGCATTATGAATATATAAATGCAAAATTTTTATGAAATTTTATGTTATTTAAAATGGGTCTTACATTGGGACCCCTTTTCATATTTCTTTGTCTAATCACCAATATGTGATTTACTTGTCATTTCACTTATTTGACCAGTTATGGTTTACACCATAGGGTCTCGCTTTGTATAATTTGTTGGTTTACTACCAAAACTCGTTTGACCCGTTTTGGTTTGTGTCAGCAAGTGTTTACACCAAAAACTCGTTTTTACTTGTTTGACCCATTTTGGTTCACGTTAGCGTGTGTTTACACCAAAAACTCATTTTTACTTGTTTGACCCAATTTGGTTCGCGTCAGCAAGTGTTTACACCAAATATTCATTTTTACTTGTTTGACCCGTTTTGGTTCGCGTCGGCAAGTGTTTACACTAAAAACTCATTTTTACTAGTTTGACCCGTTTTGGTTCGCGTTAGCAAGTGTTTACAACAAAACTCATTTTTACTTATTTGACTCGTTTTGGTTTACACCTTAGGGTCTAAATTCTAAAATTCTTTATTTGATCACCAAAGTGTGATCTAACATAATCTTACTCATTTTGACCCATTTGGTCTACACCATAGGTCTCAACTTTAACAAGTCATTGTTTATTTACTACTACTTCACATTTCTTATATAGTGATTCTATTATAAGAGGCATAAGTTTTACTTACCTTTCTCTCGATCATGCATTCTCGCGTCTTTTCCCCGATTGACTCATTACTTTCCAAGCTCCCAACTAGCTTGCCAAGAGTCAAACTATCACATAACATCCACAAGATGGTTAGATTAGTCATCTTATATCATGACCGTCAGACCTTATGGACTTTTATACCATCTTTCTTATTCGATCTTATTATAGGTCAGTATGCCATTTGACATATATAAATGCACTAACAAGTTCATGGAACTTATTTAGGCTTTTTATCATATACTTGGTGGGCATCATTTTTTAGGCTATCATATTAAGCTATTTTATCAATACTTGCTAACAACCATTCATAGGATTCTTGACCAAAACTTTTCATGTAACGTTAGCATCTAGATTTCACTTAGGGATTTCACCAAACACCTTATGTGCATAATTTTTTAAGCTTTTCTTATTAGCTCAATTTGTCATTATCCTACTACCTCAACACAAGTCAACCATTTCATACCTTAAGTAACAATCAACTAACATGTAATTTCAATTATTATAAGCAAATACACAATTTGACCATCATAATCATAAGTTTTACTCTTATGTCAAATCCACTTCTAATCACTTATGAACACTTAATAAAATTCCTAATTTATTGAAGTAGTTCATACATACGAGTTAGATTGTCACACCCCAACGATGGCGGAAAAAACAGAGTGAGACGAAAACGAGATTGCTCGAGACTTGATAACAGCTAATTGTGACAATTAATTAAGTAACGATTCTTCATTTCATGTTAAAGGGAAATACATTGTTTCAAAAGGAAAATACAACATCTAGAGCATAACAAATTAAACAACAAACATAAATTTAAACTAAGTGTGTTTCTAGTCCATCCTACTAGATTCTTTTCATTGCACCAACATCAAGCTCCTGCAATATATATTAAAGTAACATGTCAACACAAAAGCAATGGTGAGCATACAAGTTTAGTTTACTAGTGTAACGCCCTGCGTCCCTAAACTTTTGGCTTTTGTCAATATTAGCCCCTATACTATGTAAACTTGACCCTTTGATACTTGAATCTTGAATCTTGGTTGATACTTGATACTTATATTCTATGAAGCTAGATTCTTGAGACTTGACTCTTAATACTAGATGCTTGATTCTTGATACTTAATTCTAGATACTTGATCCTTGATGCTTGATTCTTGATACTAGATTCTTGATACTTAACTCTAGACACTTGATTCTTGATACTTAATGCTATGATACTTGATTCTAGATTCTTGATACTTGATTCTTGAGGCTTGATTCTTGATACTTGATGCTTGGTGCCTGACTCTTTAGACTCGTGAAACTTCAGACTTGGTTGAACGAGAGACTGGAGACTTGACACTTATGTAAACTCAGAAACTTGGAAACTTTGGTGTTAAGGATATAATCTTGTTATGTGATAATATTAAACAATAATACGCAACGCAACGCTTAATCTAACCCGCAAAACGAACCAAAGATGGAAAAGTTGCAAAACGGATTAGACTGTCCGGATGGACATCTGATCGGATGACCATCCGATCGAAGGGCCATTCGACCGAACAACCATCCGATCCGTCTGCTGCACACCTTATCTCCACTCTTACACTATAAATAGGACCTGTCACATCATTCTTCATTGATGTGACAGCCTCCTTTTGCCCAGACGCACGCCCTCTCACTTTCGAGCACTTTTCTTCCATTTCCTGGTGAATTCGGTATGTTTTACACCTGATTCTTATACAACTTCAATCTACACACTATTATCTATATGATTCTTCTTTGAAATCACACCTTTCACCATGAAATCTCTAAGATTTGAGCTCTTGAGGATGACGTCATCATGGCGGTTTGTACAAACAGCTGTGTGATGTCATTCCAGTCGAGATCTAGCTCAGATCTAAGGAATTTCATGTGTTTTTGCACCGAATCTTTACTAAATCAAGGTTTTTCAATCGAGTTCATGTTTATCTTCAACTCCTCTTAAACTTTTACTTAAAATGGTGGAAGCTGGATCCAACGGGTTGTCGACTATATGGTTAGTCTGGAGTCGACTTGGAAATGGATTATCACCATATAAGATGACCGGAATACGGATTCGGACATGAACACCATCAAGAACAGAACCTGATCGGACGGGGTGATTCCCATCCGATCAGACAGGCTGAACTTTGATGTGTTTCCATTGTCTCAATACGTGCCATGTCGTCATCAAACTCGAAACTTAGAAACTTTACAAGGTTGAAAAAGGGACAAGATCATTGCAATCGAATGGCGATCCGATCGGACTGCCGTCTGATCGAATGGCCATCCGATCAAGCGACAAGTGCCTTACAACCTTCAACACTTTAACTATTTTGAATCAGAAACTTTGAACTTTGAAACTTGCACTCGAAGGGTTATTCGACCGAACGGCCATCCGACCGGATGACCATCCAATCGAATAACTTGATATCTTGCTAACATTTTGGATACACACACTTTAGGATCGAATGACCATTCAATCGAATGGCCATCCGTCCGGATGACCATCCGATCGGATGGCGGTCCGCCACAACTCACAAAGTCATCCGACCGGATGACCATCCGATCAGGTAACTGGTCCGACACTTTGCATGATTCTCGTATTCTGCTCGATGCTTATCTGTTAATCTATAAACAGGCTATTTCAGAGATCCCTTTGATCCAATCTATAGGTGCCGATACTTAGCACCCATTGTGAGTATACTCAATCCCTTTTTGTTTTAAACTTTTGGGATACAACATGTATTCTATGAAACTTGAAACCTGAAAATATTGAAATCTAACTCTATCCTCGGTAAATGTGAAACTTGATACTTTTGGATTCTTGATTCTTTATGCTATGTGAACGTTTAATCCTTGTGTGTAGTTCCGCCTTAACAATAGTAGCGCTATAGGATGATGCACCTCCCCATTATTCTCAGGGGTATTGTTAGGAGGATTCTATTTACTTTCCTTGATTCTTGGGAAAGTGGTTAAAGCATCGGGACACTTGGGCTATCACTTGGACTGCGAACACTAGCATGGCTGAAACTATTTTATTGTTTATGAGTCTTTTAAACTATTATGCTATATACTCAAACTTGTATACTCGCCAGTACATTATTGTATTGACTTTATTTTAATACATGTTGCAGGCTGATAGGATGCTATGATTAAGAAACATGCTAGGATTGCTGATAGAAACTCATCCTAGTTAATCTTATAAACTTTGAAACAATTTTGGTGAATTTGTATTTGATACTTATGTTTCGGTTGGTGTGTGATTTTAGACAATGTTATCACGAAACTTGATTAATCTATATCGAAATTATTAGTGTGATGGAAACTCATGAGCAATCTGAACGCTTAGTGCCGCACCTCGATGTTTCCGCCATTGGTTGGGGTGTGACAGATTGGTATCAGAGCCATAACTATAGGGAACTAGGAAAGTAGGAATGCTTTGCCTAGACTATTGTTCTAAGAATCTTGACTCTTATTTTTTGTTTAAGACTTATGCATTCTACCGTATCTGCTTCCTAGCAGCACATATTCCTTTTAAACTTATATGCCTTTCCTAAGGCTGACACAATATACACTTGTAAACTTTGGAAACACTACTAATCAGTGTTTGTATTTTGCACGAAATTGGTCCTCAAGTCAGGAATGACATCCGAACCTTGATGGGAAATTTCCTTGTTATATTCTAGTAGGTCTTATCTGTTGATAAGTACCAACACTATTAGGGTACGATGTTGTCAAGATAGAGGTGAAACTCATACCTTGATAACTAGTCCCACTCCTCGATTTTTATGTCTCACCAAAGTCTCGAAATTCCCAATCAGTTAGGAACGTGAAATGACCAAAAGGGCGAATATCGCAGGCCTAACATCGATGACGTATTTGTCTAAGTAAGTCCAGACACGTTGCCTCAATTCGAAAGGGGTTCGAATCGCTTTGGTAAGTCGTCGTTCCTCTACCCGGAACAATCCTATGTTTTATGAGCCTATCTTTTATGTTATCGCGAATTTTATTTGCGGTTTTAACTTGATTCTTCGTTATTTTAAGACTTTTTACACAAATCACACGTATGTCTGCAATCTAAAACTCTAATCATAATCTCTCAGAATAAACTAAATTTACAAAGCTTTATTCATCATGTTAAACTACATGGGAATCTTGAACGACTATGATACTATGTGAAGCTATCTGAGGAATCTATGTGTTATTGTGGATGTGAAGAACCAAACGTAACATGGCCCTGAAATACGAGACAGAAGTGACATGTCTGAAACATGGTGGATACGCCGCTGTTACTTACTATATATAAATGTTTCCGACATGTTACCAACTTTCGTACCACATGCCATGCGAAACTTAGTGCTTTGCAGACCAGTAATGAGAATGTTGAACTCTAAGCTATGAGAAACTACTTGTGTAATGTATGTGAAATCTATGTGTAATCTACTTGTACACTAGTGTGAATGTGTTGTTTTGAGTAACAAAATACGAAACGTAGCCTAGCGCCGAAGACGAGGCAGAGGTGGCATGTCCGAAACATGGTGGATACGCCACTGATACTTCCTATATATAAGTGTTTCTGGCATGTTATCGAACCTTCGTACCACGCGCTAAGTGAAGTTCGTAGTTTTGCGGACTCGGGTTGAAGTTGTTGAAGCTATTTGGTTAATCTATGTGAAAGCCTTGTGAGAATAATTGAAGTTAATGTTATGGTTGGCAAAGCACGACACCGATGATGAGACGGATGTGGCATGATTGAAGCATGGTGGATACGCCGCTCGTACTTCCTATATATAAGTGCTTCCATCATGTTGCCGAACTTTCGTAGCACATGCCATGTGGGGATTCGTGGTTTTGTGGATTATGGTGAGATGGTTGAACACTAATCTATGTGAATCTATTTGGGTTAATCTACGTATGTGTAACACCCCGAAAACGGGTTTGGTAATCAAACCACGTTAATCCTAAAAGACGGGTAATATACCGTTAATGGTAAAATTGAACCCAATGAATATTAGGACTTAAACAAATAGTCCTAATATTAATTAAAAGGGGGAAATAAATGCTTAAGAAAAATAAAGTTATGAAAGGCCCGAGTTAACGGGACTTAAAATATAACGGGTTATAACTTCCCGAACCTATTAAGTTAACTAGGGATAATTAACCTAGTTACTAGTATGTGGCTAAGTGATAAATGGTAAGTTGTAGCTTCAATCGATCAAAATAAAACATGAGGGACTAATACTTGCCAAGTGGGAAACTTGTTTTAATTAAAACAAGTAATAACACACAATACACACACTAAGGGTGTGTGTGGAGATCGACCAGGAAGAGCTCTTTGGAGCCTAAACCCTAACTTCAACAAGAATCAACAAATTGAAGGTCAAATCCAGCTCAAATCAAATGCATGAATACGTATAAACGATCACAAAGTCGTGGGGATCATAAGGTATGTAAAATCTTGATGTTTGGTGAAGTTGTAAGAATTTGATAATCATCCTAATCGTGAATTAGGCATGGATTAGAGAAGTTATGGCTAGATTAATGGGTTGTAAAGAAGTATAATTATGAACTGGAAAACGGTGAGCGTAAAACAAACCAATGTGTAAATAATGTAAGGAGTCATAAAGTCGGAAGATTAGTCCGAAAGTAAACGAATGAAGCCTTTGACCACGGTCAAGGTCAACTAAAGCTCAAAAGAGAAAATAAATGATTCCAAATATAACAAGGGGTGCCTTGGAGCTATATATGTATATATATATATATATACATTTGAATATAGACATGAATAAAAGATGATCTACGGGGTCAAAAGTAGTGTTAAGATCTACGGGACCAAGAAGACCTTTGGGTTACAAATAGAAAGAAACAAATTGTCGGGGTTTCACCTTAAAAAGGTGAAAATCTAAAGAGATAGCCTACGAGGCTAAGTGAAAGAACCTACAGGTCAATAGTATAAGATGAGGAAATTGGTTGTAACTTTCGGCGTAAAATAATAACGGGAGATAAAGTTCGTATAAAAGCGATAGGTTTCGCTAAGTTAACTAAATGGGTCAAAAGCGAAGAGATCATAAAAGGCCGGGTTGGCACTAAGATATACCCTAATGACGGGGAGTATAATGACGGCGACTAATAAGTCTGGCCGGTAAAACCCTTCAAAGTCGGAGTAGTGTTACGACTTATCACTTATATAAAGCGCCTGTTGAAATAAGACTAAATTGAAGTAAACAAAATGAAAGTAAATACTACCGAATGATCAGATGACAACTCGGTCAAATAAATGACAAGAATAAGAAATACAAAATGAAATTATCGGCCTGCGAGGCCATACACATAAAAGGCGCATACGCTTTGAAACCAAAAGCACATTACCATACTTTCCTGGTAGGAGTATTATGTGCGAGCAATGCTCAAGTGATCACTGAAGCTAAGGTTCGGGTGATCGAAGCTAGTAAAGTACGTAAGAAAGGTTTCGGGGACGAAACCTCTTTAAGGGGGGTAGACTTGTAACACCCCGAAAACGGGTTTGGTAATCAAACCACGTTAATCCTAAAAGACGGGTAAGATACCGTTAATGGTAAAATTGAACCCAGTGAATATTAGGACTTAAACAAATAGTCCTAATATTAATTAAAAAGGGGAAATAAATGCTTGAGAAAAATAAAGTTATGGAAGGCCCGAGTTAACGGGACTTAAAATATAACGGGTTATAACTTCCCGAACCTATTAAGTTAACTAGGGATAATTAACCTAGTTACTAGTATGTGCCTAAGTGATAAATGGTAAGTTGTAGCTTCAATCGATCAAAATAAAACATGAGGGACTAATACTTGCCAAGTGGGAAACTTGTTTTAATTAAAACAAGTAATAACACACAATACACACACTAAGGGTGTGTGTGGAGATCGACCAGGAAGAGCTCTTTGGAGCCCAAACCCTAACTTCAACAAGAATCAACAAATTGAAGGTCAAATCCAGCTCAAATCAAATGCATGAATACGTATAAACGATCACAAAGTCGTGGGGATCATAAGGTATGTAAAATCTTGATGTTTGGTGAAGTTGTAAGAATTTGATAATCATCCTAATCGTGAATTAGGCATGGATTAGAGAAGCTATGGCTAGATTAGTGATGTATACTTGCTTAGGAACGAAACCCTAAGTGAAAATCATACATAACATGCTATGAATTTAAGGATTTGATGAATTAACACACTTAGATAAGTGGGTTTTAATGTTATGATGAAATTGATGATATAACTATGCTTAGAATCAACATGCATGATAACGAATAGAAGGTGTTTGATTAAACCATGAATTTGGGTACAAGATCATACTTCTCACGAAATGGGTTTTGTATTATATAAAAGAATTGATGATAAGATCGTGATAAAGATGTTTGAAATCATGATATCTACTAGTTGATATGTAGAACTTGATTTTATTAGGTGTTCGGACGGATGCTAGTTATATGATAAAACGGGTTTTCACTTATAAATGAGAAACCTTAGTTCTTGCGAAAATAAATAAATAAGTTAGATTTAATAATCACTTGAACTAGTTGAGATATTGGAAATGTAAGGAACTGGGTAAAAGATTTGTTAGACGGTGGCTTAAAAGAACGCCTACTGGGTGATTAGAGAAAATGCCTAAACTAGTTGATAAACTTGGATGCGCATTTTATACACTTATGGGCATTTGACTTTTGAAAGTCAAACTGACCTACGATGTGATTAATGATAATTAGATATAGAAATGTGTAAGGTGGAATAATCGTATTAAGCCATGATTAAACTAACCACCTTGTGAATGATGAATAATAGTTGGCGCTTAACAAGCTAGGTGAAGCTTGGGGAGAAGGCGGGTCAAACAAATCAAGTATGAGAAGAAAGGCGTAATATGGAAATGAGGTAAGTATAACTTACACTAGTCATATATTTTAGAATGTTCTTTTGTCATTTTGATTACGAATAAAGCAAATGCATAATTGAGTTATGGTGTTCCGACGTGTAGTCGTACGGAACAAGATAACTAAATAGGATAAGAAACCGTGTTGATGGTTAAAAATGAGTTAAATCGGTAATTCGATCATGTTATGACGAATGAAACACGTACTTTAAAAGGTTACCATATAAGGTAAAATCATGATAACCAATAAGGGTAAAATTGTAACTTGGTCACTTGTGACAATAATTGTTGGTTTTGAAAGATACTTATTCTCGTAAGCCTTAATAGGTTAAAAAGCGTTAAGTGGAGATTTATAATTGAAATGACCGCGCGGTGTAAACCGGAGCGAGTCGTGTGGACGAGATGGCAATAAGCTTCATCCCGCCAATATAATCGGTCATTTAGACCAAGCGGGTCAAAGGGGTGAAATTATTACCCTTTTGACAATATCGACTAATGGTTTGCCGAGTTGTATGATTACAGAAATAATTATCAAGTGGATATTTACATCGCTATTACGTAGTGGCTATTGAGACAAGGTATTGAAACGGGTCAATATATTGATCCAAGTCAGGTATGTGTGTTTAAAATTTAGGCTAAGTGATTGGTTTGGCTGAAAGTGCAATGAAGTCCTTTATGGTAAAGGACGGAGCTATGTTGACAGAAATGCCCTCGATAGGTATATTGAGCAAACAACTTTAAAAGGTTGTTAGAAACGAGTCATTAGATTAAATAATTACTTTGGACAAGCAAGTAAGCGGAGAGTTGAACTTCATGAGTCAAAGTCTTAAAAATGCGCAAATACCCCTAACGGGTCAAAATAAGCACTTGAGGGTAAACGGGTTTTTATTATGTAAGAAACCCGTGATTTAAGATTAATAAGATAGAGGATATTAAAATTATAAATTTCATGAGTTTAAAGAGCAAATAAACATGTTTGTTTGATAAAACTCGAACGGGTCAAAATTTGGTAAAAAGGGCAATAAGCCGAAGACTTAAAAGTCTGAAATTTTGTTTAACCGGATCTTGGATTTTAACTTCATAAGGTGGAGAATCAAATTACAATCACGTAGGAAGAAACGGTGGGTCAAACGGATAAGCGGATTGAAAGATACGAAAGTTTTCGTGTCAAAAACGGCAAAATGGAATGGGCTGATACAGGGGCCACCGTAACTTACGGTGCCCACCGTAAGTTACGGTAGGGGCTGAAATCATTACGCCAGATAACTCCTGCTTTACGGTGGGGGTACTTTGATTCAGGGGCCACCGTAACTTACGGTGTCCACCGTAAGTTACGGTGGAGGCCAGTTTCATCTCCTTGTTTATGGAATCAAGAGACTAATGTTGGGAATTCTTTCCATTATCATTATCTTGCCTAGTACCGTAAATTAAACTATCAATACTAACTCTTAAGCTGGTATTGGCCATAGGTTTATGTCGAGAGACCCGGTTGAAGATCAAGCGTCGAGCAAGAACCGAACACACACACACTAAACGAAGCTTCCGCAATGTTGTTTCGTTGTTATTCTAAACGGCGAATTAAATCACACTATGTTGTTTTGCTTTTAAGTTTAGAAAAGTTTTAACAAACCTGTATTTTTATTGTAATTGTGACTGGAATTATTTGATTATGGACTTAAATTATACGAAAAATGTAAAATAATAACAAGGGTGTTACAGTATGTATGATGATGATGATGATGAGTGTGTTGTTATGTTTGGCAACTGCGACACGTAACATGACACCGAATACGAGGCGGAAGCGATGCGCCCGAAGCGTGGTGGATACGCCGCTGGCACTTCCTATATATAAGTGTTTCTGACGTGTTGCCAAACTTCGTACAATGTGCCATGTGAAGGTTGTGGGTTTGCGGTGTTGAATCTATGAGAAACTAAAACTCGAATCTTTAAACTACGTTAAACTTGTTGAATCTTGAGTCTTAATCTATCGTGTGTGAACCTATATACTGTGAGACTTTGTGATCTAGACTTATACGATCCTTTTGTTGGATCATTAGATGTCTTCTCGTGTCACACCCCGATATTTCCACATATTACCGATGGGCCCGGTGGGGAGTATCGTGACGTAGTTGATATCATCATAGTCAATACACACAATATAATAGCATAGCGGAAGGCTTGGTGAATAATTACTATTACAAACCATAGTGTCCCAGTGCCAAATATAAGAATATACAGACTTGGTTGTAATAGAGATCCATAGGTGGATTATAAAATAAAATACAAGAAACTGAAATAACAGACTCCAGGCATCTAAGGATTTGTAAGATCCTCTTATTTGACACCAAGTAGCTCCAGCCTAATTTCGTGAGGAACCTGTCACTTAGTCTTTGGAAAATACGTCAGTTTTCACTGATAAATACAATTAACTGACTTATTTGAAAACATTTGTGAAAATTGATTTAAGCGCACAACGCACAAACTATTTATAACTTGGGACAATCTTTATATAAAATCTTGTATACAGTTTTACATGTTGTCATACATATGGGGCCGTTTGGAAGCCGGTCATGATTAACCGACTCACCACTTATAGAACCCACAAAGGAGTTATCCCCAACATGTGGGTTATTTAACATTCGCATCTGTCAGGTGTATGCCTACACCCCGTGCATAGGTCGTGGCCATTTTCAAATGAAATGAGCCGAGGATATTCAGGACACGGTCGTATTAACCCCCAATGTATATGTTATCAAACAAAACAGATTAAAACGGGTTATGCAATTTATTAATCACAATTCGATTAAATGATTTCATACCCGACCAAGCGGCATTATTATAGTACCGTATCCCAAGCCCGTATAAGGGAAAATAAGTTAAAAGTATTTACCTGAGCTAGATGTGAAAGAAGTAACTCAGCCGTATATTTCCTAAAGCTTTATGAAAGTACCTTCTACCGAAGCAACTTAATCTGTATAGAAGGTTTATTAACCTATTAGGATACTAACGGGTCTTTATTTAAGTCAAGGACTTAGACTGGTTAGTTTGAAAGATACTTTACGGTTCTAAACGCTAGATTAAGCGGAGACCGGAATGGAATGTGATTTAGACCCGACAAGTTTGGATACTTGTATTATATGGGTAAACTAAACACATTCTGGATTTTGAATATTTAATGAGAAGGTTAAACCCTTTTCGACAAATTTATGCAAACTAGCTACATAAACCGAACCGAACGCATAAATGCATAACGGGTAACCAAATGAATTATATACAGGTCTCATATGTTACTATGCTTAGAATATGTTAATACATTAGTAGGATGTTAACATATATGCCCAAAAATTATTAAAACCAATTTAAGTCCCGTAGGGGCATTTTGGTCATTTTAAATTTTATAAAAGAGGTTTTATATTAAACGGATATTCTGGTCTTAAATAATCTGTAAAAATATTTATTTTATGTTTATAACAGTAAGATATCATTCATATGTGTGGTTTACCATTTATAACCAAACTATGCCCCGAAAGGGTATTTTGGTCATTTCACATATGCTTTTAAGGACATTTTGGAAATCTGAGTTCATAACTTATACATACTGTAATAATATTAAAATTTATTTAAAAATTTAGTAGGTAACAAGTCTTAGGTGTTAAATATGGTTTGAAACCATACTATGCACCTAATTAGTGTAAAAATCATTAATTGACGATAATTAAGATGTTTATGGAAATCTAAGATTTTGATCAGTCTTTAATGCTCAAAATAATTTATTTAATATATAAGATCAGTAGGAAAAGGTTTGGCATTTAAATCATTTGTTAACTCATTTTATGTATGAAAAAGGTATTATCGTCATTTACCGAATTACACAAGAACTCCATGATATGGTCTGGTTATAATCTGATCAAAAATTCCAAAAATCCCTAAAAATAATATCTTAACAGTAGGTAATGAGTTTTGGGTCAGAATCCTTGTTTAAACATGCCTTATGCAAGATATCGTAATTTAATTAATAAAAAGCTTCAATTTACGATATCGAGCATAACTTCTGTTTGAGACCAGAAACTGATGTCAAATTTTTGGGACATACTTGTATATCAGTAATAAAGGTTTTTGTCCTCTCACATTTTCAAAAATCTCGTTTATATGTTAAAAGGGCAAAATGGGCATTTATAAGCATATTAACGGAGATTAGCACATAATTCAGAATACTAATGACTAGGTAATATAACTCCAGAGGGTTATACTACAACATAATTTGGTCATAATGGAAGCTTAAAACATGGAAGAATTAAGCTCAATCGGGTTAGAACTGAAGGTCAGAGCAAAAGTCAAGCTTTTGCGACTTTCGGTTGTGAACCGACCTTAAACTGATAATTGTCAAGTTGAACATGTTCTAATAATAATTACTAAGTTATTAGAGTGTTAAAATATAATTTATAACCTCTGTATTATTAGTTTTAATTATTAATTACAATTTTGTCCAATTTGACTTTTTAACTAGATAGTTTGACCCGACAATTAACTAAGCAAACGAAATAGTTAGGAGGTGTCCTTTTAAGGGTTAATCACCTATCTAATTATGGTCACATAACCACATTCATTTCGAACAGTGACTGGACCATTTGAGTTTAAACCGAAGGTCAAAGTCAGATTACGATAACTTTGACTTTTTGGTTTTAAATTATAAAACTAAACTAATGAGAGGGCTAAGACACTTACAAAGGGTCCTAGCTATCTTTTCTACAAAAACAAGCTTCCTTTTTGGGTCAGGAACCTCCAGAAATGCTAAGAACACTTGAACTAGAGAGATGAGAGTGATTTGTGTTTGTGCAAGTGAAAATGCTGAACTAGAGGTCCTATTTATAGTGAATTGAGATTGCTCCAGATCATCCCAGGTGTATAGGGGTGAATTCAGATGTCTCTAGGTGTCTTGGTGGTATATTAAAACCATCAATAAGCCATAGTTTCGATCTATAACTTGTTTGGAGCTCAAGTAAGGATGAAACCTGCACCTGGCATCTCATTTCTGTTGAAGTAGAGCCGTCGCGTCGCGCGACGGCAAAAGAGATACATGGTCACGCCATGCGACCCCATAGGTAACCAGCCAAACAAGTTTCCACTTTGACAAGTTCAGTCCATGCACCTTTATAAGCGCAATATCTTTTGTTTTAGGCACATCTAGCCCTTGTAGTTAGTTTGTAGATGATCTAGGGAATATATCCAAACACCGTTAGGCCTGGTTTCGTTAAACAATCTCCGAAGACATTAGTTTCGCCACGTTGACGCTTTAAACCCTAATTCTTGGGTATTCATGTAAACAACACATAATGATCTCGAAACCTCATGAAATTTATATCACTTATTCTTGGGAGTATATTTGAATATTCCGAAGCCCCGGGTTCGTTAAAAGGTCACTCAGAGGTAAGAATTAACATGTTGACACGTTTAACCCCTGTAGTTTATAATTCTTCGATTATTTTCACAAACGGCTTCTTGTATTCGAATAATTACTTGTTTAAGAGTATATTCTTCATGTGTGGTCATTCAGAGGCACAAGTTTGACATGTTGACACTTTTAGTCCCTTCCTATACAAAATTTCATCGTTTGTCAACTTTAGTCCTTCAAACTCAATCTTTCAAACGATTAGGGTTTAGGACATGTGTCTTCACATAATTGGACACATTTTTACGAGGTGTTACATCCTCACCCCCTTAAAAGAAATCTCGACCCCGAGATTTACTGAAACAAGTGAGGGTACTTTTGTCGCATAGTGGACTCAACCTCACGGGCATCCCATTTAACTTTCACTATAGGCACGTGCTTCCTTCGGAGCTTTTTAACCTGTCGATCCTCGATCGATATAGGTCTTTCAACAAACCTCAGGCTTTCATCAATCTGTACGTCTTTATGAGACATTGGTAACGATTCATCAGCTAGACATTTCTTTAGATTACAGATGTGGAACACATTGTGAATTCTACTGAGCTCCTCAGGCAAGTTTAGCTTATAAGCTACACTACCGACACATTCGATAATCTCGAATGGTTCGATATATCTTGGGCTTAGCTTGCTCTTCTTACAAAAACGCATCACACCTTTCCAGGGTGATACTTTCAGTAAGACTTTGTCGCCTACTTCAAACTTTAGAGGTTTACGCCTCTTATCAGCATAACTTTTCTGCCTATCCCTGGCAGCCTTTATGCGATCCCGAATTTGGACAATCTTGTCCATTGTTTCAAGGACTATATCAGGTCCTGATAACTGAGCTTCTCCTACTTCCGCCCAACAAACAGGCGTTCTGCATTTTCTTCCATACAATGCCTCAAAAGGCGCAACCTGAATGCTAGTATGGTAGCTATTATTATAGGAGAACTCGATCAACGGTAGGTGGTCATCCCAGCTACCACCCAAATCAATGACGCATGCACTAAGCATGTCTTTGAAGGTTTGAATTGTACGCTCACTTTGTCCATCTGTTTGAGGATGGTAAGCAGTACTAAAATTTTAACGAGTGCCTAATGAATGTTGGAAGCTTTTCCAAAAATGAGAGGTGTATCTAGTATCTCTATCGGATATAATAGATACTGTCACTCCGTGGAGAGATACAATCTTATCCACGTACAACTGAGCTAGCTTGTCAGAGCTATGAATCTCCTTGATGGGTAAGAAGTGTGCTGACTTAGTCAGTCTGTCAACTATTACCCATATAGTATCATTTCCATGCCTTGTTTTAGGTAATTTGGTTATAAAATCCATAGTTACCATTTCCCACTTCCATGTGGGAAGTTCCGGTTGTTGTAGCAACCCTGACGGATTTTGATGTTCCGCTTTAATCTGAGCGCATGTCAGGCATTTGGCTACATGTGTGGCAATAGATTTCTTCAAACCTATCCACCAATAGTTGGCTTTCAAATCTTGATACATTTTGTCACCTCCAGGGTGAACTGAGTATTTGGAATTGTGAGCTTCCTGGAGGATTATATCTCTAAGCCCTCCATGAATAGGAACCCAGATTCTTCCATTCATTCTAAGGATTCCATCCTTGCCAGGTGCTAACTGTTCAGCAGTCACACCTAACTTTTCATTTGGAAAGTTAGTTTCCAGAATAGCTTCCTTTTGTGCAGCTAACAACCTTTCATTCAGGCTAATCTTAAGCTCAATGCTCTTAGCATTAATCCTTATAGGTTTGACTCTTTCTTTTCGGCTTAGAGCATCAGCGACTACATTCGCTTTACCAGGATGGTAGCGAATTTCACAATCGTAGTCATTTAGAGTCTCCATCCAACGGCGCTGTCTAATATTAAGATCCTTTTGATTGAATAAGTGTTGGAGACTTTTGTGATCCAAATATATCACACATTTAGTTCCATATGGATAATGTCTCCTTAACTTTAATGCAAATACAACGGCACCCAACTCCAAATCGTGGGTGGTGTAATTCTTTTCATGCACCTTTAGTTGTCGTGACGCATAGGCAATCACCTTGCCTTTCTGCATAAGCACACATCCCATACCGGTGTGTGAGGCATCACAGTACACGACAAATTCTTCTATCCCTTCAGGTAATGTCAATACTGGAGCATTGCTCAATTTCTGCTTAAGAATCTCAAAAGACTCTTGTTGTTTAGGACCCCAATTGAACTTTACATTCTTGCGGGTCAGAGAAGTCAATGGTGCAGCTATCCTCGAGAAGTTCTCAATGAATCTTCTATAATAACCAGCTAATCCCAGAAAGCTGCGAATTTCCATAGGTGTTTTAGGTGCCTCCTAGTTCATGATGGCTTCTATTTTAGCGGGATCTACTTGGATACCACGCTCACTCACAACTTGTCCAAGGAATTGGACTTCACGAAGCCAGAACTCACACTTAGAGAATCTAGCATACAGCTTCTCCTGCCGTAGCAACCCTAAGATACAACGAAGATGTTTCTCATGATCAACCTGACTACGAGAATAGATAAGTATGTCTTCTATAAAGACAATGACAAACTTGTCTAAGTATGGCTTGCAGACTCGATTCATGAGATCCATGAATGCTGCAGGTGCATTAGTGAGCCCGAAAGGCATAACTAAAAACTCGTAGTGGCCATCCTTGTTCTGAACGCTGTCTTAGGTACATCTTCAGTTTTAACCTTGAGTTGATGATACCCAGATCTCAAATCAATCTTTGAAAAGAAGCTTCCCCTTGGAATTGGTCGAACAAGTCGTCGATCCTGGGCAAGGGATAACGATTATTGATCGTTACCTTATTTAATTCACGATAATCAATGCATAAACGCATTGATCCATCCTTCTTCTTCACAAACAATATAGGAGCTCCCCAAGGTGAAGAGCTGGGTTGTATGAAACCCTTTTCTAGTAAGTCATCCATTTGAGTCCTGAGCTCTTTCATTTCAGTAGGCGCTAGACGGTAAGGGGCTCATGCAATTGGTGCTGATCCTGGCGTTATATCTATCCTGAATTCGACTTGTCTTTCATGAGGTAATCCAGGTAACTCATCAGGAAAGACATCAGGGTATTCCAAAATGATTGGGATCTCTTCAATCTTGGGTTTCGGGTCATTCACTGTCACTTGTGCCATGTAAATGACACATCCATTCTTTAGACACTTTGAGGCTTTGAGTATAGACACGTTATCGGGCAACCCATATTGTGTATCTCCATGAATGGTGACTGATTCACCAGAAGGGGTTTTGATGTTAACTAGCTTTCTATCGCAGGCTATTTGGGCTTGGTTATGTGATAACCAATCCATACCTAAAACTATATCAAACCCAGCCAATTTCATTGGCAAAAGGGATAGCGGGATAGAATGATTCTTAATGGATATAAAGCATCCATTAAGAAGAGTTGAAGCGGTTTCTAAGGTACCATCTGCGAGTTCTACCTCATATCTTATGTCTAGAGTTTTAATAGGCAGATTCAGTAACTTACTAAACTTATGGTCTACAAAAGACTTGTTCGCACCCGAATCAAATAAAACTCTAGCATAAATATCATTAATGAGGAAGGTACCTGTTATAACGTTATTGTCGTTCACCGCCTCCTTGGCGTTCATCTGAAAGACCCTTGCATTGGTTTTCTTTGCCTCATCAGGCTTCTTAGCATTCTTAGGGCAATTAGTTTTGATGTGCCCCTTTTCATTGCAACCATAGCAGGTCGCATCCTTGATGTTTCGGCACTCAACAGTCTTGTGCCCTTTCTTCTTACAAATTCCACAAGGTTTAGCTTGTGGATCCTGATTGCACTTTCCAAAGTGCCTCTTGTTACATGTTTTACATCTGGGCTTGTCATCCGACTGCCCCTTCTTGAAACCAAAGTTTCCTTTCTTCTTTTTGTTTGAATGGTGGGACTGGTCATCCTCCATTTTCCTCTTCCCTTCTTCGGTGGCTTTCTTTGACCTACTCCTTACAACATCGAGAGTAAGTGATAATGATAGATCCACAACCGATCTATATGTAGTAGGTTTAGAAGCCTTGACGTTTCCCTTAATTTCAGGGGCTAAACCACCTATAAAACGTGCAATACGTTTGGGTTCTGGGGTGACCAGATATGGAACGAGGTGAGACATCGAGTTAAAACTGGTCACATAAGACCTGCAATCCAAATCTTTCATCACCAAAGTGAGGAAGTCAGTCTCTATCCTTTCCACTTCATGCTGAGGACAGTACGTGTCCTTCATAAGATCAACAAATTGATTCCAAGAAAGGTTATATAGAGGAACCTTTCCGGTAGACTGTACCAAAGCTTTCCACCATGTAAGGGCGTCACCCTTGAAGGACTGAGATACAAACTTAACGATGTCCTCCTTTGCACATCCACTGATATCAATCACTGTTTCCATTTCATCCAACCACTTCATACAGTCTATTGCTCACTTTTCTCCCGTGAAATCTCTTGGTTTACAAGAGACGAAGTATTTGTTGGTACAACCCTTGTTGTACCTGGGAGTCTGATTCAACACAATCTTTTGGGATTCAGATCTCTGGTTGGATGAATGCTGAGATTCATCCTTTTTCAATGTATGCGAATGTGATAAGGACTTTGTGTGAGTTTTGGACCGAACATTACTCGGCTCCTTGAATATTTTATCCACAGCTTGAGCAACTGCTGTATCAATCATCGCTTGTAATTCAGCACCAGTAACGTTTATCCTGGTATTATTGTTTCCTTCCACAGGATGACTGTTTGCTTCATCAGAGCCAGCCATGATTTGTGTACTAAAAATCAAACAATAATGATGTATTTAGATTATATAATGAATCATCGCATGGATGATTAGATGGCCATGGTATTAATAAACCATATAGACCATTTTAGGAAACAAATAAGAATCTATTTGATCATGATTTGCCTAGGCTACAAATGAACCATTATTGGCAATCAAGTAGGATGTAATCCTTTACATTCATCAGACAGGGGACACAAGTCACAAATGTCAATGTCTTAAAGACATTTTTATATGGCACAAAGGCTCATGTCGAAGGACATTTAAATAGCACAAGAGGCCTTGTCATAATGACAATTAAAACATAATCAACGATCTCATGGATCAGAGACTTTTAAGGGTCGAAAATAGTTCATCGCCTTTTTTTTACATGAAGTTTATAAAATAAAACTATCACTATCATGAATACACCTTCGCCCATTGGCTTACATCTCAAATGGATAATTTGATGTATACATCATATTTGATGTTTTAATAGCCATGATTCGTATTGATCATATAGGCTATGAAGGTGGCTTGGAAAGATCCAAGTATTTTTTTTATTTTTTATTTTTTTGGAAGCTAGTGTGGTCTCTCAAGTCATACAGCCAGGAATGTTAACATGTTTTCAGATGTTAACAGAGAATTTAATGTCTTAAAAAGGTTATACCATCATAGCCATTAATATTTTGGCTAGGTTATGCCTTTAAGAACTTCTTTTGAAATTTCTTTGGCAGATCAATGAAAATTGAAATGATATTGACAAGATGATGTAATAAAAAAATTTCCAAAAGAAATTTCATTAAAATACTAGACTATTACAAGAATGCCCTAAACGGGTCTTGAAATAAACAAACTGTCCTCGCAGGGACTACAGAAAAGAAATAAGTCCACGCAGGGACTAAGTACAGAAAATGAAATGTCCACGTAGGGACTTGATTGAAATTACAATATAAAATAAAATAAAACAAACTTCTACTTCTTTTTGCCCTTTATGAAGTTCGCAAGGCCCTTAAGAAATTTGTTATGCTTTTTCTCGCGTTTCTCCGCTTTTTGTTCAACTTGATCCAACCTATGTAGAATTTGTTGTGTTTGAAGTTGTGAAGGTGGAGGTTGTTGTTGATACGGAGGGTATTGATACCCTTGTACTGGATACTCAGTCGGGTGTACTGGAGGAAAGGGTGAGGGATAAAGTGCATTAAATTGAACTGCCTCAAGATATAGATCTTGGGCAGGGGCCTGATATCCAAAATCCGTAGGATTTGGATATTCAAAGGGGTTATACCCAGACGAACCTGGGTAAGTCGGTATGGGGTTTTCAAAACCCACTGGTGGTGGCGGTGGTGCAAAGGTAACTGGCGGAGGATCATTTTCTGGCACCGTGTGAGAAGGTCCACCCATTTGTGGATCTTCGGGGATTGGAGGGTATGTGCTTGAAGCTTGAGGTGAACTAAACCTAGGTCCTCCTCGCACGGACATACGTGCATTCCTCCTTCAACTTGGTGGCTCGGGAGGCGGTTGTGGTGGTTGTTGAGGTGGTTCCTCAATGGGTAATAGTGGTGGAGTAACCGCCTGAAGATACGGTTCCTCCAAGGGAGGTTGTGGAGAGTTATGAAAAGAAGGGGTAAATTCCCATTCATACTTGTTCCACCTTTCGGCCCATGAATCAGGGCCTTGATACGGCGATCCTTGATAAGGAGAACCGCTAGAGATACTGATGGGATGAGTTGGTGTCCCGGTTGGCGGTTCTGGATCAGGATCATCATCCGTCTCCGTATCTTGGGAGAAATGGTCCTCGGGTCCTAAAGGATTAGTTAAATTGACCCGGTGAATAAAGATCGTGAGAACTAGAATGGTGAAAGGAAAGAGAATGTAAAGAGTGGTGTGAATGATGTAATTGGTGAGAATGGTACGAATGTTGGGGCTCATCCTGAATAGGTAGCCCAAAAGGTGGGTGATCTGAAAGTTAAGAACCTAATGAAACGGAGTGTCTCGCCGGTTCAAAAGAATGTCTCCAGTTATCTTGCGAATCGGAGCTAGTAAAAGACGCTGATGGTGTGCGTCTATGTGAGGGACCTGCACTGCTAGATGGTCCTCCCCTCATAGGACCTTTTCCTATACCTCGAACGCGCGGTGGCATTTTGATTAGAAAACCTGTCAAACTAAGTAAAACAAAATATAAATGACACAAGGAAGATTAAGAATAATCCTAGGTCATTTGCCTAGACTCGGAAGTCTAAGGAATGTGCTTATTATGTCATTGAGATTAAACACAAAAGGCTAGTGTTTAATTCACTCAATGTTGGATCTGATACCAACTTGTCACACCCTGATATTTCCACATATTACCAGTGGGCCCGGTTGGGAGTATCGTGACGTAGTTGATATCATCATAGTCATACACACAATATAATAGCACAACGGAAGGCTTGGTGAATAATTACTATTATAAACCATAGTGTCCGAGTGTCCAAATATAAGAATATACAGACTTGGTTGTAATAGAGATCCACAGGCAGATCATAAAATAAAATACAAAAAACTGAAATAACAAACTCCAGGCATCTAAGGATTTGCAAGATCCTCTTATTTGACACCAAGTAGCTCCAGCCTAATTTCGTGAGGTAACTGTCACTTAGTCTTTGGAAAATACGTCAGTTTTCACAGGTAAATACAATTAACTAACTCATTTGAAAACATTTATGAAAATTGATTTAAGCGCACAAGGCACAAACCATTTATAACTTGGGACAATCTTTATATAAAATCTTGTATACAGTTTTACATGTTTGTCATACATATGGGGCCAGTTTGGAAGCCGGTCATGATTAACCGACTCACCACTTATAGAACCCACAAAGGAGTTATCCCCAACATGTGGGTTATTTGGCATTCGCATCTGTCAGGTGTATGCCTACACCCCGTGCATAGGTCGTGGCCATTTTCAAATGAAATGAGCCGAGGATATTCAGGACACGGTCGTATTAACCCCCAATGTATATGTTATCAAACAAAACAGATTAAAACGGGTTATGCAATTTATTAATCACAATTCGATTAAATGATTTCATACCCGACCAAGCGGCATTATTATAGTACCGTATCCCAAGCCCGTATAAGGGAAAATAAGTTAAAAGTATTTACCTGAGCTAGATGTGAAAGAAGTAACTCAGCCGTATTTTTCCTAAAGCTTTATGAAAGTACCTTCTACCGAAGCTACTTAATCTGTATAGAAGGTTTATTAACCTATTAGGATACTAACGGGTCTTTATTTAAGTCAAGGACTTAGACCGGTTAGTTTGAAAGATACTTTACGGTTCTAAACGCTAGATTAAGCGGAGACCGGAATGGAATGTGATTTAGACCCGACAAGTTTGGATACTTGTATTATATGGGTAAACTAAACACATTCTAGATTTTGAAGATTTAATGAGAAGGTTAAACCCTTTTCGGCTAATTTATGCAAACTAGCTACATAAACCGAACCGAACGCATAAATGCATAACGGGTAACCAAATGAACTATATACAGGTCTCATATGTTTTTATGCTTAGAATATGTTAATACATCACTAGGATGTTAACATATATGCCCAAAAATTATTTAAAACCAATTTAAGTCCCGTAGGGGCATTTTGGTCATTTTAATGTTTATAAAAGAGGTTTTATATTAAACTGATATTATGGTCTTAAATAATCTGTAAAAATATTTATTTTATGTTTATAACAGTAAGATATCATTCATATGTGTGGTTTACCATTTATGACCAAACTATGCCCCGAAAGGGTATTTTGGTCATTTCACATATGCTTTTAATGATATTTTGGAAATCTGAGTTCATAACTTATACCTACTGTAATAATATTAAAATTTATTTAAAAATTTAGTAGGTAACAAGTCTTAGGTGTTAAATATGGTTTGAAACCATACTATGCACCTAATTAGTGTAAAAATCGCTAATTGACGATAATTAAGATGTTTATGGAAATTTGAGATTTTGATCAGTCTTTAATGCTCAAAATAATTTATTTAATATATAAGATCAGTAGGAAAAGGTTTGGCATTTAAATCATTTGTTAATCTCATTTTATGTATGAAAAGGGTATTATTGTCATTTACCGAATTACACAAGAACTCCATGATATGGTCAGGTTATAATCTGATCAAAAATTCCAAAAATCCCTAAAAACAATATCTTAACAGTAGGTAATGAGTTTTGGGTTAAATTTGTGACGACCCAAACTTTCAAGGTTAGGCTCATAACTCTGATTTCTCATTATTTCTCTTTTACATCCTTGTTTCGATAAATTGTTAAACGTAAACGTAAATTGGCATGATTGAGCGTGTTGTTAGTTTTTTTGCACGGGCCGCACCTGTTGTTGGGCCACAGACACTTGGGCCTGAGGCCACACTCCTTCCGTTCCTTCCGTATTATCCTCGGCCCACATACCCGGAGCCCAACCCGAACACACATACACAACTAATTATATCACACTTATGCATGGGTCTAGTAAAGCCCAAATGAAGCTTAGAGTTGGGCCGGCCATTATTGTTAGCGTATATACACACGCACACACAAGTAGATTAGGGCGGTTTTCATGATTAAGCACTCACAAAATTTCTAGCAAACCCTAATCACCTCTTTTTCTCCTCCCTTGAGTCGTCGGCAACCCTTGGGCCGAAGCTTCATTGATCTCTCGGTTAGTATTACATGCTTATTCTAATTCTTGATTACTTATTCTCTACTATGTGCAACATGCTGAATGAATAACAATGATGGGTATGAACTTTGTATGATTAAGAGTTATGCTAGTAGTATGTGTTAATGATATTACAATGATGCGAATGATTGTTGAGTGAAGAACTAGATTGGCATGTGGTCTTAAATAAGAGAACCTTATATACACGATGGTCACATAGTATTTAGATGGTTATTTATGTTGACGTGCAAGAATCTGATGTGTATGTGTGTGCGATTAAGTGATGGTAGTATGTAAACACAAGTGAGCATTGCATTATATGAGTAGATGGTTGATTTTACATGGTAGTAATCAAGGTGCTTGATTGTGAATTATGTGGTTATGATTCGGGATTGTGTATTCGATCTATGATCACGTTGAATATGGATGTTAATAAAAGGATTAGTGATTGATATTGTGGTGTGATAAGAATGATAGCATGTTGAACAATTATTGTTTAGATACATCTAAGTGTTGTTGTTGATAATATATGACAACTTATAAGGAAGTGTGCTCAAAAACTAAATGGATTGGTAGAAATTAGAGGAGTGATTGGGCCTTACATGTTAACCGGGCCACTTTAGCAAACAAGTCATACCTAAATTTGGATTGGGCCGCATGACTGATTCGGGGACAGCTGGGCCGCACAGCCGAAGTGGGCTGGGCCCTGATGGGTCAGCCATTCTCTTTGGGTTCATGACGTTTTGGGTTGTGAGTTGAAGTGGGCTTTGATGGATCACACATCACATGAAATCACACAGTCCATTGGGCTTGATAGTATATGAGTTATTTTTTCATGTTGGGCCGCACGTCTGGGATCCACTCGCACAACACCTGTTTGGGCCAAACATGCTACTGGGCCCTAAACAACAATTAAACTGTATAACTTATGTGAATCGCGCACTTGGGTTGGGCCGTGTGTTGATTGGGCCGCCTAAGGATATGATGAAGCAATGGACTGATATGAAACATGAATACTTGATTATGTGAATATACGTTGGGTTGAATACTTGCTAAAACTTGTGTGATAATACGAACTATATTTGTTACTACTCGTACAATGTGCACGTATGATTTGTGATTTACGTAAATGTGAAACTGACTATCACTGGTAACCCTAATAGGATTTGGTTGACCAACTGAAATAATTAGTCATACCGAGCAAAACCAAGGTGAGTTCACTTCTTTTGAGCATGCGTCCCGGTGGGTGGGACAATCAAACGGGTATTCCTGAGAGGAATACATCTTTTCTGGGTTAAAACTGGGAGGTTGGATAATACACTCACACCTATCACCTTAAGTCCCATCTTATACCAAATTAGTTACCTGAGAGGTAACGGGGTATTAGTTGATAGCGCTATTAGGCTTGGCAGCCTCACACCGTACCTGAGAGGACGGGCGTGAACTAATGACCTTAAATCATGACCAATGTTTGGATAGGGGCATTGGGGATGGGCAAAACAATCTTGTAGCCATCTTGTATGGTACTTAAGTTATTATCGAACATTATTATCTATGAACTGAACTAAACACTTGGTAACTAACGTTTTCACAAACTATGAACTCGCCAGCTTTGTCTGATGCACTTGTTGCATGCTCGCAGGTCGTTAGATTTCTTGGATTTGGAACTTGCTGTCTGGAGTGGCTGGAGTAGTCATGGGTCGAACTGATTTGATTCACATGACGGGATTATTGATTTCACACATTTGCTTTGAAACATTTATACTATGGTTACTTATTGCTTCCGCTGAACTTGTTTGATATTTTTCATTAAACTCATTGTGTGGTACATTTTATTTATGATTGGCAAATACATTGAAAACTTGTTATGAGTTCAACATGATTAGTAGCTAGATCCTGGTACGTCACACGCCTAGCGGGGTTTTCCGCACGTGGTATTTTGGGGGTGTGACAATAATCCTTGTTTAAACATGCCTTATGCGAGATAACGCAATTTAATTAATAAAAAGCTTCAATTTACGATATCGAGCATAACTTCTGTTTGAGACCAGAAACTGATGTCAAATTTTTGGGATATACTTATATATCAGTAATAAAGGTTTTTGTCCTCTCACATTTTCAAAAATCTCGTTTATATGTTAAAAGGGCAAAATGGGCATTTATAAGCATATTAACGGAGATTAGCACATAATTCAGAATACTAATGACTAGGTAATATAACTCCAGAGGGTTATACTACAACATAATTTGGTCTTAATGGAAGCTTAAAACATGGAAGAATTAAGCTCAATCGGGTCAGAACTGAAGGTCAGAGCAAAAGTCAAGCTTTTGCGACTTTCGGTTGTGAACCGACCTTAATTGTCGGGTTGAACATGCTTAAACATGTTCTAATAATAATTTGTTGGTGCATGCGTCTGTCGACTTCGTCATGTATCGAGTCTTGTAGTTGTTTAGATAGATCAGGACACGTTGTTCGAGAAATATGTCAAAAATAGGATGAGAGGTAATTTCGCACGGAATTAGAATTTGTAATTCCGCACGAAATCAACTGATGGCATTTCACACGAAATCACTAATTTCGTGTGAAACCTGATTTCGTTTGAGCCATTTCACACGAAATTACCATGCCTATAAATACTAGATAGTGTTGTGTCATTTGGCACGAAATTAGATTCCGGTTTGAGAGCCGAAGTGCTGCCGAAGTGTCTACTCGTTGTAAATCTTTGTCAAATCAATCTAAAGACAGTTTAAAGTGTATATCTTGTTGAATTGAACTTGATACGTCTGTTTCTGCCTTTCGTATTGATAAAAACTCTTCTGAACGACTCGTTTGGGTCTGAAAACGATCCTACAAGTGGTATCAGAGCTCAGGAGGAAGAGTTCTTATCAATTCAGTTGCAAATTCTGTTTTCTACATCTTCTTTTCAAAATTAAACAACTATTCATGGTTAAAATCGGCTAATTTTCTCACATATTGTGTGAAACAGTGTTTTAATAAACCCTTGAAAGTTTCAGACTTAAAATCGGACTAAAACCTAATCAATTTTGGCAAAAACAGCTCGAGAATGATGACATCAGCATAATTTCGTTTGAAATTGCACTTAATTTCGCACGGAATTATAATTTCGCTTGAAGTTGCTGTTAATTTCGCTCGAAACCAGTATTTCGCTTGAGTGATTCCGTTTGAAATTACTATTCCACTCCAAATTGTCATTTCGTTTGAGTGATTTCGCGTGAAATTACTAATTTCGCACCAGATTGTAATTCCGTTTGAAAGTTTCACAAGAGATTAGTTATTTCGCTTCAAATTGGTATTTTGTTTGAACTCGGTAATTCCGTGTGAAGAGGTATTTCGTTTGAGAGTGTTATTCCGTGTGAAAGATTTGATTTCGCTTGAAAGTGTCAAAGTATTGTGAAACTTGTTACCGAAACATGGAAGAGGAATTTTATAACGCATTTGCTACCACCCGACTACACCAACATCTGTTACTCAGAATTTGAACATGGAAAATGAAACGGGTACAATGCAAAAACCGCCAAAGCTCATGAACATTGAAGAGTATAAAGGATGGGAAGAACGGTTTGAGAATTGGGTACAAGCAAATTACTTGGATGCTTGGGAATGTGTGGAAACGAAATATGTTAGACCTTTAAATGATGAGGAAGAGGAGATTGCTATTAAAGATCTAAGTGTTGATGATAGAAAGAAATACAAAAATGAAAAGATGATGATTAGTCTATTGCATCAAGCAGTTAAAGAAGATATCTTGGTTTTATTGCAACACAATGGACGTGCATATTCTATCTGGAGAGCATTAAAATCGAAGTTTGTTGGAAGTAAAGAAATGATCAAAAACAAAAAATCACTTTTGAAGAAGAAATTTGATTTATTTCGTGGTTTGAGAACTGAAAGCACCAAGCAGATCATCGAAAGATATTGCAATCTGTTAGTCCAAATGAAAAGAGTGAGCATCAATAAAGATAATGAAGAGTTGATAGAAAAGTTGGCTGATGCATTGCCACATGAACCTTGGGGCACGTAACTCATGATGTTGAGAAACAAGAAAGATTTTAGCATTTTAACACTGAATAAGTTCATTGAAAAGCTTGAAGCTCAAGAGATGGAACAAAGGAAAATCTCAAGAATGAAGGATTTTGATGGTGAACAAGATATCAGTCTTTATTACAAAGGAGGTGTTAGTGATAAAACAAACATGTCACCAAAGGTTGAGACTGCATTCAATGCAAAAAGTTCGTCTGGAGGGTCTTCTAAAGGATCAAACAGCAAAACAAGTTTTTCTTCCTACTCATCATTCAATGCAACATTGTTTTGAATCTTGAAAATGGTGAAAATTTCTCGGAAGAGGTTGCAAAAGGTCACATGTCGTTGTTGGGAACTGTATTATAATCATATGAAAGTTTAGTTGCAGGAAAGATCGGAAATCCAATGTTAACAAAAGAGGATTACGATCAGATTGATGCTGAGGAGATGGAATTGATGGATATAAAGTGGTGTTTGGCAAGTGTTTTGAGGAGAGCTGAAAAGTTTAAATAAATTACGGGAAGAGATGATTTCCGTGATGCAAATGTTTCTACTTTAGGTTTTTATAAATCTAAAGTTACTTGTTTTCGTTGCAGGGAAAAATGACACTTCAAAAGAGAGTGCACAAATCGCGAAGCAAGTGGAGCTCAAAATCCGTTCAACAATAATGATTACTATCGGAAAGCAATTTATCATCAAGTTGCTCAACAATCACATCAACAAGAGCCACAAACAGCACATGCCAGGAAGGCAATTGAGGAATCATCAAAGAGAGCCTGCATGGTGAATCAAGATGATAAAAAGTCTACAAGTGGTTTCAGTTGGGACAAATATGTTTCAGCTGACAGTAAAGCAAGTCTAATAAATCAAGATGATGAAAAATTACCAGAAGGGTTTAGCTGGGCAAATTTCAGTTGGGATGATTATGATCCTAATAAAACTTCAAAACATAAAGCTTTTGTTGCTCGAGTTGCTGAAGATAGTGATAATGATGATGATTATTATGCAAGAAGAATGGAAAAGCACTTAAGAATGATGGAAGAAAATGACAGTGATGAAGAAAAAGATAAAAAGAAAAAAGAAGAAAGTTAAAAAACCTGTCAGCAGTGATGATGAAGAAGTTCCAGTGATAAGGAAAAAGGTCAAAGACATTCCAGTTTTCAAAGTTGAAACTGAAGTCGATGCACAAAAGATTCCGGTGATATGTGAAAACTGTGAAGCAGTAAAGAAGCAAAATAGTACATTGATTTATAGCTTGAACAAATTGAAAGAATCTTATGATGTTCTCAACAAAGCCATGAATCAATACAATCTGTCTAGCGACTAACGATATTTGTCCTTCCAGTTACTACACGTCCTTAATCGATTGGGAAAATCGAAACTTTGGCGAGATTAAAAATCGAAGAGTGGGACTAGTTAACAAGATGTGAGTTTCACCTCTAACTTGATAACATCGTACCCTAGTGTGGTTGGTACTTATCACAAGATAAGGGTCCACTAGAATATGAAATGGAAATTTCCTTCAAGATTTGGATATTACTACTAACTTGAGGGTAAATTTAGTGCAAAATACAAAGTATAGCTGAGTGAAAGTCATCACCAAATGTGGGAATCACCCCTCTTTTGGTGAATTGTTTCGATTGTGTTATAAGAGTGTCTTCAACGCCTCCAAGTGTGTATTGTGTTAGCCTTAGGGAATGCATGTATGTTTAAAGACCAAAGAGAGTAGAGGGGAGCAAATGAGATAGAAAGGAAGTAGTTTTAAAGAACACATAGTGAGAAAAGTTTCTAAACTATAGACTAGGTAAAAGCATCCTACTTTTCCTAATTCTCTATAGTTATGGCTCTGATACCAATCTGTCACATCCCAACCGATGGCGGAAACATCGGGATGAAACGAACAAATCGCTCAAAAGCATCATAACACTAATTGTGACAATATAGATTAAATAAAATTTCATAAATGCTAAAATGTCATACATTGTTCAAACATGATCAAACATAATTCAGATTTCAAACATAGTTTATTATCTAGGTGAGTTTCTAGTCCACCCTAATTTGCTCCTTCATCATCTTGTCTATCAACATTGGTTGCGTATGAAGATTTCTTGGAAGTAACGTACGAGTAAGATTGGGAAAAATCCAACAGAATGAACAAGAGCGATTAACATAGATATTTAAAAATAACATGTAACGATTCGGTTATTATTTATAGGTTGATTAAAATTCCTAACATTTAGAGTTTACATATTAATGAATTTTATTTCATTCAAGATATAAAAGAGTAAGAGAAAAAAAAATATATAAATAAATTGATTGGTTATTTTTGTTATTATTAAATTACGAGTTTTAATATCATGAAGAAACATAAAAGTCAATAAATAATTAATTATAATTAAAATATAAATAGAAACCATTTAATTATATGGAAATAATGAAAGTAGAGGAATTGGTAACTTTTTGAATCAAATATGAACTAAGTGAAACTGCTTATTTTGGTTTAAGTGTTTCAAAAAGGCAAAATGACTTTTTCAAGTGAAAACCCAAAACTCGGCTATAACTCGCTTAAAACGGACTCGAACTCGCATCTCTACGAATACGTGCACGCATTGTTAACCGGTGTTTATCGTATTGGGAACTCGAAACCGATCTGAATATTATAATGCGGACAGAAGACTAATACTTAATTTCCACATCTTAAAATGATTTTCATTTTGTTTTGATTTTTACACTAGTCAACTGACATCATCTTCTTCATGCTTAACCACAACAGTGACTTAACATATTACTATATTTCTTTTCTTTTTTTAACTATTAGTTCATGTGCTATTATGTTGAAGTTTAAATAACACTCTCAAAGGAAAAAAAAATAGCAAGGATAGAAGGATGATACGAGTTATACCGAAAGTCCGAAATGATGTGGATTCGAGTTCCGTCATAGAACTCCGACGTGATCTTCGTTTCTGGCAAGGTTGCGGTATTCCCCGGTGAACGAGACGTAACGAAAGGAGTCCCGTCAAGCTTCATATGGTTCCGTGAAGCTCCGATCACCGGCGAAAGTGTAGTGAACCAGAGAGAGTTGGAGAGTGTGGGTCCAATGTCGAGATGGCTGATGTCGTTTATATAGATCTTCACAAGTTTGGAAATGGCTTGATGAGTGACTTGAATTCGGTTAGTAAGATAGTCTTGGTTCATGATTTGTTACGAAAACGGAAACGCGTAAAATGTGTTAATCATCGAAAAATCAGTGAGAGTAAAAAAAGAAACATGGTTGTCGCTAACTTTGGAAGATGGTTTTAAATTCCGAAATTGAAAACGTAAATAAGTTAGAGAAGGTGTCCAGATTCGTGATTGATTAAAAAAAGAAACGCGGCAATCATGATTCAATCTTGGCCAATCTAGAATAAAAAAGAAGGAAATACAGCAAGTAAGTTGCTGTCTTTGTTCATGGCGGCAAAATTGAAAAATGAAACAAACATTCCCTTTTTGGTTTAAATGCAATTTGAGTTGAAATTAGGGAGTTGGTTGTGGTGTAGTGGTTTACATGAGGGTGTCCGGGGCACATGCGGTGACCCCATGCGGTGACCCTATCCACCGATCGGGAACACCGCCGCCATCCAAGCGGGAACCCGAATCGGGGAGGGTGAGCGGTGGGGAGTCACCGAAGAGGGGGAGAGATGGTGGTGGGGCCAGCCGCTATTTCAACCAATGAAAACTTTGTTTTTTTTTTTTTTTTTTTTTTTTCTTTTTGAATAAAAAAAGCAATTCACCTAAGAGGGGAGTGGCGCCATCAAATTGGGGTATGAGGGGAGTTTAAGAGGGGAGTTGACGTGGCACACGAGGATTGGGTGTGCGTAAGAGAGGGGACTCCCCTCTTAGGGGAGTGCCCCGGACACCCTGACATTCACTAAACGAGGTGCCGAGTTCGAAACCCGCGGCGACCCATTTTCCTTTTTAGATTTTTTTTTTTTAAAAACAACCAAATAAGTTTTATAATGTTACAAACTGACCCCTCACTTACGTTTAACGGACTAACTTGGTATCTAAATTTAACTAAAACTAACTAGTTTAACTTGGTTAAAAAAAAGAATTCATTTTTAAAATCTAACTAGGTTGTATGTTGGTAACGAGTGTATTGGGGCTACTACCGGAGTTCAACAAGGAGATCCTTTGGGGCCCCTTCTCTTTGCCCTCGCCTTACACCCCCTTATTCTACGAGTTCAGAACCGCTGTAAACTCCCGTTTCATGCTTGGTATTTGGATGATGGGACGATTATCGGCAACGCCTCTGAGGGTGCTAAGGCCTTAGACATCATCAACGAGGAGGGGCCATCTCTAGGGCTTTATCTCAATATTAAGAAAACAGAGGTTTATTGGCCGACATGCGACGGCCATAAAGTTCAGGACGGGCTTTTCTCGAGAGGGATCGGTAGACCAGAGAAGGGGGTTAAGCTCCTTGGTGGAGCTGTTAGTCGGGATCCTAGCTTTATTGGAGAGTTGGCAGGGCGGCGGGCCTCGGGGGCGGTTGACCTTATGAAACTCTTACCCTGCCTGAGGGATCCCCAATGTGAACTCCTCCTGCTAAGGTCGTGCATGGGTGTTGCTAAGTTGCTTTTTGGGCTGCAGACTTGTCAACCCCATTTGATGGAGGATGCGGTATCTCGGTTCGATGATGGCCTTAGAAAGGCTATAGAAGACATAGTAGTGGGTGGCGGCCCCTTCTTTGGTGACCTCCAGTGGCGTCTAGCATCTTTGCCAATACATCTAGGTGGTTTGGGCCTCTTCTCAGCCCGAGATGTTGGGGCTTATGCCTTTGTGGCGTCTAGAGCTCAGTCTTGGGAACTACAGGATCATATCCTTCGAAACAGTGGGGTCGTCGGGCTTGACCCAGACTATCAACAAGCGCTCGAACGCTTAAATGTCTCTCTCCCAGACTTGGATATTGGCGGTTTCTCTAACAAGGACACCGCTCCCTCGAAGTCGCAAAAAACTTTGGCGAATGCACTTTTTAGCAAAATCGCTCAAAGCCTGGGAGAAGCTTTTGATTTGTCACCCCGCCAGAAGGCGGTGTTTGAGTGTCTGAAGGGTCCCCACGCTCAGGAATTTTTGACCGTTATCCCGATTGAGGGGTTAGGACAATGCATGTCGGCAGTAGAATATAGAACCATTCTCAAATACCGGCTAATGATCCCTATGTACCCAGAAGATGAAACCTGCCCGATATGTCGTAAAGCTTGTATGGATAAATATGGGGAGCACACAGTTCACTGTAAAGAGCTCCCTGGGTTTAAATATCGGCATGACTGGGTGCGAGATGTTTTGGGGGACATCTTAAGAAGAGCTGGGATTTCTGCTAAGAAAGAGGCCCCTGTGAATTTCCTCACGGACCCTATGGAAGGGAGATCTACTCTGCGACCAGCGGATCTGCTCGTATTTGGCTGGGCTGGGGGGAAACATGCTTGTGTAGACCTCACGAGGGTTTCCCCTTTGGTTGGTTTAAGGGAAAACGGGTTTGTAGCTGGACTAGCAGCAAGAAAAGCATAATCAAAGAAAGTGGATAAGCACGCTAAAGCTTGCGCAGAGAACCAACATGTCTTTATCCCTTTTGCCTTTGATACTTTTGGCTCCCTAGCGCCAGAAGCCATCAACTTCTTGATGAGGGTTCAACGGGTTATCCACAGCAATTGTTCTACCCCAGGGGGGCAGGGGTTTGTGTTCGGGAGGTTGGGGTTTGCAATTCAGAAAGGATTGGCAGCGCAGCTTGTTGCCCGCCTACCTTCTGTTTTGATGTAACTTAACAAGTTTTCTGGACTTTATTCGAATAAAAATAAATGTCAACTTACTTGAACCAAAAAAAAATAATAATAAAATAAAATAAAATAAACCAACTAGTTTATATATAGATAAACTCTTAAATTAGATTGATTAAATAAATAACTATATTGATTTTTAACCAAATAAATAGATATCTAAATAAAAATCTCGCATCAGTTATTTTAAATTCGCGAAAAAATTATGAGGTTTCAAAGTTTAGGTTTCGGGTTTCAAAATGCGTCGGATTTTGGATATCCGTTTTTGACGGATGTTACACATGCACTCAAGCGAACAGATGCTTGCGTAAACAGAACCTTGCCTTCTTGGCCCACGTGGTGGAACACAAGGACAAGGGAAAGAACATAAGCGATGCTCCAGAAGTGTGTGATTTCCCTGACGTCTTTCCTGAAGATCTGACTAGTCTTCCCCCTATATCTGTTGATTTTCGTATTGATCTCATACCTGGCGCGACTCCTGTCACCGAGGCTCCTTACCGACTTGCACCTTCCAAGATGCAAGAGCTATCTAGTCAATTTCAAGAATTGCTCGACAAGGGATTCATTTGTCCAAGTACCTCTCCGTGGGGTGCTCCTGTGCTATTCGTCAAGAAGAAATATGGTTCATTTCGTATGTGTATCGACTACCGTGAACTTAATAAGCTTACCATTAAGAATCGTTATCCTCTCCCTCGTATTGATGATCTATTTGACCAACTACAAGGCGCGTCCTGTTTCTCGAAAATCGACCTTCGATCTGGCAATCATCAGCTCCGTGTTCTCGAAGATGATGTACCCAAAACCGCATTTCGTACTCGTTATGGGCACTACGAGTTCGTGGTCATGCCTTTTGGCCTGACCAACGCACCCGCCGTGTTCATGGATCTTATGAATCGTGTTTGTAAACCTTATCTGGATCGTTTTGTGATAATCTTTATTGATGATATTCTCATTTATTCTAAAACTAGAGCTGATCATGCTCGCATTTACGCTTGATGCTTGAGTTACTACGTGGTGAACGCTTATACGCTAAATTCCCTAAGTCTGAGTTTTGGATTGATGAAGTGCAGTTTGTTGGTCACGTTGTTAGTAAGCAAGGTATTCATGTTGACCCTTCTAAAATCAAAGCTGTGAAGAACTGGAGTACGGCATCTGAGATTCGCTCCTTCCTAGTATTGGCGGGTTATTACCGCCGATTCATCTCAGACTTCTCTAAGATCGCCGTTCCTATTACTTCGTTGACTCAGAAAGAGAAGCCTTTTGCTTGGGGTCCCGAGCAAGAGGAATCTTTTCAGACCCCCAAGACCCTTATGTGCAACGCTCCTGTTCTTACTCTCCCTGATGGGAATGACGACTTCGTGGTGTATTATGATGCCTTGAACCGTGGTTTGGGCTGCGTGCTCATGCAGCGGGACAAGGTTATTGCTTATGCCCCCCGACAACTCAAGATAGATGAGAAAAACTATACTACTCACGATCTGGAGCTTGGTGCAGTTGTGTTTGCGTTATAGATTTGGCGACACTATCTGCATGGAACTACGTGTGTGGTTTTCACTGACCATAAGAGCCTTCAACATATCTTTAACCAGAAGGAACTGAACATGCGACAGAGACGTTGCGTGGAATTAATTAACGACTACGACTGCGAAATTCGCTATCATCCGGGCAAGGCGAATGTAGTGGCCGATGCTCTTAGTCGTAAGACTCGTGTAAATACTATTCGTTGCTATCATACCTCTAGTGATCTTCATACTTGTATTCGTGAAGCTCAATATTCGTCAGCAAATAAAGGAAGTCTAGAAGTGGAAATCCAAGGCGCTAAAATCAATCAACTTGAAACAAAGTCGGATGGACTTCAATACTACCTCAACCGCATCTGGGTACCGGATCGTGATAACCTTCGTGAATTATGAATGAGACCCACAAGTCTCCATACTCTATTCATCCTGGTGCCGATAAGATGTACCATGATTTGCGAACGACCTATTGGTGGCCTGGCATGAAAAATGATATCACTGCCTATGTCTCGAAGTGCCTCACTTGTTTAAAAATGAAAGCTGAACATCAACGTCCCTCAGGACTCTTAGAACAACCCGAAATTCCTGTTTGGAAATGGGATAGCATCGTTATGGACTTTATTACCAAACTACCCCGTACACCCGCTGGTCACGATAGTATTTGGGTAATCGTTGACCGTTTGACTAAATCAGCCCACTTTCTTCCGATCCATGAAGACTTCAAAGTGGAGAAACTTGCTCGAATCTATACCGATGAAATCATATGTCGTCATGGTATACCCATTAACATTAGCTCCGACCATGATGGTCGATTCACTTCACATCTTTGGCAAACTTTCCAGTCCGCTATGGGTTCTATTTTGAATCTTAGCACAGTCTTTCATCCTCAAACGGATGGACAGTCTAAGCGCACTATACAAACCCTAGAGGATATGCTCCGCTCTTGTGTCATCGACTTTGGTGGTAATTGGGATGTACATTTACCATTGATTGAGTTCTCGTACAACAACAGCTATCATTCCAGTACTCATATGGCTCCTTTCGAAGCTTTATATGGTCGCAAGTGCCGATCTCCTCTCAGTTAGCATGAGGTTGGTGACAAGCAACTTACTGGCCCTGAGATGAATCAAGAGACGACGGATAAGATTCTTCAAATCCGCGATAACTTGATCAAGGCTAGGAGCAGACAAAAGAGCTAAGCTGATCAAAGGCGTAAGCCTCTGTAATTTGGTGTTGGAGATCGATTACTGCTCAAGGTATCTTCCTGGAAGGGAGTGGTTCGTTTTGGTAAAAAGGGAAAGCTCGCCCCTCGCTATGTGGGTCCTTTCACGATACTCGAAAGGATTGGTAAGGTGGCGTACCGACTTGACCTGCCACAAGAACTTAACAGTGTACATCCAGTATTCCACGTATCTAATTTCAGAAAGTGTTTAGCTAACGAGGAACTTCAGGTTCCCATCGAAGACTTGCAAGTGAACGAAACCTTAGGTTTTATGGAGAAACCAGTTGAAATCATGGACCAAGATGTCAAGGTATTGAGGCGCAGCAAGATTCCCATAGTTAAGTTACAATGGGAAGGCAAGCGTGGCATTGAATTCACTTGGGAACTCAAGAGTGAAATGAAGGCCAAGTATTCGCAGCTCTTCGAGCAGTCTTCCTCTTAGATTTCGGGGACGAAATCTCCTAAAGGAGGAGAGACTGTAACGCCCTGCGTCCCTGACGTGCTGTCGTAGTACACGCAAATTTAATCCAAATAACAACTAATAGATAGTGGTAAATGGGTATCGAACTCAGGGAGTATGTGGAAAATGTGTTGATTCTATAGCTTTGCAATTTAACTACAATTAACCTAGTATGTAGAAAATAAAGATCAATGATTTGGATTGTTTGTTTTAAAAAAACTAAATTATCAATTACTTACTAATCAAGATTGGATTTTTAATTCAGATAATGAGAACAATGACCATCTTAGGATTCAGTTTCTTTTAACACTTGTGTGAAATTCCAACTAGAAAGAGTTACATAGACATAACTCGTGTATAAACAATCGTTGTGATAAAAGGGAACAAAGTACTCGGATTATATAAATGCGAGGTTGTTTCCCGATGATCAATCAATCAATATCCAACCCTAACCCTTCCCGTGATATCTCGATTGCCAACGGCACCAAGAACGTACTATTTAGACTAGAATTGCAATACCAATTAATAAACTACAATCAATTACTCATACACCATGATAATCAAAGCAAACACAAAGTTATCATTAATAAACTACAATCAATTGTTCCTCATCGACCGGGCGTAAGATGTAGCCCGCTTTGTCTAGCTCCAAGTTGTTGATGTCGTTCCCCTCCAAGAATGGCTTCAACCTATGGCCATTCACCGTTTGTTGTTTATTTGTTTGCTCATCTTGGATGTCTACATCACCAAACCTCCTGACCCGCCGAACGACATACGGGCCCATCCATTTGCTTTTAAGCTTTCCCGCAAACAACTTGAGCCTTGAATTGTACAACCAAACCTTTTGACCCACTTCAAAGGTTTTCTTCCTCAACTTTGCATCATGTACCTTTTTTAGCTTGTCTTTGTAAGCCGATGCACACTCATACGCCTCATCTCTAATCTCTTCTATCTTGCTCAATTGCAACTTTCTCATCTTTCCCGCTTCATCATAATCCGCATTTACCGTCTTGATTGCCCAATGTGCCCGATGAGCTAACTCCATTGTCAAGTGACAACCCTTTCCATACATCATCCGGTAAGGTGTTGTGCCAATTGGAGTCTTGTAGGCTTCGGTATGCCCACAACGCATCATCCAACTTGCTAGACCAATCCTTCCTATCCGTACGCACCGTCTTCATGAGGATTTCTTTGATTTGACGGTTGGACACTTCAACTTGTCCACTAGTTTGCGGATGGTAAGGTGTGGCAATCCGGTGATTCACACTATACCTTTTCAATAATTTCCCGAAATTAAAGTTCTTGAAATGCGAACCACCGTCACTTATAATAACACGCGAAATACCAAAATGGGAGAAGTTGTTGGATTGAACAAATTTACAAACAACCGAATGGTCATTTGTTCTTGTTGCAATAGCTTCAATCCACTTCAAGACGTAATCCACTGCCACCAAAATATATAAGAACCCGTTGGAATTTGGGAAGGGACCCATAAAGTCAATGCCCCAAACATCGAATATTTCCACAACCAAGATTGGTTGCAATGGCATCTCGTCCCTCTTTGAAATGCTTCCCATCCTTTGGCAATTTACACAATTTCTTGCGAACTCACATGCATCCTTGAAAATTGTGGGCCAATAAAACCCACATGAGAGAACCCAATAACCCGTTTTATGCCCACTAAAGTGACCTCCACAAGCGGATGAGTGGGCATGAGTGAAGATTTCCAACACCTCCGTTTCGGGCACACACCTCCTAATGACTTTATCCGGCCCGATCTTGAAAAGATCCGGTTCATCCCAAATATATTGTTTCACTTGGACCATAAATTGCTGTCTTCGCTTCTTGGTCCAATGACTTGGGATGGCACCCGTGGCTAAGTAGTTTACGTAGTGAGCATACCACGGTGCAACAAAGGTGGATACGGCTAGGAGTTGCTCATCGGGAAACCTTTCATTTATCTCGCTAACATCGTCAATCCCTTCCACCAGAATCCGGGACAAGTGATCCGCCACTACGTTCTCACTTCCCTTTTTGTCTCGGATCTCTAAATCGAACTCTTGTAACAACAACACCCATCGAATTAAACGGGGCTTCGCATCCTTTTTCTCCATCAAATACCGGACCACGCTATGATCCGAATATACCACCACCTTGCTCCCCCAAATATACGAACGAAACTTATCTAAAGCATACACCACCGCTAATAACTCCTTTTCGGTTGTGGTGTAATTCAGTTGCGCTTCGGATAAAGTCTTTCTTGCATAATAAATTACCACCGGCTTTTTGTCAACTCGTTGACCCAAAACTGCACCAATTGTAGTGTCGCTTGCGTCACACATGATCTCGAAAGGCTTTGACCAATTCGACGGTTGCAAAATGGGAGCTTTCACCAAGTGTTCCTTCAAAACAGTAAATGCTTGCAAACATTCGTCAGTAAAGTCAAATGGAACATCTTTTAACAACAAATTACATAAATGTTTCGTGATAACACTAAAACCTTTAATGAAACGTCTATAGAACCCCGCGTGTCCCAAAAATGACCTTACACCCTTAACATTTTTCGGTGGTGGCAAAGATGATATTACCCTTATTTTTGCCTTATCCACCTCCATTCCCCTTTCCGATATTACATGACCCAATACAATGCCCTCTTGCACCATAAAATGACTTTTCTCCCAACTAAGCACTAAATTTTTCTCAACACAATGTTTTAAAACTTTTTGTAATTCATTAAGACACGATTCAAAACTAGTGCCAAAAATCGAGAAGTCATCCATAAACACTTCGAGCGACTCTCCAACCATGTCCGAGAAGATACTCATCATACACCGTTGGAAAGTTGCCGGTGCATTGCACAAGCCAAATGGCATTCGCCGAAAGGCAAAGGTGCCATATGGACAAGTGAAGGTGGTCTTGTGTTGGTCATCCGGGTGTATTGCTATTTGATTGTAACCCGAATACCCGTCCAAAAAACAGTAATACTTTTGACCCGACAGTTTTTCAATGATTTGGTCAATAAAAGGTAGCGGGAAATGGTGCTTAGAAGTGGCGGCATTCAATTTTCGATAGTCAATACATACACGCCACCCGGTAACCGGTCGGGTGGCAACTTGTTCACCGTTTTCATCCTTGACTACTTGAATGTCGGCCTTCTTAGGCACAACTTGGGTAGGACTTACCCAAGCACTATCCGAAATCGGATAGATAATTCCCGCATCCAACCATTTAATTACCTCTTTCTTGACTACCTCCCTTAGGTTCGGATTCAATCGCCTTTGAGCTTCTCTTGTCGGTTTTGCATCTTCGGTGGTAATAATCTTGTGCATGACGATTGATGGACTAATTCCTTTGAGATCGGCAATCGTCCATCCAATAGCTCCTTTATTCTCTTTCAAGACTTCCAATAAGGCTTGTTCTTGCGCCATCTCTAAATTAGAGGCAATAATGACCGGTAGAGTGTCATTATCCCCTAGAAAAGCATACTTCAAGTGGCTTGGCAAGTCTTTGAGTTCCAACTTTGGCGGTTCTTCTAATGATGGTTTAGTACCTGAACTTATTTCCGCCGGCAAGCCTTCGAATTGGTGAGTCCATGGCGGTTGACCTTCCTTCAAAGCCATAGCATCCTGTTTTTCCTCTTTAACCCGTAGTGCACAAGCATGTACCTGTTCAGAAAAGTCACACAAACAAACATCTATACCATCCTCCTCATACTCATGCGGGTTGCATCCGTCAACTAAATCTGCCATGAAACACTCATCAACACCAACAGCATTAGAATTATTAGTAAAAACATTCAAGCGCATTTTTCGATTCCTAAATGTCATATCGACTGTACCAAATCTACAATCGATCACAGCATGCGCGGTGCTAAAAAATGGTCGACCCAAAATGACATTTTGTTGTTGTTTTAGGTCTGCGGATGAGTAGTCCAATACCAAAAAGTCAACCGGGTAATAGAACTCATCAATTTTCACAATCACATTTTGAACCATCCCCCGAGGTAGCTTATGAGACAAATCGGCCAAAACAACCGTTATCTCCACTCTTGCTAACGGACCAAAGTCGTATTGGTCATATAAGCCCCCCGGTAAAATGCTCACCCCGGCTCCAAGATCTAGTAACGCCTTTGCCATTTGAAAATTACCAACTTGAATGTTAATTAATGGCGTGCCCGGATCTTGGAGCTTAAAAGGAAGCTCCCCATTCAAAACCGCACTTACTTGCCCGGTTAAATCCACCCGCTTAGGCATTTTCTTCTTTTGTTGCCTTTTTTGTGTACATAGTTCCTTTAGAAATTTGGATGCGGGTACTTGTTTTATTGCATCAAGTAGTGGAAGATTGATTTTTACTTGTTTAAACATGTCCCACAATTCTTCTTTTTGGGGACCTCTTGATGCAATAAAATTTTTCCTACCCATGTCAAGTAAGGCCGATGGAAACGGAACTTGACTCGGTTCACCCTCAACTTTTTCATTCTTTTCATTTTCACCCAAACCCGGTTTTTTAACATTTGATTCTTTAGGTATAACCGGTGAAACATCATCATCATCATCACTCTCATTACCCGTAACATCCTCAACTACCCCCTCGACCAAACCCGGTGACAAATCTGCTTTAAATTCTTTGCCACTTCTCAATACACTAACATGACTAATATTAACGTTGTTACCTCGTGACGAACCGTGTGAAGGATTTACCTTGGTGTCGCTAAGAAGTTGACCTTTTCTTTTCTTCAATTCCGCCACATCGGTTGCCAATTGGCCCATTTGGGTTGTTAGTGATTGGATGCTCTTGTCACGAACCTCATCCTTTTGCATCTGGACTTCATCAAGTTGATTCAGTTTTTGCATATCTTGTTGCATAGCCCGAAGCATATCCATGACTTTATTCCCGCTTGACGAAGTTTGACCCGAAC
The DNA here is from genome assembly GCA_030545235.1 of Helianthus tuberosus. Taxonomy (NCBI): domain Eukaryota; kingdom Viridiplantae; phylum Streptophyta; class Magnoliopsida; order Asterales; family Asteraceae; genus Helianthus; species Helianthus tuberosus. Next base: position 140,930,890 of record CM060430.1, on the reverse strand, counting down.
CACTTTGACCCGTTTGTTGAAATTGCCCTTGATAACCATAGTTACTTCCACCCTGATAATTGCCTTGATTGTATTGTTGACGAGGTGCAAAGTTACCTTGAGCTCCTTGAAAGTTTGGGTTAGCTTGGTTTGCCGTGTTCTCGTAGCGAAAATTAGGGTGGTTTCGTAACCCGGGGTGATAGGTGTTGGAGTTCATATTGAAAGTTCGACCACCCCCTCCTTGAATTGCATTCACTTCCTCTACTTGCTCATCAACCACCCCCACTACACACACTTCCGTCGTGTGGCCTATTTCATTGCAATTAGTGCACACGTTGTACACTTGATTCGTAGTTTGCACGTTGCCACTTTCTACTCCATGCACTTGTGGCCTTTGAATCACATGCCTAGCCCATCTTGAAGATTGGGCCTTCCTCTTGGAATTCACAGCCATTTTCTCTAAAAACGCCCAATCAACATATTCATAATTCGTACCGAATGTACCATTGGTTATCGACATCAAATCACGTGCATCCTCCGAACTCAACCCTTCGTGAAATGTGTTCAACAACTCCCATAATTGGATCCCATGATGAGGGTAATTCCGTAACATCATATTAAACCTTTCGATGGCTTCATGAAACATCTCCCCCGATTGTTGTTGGAAGCTTCTCAAACCTCTCCTTGCATCATTAGTCTTTTGAGAGGTGTAATATTCATCTAAGAATATTTGTTGCATATCGGCCCATGTAAAGATTGATGTGGAGGGTAGAGTGTGAAACCATCTCTTTGCCTTGTCTTCCAAATAAAATTGGAAAAGAACCAACTTAACATCATCCGAAGAAAACCCTTGACCTCCAATAGTGTTGCAAATGGAGTCGTATGTCTCCAAATGAAAATAGGGTTCTTCCGTTGCTAATCCCTTGAACTTTGGTAGACTTTGGAGGGCGGTTGTTCTAACTTCAAAAGTTCTTCCATCCGCATGATGAGGAATCACTACCGGCGAAGGATTGTTAGTGGTAATAGGCCGGAAGTGAGCTTCAATTCCCCGTACTACTTCCTGATGATGTCTTTGAGGGGCACCCAATGGTGCTCTTGGTTGACCCATTTGCCCTTACATAGGCCCTTGAGGTGCAAAGGGTGGTTGAAATTGGTATTGTGGCATTTTTGGTTGTTGTTGAATCGGTCTTTGAAATTGTGGTTGCATATTTTGAGGAAGCACTTGATGTAGCAGTGTAGGGCGTTGCAGTTGCGGCCCTTGCGGTCTAATGTGTTGCACCTCAACCGGTAATTTACTCGTATCTTGAAATTGTTGGATCGGTTGACTTTGTTGCCCCGCTCCTCCTTGAGGTCCCAAGTATCCCCCATCGCCCCCATAATAGAAACCTTCCTCTTCATACCCCCTAAAATCCTCTTCATAGCCATCATCATATCCATCTCCTTGAATACCCGAGGATTGCCCAAAGGGAAGAGTTGAGTATTGAAAACCCAATTGGTTCGATGGTCTAAATGTTGAAGTAGCATGGACAATGGTTGAATTTGGTGGTATTGAAAAATGGGAAGATGATTGACCCGTAGTTGGGGGAAAGAAGTGTGACAATGGTGGGATTGTGGAAGAAGGGCTAAAGGTAAGATTGGGTTCAGCTTGAGTAGTGATCAGTTGTGTGGTGTTGGTTGGTGTAGTTTCATGAGATGGAGTAGGAATTGTAGTGGTATTAGGTATGGTTGTGTTTGGTGATGGTTGTGTGGAAGTAGGTATGAATGATGAAGTCGTTTGACCCGTTGTGGGTGGTATTTGAGATTCTTGCATGATGTTTTGTGGTGTGATGGGTGAGGTAGGTGAACCAATAATTCTGTTTTCTCGTATTAAAACTCTATTTTGCCTTAACGTTCTTTCGATCTCCGGATCAAATGACAATGGTGACGACTTGTGAGAGCCTCTAGTATGCATGCACCTGTAGAACCTGCACACTAAACACACCAGTGTAAACCTGAAAATAACAAAGCAAAACTAACAAACTGACACACGTTGCACACAACTCCCTGGCAACGGCTCCAAAATTTGACGTGCTGTCGTAGTACACGCAAATTTAATCCAAATAACAACTAATAGATAGTGGTAAATGGGTATCGAACTCAGGGAGTATGTGGAAAATGTGTTGATTCTATAGCTTTGCAATTTAACTACAATTAACCTAGTAAGCAGAAAATAAAGATCAATGATTTGGATTGTTTGTTTTAAAAAAACTAAATTATCAATTACTTACTAATCCAGATTGGATTTTTAATTCAGATAATGAGAACAATGACCATCTTAGGATTCAGTTTCTTTTAACACTTGTGTGAAATTCCAACTAGAAAGAGTTACATAGACATAACTCGTGTATAAACAATCGTTGTGATAAAAGGGAACAACGTACTCGGATTATATAAATGCGAGGTTGTTTCCCGATGATCAATCAATCACTATCCAACCCTAACCCTTCCCGTGATATCTCGATTGCCAACGGCACCAAGAACGTACGATTTAGACTAGAATTGCAATACCAATTAATAAACTACAATCAATTACTAATACACCATGATAATCAAAGCAAACACAAAGTTATCATTCTAGGAATAAAGGAACAAACACACAAGAGTTTTAGAGAAACCTTCACCTAAGATGATCACCACAAGTTTAGCCGGACATTGTTCGGTTGATCATCATAACATCAAAAGTCAAGTTCATACGAATCAAAAACCAAAACCAAATGTTTAGAAATGTTTGGAACCAACAAGAACCAGCCAAAATCGCCCCCAATCTTCAGAGAAAACGTCCAATGATGAGATCCTGTGAAAAGACACCACAAAAACTGTTTTAATGAGGCAGTTACAAGTTTTCCGTCATCTCCACCGTAACTTACGGTACCCACCGTAAGTTACAGTGGACTTCAAAGTGTTACGGTGAGTTTCTTCTGTGGTACGGTGGATTTGGGCGATTTCAGGATCTACCGTAATTTACGGTACCCACCGTAAATTACAGTGGAGCCCTGAACTTTTTGTTTCTTTCTTTCCTTCCACGCATGCCCCGTTCCATCCTAAGCAGCGTTTTATCCACTTTTAGCTCCCAAAACATACCTGAAACATAAGCAACTATAGTTATCTAATTCAAGATAATTACACGATCAAATGAGGGCTAAATTCGTCTTTTAACATCATTAAGGGTTATCCTATGGACCACCCGTCAGTCCCTAAACTTTTGGCTTTTGTCAATATTGGCCCTTATACTATGTAAACTTGACCCTTTGATACTTGAATCTTGAATCTTGGTTGATACTTGATACCTATATTCTATGAAGCTAGATTCCTGAGAATTAACTCTTAATACTATATGCTTGATTATTGATACTTAACTCTAGATACTTGATCCTTGATGCTTGATTCTTGATACTAGATTCTTGATACTTAACTCTAGACACTTGATTTTTGATACTTAATGCTATGATACTTGATTCTAGATTCTTGATACTTGATTCTTGAGGCTTGATTCTTGATACTTGATGCTTGGTGCCAGACTCTTGAGACTCGTGAAACTTGAGACTTGGTTGAACGAGAGACTGGAGACTTGACACTTATGTAACTCGGAAACTTGGAAACTTTGGTGTTAATGATATAATCTAGCTATGTTATAACATTACACAATAATACACAACACAACGCATAATTTAACCCGCAAAACGAACCAAAGACGGAAAAGTTGCAAAACGGATTGGACTGTCCGAATGGACATCCGATCGGATGACCATCCGACCGAACAACCATCCGATCCGCCTGCTGCACCACCTTATCTCCACTCTTACACTATAAATAGGACCTATCACATCATTCTTCATAGATGTGACAGCCTCCTTCTGCCTAGACGCACGCCATCTCACTTTCGAGCACTTTTCTTCCATTTCTCGGCGAATTCGGTATGTTTTACACCTGATTCTTGTACAACTTCAATCTACACACTATTCTCTACATGATTCTTCTTTGAAATCACACCTTTCACCATGAAATCTGTAACACCTCTCAAAATCATGTCCAATATAGTATCAACACGTGTCATGGACTTGAAACGTGTAACAGATTGATTATGAGGGACTAAAGTTGACAAACGAAGAAAGTATGTGTATAGAAGGACTCAAAGTGTCAACATTTGATAATTTTTCCTATCAACAACCCTACACGATGTTTATACCCTTAAACGAATGAATCATGAAGCGTATGAAACCGTTTGTGGAAGAAAGTGAAAGTTTACAAGACGCGAGGGTTAAATGTGTCAACATGTTTAATTAATACCCCTGAGTGACCTTTTAGCGAACCCGGATCCTTGTAACGATTAATTATGCTCCCAAGAATGAGTGATAAAAATTTCACAAGGTTTCGATATCGTATGAGGAAAATACGTTAACTTTCGTAATTAAGGGGTTAAAAGCGTCAACGAGGCAAAACTTGTGTTTTCGGTTATCGTTTAACGAAACCGGACCTAACGATGTTTAGTTACATATCATGGATCATAAAAATATAAATTTCATGGGTTAATTGTGCTCAAAATGAAAGATTTGAGGTTTTAAAGGTCCAGGGGTCAAAACTGCCAAATTTTAAACTTGTTTGCCTGGTAACTGGGATGGTGGCGCTGCGCCACCACAGATGTCCTCTGCCGTCGCGCGATGTGACGGCCTGATCTGGGCAGATTTCATGCACAGCTGCGAGTACAGCAGGTTGCACCGCCTTAGAAGCCTTGTATTCGATTCTAGGGGCTTGTTTGATGGTTTTTCATGCATAGGTACACTTGTAAATGATCAGGGAACATTCGTAGACTATTGTGGAATGATCTTGTGACTTGTTCTTGGCTATATAAAGAACTTAGTTGCAACCATTTTTATTTGCTCATTCCAAAATCACTTCAATATTTCTCTGGAGCTTCCGGATCCTCAAGCAAGTTTTCTTAAGTTCCAAAATCGTGCATAGGACCTTTGTAAGTGTCCTTAACCTCTCTAATTCGTGTTTTATTAGTTTAATGGCCTAAAGTCAAAACCGTCGTAATTAAGGTTTGACTTAGTGACTAATTACTAATGGTCTAGTCATTTTTCGAATTAAAAGTAGCTTTGAGTTGGTAATTATGTGGGTAATAAATCCTTAAAAGGGCACCCTCTGATTCCCACACTAACTAGGTCAATTGTCGGGTCAAACTTAATTATAAAAAGTCAACAGAAAGCTAATTTTCAAATAAACACATAATTAGCAATGTAGAAGCCATGAAACCTGTTTTATCGCTTGTATAACTTGGTAATTAATGTAAGAACATGTCTAAGCATGTTCAACCCGACAATTTTCAGTTTACGCTCGGTTCGGAACCGAAAGTCGCAAAAGTAGACTTTTGCTTTGACTTTCAGTTCTGACCCAATGTAGCATATTTTAGAAATGACTTAGGGGCTGTTTGGCAACATCTGAACCAATAAGTGCTGAATGAATAAGAGGTCTGAATGGGTAAGAGGGCCTGAACCAGTAAAGTGCTGTTTGGTTGCACCTCTGAATGACTGTGTAAAATGACATTGTTACCCCTCTCAACAAAACTAAATACCAACTGTGGCAACACCAAAAATTCATCAACACAACTCTCAATACAGATTACAAAAGCATAAAATCAACAATCAACAACCTAAATAAAGAACAATAAACCCCGATTTGGAGAAAGAAAACCACATCAAAAGAAATTACAAGCTTCAATTCACTCAAACCGATGCCATTCACCTCGTACAACAACCGGTGGCTGTGTAGGTTCGATTGAGGAGGAGGGCGGCGGCTGTGGAAGGTCCGGAGTGGAGGAGGGCAGCGGCGGTGGAGCTTCGATTGAGGGGGAGGGCGGCTGCTGTGGAGGTCGGGAGTGGAGGAGGGCGGCGGCTGTCGAGGTGTGGAGTGGAGGAGGCCGGCGACTATGGAGGTGTGGAGTGGAGGAGCGCCGCCTGGTGTGAAGATGGAGGATGCGGCTGTGGTGTGAAGATGGAGGGGGAGAAGAGATATGCGTGTGTTGTTAGGGAATCAGGGTCATAAGTTTCATTCAGTTTCATTCAGAGCTCACAATATGCTGAACCATTCAGAGAACCATAGTTTCATTCAGAGGTTGTAAAATGATGAACCAAACACTCCATGTCTGACCGATTCAGACATAAAGCCTCTGAATGGATCCATTAAGTGGCAACCAAACAGGCCCTTAGAGCCCTATTAGGACCAGGTTATAGGTTAGTGTAACCCTCTGAGGTTATACAACTTGGTTCCCTAGTTTATCCGATTCATTTGCATGTTTCCGTTATATGCCTAAATATTGACCATTATGCCCTTTTGACCTTAAAATGATATTTTTGAAAATGTGAGAGGACAAAAACCTTTGTTACTGAATTATAAATTTGTCCTAAAAATTTGACATCAGTTTGAAGTCCAGATTAGGAGTTATGCCCAATATCGTAATCAAGAAGCTTTTTATTAATTAAACGACATAATTAGCATAAAGCCTATCTAAACCCAAATTTTGACACCAAAATTTTTTACCCACTGATGTAATATAATATTTTGGGATTTTTGAAGATTTTTATTTATTTTTAAGCTGAGCATAACATAGAGTACTTCCTTTGATTCGATAATTGTCGGTTATACCTTTTTCTTGAATAAAATGAGTTTTACATAACATTTTGATACCAAACTTTTTGCTACTGATTTTATATGAAAAATAAAATATTTTAAGCCTTCTAGAAAGATAAAAATATCAGCTTTTCTTATATAACCCGAAAATCGCTTAAAAGCGACTTTTACGCGTTTTTAACGCATAGTATGAGTTAAAACTATTTTAAACATATAAGACTTAATACCTATTGATGTTTTTAGTAAATTTTTATATTTTAACAGTAAGATAAACTTTTGAACTCAGATTTCTAAATTTGACCTTTTAAAGCCTATGTGAAATTACCAAAATGCCCCTACGGTGCGTAGTTTGGTTAAAGATGATAAATTTCACATATAGGCAATACCCTACTGATATAACTTATTAAATTAAATATTTTTACTGATATTTTCAGACCTGAACCTCAGATTAATAAATAATCTCTTTTATAACCTTTAAAATGACCAAAATACCCCTACGGGGCTTAATTTGAGTTTAAATTCGTTTTAGGCATAATGGAAGGTATCCTACTGATATCACAACATATTTAAGGCATATTAACTTAGGAAACCTGGCCATGACTCATTTGGTTACCCGTTATACATTTATCACGTTCGGTATGGTTTATGTAACTAGTTTGCATAAATTAACCGAAATGGGTCAAACCTTATCATTTTCACTTCAAAATCCAGAATGTGTTTAGTTTACCCATATTATACAAGTCTTCATACTTTTCGGGTCTAAACCACACTCTAATCCGGTCTTCGCTTAATCTTGCGTTTGTACCGTATACCTTTCTTTAAAACTAACCGGTCTAAAGTAAGACCGTTAGGAATTTAATAGGTTAATTAAAACCTTCGTTCCAGATTTCGTAGCCCAGTAAAAGATACTTGCACTTGCTGATTTGTACGGCTGGGATAAATTTATATAATTTGCTCAGGTAAATACTTTTAACTTATTTTCACTTATACGGGCTTGGGGTACGGTATATAAAATACCGCTTGGTCGGGCATTAAATTGTTAATCGTATGAAGGTTAATTTATTGAGATGACCCATTTAATCTGTTTTGTTTGCTTAAAGCCTTTGGGGGGTTAATGATCATGTCCCGAATATCCTTGGCATCATTCATTGAAATGGCCACGACCTAAGCACGGGGTGCAGGCATACACCTGCCGGTGCATATATAAAAAGATATAACCGCCGTTCGAGAATAACTCGCCGCGGGATTATATTATGTGGTGTGTCAATTAATCTTTAACCCGATATTCAGCCCGGGCTACTGAACATATAATGAACATGTAATTCTTTTACAAGTTTATATATAAATAATTATCCCAAGTTATAAAAGATATTTTGTGCCTTGTGCATTCAAATTAATTTTCTTAAACATTTTCAAAATGAGTCGGTTAATTGTATTTACCAGTGAAAACTGACGTATTTTCCAAAAAGTTTAAGTGCAGGTACTAATCGGAATAGGCTGGCTACTCCTAGCATCAATAAAGAGTCTTGCAAGTTTAGATGTTTATAAGTCTGCTAAACAATGCTTCTTTTAACTTCGATCCGCCTGTGGATCTTTACAACCGTTTTGTAATAAATGATATTACTTTCATTCGGTTTGTAATGTTTTTATCTTTCGACTTTCGTTGTGTATATAAACTGTGATAAATTGTCTATGATGATATCAACTACGTCACGATACTCCCCCACCGGGCCCACCGGTAATACGTGGAAATATCGGGGTGTGACAGGTTGGTGTTAGAGCCAATGTTTGAGTGAATTAAACACTTGCCTTTAGTTTTTAATCTCAAATGACACAATAGCACATTCCTTAGACCTTCTGAGTCTAGACTTAACATAGGAATGCTCTCATCCCTATTAAGTAAACATTGCTTTCGATTTTATATATTTTGAATATGTCGCCAGGCACGGAAGCTGTCGATGGAAATTCTCCACATCCGAAGCCTAGAAATGCCAAGCTTCGTACCACGGCTAGGATAAGCATGCAACCAGTTGGAGGAAAGACCTTTATGGACCTATTCCCAAAACCAAACTTGTTTAAACCCTTATCCAGACTATGGAGCCCATACCAGAAGGTCCCTGAGGCTCCCATAATGAAGATGATACGTGTGAATGTTATTAATCCCTATTTCTTACCTCCGAGTTTTAAATTTCAAACTTAGACTATACTAGTCAAAACCTAATCCATGATCCATGTCATTCCTTTAATCATTGAATCCTTGGATTCTACTTCTGCAATGGATCCTGATTTGAAATATTACTTATTCACTAAAATCTTCAGAGTCGCTACTGCAAACAATAAATAAAGATGAAGAAACAATCAGAATAAAGAAAGGAAGACATTAGAAGACCCTCCTTCCATCATACTTCTTTTCATTTAAGTCCCTGTTTGGGCATTTGATTATTGTAGTCCTTTGTGGACATATTATTTCATCATAGTCCTTGTGGACCTACGTCTCATGATAAGACTTGGTATATACGTATGTTTATCATAGTCCCTTCGAGGGTATTATATTTCAATATAGTCCTTTTATGGACATGTTATTTCATTAACATCCCTTCGGGGATATGTTATATCTAAATAGTCCTTTCATGGGCAGTCTGTTTTAATATAGTCCATGTACGGACTTATGATATTTTTATAGTCCCTATACGGACTTATAATATTTTTATAGTCCCTGCGCGAACATATAATTTCCTTTTCAAGTCCTCTATGGACGAGTATGATACTAAAAGTCCTGTTTAAGGCACTATGGTAAATCTCCAAATGATTTATTGAAAGTTTTGAAAATTTTATATTGGTACTCATATCATCCTTTATCAATCATTAGTAAAAATTTTATTCGAACTTTATCGATCAGCTAAATAATTTCAAAAGATCTACTTAATGGTTTACCCCTGCCAAGTGGCAAGTCCACATTAATTGGCCAAAACTTTCGGTAGTTAAGGATAATTATTCCTTCTACTATGATAGTTAAAGGAGTTACCCCTCCTATCCAAAGGTGGCGAACTATGTTCAAGCCTCCAAGCCTATATGATCAATGCGATCATGGTAATGTTGTGTAACCATTAAGACAAATTAATCCTTGTTGACATCTAAGAACATGTTAACATTCCTGGCAGTGTGACTTGAGAAACCACACCAGCCGTCAAGGTATTTTGGACTATGTCCAAGCCTTAAAGCCTATAGGATCGAATTTGATCTTGGAAAGCATCATCAATGTGATGATCAAAATGTAAACATCCATTTGTGATGAAGTGCCTACGGGCTATAATATATTGTCCATTAGTGACATTGACATTGTGATCCTTATGATCCCCTGTTCAAGGTAGTGAGCTATGCTCAAGCCTAATAGTCTATATGATCAATGAGATCATGACTAAAAATCATCAATATGATGACTAAATTTAACATCCTTAATGATGTTTTGCCTACGGGCTATATTATATTGCCCAATCGTGACATGGAAATTGTAATCTTTTATAACTCTTTGCCTAAGGGAGGTGAGCTATGCTCAAATCCCATAGTCTATATGATCAATGCGATCCTGACTAGTATCATCAGTATGATGATCATAATATTAACATCCCTAGTGATGAAATGCCTACGGGCTATACTTTATTCTATTGGTAATAAGACAAAGTTAGTGGTGGTCTTTATGATCCTCTGTTCAAAGTGGTGGGTTATACCCAACCCTAACAGTCTATATGATCAGTACGATCATGACTAATGTCATCTGATACGATGATCATATTATTTTATGGGATATTTGAAGTACAGTCTTAGGTCTTCCTATCTTCATAGAGAGATTTCAAGAAGTACTTTCCGACTCGATGGTTATGATTTATGTGTATCTTGACGGTAATTTAGATAACGAAACTAGAGTAATATAATAAACACATGGTGGATAAGCCGCTGATACTTCCTATATATAAGTGTGTTTATTGTAATGCCCTTCGTGACGTTATCCCGAATCACCATTAGGATCTATATCACCTACGGGCTATATACTATATTGTCCATTAGAGACATTGTCAAATGTGACCGTTATGGTACATCGTCAAAGGTGATGGGTAATGCCCAAGCCTTATAGTCTATAAGATCCATAAGATCATGACTAATATACTCAATGACGATAATTATATATATATATATATACATATATGTATATATGTAAACATCCATTAATGATGTCCTATGATTTGCCTATGTGCCAAAATGAATCGTCTTTCAAGACGATGACAATGGTAGTCTATGACTCCCTGTCCAACGGTAAAGAACTAGGTTCAAATCTTAAAGCCCCTGATCTAATGAGATTGCGGCCTATAAATTAATGTCCTCCGTCACAGGCTTTTGTTGCCATATCTTATAATGTCCTTTGCGACAAGGCCTTCGTGCCATATGATTATTTATGTCCTTCCTGACGGGCTCATGTTTAATATTTAAAAGTCATTGTGGCAAGCCTTCGAGCTATCAAAAATCGTCAAAATAACAAAGACAGTTGTGACATATTGATCCCCTGTCAAAAAGGTGATGGACTCGATCCAAACCCTAAATGCCATTGATGGTCCTTTTGTGACCTAGGCTAGATGTGATAAATATACATTCAAATGACATTCATTAGGAATGTTCATACCCTATTAGCCGGTATGATTTAGGGATACCATGGCTGATGTATGTTGGTCATCAGGACGATGACTAGCTATAGAAATGCAATTAAGCAATTGTTTAATTTTGGTATTTAGTGCCAAGCTTCGAGTATGGAAAGCTTTGAAGAGGCAAACAACAGTCGCGATACTAAAGATGCGACAAATGCTAATGATGCAAAATTGTGAACATCAATGCTAATGGAAATTAATCTCCAAGCTGTAATTACCGTAGCTGTTAGAAAGGCTATTAGAAAGATCATGAAAAGGTTCAAAGGGGTCAAATGCTACTTGCTCTAAAACACATTCCTCTGCTCATGAGAAGAGCTTTATTCACACTTGGAAAGCAAAGAACAAACCAAGTAAGATGATATATAACAAGGAGCCCTGTTCCTTTAAAGGGTGTACTTAAAAGTACTTTGTCCCTTGCAAGTCAAAAGGCTTTAATGGAGAAAAGGGGGCCATTGATTGTATGAAATCGCTGGATAAAATGGAAACCATTAAGTATATCAGCGTTCGTGCTGAGAAAGACATTGTGAGTTATGTAGCATAGTCATTCAATGGCGATGTTGTAGTTAGGACATTAACAAAGTCCACAAGAAAGATACCCTCATATTATGTGGGATAGTTTAGGTTTATGGACCTTATCAGAAAAACCTATTATCCGCAACACGAAATAGAAAAGGTGGAATCAGAATTTTCTGACTATCACCATAAAAGTTCTAAGCTGTCAACAGTATGTTACCGACGTTAGTTCATTGTCTGGGATGGTACCCTATTCAGTAAACCTAGAGTCTAAGCATAATGCACTATATATATTGGTGGTTTAGCATCAGAAATAAGAGGGCATGTTAAGACGTCAAAGCCTGCTTCTTATAAATCCATTAAGGATCTATCTCTGCCACTCACATTAGATGGGTTAGGAAGTAAATCAGTCAAAGCTAAGACCACCAAAGAAAGGAAAAAGGGAGAAGGATAACTCCCAGAGATCTGAGAAGCCTGTATGCATAACCTGCAACAAAAGGCACTGGGACAGTGTCTAACAGACTGAAGGTCAAAGCAGTGTGGCATCTGTAGTTCCCTGAATATAGAAACATAAGGAATGCAGTCTGTTTTGGCTGTGGCACTAAGGGCCACATCAGAGCTAACGACCCTGAAATTTTTCGAGATGGTGTAGCTAAGTATAGAGAAAGACTAAGAATGGAGGCGCTTAAACCCTCCTGATAAATGTCAGAGGCAGTTCATGCCAATAAATGGTAGCAGGTGTATATGATATTAATGCTATGAATTTTATTTGATTTAAGTACTACTAAGTCTTTCATAATCATAAGCTTAGCAAACTTTTAGGAATTTCCCATAAGAATTCCAAATATCGAGTATAAGGTAAAAACCTACCGACGAAAATCATGGGAACCATTCCTTTTATTCTTGTCAGAAAATTTCATTCTTAAAATCTAATATACTCCTTTTTCAGATAAAGTACGACAATGTATGTTATTTTATTTTATCTCATTGATTTCTATCAACTGCGAATGCCAGTCTATGCTTGATAAAAGCGCCATATGAGGATTGGCGTATCCTAGTGTGTCCCATAGATTACTTCCATGCCTGATCAGTATGGAGGTTTAATGCATGGAACCACTGAGATATCCCAATGATCATATCGTACTGAAGTCAGCTAATGGTATTCAAAGAAGATATCCGGTATAGAAGTGTACATAATAAGTATCACTAATTAAGGCATCCTACGTTCATATAGAAATGTGTCATTTTTTTGGCACGGATAAAAAATAGATGAACTGAAGCCTGAGATTTAGAATACCTTGATAATCTCGGTATGTCATGGTTATCTTCTCCAAGGAACCACTCTATTTATCTCCTGTGAGGCTGGTAAGGTTAAGGAAAACATTCCGCTAGGGCTACATTATTGTAAAAGCTCCATATCGGTTAGTACCAACAATAATGGAAGGATTGAAACCCTAATCATATGAGTTTCAAGATAAAGCTTCATGAAGCCAAAATTCATAATTTTGAGAGCTTCGACCTTATTATTTCAGAAAGACAGTTCGTTGTGCTTATGCATTAATTACCGCAACCCTATTTAGACAACGATTAAGAATCGCCATCACCTGCCTAGGATCTCGATTTGTTCGACTGACCGTGAGCTTAGCTATTCCTTAAGATTAGTCTAGGCAGTAGTTGGAGTAACCAATTCACCTTAAATAAGCTCTCTTATAACTAATAGTTAGTATATAAGCATCAAGGCTGCTCCTTTGGAGACCTTGTATAAATGGAATGACAAACGTCCGTTTAATGGACAGGACTTTGGTAAGTCCAATCATCAGGATCTGAAAGTTGTCCTGGAGATGACAGATAAGATTGTACAGATCCGTGATCGTCTCAAAGCTGCCAAGGATAGGCAGAAAAGCCACGCAGATAAAAGGCGTAAACCTCTGAAATTCGAGGTAGGTGACAAAGTGTTACTCAAGGTATCACCCTGGAAAGGGGTGTTGCGTTTTGGCAAGAAAGGCAAGCTAAGCCCACGATACATAGGACCATTCGAAATCGTCGAATGTGTCGGAACAGTGGCTTACAAGTTAAACCTGCCTGAAGAGCTCAGTGGAATCCATAATGTATTTCACATCTGCAACTTAAAGAAATGCCTAGCCGATGAATCGCTAGCCATGTCGCATAAGGATGTGCATATTGATAAGAGCTTGAAATTCGTTGAAAAACTGTTGTCGATTGAGGATCGACAGGTTAAGAAACTTCGAAGAAAGCACGTGCCGATCGTAAAGGTAAAATGGGATGCCCGTAGAGGCCCAGAATATACATGGAAGGTTGAATCCACGATGAAACAAAAGTACCCTCATTTATTTCAGTAAATCTCGAGGTTGAGATTTCTTTTAAGGGGGTGAGGATGTAACACCTCGCAAAATCATGTCTAATATAGTATCAACACGTGTCATGGACTTTAAACGTGTAACAGATTGATTATGAGGGACTAAAGTTGACAAACGAAGAAAGTATGTGTATAGAAGGACTCAAAGTGTCAACATTTGATAATTTTTCCTTTCAACAACCCTACACGATGTTTATACCCTTAAACGAATGAATCATGAAGCGTATGAAACCGTTTGTGGAAGAAAGTGAAAGTTTACAAGAAACGAGGGTTAAATGTGTCAACATGTTTAATTAATACCTTTGAGTGACCTTTTAACAAACCCGGAGCCTTGTAACGATTAATTATGCTCCCAAGAATAAGTGATAAAAATTTCACAAGGTTTCGATATCGTATGAGGAAAATACGTTAACTTTCGTAATTAAGGGGTTAAAAGCGTCAACGAGGCAAAACTTATGTTTTCGGTTATCGTTTAACGAAACCAGACCTAACGATGTTTGGTCATATATCATGGATCATAAAAATATAAATTTCATGGGTTAATTGTGCTCAAAATGAAAGATTTGAGGTTTTAAAGGTCCAGGGGTCAAAACTGCCAAATTTTAAACTTGTTTGCCTGGTAACTGGGATGGTGGCGCTGCGCCACAACAGATGTCCTCTGCCGTCGTGCGACGAGATGGCCTGATTTGGGCAGATTTCATGCACAGCTGCGAGTACAGCAGGTTGCACCGCCTTAGAAGCCTTGTATTCGATTCTAGGGGCTTGTTTGATGGTTTTTCATGCATAGGGACACTTGTAAATGATCAGGGAACATTTGTAGACTATTGTGGAATGATCTTGTGACTTGTTCTTGGCTATATAAAGAAGTTAGTTGCAACCATTTTTATTTGCTCATTCCAAAATAACTTCAATACTTCTCTGGAGCTTCCTGATCCTCAAGCAAGTTTTCTTAAGTTCCAAAATCGTGCATAGGACCTTTGTAAGTGTCCTTAACCTCTCTAATTTGTGTTTTATTAGTTTAATGGCCTAAAGTCAAAACCGTCGTAATTAAGGTTTGACTTAGTGACTAATCACTAATGGTCCAGTCATTTTTCGAATTAAAAGTAGCTTTGAGTTGGTAATTATGTGGGTAATAAATCCTTAAAAGGGCACCCTCTGATTCCCACTCTAACTAGGTCAATTGTCGGGTCAAACTTAATTATAAAAAGTCAACAGAAAGCTAATTTTCAAATAAACACATAATTAGCAATGTAGAAGCCATGAAACCTGTTTTATCACTTGTATAACTTGGTAATTAATGTAAGAACATGTCTAAGCATGTTCAACCCGACAATTTTCAGTTTAGGCTCGGTTCGGAACCGAAAGTCGCAAAAGTAGACTTTTCCTTTGACTTTCAGTTCTGACCCAATGTAGCATATTTTAGAAATGCCTTAGAGCCCTATTAGGACCAGGTTATAGCTTAGTGTAACCCTCTGAGGTTATACAACGTGGTTCCCTAGTTTATCCGATTCATTTGCATGTTTCCGTTATATGCCTAAATATTGACCATTATGCCCTTTTGACCTTAAAACGATATTTTTGAAAATGTGAGAGGACAAAAACCTTTGTTACTGAATTATAAACTTGTCCTAAAAAGTTGACATCAGTTTGAAGTCCAGATTAGGAGTTATGCCCAATATCGTAATTAAGAAGCTTTTTATTAATTAAACGGCATAATTAGCATAAAGCCTATCTAAACCCAAATTTTGACACCAAAATTTTTTACCCACTGATGTAATATAATATTTTGGGATTTTTGAAGATTTTTATTTATTTTTAAGCTGAGCATAACATAGAGTACTTGCTTTGATTCGTAAATTGTCGGTTATACCCTTTTCTTGAATAAAATGAGTTTTACATAACATTTTGATACCAAACTTTTTTCTACTGACTTTATATGATAAATAAAATATTTTAAGCCTTCTGGAAAGTTAAAAATATTAGCTTTTCTTATATAACCCGAAAATCGCTTAAAAGCGACTTTTACGCTTTTTTTAACGAATAGTATGAGTTAAAACTATTTTAAACATATAAGACTTAATACCTACTGATGTTTTTTGTAAACTTTTATATTTTAACAGTAAGATAAAGTTTTGAACTCAGATTTCTAAATTTGACCTTTTAAAGCTTATTTGAAATTACCAAAATGCCCCTACGGTGCGTAGTTTGGTTAAAGATGATAAATTTCACATATATGCAATACCCTACTGATATAACTTATTAAATTAAATATTTTTACTGATATTTTCAGACCTGAACCTCAGATTAATAATTAATTTCTTTTATAACCTTTAAAATGACCAAAATACCCCTACGGGGCTTAATTTGAGTTTAAATTCGTTTTGGGCATAATGGAAGGTATCCTACTGATATCACAACATATTTAAGGCATATTAACTTAGGAAACCTGTTCATGACTCATTTGGTTACCCGTTATGCATTTATCGCTTTCGGTACGGTTTATGTAACTAGTTTGCATAAATTAACCGAAAAGGGTCAAACCTTATCATTTTCACTTCAAAATCCAGAATGTGTTTGGTTTACCCATAATATACAAGTCTTCATACTTGTCGGGTCTAAACCACACTCTAATCCGGTCTTCGCTTAATCTTGCGTTTGTACCGTATACCTTTCTTTAAAACTAACCGGTCTAAAGTAAGACCGTTAGGAATCTAATAGGTTAATTAAAACCTTCGCCCAGTAAAAGATACTTGCACTTGCTAATTTGTATGGCTGGGATAAATTTATATAATTTGCTCAGGTAAATACTTTTAACTTATTTTCCCTTATACGGGCTTGGGGTACGGTATATAAAATACCGCTTGGTCGGGCATTAAATTGTTAATCGTATGAAGGTTAATTTATTGAGATGACCCGTTTAATCTGTTTTGTTTGCTTAAAGCCTTTGGGGGTTAATGACCATGTCCCGGATATCCTTGGAATCATTCATTGAAATGGCCACGACCTAAGCACGGGGTGTAGGCATACACCTGCCGGTGCATATATAAAAAGATATAACCGCCGTTCGAGAATAACTCGCCGCGGGATTATATTATGTGGTGTGTCAATTAATCTTTAACCCGTTATTCAGCCCGGGCTACTGAACGTATAACGAACATGTAATTATTTTACAAGTTTATATATAAATAATTATCCCAAGTTATAAAAGATATTTTGTGCCTTGTGCATTCAAATTAATTTTCTTAAACATTTTCAAAATGAGTCGGTTAATTGTATTTACCAGTGAAAACTGACGTATTTTCCAAAAAGGTTATGTGCAGGTACTAATCGGAATAGGCTGGCTACTCCTAGCATCAATAAAGAGTCTTGCAAGCTTATATGTTTATAAGTCTGCTGAACAATGTTTCTTTTAACTTCGATCCGCCTGTGGATCCTTTACAATCGTTTTGTAATAAATGATATTACTTTCATTCGGTTTGTAATGTTTTTATCTTTCGACTTCCGCTGTGTATATAAACTGTGATAAATTGTCTATGATGATATCAACTACGTCACGATACTCCCCACCGGGCCCACCGGTAGTACGTGGAAATATCGGGGTGTGACAAAATCTCTAAGATTTGAGCTCTTGAGGATGACGTCATCATGGCGGTTTGTACAAACAGCTATGTGATGTCACTTCAGTCGAGATCTAGCTCAGATCTAAGGAATTTCATGTGTTTTTGCACTGAATCTGTACTAAATCAAGGTTTTTCAATCGATTTCATGTTTATCTTCAACTCCTTTTAAACTTTTACTTAAAACGGTGGAATTCGGATCCAAACGGGCTGTAGACTATATGGTTAGTCTGGAGTCGACTTGGAAATGGATTATCACCAGAGAAGATGACCGGAATACGGATTCGGACTTGAACACCATCAAGAACAGAACCTGATCGGACGGGGTGATTCCCATCCGATCAGACATGCTGAACTTTTATGTGTTTCTCCATTGTCTAAATACGTGCCATGTCGTCATCAAACTCGAAACTTAGAAACTTTACAAGGTTGAAAAAGGGACAAGATCATTGCAATCGAATGGCGATCCGATCGGACTGCCTTCTGATCGAACGACCATCCGATCAAGCGACAAGTGCCTTACAACCTTCAACACTTTAACTATTTTGAATCAGAAACTTTGAACTTTGAAACTTGCACTCGAAGGGTTATTCGACCGAACGGCCATCCGATCAGTGACCATCCGATCGAATAACTTAATATCTTGCTAACATTTTGGATACACACACTTTAGGATCGAATGACCATTCGATCGAATGGCCATCCGTCTGGATGACCATCCGATCGGATAGCGGTCCGTCACAACTCACAAAGTCATTCGACCGGATGCCCATCCGTCCGGATGCCCATCCGATCAGGTAACTGGTCTGACACTTTTCACGATTCTCGTATTCTGCTCAACGCTTATCTGCTAATTTATAAACAAGCTAGTTCAGAGCTCCCTTTGATCCAATCTATAGGTGCCGATACTTAGCACCCATTGTGAGTATACTCTATCCCTTTTTGTTTAACACTTTTGGGATGCAACATGTATTCTATGAAACTTGAAACCTGAAACTATTGAAATCTAACTCTATCCTCGGTAAATGTGAAACTTAATACTTTTGGATTCTTGATTCTTGATTCTTTATGCTATGTGAACATTTAATCCTTGTGTGTAGTTCCGCCTTAACAATAGTAGTGCTATAGGAAGATGCACCTCCCCATTATTCTCGGGGGTATTGTTAGGAGGATTCTATTTGCTTTCCTTGATTCTTGGGAAAGTGGTTAGAGCATCGGGACACTTGGGCTATCACTTGGACTGCGAACACTAGTATGGCTGAAACTATTTTATTGTTTATGAGTCTTTTAAACTATTATGCTATATACTCAAACTTGTATACTCGCCAGTACATTATTGTATTGACTTTATTCTAATACATGTTGCTGGCTGATAGGATGCTATAATTAAGAAACGTGCTAGGATTGCTGCTAGAAACTCATCCTAGTTAATCTTAGAAACTTTGAAACAATTTTGGTGAATTTGTATTTGATACTTATGTTTCGGTTGGTGTTTGATTTTAGACAATGTTATCATGAAACTTGATTAATCTATATCGAAATTATTAGTGTTATGGAAACTCATGAGCAATCTGAACGCTTAGTGCCGCATCCCGATGTTTCCACCATCGGTTGGGGTGTGACAACTAGCATATGTATAAAAGAATTTTAACGATATCCACATGGCAAAAACGTATACCAAGGCTCAACATATCATGATCTAGCATTCATCACATACGTGTCAACCCAAAGATTCCAGTAGCGTAATCTTTTCATTGCAACGAA
Organism: Helianthus tuberosus; assembly: GCA_030545235.1. Lineage (NCBI taxonomy): Eukaryota > Viridiplantae > Streptophyta > Magnoliopsida > Asterales > Asteraceae > Helianthus > Helianthus tuberosus. Next base: position 140,911,277 of record CM060430.1, on the reverse strand, counting down.
AGACCGTTTGTATGATTGAATTACTTAACATAGACCCATCAACAGGCGGGGTACAACTCCTATAGCGTTATACATGTTAAGGTAGGCTTGTTTGAAGTTAATGACAAAGTATAGTTCAAGAATGGTTTCTAGCATGCATGTATATCGGATTCGTTTGTATGTATAAAGTATTTTCATATGTGTGTTTGCATGAGTTTTAATATGGTAATATATATATTGCACCTAAAAGTGTGAAAACGAAAAGAGGGTCACATATACTCACGGTTTGCGAAATAATTCCACTTATTGAGTTTGACGAGTCTTAAGTTTTGGAACACCGAAGTTATACCCTAAGAGGGAAACAAAGGTGTATGAGTTTTGGTTTAGATTAACGGTTTGGATTCGGAATTTAAGAGTCATCACATATGAATGTAAACTAAAGTACCATGAGAATGGTCGTGCAAGGAGCTAGGATGAATTCCATCCATTTAACCTCATTATATAATTCACCAAAACACAAAATCGTCAACTTTGTTGATGATTTCGTTTGGTCATAAATATGAAAATAAGAACTTAAACCTACTAAAGCTAAAAACAACCGAGTGAGCTACCTAGATCAAACATGGAGAGTGTTTGGAGACATGATGTAGCCTTGTCCCTTTGTTGGAAATTGTTTGAGATTTAGTGGTATGAAGATAATAAATCAATAAGTGAGGTAGTTGAACAAAGTTGGAGAGCCAAAGCTTCCACGGTTCACACATTCACCAAAACACAAGTCTCACCATATTGAAGATGTTGAGCTTGGATGGTCTCAACACCTTGTAGGTTGTTTGGAACCTTTTGGGCAGTAGTTAAGTGAGGTTTTAGGCCTCTAATCCTCTGGAAATCAACCATACACAATCCCCACAACCATGAGCTTGATTGGGAGCAAGATTGGCACAAGACTTCCCAAGATGAAACAAGAAACAACCATGTTGTAAAAGTTTTGTGAAAACGGAATTTATATCCTACTTTGGACATTAAATATGGAGTTGTACCACCTTGTTACACCATGGTGAACATTGGGTAATAATCCTTGATGTTGTCCTAGAGGTTTGAAGCAAGAAAAACATGAGAAAAAAGGAAGAAAAGTGTTCAAACTCACTGATTTGAACACGAGTATAATTTGCCAAGAACTTGAAGAATAAGAGATAATTTAATGCTTTGGAAGTGTTTAGAGTGTTTGGAAAGTGTTTAGGAGTGTATGGAGGCTCATATTTATAATGGGGTTGATTAGGGTTAGTGTTAAATGAGTTAGGATGTGATTAGAGAAGAAAAGAGGTGAAAGTTTAGACCAACCCGTAGGCTGGAAAAAACCCAGCTGCGGATCGAGCACTGTCACGCTACGCGACGTGTGCTTGGGTGTCTAGCGCGTGGCGCGGGGGAACGGTTTTCAAAATAGTTTATTTTGTTCTCTTTTGGCCCCCGCACTTGGTTTTAAGGTTATTTTATGCCATAAACTTGTATTTGAACTTGTTTTTAGGTATGGGAAGTGTATGTATTTGTGTGATGAGTATCATGTATGTAAGATTGATATTTCGTGCATTTAAAAGTCCTAGTTTGCACATAAATGTGTATCCAAAGATGGATTGTGTATAAGTACAAGTATAACAAGTGTAAGTATAAAGAGAATTTCCATTATGATCGAAGTCTCAGATTACAAGTTTGGAAGTGAAATACGAGTATAATACGATTACAAGTTTCTAAAAATAGAAATGCGAATACAACTTTCTAAATAAGGAAAGTACAGAAATGCGAAGCGCTACAAGTATGATGTTTATAAACACCAATACAACATCAATTTACATTATCTTGCTACAATTTCCACTAGACCTTTCTATCTCATGGATTCTTTAAACTAGAAAATCCACCAAAAGTGAAATTGTAACATACCTTTGGCTTAGTAGATGTTAGATGACCTAAATTCTTCAACATGCAACTTCATTTCACATTTGATTCTTATTGAATTTGTACACTTGATCTAAGAGATAACCCTTGTTCTCTTTCTCTCATCTCATACCAGACACACACACACACACTAAGTGTGTGTTTTAGTTTTATTTAAGCTTTTAATCTTTTAACCCCTTAGGTTTAGGTTAGTATTTTGGTTTGTCCATAACTCACTTATTCTTCACTAATAAACAACTATATTAACTAGGTTTATATTCCTAGTTATACACTTCATGTCAATTGTCAATTGAAATGATAATTCAATTTACCAAGTTCGGGAATGTTACTACCCGACTTAGATTAAGTCTAGATAACCTGAGCCATTTATAAACTTTATTTTCTAAAGACATTTACTCGCCTTTTATTTAACATTATATTTATTTATTTAAATCCTAATGTTTATGGGTTAACGTTTTACCACTAATGGTATTTTACTGCTCATCCCTAGTTAATTTGATTTAATTACCAAATTTGTTTTTGGGATGTTACAAATATAGTTATAAACGTCCCCTTCAACATTATTAGTTTTTTTTACGTTTTTAACCTCTGCTGCAATGTGGGAGTCTTAATACTAGTTATAATACATACTAAAAGCCAAAGTCGGTGGTGAATGCACCTCCCGCTTTTGATCCTTTCCTTTTTTTGCTTTGACAGATTTGGCCCTTCTAACTTATAGTACAAATATTGAAACATACGGTGCATACAATTAAATCATGTTTTAAAAGTTACATAACTTACCTTTCAAAATATTATAAGATAAACCCTCCACTTTACCATATGTTTTTTCTTTTATTTTGTTGACCAACCACATATTGACATGTGGCGCACTATAACCTTATATCTCTTTTCTGGATTGCCTGTTTAAAACTTAAAATATAATGTTATATAAAATTCTGAATATATCTTTGCAACGTGTTTATCTATGTTTCGATATAAGTTTCATTCAAAATTGAGTTTTGCATGATAATGTATGGCTAAGCAAAAAACAAATGTACAAGTCGTTAAAAAACATTTTTAAAATGCTATTTTTTTCACCTTAACTTTCAGTTTTTATGAAGGTGTGTTTTTCTTTTAATTTTTCGATAGTAGAGTGAACGTTGTGATAAGATTGTTATAACTAATTCAACCCGCAACTATAGCTTTTCTAATGCTAGTTTTGCTAGCTAATTTTAGAGCTTCTAAGAGATTTCAGAAGCCATGAAAAACTATATAAAAACTATATATTAAAATAAAGTTGCAAAGTCTTTAAATAATGATAATCATACAACTTGATAGATGTGTATTATTTTATGTTATTCCACTACTTGCATGATTTTTTTCCTCACTTTTTAGAAGTTTGAAGCTTTTAGTTTTAAATGTTTTATCTCGTATAGTCATATTAAAAAATCTTTGTTTTGATGTGAAAGCTTACAGTTTTACAATACATGAAGGCTTACGGTTTTAGAAGACATGAACTCGTAAATCTTTGTTTTACCAATTTATATTTTTTCAGCTAAAGTTATAAGAGTTATAAGTACTTAACAAATAAAATGTGCACTATATAAGCCCTATTTTTCAATTTTCATATCCAACTTCAAGCTCCAACTAAATTTATCAAACTTACTCATAATCAACTCACATATTTTTCATGTTATTGCGATGGTCTATTTTAAATAACACTACCTAAATATTGTAGAACAGAATGTCTTGCTTTGAATCTTAAGTGGGTCAAAAAACTACTTTTAAAACCACTAACTAAAGGTTGGACAAGAATGAACAAGGAGTACTTAACTTTAGTCACATGCTACATTAGTTCTCATCATTTTATAATATGGTAAAAGAATATATATATATATATACACACACACATATATAATAGTGGAGAACATGCGTGTTGCGACAGGTTTAACAATTTACACCGATAAATATGTAGCCAGTGTTGTAAGTATCGTTTGTATATGTAAAAATTTATAAGATATAGTTCGAAGTGCATATTCACATTCAAAAAAAATTATTCAACAGTCTTTATTTTTGTATAGAGTGGAATAAGATTTTTTACTATTTTAAATTAAAGTTTGGGTCGATCTTTATTAACACAAGCGTAAGACATGTTAAGACGTTAAAATTTTAATATTTATCATGTAATATATTACTATTTCTGTTTTCATAAATGATCATATGTAGAGTAAATTACATTCAATATAAAAGATTAAGAGACAAAATTGTAATAATGTCATAGGTATAATATGTTGTAATGATATCTTAAAATATTTTATGTAAATTACATCTTTGTCTATTGAGTCCCCCTTTAGTCTTGTAAAAAAAAAAAAGAAATTGTTATAATTAATGACGTAAGACGTAAGAGGTGGATATATCAATTATATATATTTTTTGTTGACGAAGGCCGATAAATAGTGATTTTAGTTTTACAATAATATATATATATATTTTTTAATATTTTAGTACTTTAGTGTTATAATACTTTATTATTATATTATATTTATTTTAACTTTTAACCATATACCTTTGTCATTTACTTTTTTGTTTTTAATAATTTTTTTTAATCATATTTCCTTTATCAATTAATTTAATTTCCTTCAATAACTTGCGTTTGTTAATTTATTTTTGTTAGGATCGGAGGCTCTTATGAAAGTGTTTGTTTGTGTAAATTGAACAATCAATGAATATGGAAAACATGTAAGGTGCAGCGGAAATGAACAACAAACTTTATAAACACAATCATAAAGAGAAATGGATTTGATAAACACATGAATTGCATCAGTCGAAAGATTACAAAGTAAATCAAATGATTACAACCATGCTTACAAATCAACTCCCCCTCAGCCTGATACTCCAGTGGTTGGTTGCACAAGATGAAAGGATTGAATTGAGGAGAAGAACTCACTCAAAACGATCAAATGTAACAGTACAGGGTATTGTTCCATTTATAGACAAACCAAACCGCTGAGGCATCTCAGCTGACGTCACCATGAAAGTGACGTCTAACAAACTAACAACCTATAACCACTGTTCCTATACAGACACTGCTAATCTTAACCAATGACTATATATATAAAACAGATGACACACTAAACTACTGCTTTCTCCTTTCATCAGTGCTTTCCACAAGGTTGATCAGTCCTTGGGTGGGCAGTGCTTGAGTCTTCAACAGCGCTTAGAGAACAACAGTTGATAGGACAACAGTGTTTAAAATTCAACAGTCTTTAAGGTCTTCATCAGTTGTTAAGGGCAGTGGCTGTTGTATACGATCAGTGGATAGAGGACATTTGATGTTTCAAATCACTTTCAAGGGGAAAGTTCTAGTGTAAACAGCTGCTTATTGTGAATCCACTGTCATGATCCGGTTTTGGCTTTCATTATCTGTTCCTCTGGTAGGGTTCAATCCCAACAATCTCCCCCTGGAACAGATAATGCCAAAACCCTTCATTATTCTGGATCTTTATTCCTCATCAGAAGTTCCTTAGCTTGTCTTTTAAATTCTGCTTCAAAGTCTCTGGAACTTAGGTCATCCTCATCCCTGCATAGTGAAAGTTCAAGGAGATCCTGCAAATCTTCAACACCAAGACCTATTGCTTCTTTCCTTGATATATACTTCACTTCGCCATTGGATCTAACCAAGGTCAATACGTGGGTCTTTTGATCAGACATCCACTTTAGTACTTTTAAACCCAATGGGTTTCTTGGGAGAGATTTATTTTCTGATGAGTTTAGAGAAATTGGTCTTGATAAAAATTGTAAACTTTCAGACATTTGTTTGAAGGCCATTTCGATGACATCATTTGCTGCAGCTATATCTTCTGCAGTTTCTCTTTCAATCAGCTCTTGCCTCTCAATGTCTCTCATGTCTATTGAAGTGTTTGGTGATGCATGTTTGGTTAATACCTTTTTAAAAAGGTTTTGAAGTTTCACTGAGCTATCTTCTTTTAGATCCATTTTCTTGATGGCATCTGTGAAGTACTCAGCTTCCTTTTCTTTTTCTTCTTCACTGGTCAACAGTTTTCCTTTCTCTTGGTTTACCACAAGGCTAGGGTTAACTGTTGATGTGATCAGTGTTTTAAGAGTGTCAAGCTGCTGTTCTAGCTTTTTGTAGTCAGGCCTTTTTGAAGTGTCTGGGATTGTTATCCTTCTTTTCTTCAGCCTTTCATAAGCTTCGTCGGTATACTGCTTTGTCCATTTTGCTATGGCTTCAGCAGTATCCACCCTAGCATCTATCAACTCCTCCTTCTTTCTTTTATATTCAGATGTTAGGTCAGCAATGAGCTTTTTGTATTTGTTCCAATTTGGAGCTGTCTTCTTCCTTTTTGGATCATTTTTAATCTTTTCAATTCTGTTTGCCTCATGCTTTAAAGCAACTATTGGCCATTCTTCAAATTGTTTTTCTTCAGCTGGATAGAATTTCTCCTTCATTATGTATGAGAGATATTCTTTTCTTATTTCTTTTCGTTGATCTGCCTTTTCTTTGTTCGGATCTTGTGCATAGTCTTCCATCAGCTTGACTTTGGTAAGCAAGAATTCCAATTTTTCAGAAATGACTTCTTCACTTTGACCTTCACATTTAACTTTAGCTCTTATCTTAGCCTGCCTTGCTTTGAGCTTAAGATATTCATCCATATTTTCTGGGACTACAAAGCCTATGAGAGAGGGGAATCTTCTTGTTGAAGGATCATCATTTGTGTAGAATTGTCTCATCTCATTTTTTACAGCTTTGGATCATATTTGTCTTCATCTGCCTGAGTTATTTTTCTTTTTCTGGCATACAGCTTTGTAGGAGAAGGAGGTTTTGGTTGTGATGTAGGAATGTTGAGAACAGTGGTGGATGATTGACTAACAGCTGTTGAAACAACTGGTGTTTCAACCTCTGTTGTCATTACAACTACTGATGTGTCAGTAGATGTATTCTGCTTTTGAGCAGGGGTTGAAGGTTGTGAAGTTGTTTTTGATGGTGGTGTAAGGGAGGCAGATGATGTTTTGGGTGGATCAGTGGTTTGAGAAGCAGCTGTTGAAACAACTGGTGTTCCAACCACTGTTGTCATTACAACAGATGTTGTAACATCTAATGTCTTCTGCTTTTTAGCAGGAGGCAATGGTGGTGGTGGTGGTAAGGCAGTGGTTTTGGTGTGTGTTGTAGTGGTGTGTGTTGATGAGATGGCAGCTGTTTGACTAGCAGTTTTTGAAACCACTGGTGTATCAGCTGTTTGGATGGAAGTATGAGATTTTGTGGTTTGAGATTTGGAACCTTTTGGAAGTGGTTTAGATGTTTGTTTTGCTTGTTCTGGTTCAATATACAGGCCATCTTCTATTCCCTTCTTTTTCAACTTGATTTTCTCCCCCTTTTTGGCATTATTTGGAAGGGAGTTATCCATGAAGAGTATAGTGGAAGGAACTTTTCCAGTGTTGCTTTGGATATGAGCCTTGATAGCTTTGATGTCTGCTTGAGTATCTTTAAATCTTGACTCCACCATGTTTGTCAGCATTTTTACATGTATTTCATGTTGCTGGTCAGCCATTTGTTTTTGCTTTTCAAGCAGGGGTTGGAATAAGTTCCACAACTCATTTGCAACAGGTGCAGGTTGTGCAGATGCTTGAGCTGGAGCAGCAGTGGATTGTGCTTTTTGAGCTTTTAACAGCTGTTGCACCATATCCTTTATTTCAGCAACTGATGTTTCAAGTTTCTCAACTCTGCCCGTCAATTCCTGATATTTTGAATCATCATCCAATTTAATGGAATCATTTGTTTCCCCACCAGCAGTGGTTGTATCAATGTGTGACTTAGGACATGAAGCCCAGAAATCATCCATTGATGCCCCTTGTTCTTGGTACGGGGGACTTCTTTCTTCAGCACTTGATAACCTTGTTATTTTACCAGTGGTCAAAACAAACTCACTAGTGGTTACCAGAGGTGGTATGGAAGAAATTGCCTTCAAGGGAGTCTTACTAATGAAACAACTGTCCAACTGAAGATCTGTTGATCCATCACTTGTAGTTGCTACTCCACTTGAACTACCGCCAAGAGTTACTTGTAACTCAAGGGGTGTAACCTCCTCAGTTGTTGATGGGATAGCAGGGGTAGTAGCATCAGACCCAGTCACTTGTGGGAGTATACTCTCAGTGATAGGTGATAGAGAGGAACTGGTTTGTGTCTGAGCTATAGCAACTGCATGCAACAAGGGTATTATGGATTGTGGTAATATGATTGGTGAGGGTATGGGTATTGAAAGAGACATGTCCTTGGGATCAGGACTGAGGAAGATGGATCCGATTGGGTCCAGAGCTTCATATTGTGGGGTCCTTGTGCTTACAACCTGATCCTTTTGTGAGGATGCAGGAGAAGTTTGAGGCAATGGTGGAGATCTTTCTACCAACTGCTGTGAAGAAATAGCAGCAGTGGTTTGTGGTGACATTTGTTTTGTCACTGACAGTTGCTCTGGGATCTCATCTTCCAGAGTTGCCTTTGTTTTGGGTTTGGTGGGTTTTCTGGATGTTTTCTTTTTGGTCTTTTTGGTAGTGACAGGTGTGGGTTTCAAAGCAGTGGTAGTGCTGCTATGATCACCTGGAGCAGTGGGCTCAGCAGCAGATGTCTGAGGAGCAGTGGTAACTGCTAAATTCTGCTCAGACACCTCTGCTTTTGTTTTTATTGGTGCCTTCATTCTAGAAAATGTTTCAGTTGTTAACCCTTTTATTTGAAAATATACACCCTGTTTGAGCAAATTTTCATTTTCTTTTCCAAAGTTTTGTTTAAAATAGTAACTTAAAAATCTTGGAAAAAGTAAAAATGCTTTGCTATCAACGTTTTTCACCAAATCATCAAAGATTTCCGGGGAATAGTTAAAAATTTTATTGTTTAAAATAGCATAACCCAGGCACTGAATCTTTGAAGGTATTTCGTTAAAAGCAGTTGTTTTATTCGAGACACACATCAAAAGAGTGTGAAATAAAAACCTAGGTGCAGAAGGAAAGAAACCTTTTTGTAAGGTATCTCTTTTTGGTTGTTCTGCGTATCCCCTTTTTAAGAAATCAGTTTTCAACTCGGTTTTATCGAAGGAAGTTTTACCTTTCTGATCATCGAGTTTAAAGACTTCTGAGATGGATTGAGGAGTAATTTGAATCGCTTTACCCTGTATGGATGAGTTGATGGCTACTACTTTATCGTCTTGTTTTTCAAGCGTAGCATTTTTCCAAAACTCTCTCTGGGTTTGCAGGTAAATGTGAGCATCTGCTGTTAACAAAGTTTTGTACTTTGATTCAGATAAGGTGTCGATGATGGAATCGAAGGTGTGGTTGTTTGTGGGTTTTGTGAGTAGACCCAAATAGTTGTGAGGGGATTTGTATGGTATTTCAATGGATTCAGCGGCCGTTTGATCGACCTCTTTGGAAGATGATGGTGATTTTGGTTTTGATTTTGATTTTGATTTCGTCATTTTGAAAAGGAAGAAGAAGAACAGAGAATGATTTGGAATGGAGGGTTGAAAACTGCTTTGAGAAGAGAATTTTAGAATTCAATTCGATAGTGTAAAACCCTGTTTGGGGGTTTTGATCAGGGTTTTATTAAGGGAAAAATGAGTGCTGATGTGGCAGCGGTTACAAAGATCTGAGGGCTAAAAACTGACCACGTGCCAATCTCTGATGAAGTGGATGAAGAGTGGAGGACAGTTGTTTTGAGAACCACTGATGTACCAAGCCTCAGTAGTTACAACGGTAATAATGTGATAACAGTGGATGATTTTTACTATCAGTAGATAACATATCAGTGGATAAGACACTGATTTTGAACATTAGTGCTTGCCAAGAAATTGAAGGATCAGTGGCTGACTTTCAGCAGTGGACAGTATTTAGGAAACAAATGTTTGAGCAAAACAGTGGTTAGGGGTAAGGTAATGGTAATGATTTGAAAGACTAGTATGTCAGCAACCGTTTTGAGAATTTTCATTCAAGGTTTTGCCACATGTCATTTACATATTTTGAAGCTTTTACAACTCCCTGACAGTGGTTTAGTACCCCAGATGATGTAAACTTTTTACCAAGGCTACTCATTCTTGCTATAATATTTAAATTAAAACAAGAGTACCCCAGTATTTCAAGGTCTTTTGGCAATCAATCTTTGATCAGTTTTAAGACAAACTTGAGTTAGATATGACCTTGATACTTGTACCAATTTCCTTTTGATCTGTTTTGAGGATAATATAACAAAAAATAAAAGTTATACATCCTGACAGGAGATTGAAACCTTTACTATCAAAAACCAGTAAAGGTTCAAAATATATTATTCCAAAAAAAATGAAGAATGATATATCCTGCCTTATTCGAGAGAATCCTTTTTTAAAAAATAAGTAAAAGATTTTCTGAAAACAACATCAAAAAGAATCTGGTATAATTTTCCACTGAAACTCCTAATCATATCAATCTCAAGCTTATGAAAATGGTCAGTGGTTTGACAACAGTGGTATGAAATTTTTAAATACATTTTGACCACTGTTTGGTACCATTCTCTTGTTGATTGATTGACAACAGAAAAATGAGGACACAAGATCACATGGGTTTTCGAAAACCTTGGTGTAGATTTTGTTACCATGTGATGATTCTGAAAATTTGTCTAGTCCTTTTGAAAGTTTATTCTCTGCGAATACTATTGTTACCTGAACGTTTTCTTGAATCAATGAATGCACACAGTTGTTTAATGACCATTGTTACCCAAATTTTTGACTCTTAAGCGTTTTATATTTATACTCTTTTCTTTTGACATCAAAAGTTTTGAGATAAACACACTTTTTGAGTTTTTATAAATATCTTCTTCCCTTTTTACCCTACCCATTTATAAGTACTGAAATACTCACTGGGAGGCATTATTGAAGGAATACTTATTCCAAAATCATTTTGCAGTAATGTTTTGAGAAATTTGATCATTTATACACATGCTCATGCCAAATTTCACATCACCTATGATCTGGACATTTTTTACCCCTGATTTTCTTAATGTAATTTCAACTAGGTTGTTTTGTTCCTTTGGAGGATCTCAACCTGTTTTTCAACACATAAGATCAAGTGACTAAAGTTTTAATTTCCCTCTTTTTCGTTAGCAAAGACACTAATGTTTTTATAAACATAGGTTTTTGGTAATCCGAGGTTCATACTTTAGCATCTAATATAACGAAAACATCACAAATTTCATAACAACAATTGAAATCAATTTCGAAAAGAAGAAATAATACCATAGTTTGACAGACATGTTTTCAGATCTGAAAGCTATAAGTGATTTGTGTATGACATCACTTGTTGTGTGAAATTTGTGCGTCTTATGACATCTTGGTTGTTTTACAGAGTTTTGAATAACAGTTTTGAACTAATTTCTCGTTACTCTGTTTTTCAACTGAATACAACCAACCTTAGTATCAATGAATTTTTGAGATGAACTGTTATGTCAAATTGATTGTTAGATCGAATTTGACTGTCCGAGCTCTGATACCAATTATTAGGATCGGAGGCTCTTATGAGAGTGTTTGTTTGTGTAAATTGAACAATCAATGAATATGGAAAACATGTAAGGTGCAGCGGAAATGAACAACAAACTTTATAAACACAATCATAAAGAGAAATGGATTTGATAAACACATGAATTGCATCAGTCGAAAGATTACAAAGTAAATCAAATGATTACAACCATGCTTACAAATCAACTCCCCCTCAGCCTGATACTCCAGTGGTTGGTTGCACAAGATGAAAGGATTGAATTGAGGAGAAGAACTCACTCAAAACGATCAAATGTAACAGTACAGGGTACTGTTCCATTTATAGACAAACCAAACCGCTGAGGCATCTCAGCTGACGTCACCATGAAAGTGACGTCTAACAAACTAACAACCTATAACCACTGTTCCTATACAGACACTGCTAATCTTAACCAATGACTATATATATAAAACAGATGACACACTAAACTACTGCTTTCTCCTTTCATCAGTGCTTTCCACAAGGTTGATCAGTCCTTGGGTGGGCAGTGCTTGAGTCTTCAACAGCGCTTAGAGAACAACAGTTGATAGGACAACAGTGTTTAAACTTCAACAGTCTTTAAGGTCTTCATCAGTTTTTAAGGGCAGTGGCTGTTGTATACGATCAGTGGATAGAGGACATTTGATGTTTCAAATCAATTTCAAGGGGAAAGTTCTAGTGTAAATAGCTGCTTATTGTGAATCCACTGTCATGATCCGGTTTTGGCTTTCATTATCTGTTCCTCTGGTAGGGTTCAATCCCAACAATTTTCTAATAACTTAAGTACATAGTGGTGTTTATTTTTTTATCCTGGACATTCTAATATAAAGTGTTGTTAAAAATGAAGTTGTATTGACAATAGAATATTTATTTGCTATCGTTTTACGGGACGATGATAATCCATAACGGTTTGGCTTTCTAAACAATATGATTCGTTTTCATATAACATTTGTTTAACATTATCATTTGCTTCGTTTCGCTGCAACGCACCACATAAAAAAACCTAGTTATTCATTATATTTTACCCTTCTTTATATATTTTATTTTCACCTACATTAATTTAATACAAAGAAATAAATTACTAAATGGGGGAGAGCATCAAATAGGAAGTATAGTTTGGGTAGGAAAAATAAGAAGTAATAGGGTTATGACATGTGGCAAAATTTAAGAATAAAGGGGAAGGATATTTTAGTCAATCTTATCTAGTCTTCTCCCTTCTTCTTTCCCTGTAACTTCAAAACCCATCATTTTCAAAACTCACCGTCTTCAACTTTTTCTTCACTTTCTATCTCAATAATCACTACATCATAGTGTGATTTTCGTCATCAATCAATGATTCAAACACCCAATTAACGTGTTCTTCAACTCTTTTGAAGAAACACAGATTAATTTCATACAATATCTCCTTTTTTCCCGTGATTTTGAAGCGAATCACTCGATTCGTTCGACTTGATCGCTAATAAGTGTTTCTAGCATTCACATTTCGTCAATCGTTGAAGAAATCGGCTTCGATCTATGTAAGAAAATTTTCAGTTGCGTTTTTACGATCTGGGTTTTTGAATTGAGTTATTACGTTTTACAAAGGAATGAATAAACACTTTTTTTTTGTATTCTCATTCTATTGTGTTTTAGAAACAACACATTTTATTATGTTTTTAGTTCATTGCGTTTTAGGAAAAAAAAAAAACATTTCTTGTGTTTTTAGTCAATTACGTTTTAGAAATAACATATTTCTTTGTGTTTTTTGTCCATTGTGTTTTATAAAAAAAACATATTTTTGTGTTTTTAGTACATTGCGTTTTAGAAAAAAAAAATACATTTCTTTGTGTTTTTAGTCCATTGTCTTTTAGAAAAAAGACATTTTTTTGTGTTTTTTGGCCCTATAAGACATTTTTTTTGTGTTTATAGTCCATTGCGTTTTACAAAAAAAAAATGTTTTTCTTTGTGTTTTTCAGCGATTGTGTTTTAGAAATAACACATTTTTTGTGTTTTTTGTCCATTGCATTTTAGAAATAAGAAATTTCTCTGTGTTTTTTTATCAATTGTGCTTTAGAAAAAAAGTAATTTTTATGCTTTTTGTCCACTGCGTTTTAAGCAGCTGAGTTTTCGAAAATATAGCAATAGTATACTTGTTTTAAAGATAAAAAACACTCTTTTTTGGTGCAATTTTTATAAAAAAATAATGTCATATGAAAAAGTTATTAACGTTTAAAAACCGGGAAGGGGAGGGGGATTGGAGGAGAGAGAAACTATTGTCTTGAATTGACTATAACACCCTTAAACAAAACCACGCGCCTCCAATTTTTTGTTCAATTTCACTCATTTAATCTTAACTATTGATTAATAAATTGATGCTCAAGATTAAATCATAGTGTTCCTACCCAAATAAACTTATAGATTGGTGTAAACGGAATGAGATCAAATACAAACACTTAAGTTTGTAAGAACCGTAAGAACCAACACATAATTGACAAGTGTCCATCAATAAAAAAATAGTTAAGGGGTAATATAGACCTTTTGACCATATTTATTTATAACTAATTAAAAATAATTACAAAAAATATAATCAGCACAACACTATATAATTAGCATAACATCCTTAATCGTTCTTCATTATCAACACATCGTCCTCAATCGTTCTCCGTTATCAGCATAAACGACATTAGCACAACATCCTTAATCGTTCTCCATTATCAGCACACCAGATGTGTTGATTATATCTAGTTTTGGTGTTTGTTTGTATTATTTTGTGATTAACACATAATCAACACGTTATCAGCACAATTATAAAACACTTTTTGTTAACTTTTATAAATACAAAAAAGGTATAGCAATATGGTACTCATATTAAAGATAAAAAAATACTTGATTTTATGATATTTTTTTTTAAATAATGAAGTATATAAAAGTTATTTTAGTTTAAAAAACCTTGGTGGAATTTGTATTTAATGGAAAATGGTCAAATGACTAGCAATTTTACAAAATTACCCATAATTTGTTAGTAGTAATTTTTAATTATAAGGGTTTTATTTATAATCAATATCAACCCTTGATTTAAATTATTAATGGTTCAGATCTGTTTTTACGGTTCTTATAATTAGCACTGTTTGTACAAGATCTCAACCCTGGTGTAAACAACAAATCCACTGAAAAAATAATTAAATATCAACTCAAACGACTTTTTTTCTTTTTGTTACTGGTTTTAAATTTAAAACAATTTACACGAGTGTGAGTTTTTTGTTATATATAGGATGTTAATTTGATAAAAGTTCGATGATGATGATGGATATCAAAATCACTTTTTCTTGTATCTTAACTAAGATTTCGGGTGATCCTTTTTTACAAACAAATCAACAAATACTTGTTTGCCAGGTAGATTATTTTGAAATTAAGAGTTTATTTTAATGTGTTAATGGGTCAATATATAAAGTCAATGCAAGTATTATGCTTGATCTACTTTACTCTTTATGTATTGCCAATCATATAAAAGATGCATATCTTTTTGAGCAAATATAAGTATATATCCACACTTTTTGTAAATGCTTTAAGAATTTGGATTATTAAGTGAAAATTTATCCAACTACTAAATCGTTGGGGTTTCAGTTTACTTACACACATATTTTGAAGCACATTAAACAACTTTTTATGGCATTTAACCCTATTTTTATTGAAGAAAGCCTAGTTTTAAGCATGGTTGTAAAAATCCCGACTAGTCTCTGATTAGTCGCCGATTAATCACTAATCGGAGATTCACCGACTAATGGCCGATTAATAGCTAGGCAGTCAATGGCGATCCAATTCTGGCCAAATTTTGGCTAGATGCTGGCCAAATTTCGACTAGATGCTGGCCAAATTTCGACCAAACCATATAAATTCCTTCCAATTACTTAAAAAAATGGGTTAATGAGGGGTTAAAACATGTATACTTTAAAAAACTACATATAAAAATGTGTGTATATGCATGCAACTAAAAATTACATATAAAAATCTCAATCCGATTAATTCCGATTAATCCCTATTAATCCCGATTAATCGCTAGTCGGTACCCCACCGTCCGACTAGCGCCAAGCGATTCTTACAACACTAGTTTTAAGTGTGACATGTTGGTTAGTTTGAAATCATATTTACAAATATGATACGTTACCAATTGCCAGAGATAAATTCCATAAGCATCCGATGTTTGTTTGAGACTTTATGTTTTATTACAATGACAAATTTAAATAAAATATAAGAACAGATTTTAGCTTTTTAATAAAAAATGAACTCAACTTTTTTTTCTTTAAACCTTCACCTTTCATGTTATTCCCAATATGATAATATCTCAATCATTTTTGCGGACCTTTATAATCGTCATGAGTAAATATATAGATCTCATTAATACATTGCTAACTTATGAAATCAGATAATATACAACTTGTGCTAAGTATGTGCTCTTAGAAGGTTAAAAATAGAAAATCAGTAGAAGTTAGATTCTTAGACTATAAAGACTCACGTGTTTTTCCCGTGTTATCTTTTTGTATCTCAATTCTTATGATTAATATATTTTGGGTTTTAAATACACGGAATACATGTTTATATATGTATTCCAATAATACACTATTCTAATGTAAACGTTAATTTTAATAAAGTGTTTATGTTTTATAAAGTTGAAAGAAATAATTATTGAAATTTAATTTATGAATGACATATTAATGAAACTACTGGTTTGGTTTCGATGACGCGCATTGCGTGAGAGGCGTTAGTGTCTTCGAATGACGTAGCAAAAGAATTAAATTCAGTTGCCAGTCACACAATAGTGCATGCGTTGCACAGCCGGTAAATATGAGTTATACTATTGAACATTCAAAATTCTAAGCATGAGTTATATCATTAAAAAGGAGTTAACCATTTAACACAATCTAAACATTAATCATATATAAAGGTTTTAACAATAATCGACAACAAAACTAACAAACCCGTATTGACATTTCATTGAAGACCTCCTTTGTAAAATTTCTAAATCCATTCAGTCAAGCGTCATATTTTGGTAGATAACTAGGAACTGAAACACACACCACTGTATCGCATCTTTTGAACTTTAGATTGATCATCTGGCATATCCAAAATCACGGATCACCAGACAAACCCAAAATCATATTCAAATTTAAAAATACATTATTAAAGTATCTACTAATAATAAAATGTTCTGAAATGAGAATGGTGTTACACATCACAAACCAAAGAATACAGTAAGAGAAATTAAGATTGTAACCAAGCACAGTTTCTGGGTCTAGGTTCTATAACCTATCGGATCTCTCCAAAACTCCTAGTGAGATCCTCAGCGCCGAAGGAGCAAATTTTCCCACACCTCCAAAGCTTCGGAATCCTGGAGATAAAAACTCTAAGAAGTATTGCGACTACCACCACGCACGAGGCCATAACACGGACGACTGCTGGTCTTTAAAACAAGAAATTGAGAAAGCAATCCGACCCGGCAAGCTTTCGCATCTGGTGAAAGAAGTAAAGGAAGGAAAATCTTCTGGTAATTCGGTGGATAATCCGAATAACCAGTCAGAAATTTGCATGATAAGAAAAATGAATAACCAAGGCATCAAACGGACCAATCATCATATGGCCGCATGGATGCGTCAGCTGATCGCCTTTCCTCCGATCACTCCGGGTGAAGTCAAAGATGGACCGATCATCATATCAACAGTCATAGCAGGGCATAAGGTCCGGCGGATTTATGTTGATAGCAGAAGTGCTTCCGAAATCACGTACCAGCAGTGCTTCCAGCAGCTGGCTCCACAGACCAAAGCAAAGCTAATACAAGTATCTATGCCGTTAGTAAGCTTCTCCGGAGAAGTGGTTCAGCCGATCCGGCAAATCACATTACCAACTACGTTGGGTACCGGAAGTTTGGCTAGAATTGTCAACTTAACATACCTGGTGGTTGGAGCAAGGTCCGTTCATAACGTCATATTGGGAAGACCAAGGATGTGTGCTTTCGGTATTATCAATTTTACCATTCATGGATCATTGAAGTTTCCCACCGAAGCTGGTGTAGCAACCTTGCCTTCTGAGTCCACCCTGTGCGTAGCAGAAATACGGCAAAGCGAGGGAAGTAGCGCACAACCTCCGAACCTCCTTATGGAGGAATGGGCTATCCACCCACAATTTCCAGAGTAGAAGATCGCCATCGGAGCACAACTCCCCGAACGAACCAAGAAGCGATTATGGAAGCTGCTGTCCAGTTCCCCCGATGTATTCGGCTAGCAAACCTCTGACATGGTTGGGGTTCCTCATGTTCTGGCTGAACACAAGCAGAAAGTATCACACTCGGTAAAACCTGTTGCTCAAAGGAAAAGGAACATGGCCCCAGCCCGGCATAAGGCCATCGCCGAGGATGTACGGAAATTATTAAATGCTGGAATTATCAGGGAGGTGCGGTATCAAACTTGGGTCTCTAATCCGGTAATGGTCACCAAGAAAGACAACACATGGAGGATGTGCGTTGACTTCTCTGACCTAAACAACGCATGTCCGAAAGACTGCTATCCTCTCCCGGAGATTGATCTAAAAATCGATTCCCTCGCAAGCTTTCGCCTTAAATGTTTTCTGGATGCGTACAAGGGATACCATCAGATACAAATGGCTTTGAAGGACGAAGACAAGACGACTTTCGTGACAAATGAGGGCCTCTTTTGCTATACCAAAATGCCGTTCGGATTAAAGAATGTCGGAGCTACTGTAACAACCCTCAATAAAACCGACACCCTCGAATATTTTCTGACACCCCAAAATATTATAAAATATCCCAATATGTCCCAAAATACACCCCATATGCGAAAACGGGCCTCAAATACATTAATTAGTATTAAAAATAATTAAAAATTGAATTTTTAAGTTGAGGCGGGCCGCGTAAGCTCCACCCCAACCTTCACGCGGGCCGCATGAACTTAAAAGGTGGCACAGCCCGGTGCTGCCACGTGGCCCAACACCCGGCGA
This sequence comes from Helianthus tuberosus, assembly GCA_030545235.1. Taxonomy (NCBI): domain Eukaryota; kingdom Viridiplantae; phylum Streptophyta; class Magnoliopsida; order Asterales; family Asteraceae; genus Helianthus; species Helianthus tuberosus. The sequence continues at coordinate 140,892,839 of CM060430.1, read as the reverse complement.
ACCTACCTGATGACCCGGATCACCTACACATTGACCTGGGGTCAACGCGGCCCGCGTAAGCCCTGTCTTGTTTTACGCGGGCCGCGATAGAACCAGACTCAGCAACTATATAAGCAGGCCATCGGATTTCATTCGAATTCGTTCAAAGTTTCTTTCTCAATCTCAATTTCTGATAGTAGGCTTTATAGTCGGGTATTATACCCCCCCCCCTAAATAGCGAAGTTCTGCTCCGTTGTAAGTATTATAACCCCTGGATACGTATTAGATACGCTGCCCGATTGATCTAGGGTTCCGTAACGGCTGTCATGGTTCTGCCCGACGTAGTCGTTGGAATGCCGTCTCGGGGAGGGTATTACTAATGTTAAAATGGGTTATTATACTAACGCGTGTGCATTTGTGTAAATTATAGATTGTCACCAGGAAACCCTTACGAAAAATCTAAGACAGCAATGTGAGTTGATCCACTTTTTGTAAATCTTTTGTTAACTGTTTTTACAAAACCTTAAATAATTTTCCATGCGAACAACAGTTATTGAGTATTTGTAAGAATACAATTATCATGAGTATGTTGGGGTTTTGTATACAAAATTTGTTACCACCTGGTCAATGAGTAACATTTCCACAAGTCGGGTTCGACAGTACCATGGATGTTAATTGTGATGTCTTGGAAACAAATATAATTGCGGGATCGCCCTCAATACTGTACAATGGGATTTTTTAAACTTGATTAAACTGGGATTCACTCACCAGTATTTCCCACTGACAAATGTTTTTAAAACGCGTTTCAGGTAACAAAATGTGAAAGCCAAATAATGGGATTTTTTAAACTTGATTAAACTGGGATTCACTCACCAGTATTTCCCACTGACAAATGTTTTTAAAACGCGTTTCAGGTAACAAAATGTGAAAGCCAAATAGAAGCCAGCTGGACAGCACTGAAGGCTTGGAAAAGTGGCAATAAAGTTACCTAAGATAAAACAAATGTTTTTATTAATAAAATATGATTTATTCCTATGAAAATGTGTGTACTACGAACTTGGGTTTTAACCCATTTGTTTAATGTTATGAAAATGTGGTATTTTACTCTGATCAATGTTTCCTAACTACGGTCCTGATGAAAATTTCCACTGCCAAATTAGACAATACGTGATACCACCGAAACTGGCTCGCGGCCACCCGTTCCCTGGGATTAGGGATCGGGGGTTGCGACAGAAGGTGGTATCAGAGCTAAGCCACTGATTCAGCCACATAAGTGTTCTGCTGACATCAAAATTCAATCTGTTAGGAAATAAATTATGGAAATACGTGCATAATTGTATTTTATTGCTATGTGTTGTTTGACTATTTGTTAGTTTACAGTATGAGCGACCAAGGACCATCTGACGCGTACCGTCAATTTTCTGGTTCGCCTAGAAGCGAAGGCACCTCCTCTTCTCAGCCTGCCCTCTCAGGGTACTCTGCTGATACGGAAGAAGGAATCTTTGTGTTTAAGGCTCAGTCAGAAGAGCCATTTCCTCATAAAAAGAGGGGATGGTTCAGTCGAGGGGCACACGAGCGTAGAAAGCGTATGAAAAAGTTACAAGACCAAAGGGTACTAGCAGTAGCCAAGAGAGAGACATATGCCTATGCCTAGGATATGATAAATATGGGTATAGCCAATATTCACATCCTAGCAACCACTGCAGCTAACCCTAATCTGGAGCAAATAATAGCACCCCAACCACAGCCACCAATCCCTGACCAACCGATGGAGATAGAAAACCCTGAAAACCAAGTAGAGATGCATGACTTTAATCCAGAAGAAATCCCTAGGGTACCAGCACCAAACCCCCTAGACCCAAATTACGATCCCTGGTGGGATGAAGTTAGGGACTATGTGCAACGCTACCCGATACATGAAGACACACCCATGCAGAACATAGGAGCCTATCCAGATGGCCGATGAAGGAAATCAAGGAAATCTGAATAATGATAACCAGAGTAACATTAACGTGGTTAATGAGAATCCGAGCATCAATAACAATGGAAACCAAATGGATAATAGTGCCATTCAACATATAGTGGCACAAGGAATCATAGATGCAATGCCATTTATTATTCAAACGATTCAAGAAGCGAATAATAAAAGTAAGCATAGCAGTAAGCGACCAATCGAACCAGAAAACAGCGTGAACAATGGACCCGTACTTCAAGTGCCCATTCCCAAAAGAAGAAAAACCATGCCTTATGGTTGTTCTTACAAAGAATTCTGGTCCTGTAAACCAATAGAATTCTCGGGCAATGAAGGACCCATTGCAGCCCTACGCTGGATAGAGAAAACTGAGGCTGTTTTAAAAATAAGCAAATGTGCTGAAGAAGACAAAATAATGTTTGCTTCTAATCTATTTAAGAACTCAGCCTTAGAATGGTGGAACACTATCCTCTAGTCAAGAGGAAGTGATAGTGTATACAACATGGAATGGGAAGAATTTAAAAATACGGTAGAAAGGAAATTATGCCCTCCTAATGAAAAGGAACACACAGCTAATAAGTTCCTAAACTTAAGAATGACCGGAGTAGATAGTAAGGGTTATACTACTACATTCTTTAAATATGCTAGAATAGTACCAACCCTTGCATCACCTGAACCAGTGTTAATCTCCCGTTACATATGGGGACTAATTGGGGAGATTAGACATGTAGTCAAGGCAGCTAGACCTCAAACCATAGAAGAAGTTGTAGAACTAGAAAATACCTTGACAGATGAATTAATTCGTACTAGGGAAGAAGACCAGAGGAGAAACCTAACCCAAAGGCTTACTCAAGAATTCCGTTCTGGGAATTACAACCGTAGGAATATGGGTTCTACCTCTGCACCATTCTGCAAGGCCTGCAAGAAAAAGCATTCGGGAAAATGCTCCACTCTTTGCAATTTTTGCAAGATGCCAGGACACAAGAAAGAAGATTGCAGGAGAAAATCTAGTAACGGACTATGCTACAACTGTGGAGAAAAAGGTCACATCAAGCTGAATTGTCCAAAATTGGCTCCAGCTGTGAACAACAGGAACACTAAAAATGCTAGAGCATTTGTTCTGACTGCAGATGAAGCCAAGATGATTCCAGATGTGATAGCTGGTACGTTTTTAATTAATGATGTATTTTCTAAAGTATTATTTGACTCTGGTGCGAGCCAAAGTTTTATTAATACTTCGTTTTGCAAACTTCTAAATCAGTCATTAACTAAACTACCACAAGAATGTCTCGTAGAGACAGCTAATGGAGAAACAGTTAAGATTTCGGAAATCTTGAAGGGAGCAAGAATAGAATTTTTAAAACAGAAGTTTATTGCAAACCTTTATCCTATGAATCTGGCAGGATTTGATATTGTTTTAGGAATGGATTGGTTAATAGCCAATAAAGCCAGTATTGTATGTGATCAAAAGTCAATTCAAGTAAATTCACCAAAAGGTGAAAAGATCACAATAAAAGGAGATAAACCCTCTAGGTTCACTAAATTCATCTCTGTGATGAAAACTGTAAGCTATATAAGAAAAGGGTCTATAGTGTATTTGATTTCTATAATCACTAACACTAAAGGAAAAGATATTCCAGTAGTGTCTCAGTTTTCAGATGTATTTCCAGAAGAATTACCAAGACTACCGCCAGACAGAGAAGTTGAATTCAGAATCCATCTGCTACCAGGAACAACACCAATTGCCAAAGCACCCTACCGATTGGCACCCGCAGAAATGCAGGAACTTAAGAAACAATTAGATGAATTATTGGAAAAGGATTCATACAACCAAGTTCGTCGCCTTGGGGAGCACCGATTTTATTCGTCAAAAAGAAGGACGGATCGATGCGTATGTGCATCGACTATCGTGAATTAAACAAGGTCACGATCAAGAACCGGTACCCATTACCAAGGATCGATGACCTGTTCGATCAACCGCAAGGAGCTCGATTTTTCTCTAAAATCGATTTAAGGTCAGGATATCATCAATTAAAGGTATAGGAAGAGGACATTCCTAAGACTTCATTCAGAACAAGGTATGGCCATTATGAATTTACTGTCATGCCATTTGGTTTAACCAATGCCCCAGCCGCATTTATGGACATGATGAACTGAATATGTAAGCTATATTAGGATAAATTCATAATTGTTTTTATAGATGATATTCTAATTTACTCTAGAAGTAAAGAAGATCATGCAAAGCATTTGCACGCACTTTTAAGTCTATTAAGGAAGGAAAAGCTTTATGCTAAATTTTCAAAGTGCGAGTTTTGGCTAGAACAGGTACAATTTCTTGGACACTTAGTGAACCATGAAGGAATTCATGTGGATCCAACAAAGATTGAGGCAATTATCAAATGGAAAACCCCTGAGTCACCAACTTAGGTTAGAAGTTTCTTAGGATTGACCGGTTATTATAGGAGATTTATTCAAGATTTTTCTATAATAGCCATTCCTTTAACTAAGTTAACCTGTAAATCCATTAAATTTGAATGGGGACCAAAACAAGAAGAAGCATTTAGAATTCTTAAACATAAATTAACCCATACACCCATACTAGCGTTACCAGAAGGAACTGAAGACTTTGTAGTCTATTGTGACGCTTCTAAATTAGGTTATGGATGTGTATTGATGCAACGCCAAAAGGTTATAGCTTATGCATCTAGGCAACTTAAGAATCATGAAGAAAATTATTCAACCCATGACTTGGAATTAGGAGCTATAATTTTTGCTCTTAAGATTTGGAGACATTACCTTTATGGTAGTAAGTTTACCATATTCACCGATCATAAGAGTTTAAGGTATGTTTTCGGGCAAAAGGAATTGAATATGAGACAAAGACGCTGGATGGAAATGCTTAGCGACTATGATTGTGATATCCAGTATCATGAAGGAAAAGCAAATGTAGTGGCAGATGCTTTAAGCCGAAAGTATCATGAAAATCCAAAAAGGGTACGTTCTCTTAAATTAAATCTACAAGTAGATTTAAATGAACAAATCAGAAAAGCACAAGAATCAGTAATCAAGGATGATACTGAAAAATTAAAAGGTATGCTAAAAGAATTAGAACAAGGAACATATGGAATTTGGAGATTTCATATGAAGAGAATGTGGATACCTAAATTAGGAAACCTACGTCATCGTATATTAGAAGAAGCCCATAAGTCTAAATATACGATGCATCCAGGAAATGATAAAATGTATCAGGATTTAAGAAAGAATTTCTGGTGGATAGGAATGAAAAAGGACATAGCAGCCTATGTTTCTAAATGTTTAACTTGTTCACAAGTTAAAGCTGAACACCAGAAACCCTCAGGTTTGTTACAACAATTAGAAATACCAGTATGGAAATGGGAATTAATAACAATGTATTTTGTTACTAAATTACCCAAAAAAAGAAAGGAAATGATACAATCTGGGTGATTGTAGATAGGCTAACCAAGTCAGCTCATTTCCTACCAATGAAAGAAACTTTCAGTATGGAACAGCCAGCCAAATTGTATGTAAATGAAATTATTTCATTAGATGGAATTCCTTTATCAATTATTTCTGATAGGGATAGCCGATTTACTTCTCATTTTTGGTCAAGTTTCCAAAAGGCAATGGGAACCAAGTTAAATCTAAGCACAGCTTATCATCCTCAAACGGACGAACAAAGCGAAAGAACGATTCAAACAATGGAAGACATGCTTAGAGCTTGTGTAATTGATTTCGGAGGTAATTGGGACGATCACTTACCTTTAATAGAATTTTCTTATAATAATAGATATCACACAAGTATAAATGCTGCACCATTCGAAGCACTTTATGGACGAAAGTGCCGAACCCCAGTCTGTTGGGCAGAAATTGGGGAAAAGCAACTATCTGGACCTGAGATAGTACAAGAAACAACCAACAAGATTATTCAAGTAAAAGAACAACTGAAAGTAGCACGTGATCGACAAAAGAGCTATGTTGATAACCGACACAAACCATTGGAATTTCAAGTAGGAGATAAAGTATTGTTAAAAGTCTCTCCTTGGAAATGAGTGGTAAGATTCATCAAAAGAGGAAAGCTAAGTCCCAGGTATGTTGGACCTTTTGATATTATTAGAAAAATAGGACCCGTAGCCTATCAGCTACAACTGCCAGAGGAAATGGCAGGAATACATGATGTATTTCATATATCTAATCTCAAGAAATGCTTAGCGGATGAATTGCTAATGGTACCTCTTAAAGATATAGAGATAAATGAACAACTCAAGTTTGTAGAAAGGCCTCTACAAATTGAAGACAGGAAAGTCAAGAATCTCAAACATAAAAGATTAGTTCTGGTCAAAGTGAAGCGGGACTCCAAAAGAGGACCTGAATACACATGGGAGCTCGAATCTGAAATGCAAAGGAAATATCCACACTTGTTCCAGTAGATCTCGAGGACGAGCTCTAAAACAAGGTGGGGAGGATGTAACAACCCTCAATAAAACCGACACCCTGGAATATTTTCCGACACCCTAAAATATTTTAAAATATCCCAATATGTCCCAAAATACACCCCATACGCAAAAACGGGCCGCAAATACATTAAATAGTATTAAAAAGAATTAAAAACTGAATTTTTAAGTTGAGGGTGGCCGCGTAAGCTCCACCCCAACTTTCACGCGGGCCGCATGAACTTAAAAGGTGGGCCACGTAAGCTCGACCCCAACCTTAACGCGGGCCACGTGGCCCAACACCCGGCGAACCTACCTGATGACCCGGATCACCTACACATTGACCTGGGGTCAACGCGGCCCGCGTAAGCCCTGTCTTGTTTTACGCGGGCCGCGATAGAACCAGACTCAGCAACTATATAAGCAGGCCATCGGATTTCATTCGAATTCGTTCAAAGTTTCTTTCTCAATCTCAATTTCTGATAGTAGGCTTTATAGTCGGGTATTATACCCCCCCCCCCTAAATAGCGAAGTTCTGCTCCGTTGTAAGTATTATAACCCCTGGATACGTATTAGATACGCTGCCCGATTGATCTAGGGTTCCGTGACGGCTGTCGTGGTTCTGCCCGACGTAGTCGTTGGAATGCCGTCTCGGGGAGGGTATTACTAATGTTAAAATGGGTTATTATACTAACGCGTGTGCATTTGTGTAAATTATAGATTGTCACCAGGAAACCCTTACGGAAAATCTAAGACAGCAATGTGAGTTTATCCACTTTTTGTAAATCTTTTGTTAACTGTTTTTACAAAACCTTAAATAATTTTCCATGCGAACAACAGTTATTGAGTATTTGTAAGAATACAATTATCATGAGTATGTTGGGGTTTTGTATACAAAATTTGTTACCACCTGGTCAAGGAGTAACATTTCCACAAGTCGGGTTCGACAGTACCATGGATGTTAATTGTGATATCTTGGAAACAAATATAATTGCGGGATCGCCCTCAATATTGTACAATGGGATTTTTTAAACTTGATTAAACTGGGATTCACTCACCAGTATTTCCCACTGACAAATGTTTTTAAAACGCGTTTCAGGTAACAAAATGTGAAAGCCAAATAGAAGCCAGCTGAACAGCACTGAAGGCTTGGAAAAGTGGCAATAAAGTTACCTAAGATAAAACAAATGTTTTTATTAATAAAATAGGATTTATTCCTATGAAAATGTGTGTACTACGAACTTGGGTTTTAACCCATTTGTTTAATGTTATGAAAATGTGGTATTTTACTCTGATCAATGTTTCCTAACTACGGTCCTGATGAAAATTTCCGCTGCCAAATTAGACAATACGCGATACCACCGAAACTGGCTCGCGGCCGCCCGTTCCCTGAGAGTAGGGATCGGGGGTTGTGACAGCTACTTACCAGAGGTTGATGGATAAAGCATTTAAGGGTCAAATCAGAAGAAACTTGGAAATTTACATGGATGATCTGGTTATTAAGAGCGAAGCCAAAGATAACATGATCGATGACATACTCGAAACCTTAACCAGGCTTCGGAGCATCAATCTCAAATTAAACCCTAAAAAATGTTTCTTCGGCCTAGAAGAGGGTAAATTCCTGGGGGTATGGATAACTCAGTCCGAATCCAAGCACATCCGGAAAAAATTTAAGCCGTAATCCCCATGCAGGCTCCGAAAACGTTAAAGGAAATCCAATCTTTGAATGGTAAGCTAGTGGCTCTTCACCGTTTTATTTCCAAGGTAGTAGACCGTACCATTCCTTTCTTGAACGTCTTAAAGAAGAGTACCGGAAAAGCTCAGATAGAATGGACAGCAAAAGCTGACTCCGCCTTTCAAGAATTAAAAGTTTGTCTGGGGTCTTTGCCCACCCTGACCGCACCAGTAACCGGAGAAACTGTCACCGTATATCTCTCTGCCTCTCATTTCGCCATTAGCGAGGTACTCGTGGTGCACCGAGATCAAGCACAAATACCGGTCTACTATGTGAGTCGCGTCCTAAAAGACTACGAGACCAGATATCCGATGATCGAAAAATTGGCACTCGCTCTGGTACATGCGTCAAGACGACTCCGAAGGTATTTTCAGGCCTTCAATATAGAGGTACAAACCAATCTCCAGATCCAGCAAATCCTAAGAAAACCTGAGGTCTCCAGACGACTTATGAAGTGGGCTATAGAGCTTAGTGCTTTCGACATTACTTACCGAACACGAGGTCCGGTAAAAGGCAAAGTAGTAGCAGATTTCCATACCGAAGTTCCCACCGGGGAAAGCGCCAAAGAGAAACCCGTTCTTCCAAAAGTCTGGAATTTGTACACAGACGGAGCTTCTAGTAAGGAGGGGTCTGGAGCCAGTTTAATCTTAAAAGATCCGGAAGGGATAGAATACACTTACGCTCTGCGTTTTGAGTTCAAGACTTCAAACAATGAAGCAGAGTACGAAGCACTCTTAGCCGGACTCCAAGCGGCAGCCAAAGCCGGTGCTAACTCCATCCTAGCTCATGTTGACTCATTACTGGTCGCTAATCAAGTCAATGGAGAATATGAGGCACGAGGGGAGAACATGATTCGGTACCTAAATCAAGTCAGTAGCTTGATGTCCACGTTTGATTCGTGCAAAATAGTTCATATTTCGTGAAGCAAAAACAAAAAAGCCGATGCTCTGAGTAAACTGGCATCCGTCACATTCTGTCACCTGGCCAAGGAGGTGCTGGTTGAAACTCTGCAAGCTCCGGCCATCAGCCAAGCAGAAGCCGTGATGTCAATCGCCATACAGGAGAAATCGTGGATGACACCAATCTTAGATTATTTGAAAAACGGCACGCTTCCGGAGGATAAAGCCCAGGCACGAAAGATGAAGGTCAAAGCGCTTCAGTACCAAGTTCATGATGGAAAGCTTTACCGAAAGACATTCTTGGGTCCGCTCCTGAGATGTTTAACGCCGGAAGAAGCCAGTTATATTATCAGGGAAATTCATTGGGGAATTTGTGGCATACACTCCGAACCGAGGATGGTCGTAGCCAAAGCAATGAATGCCGGATATTTTTGGCCGGGTATGCATCAAAGCGTCGTTAGTGAATTACAAGCGTGTGAAGATTGCCAGCGGCATGCCTCGATCAGTCATCGTGCGAAAAACGACCTCGTACCGGTAACCTCAGCCTGGCCCTTCCAAAAGTGGGGAATTGACATCCTTGGTCCTTTCCTCATCTCCACCGGAGGTGTAAGGTTCCTATTGGTCGCAATTGATTACTTCACTAAGTGGATCGAAGCCAAACCCCTCCGAACCATCACTGGGGATCAGGTACTCCGGTTCGTATAGGAAAACATTGTGTGCAGATACGGAATGCCGCTGTGCATTATAAGTGACAATGGGAAGCAGTTCGCTGAAAAGCCATTCAAGACTTAGTGTGAAAAAATGCACATTAAACAAAACTTCGCTTCGGTCGCCCATCCCCAGGCTAACGGACAGGTAGAAAGAGCCAACCGCAGCATCGTGGAAGGAATCAAAAAACGCCTGGGGAAAGAAGGAGTCTCATGGGCAGATGAAATTCCGCACGTCCTATGGGCACACCGGACGATGAAAAAGACAAGCACAAGGGAAACCCCCTTCAGTTTGACATATGGCTCGGAGGCGGTCATTCCCGCCGAAGTTGGCATCCCTACCCCTCGCATGCAACAAAGTCAAGAAGAGAACAAACAACAACTCCGTCTGAACCTTGACCTAGCCGAAGAGCGAAGAGAACTCGCGGCCATCCGAGAAGCAAAGTATAAAAAAGAGTTGGAAAAACATTACAACTCAAAGGTCAAAGAGGTCCGTTTCAAAGAAGGAAATTATGTCATGCGGAGAAACGATGCTAGTCTGGCCAAGGGTACAGGAAAGATGGCTCCAAAGTGGGAAGGACCCTACATAGTTAAAACCTCCAGAAAAAATGGTGCTTACACGCTTATCAAGATAGATGGGATTCCCGTCCCTCGTACCTGGAACGGGATGCACCTCAAAAGATGCTTTCTTTGAGGAAAAGTCTCGAAATTTTTTTAAAAATAAGTTTGTAATGCGGAGGCTAGTCCCCGCACCTTTCTATTCTTTATGTACTGCGGAGGGTATTACCCGCACCTTTTCATATTTCATGTATTGCGGAGGGTATTGCCCGCATCCATTAAATGTTTTTGCAAGTTTGTATTATCCGGAGAGTATACTTCGGAATATTTTAAATAGAATGCGTGAATTTTCTATCACTGAGAAGTTGCAACGTAAAGTTATCATCGGCCGAATCAGGGGATACTAACCATAAAAAGAAAGGATGGACTGGCAACTGTTCACAACTTTGCTTTCACTTAAAATTATCCTAAGTGTATAAATAGACAGATACGCACATCAATAAGAACGTTCTAAGGAAAAGATAAAATGCAATCATAAAAAACATGCACGCATGTAAATAAAATGACCACATCAAAAGTAACCGGATTAGTACATCCGGAAATCATTCCAACCATTTGCAAAAATTAAGCATAATTGTCAAATATACAAACCGTAAAGACAAAAATCATTACAAACTTACGAACTAAAACAAGGTGCATGTCCCAAACTACTAGACATGTCCACCTTCCCAGATTTACTAACTGAAATACACCAAGGTGCACACCCCAAAGAGCTAGGTATGTCCACCTCATTCTTTCGACGATGCTCCTCCGGCAAAGAAAAGAGCGTCCTTGATCTTGGAGAGCGGTTCGTTTACAAGCTTCGGTAGGTCATTCACTACCGGGAAGGTTAGGGAATCAAAACATGCAACGGCCATATTTAGATCAGCTTCCGCATTCCGATTAAGCAGGGGAACCTCGGCATAAAGAGTCTTATTTTTCAGCGCGTGAACATACCCACTATGAAGACCGGAGTTAACTCCAATAGAACTCATAGCGTTGTTCACTGCTGCAACGGCCATCGTCATCTCCGGCCCTTTGTGCATATTCTTCGCTAGCAGTTGCGCTCCCTCCGTCAGAAGCCATGCCTTGATCGCCTGCAGATCTTCCACCTTCGCCGCTAAATCAGCATTCTCTAATTTAAGCTCTTCGATTTCGGCCTTGTGATGACCTTTCATCTCGTCAATCCGAGCCTTCAGGTCGGCTTCTCCTGTTTTAAGGGCATCACGTTCTGATAAAAATGTTAGCAAATTTAAAGAAAAAGATATAAGAAATAAAAAGCAAGGAACGGACCAGCAAGCATTTTCTCGTACGCCGCACGAGCATTAGAAACAGCCTCTTCCATCTTGGCCAAAACCTCCTTATGCTCATCATCTTTCTTCTTGGAAGACTCAGCAAAAGTCTTCATTTCCGCTGCTAACTTGTCTCGCTCCTCTGAAGCGGATGCAGCTGCGACTTGGGAAGATTGGTTCTGGGTAACCAAAGATTTTACTTTCTCCTTCTGAGCCTGGAGATCCTGGGAGAGCTGGGTGAGCTTTTTCTCGGTATCCGAAGTCCGGTGAATTTTGTGTTTTAGAGCTATAGTTTCCTTTTCCATATCCTCCTTCACCGATTCCGCTTCAACCCATCGGCGATATAGTTCTGTCACATAAACATTGGACTGAGCCTGATTCAGCAACACTGCCGCCCCCAGGTCCTGATTTTCATCTTCCTACTCCGAGTATGATCCAACGGAGTGCTAATGTTAAATAAAAACATTCTGGCTGTAAGATAGTTCATCACTGAATCTTTGTTCCGAATATCCCACTCCAGAACGAACTTGTCATCAGCGGTATTTGGATCAACCTCCATATCATCCGCAAACACATCTGCATATCGAAAAAATGACATCAACTCAGGTCCGAACCAAGATGGAGGAAGAGAAGACACTTGATCTTCCTCATCATCAATAAAGCAATCCGGACCCAAAGAAGAGTCCAAAATCGTACCTGAAAATGTCACCACCTTCGCTCCACCATGAGCTTCACCTTCTCCCTTACTTGAAACAACCGGGTTTTCAACCTCCATGTTCTCAGCATCGTTCACCGGAAGATTGCCACCGGAGAAAGCAGGCGTTGGGGCCAAACGGGCCAGTGCAGCTTCTTCTCTAGACGACTTTCCATCGGAAAGATGTTCGTCTAACTCCGTTTTAAAATTGTCGCTTGAGTGAGAAGAACTTTTAGTCTTCTTCAACTTAGGTATAGGCAAAGAAGTAGACGAACGAATCTGCAGATCTTCCACCTTCCGCTTCCGGTGAACAAGCCCTTTTGGCTCAATGTTTAGAGAAACACCCTTACTTTTGAGGGAGGCCCCAGAAGGATGTTATAACAAAGCTTGATCTAGTGCCCTAACATCCGGGTCACTATCAGCTCCTTCATCATCTGGATCGGTCCGGGCTTGAACCGCTGATGACCCGGCAGCCTCTCCCTCTGATCCCGAGCCAATGGAAGTAGCCACCACAACCGGAGCAATGGGCTCTTGGACTGGTGGACGGATCTCTTGGGCCGAGGAAGAAACCTGCTTCATCAAGGGAATCTCACCTTCATCCTGCTCATCAAAATCAAAGTCCAAAACGTTAAAGTTCGGAACCTTCAAAGCGTCCCTAAGCGACATCTCGTTTCCTGCATATTAAAAAGAAAAAAACAAAGTTAAAAAAGAAAAGAAAAGAAAAGAAAAGATGTCGAAGGGAGGGTGAGAGGCCGGGAACTTACTTTCACGCTTCGTGCGAATAACCGGCCAATCCCTATCCCCTCGGACCCAGGTAAAGCAAAGCCGTCCTAGTAAAAGAAAATGTTCCGGAAGGGGACAGATAGGGGACTTATTCTCAATTAGGGCTCGGGCCAGTTCCTGATAAAAAACAAAATCATCGCCCAGCTCAAAGGACATAGTTTGGTCCTTAAACCTCCACACCATCTCCACCAGAAGGCAACGGTCGTCTAACCAGAAAAAGTTGTCCTTCCAGTTTTTTAGGCTGGACCGCTCGTCTCCTTGTAGAAGAAGAGGAAAGACGAACTAGAGGGTAAAAGTGGAAGAGAAGATAAGAGAGTAAAAAGGGCAAAAGTGAAGTGTAAAAAAAGGGTTTTTATAGAAACCCTTAGGTCGGTTAAGCGACCGTCAAATCAACCGTCACGTCATGGCGACATTCACGATTCCCAAAGTGGGGTTTTTAACCGTCACCCACCGGTGAGAGACGGACAAATCACTTACCTCACCTGCGCCACGTCACCCCATACAAGCATCACCACGTCATACGGCTCGAAAAAATTTATGCAAACATTTTATTAAGTCCTTTACAGAACTTAACAAACTGGGGGACTTGAAGATACATATCCGGATCCGGACCTTACCCTTAGGGAAGGACCGAACCACCCATAGACGAACATTCTGAGAATGTCCGTGCCCCATGCCACCGAAGACGGACATCCGAACAAGTGCGTCTGGACGAATGACGTCATCCCAGTTGACCATTATAAATACCCCATCAAGTACAAAGCCAAGTACGATTTTTCTGAACCTTCGTCCTAACTCTCTCTCTCTATTTTCTCTCTCTACCAATACTTATCCTCACGCCAGAGGGTGGTCGCAGAGGGGCCCTCCCATCTCTGCGACGAGCCTAACGGTTTATTGTTTTGCAGGTGAAAGTTCTTATCTCCTACAAGATCTAAACCCCCATTTACAGGCCCCGGCCTAGCTCGATTTTTGGATCTTCACTACTAATAACAAAATGTTCTGAAACGAGAATGGTGTTACACATCACAAACCAAAGAATACAGAAAGAGAATTTAAGATTGTAACCAAGCACAGTTAGGCTTTATTAGGCTCAAAATCCTCAGAAAGCATGGCTACAAGGCGGGTTGGTAACACCCCAACTGATGGCGGAAACAACAGGGCATCACTTTGGTAGATTGTTCAACAACACATGAAACTAAAATTTAAATATTTATTAATTAATTTGAATCATATAATACATCATGAAAACAAGTAATACAAAGTAATCTCGGTTAAATTTATCTAAGTCCCGCTATGCTTCCGATGTGAGTAGTAAATCATTTAAGCATCAACAACAAACTCTATTACCTGAAACATGTGGAAAATAATTGGGTCAACTACAAAGAATTTAGTGAGCATACATAGGTTTGCTAAAATAAGTAATTACGTAAGTTCGTAAGTAGCATGTCAAGTTTATCTAAAACTATCTTGTGAAAACAAGACTTAGGAACAAATGGGGCGCACAATCAAACCTTGTGACTGAAAGAACTGCGAAAAGTTAACCTTTGTGGATGTTGCTGTTTGAATCATCCCTAGATCCATACGGGGATAAGTTTGCCAGACCTATAGCGCTATAATCTACTACAACAGTCTTGGCCGAAGTTAATGACTGTACTAACTTATAAGCTCCTAAAGTTATGTTTATGAAAAGAAGTGTAGAGATAAAAAGTTAACATAAGTAATTGATAAGTTTAAGTAACATGTTTCACCCAAAAGTTTAAATGAAAAGGGGCTATGTAAACTCGCCTGATTGAGTTGTCAAATAATTCCACACGAGTTCACAAATAGTAGCAAAGAGTGTCCTATGCGATGACTATAATATAGATGTCGCATGTAAGGACTAATCTTGATTTAATTATAAGCATTGTGAATAATTGCGAAAGATGTTGAGGCTTTAATAATTGCGAAAGATGTTGAGGTTTATAAGCCGGTTCTGCAATTTATGACTAGTTAATGTTAAAAAGGGTAATTTAGGGTTTCAGGTTAATTATATGTTAAACAACGTTGTTTTGAATCAAGTTAATGAGTAAATAAAACAAATCAGCAGGTTATTTTCGGATAAGTTTTAAAGGCTAAGTTTTCGGATTTTATTGACCACCAAACGGTCAAAATAAATTATGAAAATTTTATGACATGTTACTACATTTTTTTGTTATTTAAAAGTTTTTGTTATATTTTTATAGTGAGTAGAAAAATTATGAAAAATCGTGGAACACTGAAAGGTAGTATCAGCGAGTTTGTAGCGACAGTTTACACCAAAAATTATTAAAAATTCTGTGTTTACTAAAATCATGTAATTCCAGTTGGAAAATATTTTTAACCCATAGTATTACCTTCTGTGTAAATGTTAGTTTACTTGAACTTATGTTTTGTGAGTTATGACCATCGTAAAACACCCTAATATTCTGATCCGAAATCAGTTTTGACACGTGTTTTTATAAAATAAAAAATATGAACTTATCCTTGTCGAAAATTTGTTAAACTTAGTTTTCTGAAAGGATAATTTCTTGAATTATAATTTAGAGTCAAGAATCGATCTATTTGGTTTAGTTTTCATCAAGTTATGACCAGTTGAAAATCGGATTTTGCTGCTGTTAAGATTCTGATGTTAACAATTTGCATGTAAAACGAGTTTTTATGGATGTTCTGACTAAACTTGTTTGTTAACATAATGTTTTAGATTTGAAAGCCATGTTTATGATTCAATATGTTAGTTGTGATGAGAGTAGTTAATAACATGATTAAGAAAATAGAATGAACACTAAAGGAAGAACACTTAAAGATTGTACTAACTTGAATTTTTATTAAACACAAAAATTCCAACACAAGAAGGTAGGAGATGGTTTTAGGGCTGAAGATTTGAGAGTGAATTTGATTTCAATGTGTGAAGAAAAAGAATTATAAGAGGGTTGTATTTATAGTTAAAATTTGGGGTTTAAAATGTGATTGAGATAGAGGTAAATCTCAAAGATAACTATAAAAATAATGGTTAAGATATATCTTATGATTATCCTGTAGTTTAAAAAAAAACTTTTTATCTTAATCTCTTACTGTTTAATAAAAATAATTTAAACATGGAATATAAAAAAACAATTTAAATATGGAATATCTTAAAAAAATATAAAGATTTGAAAAAAACCATAGATCATATGATCCGTTGGTTTTTAAATTATATAATTATTATATAGATTTTATGATATAACTAAATGAAAAACTATTTAGTTACTTTGTTAGGTTTTAAAAGTTTTAGATAAATCGAAAAAATCCAAAACTTGTGGATTTTAATATAAATGTTAGGTTTTAAAAGTTTTAGATAAATCGACAAAAATCCAAAAGTTGTGGATTTTAATATAAAAACTAGATTTATTTTTTAGTTAGTTACATAACTAATTAATTGTACTAAACGTTTAAATTGTTTAGGACATCTTGGTTCGCGACCGTGATATATAGAAAGTTATATTTACGAGTAACGCATGATCAATTAGCACATTGTAAAATAGAACACTTATTTTAATGAATCGAATTGCATACAAAAAAATTGATTAGTGATTTAAAACCCGAAATTTACAGTTGTTAGTGATGTGTGAAAAGTGTGTATGTTACTTTCAAACAAGTTTTAAAAAGGAATCGTTAACTAAACACACACAATCGGCAAGTGCACCGCGGTCGCAGTGTAGTGTAGATGGCAAGACCGGATATCAATCCGTGGACACTATGGGCGAACTTTTCAATACTGAACCTCTATCGAAAACTAGCTAATTTTGATGTTGGATTTCATGATTTTCTATAAACCCAATTAAACAAAAAAATCTAAAAGTAGTAAATGGAGATTTCACGCAAACTAGCTAATTTTGATGTTGGATTTCGTTCAAGAACTGTTGTTATTCTCCTGGTTTGCGACATATCCAACCCTAACGGTTGTTAGGGTTTAACTGTAATTTTTTTTTTGCAAAACCGACCCCCTTGCGGACCGTAAGACCTAAAGCCTTGTGGTCCGCAAGGCACCCCATGTCAAGTTTTTTGTTTTTTCCGCCTTAGGTCTCATGTGCATAGTAAGGCTTTACCCCTTGCGGTCCGCAAGAGGTCTCCAGCAGCCAATTTATTAATATTTTCACTTTTTCGATACGCCATTTCATGATCTCGCATCCTCTTCCAATTTCTCTCGTTTTCTCCATAAGATCACCTGATTTTTCACTGTGAACTAATTAAAAATGTAGGGAATTTGACCGAATAATTATGTATAAATTTAAGCATATCAAACATCCCCACACTTAACCTTTTTCTTGCCCCTAAGCAAAATCTCAGGCAACATGTCCAACTTAAAAACACTTAACAAAAACGCAAACCTCAAACAAAGTCAAGAGCAGGCTACAAAATCATCAAACACAGCAGTTTCACAAGACTTACATCGTTCAAGAGGCTGACCAATCAAGATGTTATAATTTTAAAAACAGGGCCTACATAATCAAGTTTTTCTTACCTTCGAGTGATAAACTATACAATGTTAGTACCCCACACAATGACACTCATCTCTCAGCTAAATATTTATGTTTGAAGTGTAACACTCAAAACAGAACAATGAAACATAATTATCATTTGCTTGTACGTAAATCAAATTTCCACCTAAAGAAGGCCCAGATAAGTGATATAAAAGTTTTTCATTTATAAAACACTTGAGCAAGTAAAATATATTTCAACAGGCTGATTGCACTTAGGGATGACACAGGGTTCGGTTGGGTTGGGTTCAGACCAGGTATTAGTAATCTTAGTCTTATACCCAATTAAATATTCGTCGGGTATCAGGCATACTCACGGGTATCATTTATACCCGTTACGTTCTTAAAAAAAACTAATTGAGATTTTCAAACACATTATTTTCTTACCATTCTAATTTTTATTAATTTAACTATTGAAATTACCTGTACGCTGCTGTGGTAATTAGATAAATGTATGTTCAGTTCGTTATGGTAACGACATTCGCTTTAGAAACAATAAGAAAAAAACTAAAATATAGTTTAATAAATTTTATTTGGAAGCGTAAGTAAAATTAGATCATCAATGATATGTTTGAAATTTAAAAAACGAAAAAAATAGAACAGGAAAATAAAAAATGGAAAAAAGAATTATAGACTTACGATTTATGAATGCTTATAACATTAAACTATAATAATATATATAAAACACTTTAAATTAAATATTATATATACACTTAATATATAAATAATTAACTTTGTTCCACGCTTTACTCAATGATTATAGATCATATATACAAAATCTGAAAATTAGAAATTAATCAATCAAAGTTAGTTACTACTCATAGCAAGTTCCTAATTGTGTTATAGATAATAATAATTTTTATATCATTTTAAACTATAATATATAGAAACAATTGCATATTTCCCTCTGAAAAACTGCTTAATTGCGTATTTACCCAACTTAAAATTAAAATTGTATATATCCCCTTCCTTAACTATTAAAATTGCATATATCCCTTTCTTAACTAATATAATTGCAAATTTACCCATTTTGATTTATTTTATTAAAAACAAGTTATATAATGACTTTTTTACCGTTATTTTTACTAAACTTAAAAAAATACAAATTTATTCATTAACAAAAGCAAATTTATCAAACACAAAAATAACTGATTGTTTAATCATTTAATTATTACAATCGCCACCGAACTCATACCCATAATGATTCATGACTGTAAATCAAACACCAACTAAATTATGTGACTAATCACACATGTCATTGAATGGGCACAGTAGGAGTATGATAAACGCAACATTTGCTTTGACGCCATTAAAAAAAGATGAATATCTATACTAGAATATAACTTAAACAATCGTAACTGATGATATGTTATTATTTGGTCATATTTTTTAGGATCTGTATTGGGAGCAATGAAAATAATGTCAATCATTCTCGTGTTTGCTCCTTTTCTTTCATATTTTCTAGGATCTGTTTTTGTGTTTGATAAATTTGATTTTTGTTAATGAATAAATTTGTATTTTTTTTAAGTTTTAGTAAAAAATAAGGTTAAAAAGTCATTATATAACTTGTTTTTAATAAAATAAATCAAAATGGGTAAATTTGCAACTATATTAGTTAAGGAAGGGGATATATGCAATTTTAATAGTTAAGGAAGGGGGTATATGAAATTTTAATTTTAAGTTGGGTAAATACGCAATTAAGCAGTTTTTTAAGGGGAAATATGCAATTGTCCCTAATATCTAATACTAATAAGCAATTCCACTTAATGCCACATGGTAATTTCTTAATTTCACTTAATGTCACATGACAATTTCTCCTCCTCCTTCAAAATTTTAATTTCATATTAATTAATTCATATGTTACCACTAACAATCTTTCAAAACTTAACATATAATAAAAAATCACCTAAATAAATATATAATCTTATTTATCATCATAATTAAATGTATATCTTATTAATTCTAATTTTCATGAGATTATACATTCATGTAACAGCATTAATCAAAATTCTATATAACTTAGATAAGATTTTTATTTTAATAATTATGTATATGATTAATCATTTTGAATCATTAACGGTCTAGAATTTCATGGAATACGCATTGGAAAATACTTATAGATTTAGTAATAAAAACAATTTAGTAATGTAAATTTGTGTATTCTAAATCACTTAGATAAAATTTTTGTTTTAATTATTATGTTTATGATTGATTGTTTTGAAATCATTAAAGGTTTAGAATTTCATGAAATAAGCATGGGAAAATAATTATAGATTTAAATATGTAAATTTAAATCACTATGGTTTGAAGTATGTAATAAAAATAATATAGTTATGTAAATTTGTGTACACCTTATTATAAAATTACATAATTCTATCTTTAAATACGAGTATTACATGTGGTCTGTAGTCTAGTATATATATATATAACACTTTTAAATTAAATATTATATAAACAATTAATTATAAATAAGTAACATTATTTCACACTTTATTTAATGATTATAGATAATATGCACAAAATCCCAAAATTACGTTTACCCAATCAAAGTTAGTTACTATTAACACGAAGTTTCTAATTGTATTATTATAGATAATAGATAATTATAGATAATAGATTATATATATATAACACTTTTAAATTAAATATTATATAAGAACATAATATATATAAATAAGTAACTTTGTTCCACGCTTTATTCAATGATTATAGATCATATATACAAAACCAAAATTAGAAATTAATCAATCAAAGTTAGTTACTATTCACACTAGTTCCTAATTGTGTTATAGATAATAATTTTTATATCATTTTAAACTATAATATATATATATATATATAACACTTTCAAATTATATATTATATAAACAATTAATATATAAATAAGTAACATTGTTTCACACTTTATTCAATGATATAGATAATATGCATAAAATCCAAAAATTAGGTTTTAACCAATCAAAGTTAGTTATTATAACACCAAGTTCCTAATTGTATTATAGATAATATATATAACACTTTTAAACTAAATATTTTATAAACTCTTAGTAAATAAATAAGTAACTTTGTTCCACACTTTATTCAATGATTACAGATCATATACACAAAATCCTAAAATTAGGATTAACCAATCAAAGTTAGTTACTAATCATACTAAGTTCCTAATTGTAGTAATACACCGTACACAAAGTTTTTTAATTGTATCATAGTTAATTAGATCATCAATGATATGTTTGAGATTTAATAAAAGAAACAAATTAGAAAAGAAGAATAATTAAATCGAAAAAAGAATCTGTAGGATCGTTGTATGACCCGAATGAGTCGATCAGAAGAGTTGTTTATCCGAATCAAAGGCTGAATCAATGATACGGACGCTCGATTCAATTTAAACGTCTCTTATATTGATATAATATTGATTTACAACCTGGAGACGATTCGGCAGAGCTTCGCTACTCAGATCCGAAAGTTACAAATGAATAACTAAGTGCTCCTATTTATACTAAGAGAGATTTCGCTTGAAATGACAAGGTAGTTTCAAGCGAAATCACAAGTTTCTGATTTCGCTTGAAATGGTCCTTGGTCATTTCAAGTGGAATCACCACTAAAACCATGAAAATCAATTTCTCGTATCCCGTGCACTGGTTATCCTATCCTATCCTATTACATGACTCGATACAAGACGAAGTCAATAGACATAGTGCACTAACAGACTCCCCCTTGGATATTGACGAAGTCTTCAGTGTCTAATCTCTATCATGACACCTCTTCAGTCTTGATCAGTCTTCAAGCTCTTTCCAAAATGTCTAACATTGTAAGCATCCATCAATCCTTTTCTTTAGCTTCTCTCTTTGACTATTACACCAGGATCTCATCACTGGCTCTATTATCAACAGCTTCATCAGGCTCCCCCTTTCGTCAAGCTTTCGTGCTTTAGGGATCGACACCTAGCTTTCTGGTTACAAGCTTCCCCTTGCTTTGAGCTTGTCTTCAGACTCCCCCTTAGACTATGCTGTCGGGATCGTAGTCTGGTACATAACCTGCAACACTCAAACGTTTATAAGTAACAACATTTTAGACTACCAGGAATCGTAACCTGACAATTCAATCTTCTCTAAATCACTCCCCCTATCAACAATCTTTACAGATTTAGCAGTGTCAAGTATCCAAAATCCCTCACAGTTCATCTTCCAAGTCCAAACTAATGACCTTGGAGATATCACAAACTGTTTTTTGATTTTTGATTTTAAAAATTCAAGTTTCAAATTAATGAACTTGATTTATTTTCAGAAACACAATCAGTATACTTAGATTTTGAAACTCAGCATTCCAGACATCGGTTGTCGAAAATAAAGCAGAATCAAAAATCTTTTTGTATTTTTCTAAAACATAAAACAGTAAAGAAATATTTACAAACATATTTACAGACAATATTTTTGTTTGAGTTCGCGTTAGAGGATCATATCAATTTCTGACAAGTCACAAGTACCATTGAGCTTAATTACACTTTAAGAATTAAACAATTCACTTAGATTGTCGATATACTGATCCACTTAAATTTTCACACAAATTTCAACTGATTCAGGATACGGATTAGGTGTATTAAGAACTTAAACTCATTCATGTGTCCCACCTCTTGAATATACTCCCGTATCCAGATCCCAATATTCAGTCTTACAGGTGAGTATACCACAGATGATATCTGTAAGGGGTTAAATTGCGAAGAATCGTGAGAGCTCAGGTCAGAACTTCCGTTCAGCAGAGAGATGACGGCTTCGATTTTGGTGTGTCCCCTTTAGAGGATCTTTTTTACAACAACATTGATTAGCAATTTTATTGCCTCATCATTTATGCTGAGGGCGGCGCTATATTTCAAGCATGCAGAAAGTATTATGCGGGGACTAGGTCAGAATTTCCATTCAGCAGAAGTCCTGGAATAATACCCCAGATATCACTGATTATAAAGACCTAGTATCTCAGAAAGAGGGGTCCTTCAAACAAGATTTCAGGGGTTACCTATATATCCAAGTAGTGTTCCTCACAAAATAAGCAAGTTTGAATTTAGGTTTATATCCCGAAAAAGTTTACTAAATGTATAAAAACCTATCGGCATATCATCAGTGAGACTGTTTAACACTATTTAATCATTACATTTCTTTAGCATACTGTAACTGTCTACTGATGTACTATCATTTCCTCTTTTTACGCAAAAACTCAATTTTTGAATTTTATCATGTTTTTGGCTTTTTCAAATTTTCTAATGTTTTTTGGATTTTCTGACAATTTTTCTCCCCCTAAAATGCAAAACCATTAAAAGAAAATTTGACAACCAATACTGATAGCTTTGTCTCCCATCCATTTTCTGCTTAATGTGCTCTGTTTTGCAGAAAATCTAATATAAAGTACCCCCATGATTTACAACCCATTGATTTTCGACAGTTTGAAAACCGTTTTTCAATCTTGTGAAAGTAATCATGTTTGTTCCGCCGTGAGGGTTTCGGCATATTCAATCAACATTTTTTTTATGTAAAAAAAAATGTTAAACTCCATGTTCAACCAAACCAGGGTTCAGCAGCCTCTTCCTGTGCCAGGCTGCCCCAACTTCCACTCTCACAATCTTCGGTTTTGTTGAGCACCTTCACATTCAAACTACTTTAATTACTTGAACAATTTAGCCCAAGTATGTTGGACCTTAGGCATTTCAACACAATATGTATCATGTAGTTTCGGAAAATCTTTATTATCAAAAACTTTTTCAACTTTAACTTCATCTTTCTCATCTTTTACCGAAGTCACTTGTTTCTTAACACTCCATGTTTGGCCTTTCGTAGTACTTCTTTTGTAAAAATGTGATTCTTTTTGAACATTTTGTTTTTGAACAACAACTTTTGGTTTCCAAAACTCTTGGGGTTTTGTCATATCAACAGACGTTTTCCAACTTTGTGTTGTTCTAACTCTGGGTGTGTGAGAATTCCAGGTCTGTCTTGAACCAAACTTACTCGAATTTGATTTCCAATTTTGATTTAAAGCAAACTTGTTTGTGTTATACCTCCAAGTTTGTTTTGAATCAAATCTGGTCGACCTTTGTTTCATATTCTCAAATTTCTTTTTCTCAACATTTTCAGACTTCTTTTTGTCAACATCCACAGGTTTCAGATTCGGACACTTTCGTGCAAGATGTCCTAATTGATCACACTTAAAACATGTTCTTTTTGAAACATCTTTAACCTGTGGTTGTTGCCTTTTCTTTTGAGCACAAAACTCTTCATTAGACTGTTGTCTAAATTTGAGTTTTTCCTCCTCTTCAAAACTTTTTCCTTGAACTAAACTCATTTTTGCCTGAAAATTTTGTATTTCATTTTTCTTCCAATTCTGTTTCTTCTTATAACCCAACCCAGCCTTCATGTTTTTCTTCTTGAACCCAGGTTTGTTATAAAAAGTTTTATGACCTTTACCAACAAAATTTGAAATTTCAGATTTCTCAATTTCAACCATTTTGAAAACTTTATCAACCTTTTATGAGATCACATTCTGAATTGGGAATACAACATCTAAGAATAATTTTTCTGATCCAATCATGGTGTAAACCAATCCTTTTGAATCATCATTCAAATTTTTCTCGGATTTTGTCTGTTTAAGATAGCCATCATGAAAATTTCCCTCATTTTCATTATGTGATTCAGACTTACCTTTGTTTGACTCATCTTTCAGAACGCTTTCAACAACCTTACTTACCACCTCTGAATCATTAGCTTCATCAGATTTGGAGTAAGTCACATCGATACTTTCAGGTAATTGGTCAACAATGTTCAAACCTTTTGCCACCTTTTCCTCATCATAAAAAGTATAATTGTTTCTCAATGGTGGTGGTACCTGATGAAATTCTGAACCAATACCTTTTTTATTCTTGTCATTATCTTTGTCATCTGGTGTGATGTTGAAAATGTGTTCGAGAATGTACGAAGAATTATGATAACTTTGAAGTTTGGTAACCATCTTTTCTTTTTCAGCCAGAACTTGTTTGAGATTAGCAACTTCATCAACACGCTTGTTTAATTCAAGTTGTTTTTCTTTAAACTTTCTCTCTTACAGTTCTTTGGTTGTTAAAGTTGCAGACAATCTTTCATCAAAACATTTAACTTGTTTCTTCAAAGTATCATAAGCCTCTTGTACTTTCTGACTTGACCACTTCAAATTATCATACTCCTTTTGAAAATCTTGAAACTTATTATCTTTCTCCACACAACCAACACATTTAGCTGTACACATTTCTTTCAAAATCTTATTTTCTTCTTCAAGACCATGACATTTCTGTGTTAGCTTTTCAACTTTTAGTTTCAAAATTTCTTCTTTGTCAATCATTTCTTTACATTTCATTGTGAAAACATTTTCTAGTTTATTTATTTCATTATCTTTTGTTTTTATGATATCATCTTTTTCAGTACAAGCTTTGCACATTTCTATGCAATTCCTGCACTTGTTTTCATTGTTATCAACAATTTCAATATTCGATAGATCAGAAGATTCATTTACCTCGGTCTCTTTCAGCACCGGTTCTCCTGTCTGATCCTCTTCTTTCTTCTCTTCTTCTTCTTCTTCTTCTTTCTTCTCTTCTTCTTCTATCTTCTGTTGTTTTTCAATCTTTTGCTCTTCTTCTACTTTCTGTTCTTCTTCAGCAGCAAGCTTTGTAGTAATCTTCACTTCTTCTACCATCTTTTTCAACTCTCCTTCTTTTCTCTTCTTCATTTCTACCACCTTTGGTAGACTTGCTTCACAAATTTCTTTTATTTTGTTCAACAAATCCGGCAAATATCCTTTATCAGATAACCTTCTTGTGTTGAAAGTACTCTGACTTGGAAACAAATTTGTTACTGCATCAAAATCCACCTTTTATGGGTCAACAACTGGATTACCCTGTGGATCCATGTAACATTCCAATTCGTCATTCCATCTTTTGGCTCTCTGGGCTTCTTTGAATGGTTCTCTGAATTTTTCAATTTCCCATCTCGCGTAATCTCTTCTCCACCATCTATCATGATCAAATTCAGCTACAAATGCATATCCAACACAATCTTCTTCAGGGATAACTTGACTCCAGTCATAACCTTCATCGTCATGAATAACTGCAAGAGCTCTTGATTTTTCTTCAAGCTGCTTCATTCTAGGAGGTTCAGGTTTGTTCTGATGATAAATCGCTTTCTTGTAATAATCTTCTTTGAATGGATTTTCAGAATCATCAGCATAAGCATTTCGGCACTCTCTTTTAAAATGACCTTTCTGTTTACACTTGAAGCATGTGACTTTCGATTTGTCAAAGCCTAACTTGGTAGATGGTCCACCAATAGATTTTCTTCCTGTAATCTCCATGAAATGCTGAGCTCTCCTCACTGCACTGGCCATACACCACCTTATGTCGATCAATTCCATCTCCTCAGGATCTATTTGATCGTAGTCTTCCTTTGTCGGGTGGGTGTTGCCTATCTTGCCTGCCACAAGGCTCTCATACGACTCTAATACAGAGGCCAAAAACACCATCTGTTGTTTTCCTGGCTCTTCACTTAAATTCTGACCATTCTTTAGATCCACTGCGATATTACACTGAAATAAATTCTTTGATGTAGATTGGTTTGAAGTTGTTGAAAAAGATCCACTGTGAAAACCACTGTGAGGACTTTCATTTTTCACAGAGTTTGAGCTTTCTGCAGAAAACGCTGTTCTTGGAGACCCATCCTGTGGTACATTTCCTCTGTAGTACAGCTCCACATTCTGCTGATGAGCTGGGTTGTTGACTTTAGATTTCTTTATCTCCAACTCATGGCTTTCTAGTCTTTCAATCAGCAAATCCACTGTTAAATCTTCAGACTTGATTGTGTTCTTCAACATTAAAGCAAAGTATTGCCAATCTTGATCATTCGGCAATGAATCAAACAATTTATCAACCAGCTCATCTTGAGTGTATGTGATTTTGTGTCTGGCCAGCTCCATCTTCAGATGCCCAAATCTCTCGATCATTTTACAAACAGATTCATTTTTCATACAACCAAATAAATCAAACTCTTTACGTAACAATTTCTTTTTGTTTTTCACAATCTCATTACTTCCTACACATTTTCTCTCTAAAGCTTCCCATAAACTTTTCGATGTTTTCTCTTGTTCAAGTAACGAAATAATATCTTCTCTCACTGACTGTTTTATCAATGTAATCATTTTGTATTCAGCTACTACATTTTTTACATCTATTTCCGTGAACTCTTTTTCGTTTACTAACTCTCCTCCTTCTTTTAATGGTTCTATATATCCATATTTCAATTTTAACCAACTTTCAAAAGCAAAAGCTTTTACCCAACCCTCAAACCGATTTTTCCACCAGTTATAATCTTCAATCTTCATTAATTTCGGTGGTTTCTGTTGGCTTCCATACATATTCTCATACTTCAAATTCTCTTAAATCTCTTTCGAATACTCTCTTGTTTCAGATCTTCTTTCGGATGATTCTGAAGTAAAGGCATTGTAGAACGTGTTGTAAAATTCTTCACCGCTGCTCGACATCTTCAAACAGTTTCTTGAAATTCACAATACGTATATCTTCAATCACCTGGAGACAAACAAACAAACACAATCAGTTTAAACAATATCAATCAACTTGAAATAAACTGACACTCGGTTGACGTGAAATGATCTTGACGCGAAAAAGTCCACTTTCAACCGAAATAGGATTTCAAGCGAAATCACAAGTTGAAGCGAAATCACATGTTCAAGCTGAATAGCAACTTTCAAGCGAAATTCCTAGATGACCATTCAAGCGAAATAAGAACTTCAAGCGAAATAGTAGATTCAAGCGAAATCTTATGCAATTCTCAAGCGAAATGAAGATTTGAAGCGAAATCGGCTATATTTTCCAAGCGAAATCTGAAGGTTCGTTCAAGCGAAATTACGTTTTTGATCCAATTTTGTCATTTTTACTTCAAATTTTGATCTGAAACTCTCAAGGGTTTGTTAAAACACTGTTTCGCACGTTCTGTGAAAAATTCAATCCATTTTGACCGTTAAATCTTGTCCAATTTGAAAAAGAAGGTGTAGAAGTCAGAAAACTGATGCAATCGAGCAAAACTCTTCTTCCTGTGCTCTGATACCACTTGTAGGATCGTTGTATGACCCGAATGAGTCGATCAGAAGAGTTGTTTATCCGAATCAAAGGCGGAATCAATGATACGGACGCTCGATTCAATTTAAACGTCTCTTATATTGATATAATATTAATTTACAACCTGGAGACGTTCGAAAGTTACAAATGAATAACTAAGTGCTCCTATTTATACTAAGAGAGATTTCGCTTGAAATGACAAGGCAGTTTCAAGCGGAATCACAAGTTTCTAATTTCGCTTGAAATGGTCCTTGGTCATTTCAAGCGGAATCACCACTAAAACCATGAAAATCAGTTTCTCGTATCCCGTGCACTGGTTATCCTATCCTATCCTATTACATGACTCGATACAATACGAAGTCAATAGACATAGTGCACTAACAGAATCATATACTTACGATTTACAAATGCTTATGATAACAAAAAATAAATAAGTAAGGGAAATAAAGTAAAAGAAAAAAATAAAGTCAAGGAATTTTAAAAATGAAAAAAAAATATAAGTTTTTCTACCATTAAACTATAATAATATATATAAAACAATTTTAAATTAAATATTATATAAACACTTAATAAATAAATAATTAACTTTGTTCCACACTTTATTCAATAATTATAGATTATGTACATAAAATCTCAAAATTAGAAATTAATCAATTAAAGTTAGTTACTATTCACACCAAGTTCCTAATTGTATTATAGAAAATAATATATATGAAATAATTTTAATTTTAATATTATATAAACACTTAATAAATAAATAAGTAACTTTCTCCCACACTTTATTCGACGATTATAGATTATATGCGCAAAATCCTAAAATTAAGAATTAACCAATTAAAGTTAGTTACTATTCACACAAAGTTCATATATATATAAAACATTTTTAAATTATATATTATATATTATATAAACACTTAATAAATAAATAATTAACTTTGTTGCACACTATATTCAATAATTATAGATCATGTACATAAAATCTCAAAATTAGAAATTAAATCAATTAAAGTTAGTTACTATTCACACCAAGTTCCTAATTGTATTATAGAAAATAATACATATAAAATACTTTTAATTTTAATATTATATAAACACTTAATAAATAAATAAGTAAATTTCTCCCACACTTTATTCGATGATTAGGCTATGAGGAGTGGATGGAGCCCCATGAGGCTTTATCAAGTCCACCTAGGATCCAACTCATCTATGGAGCCCCCTTTAATTTAGAGGGTGTGGATGGAGCCCCTATAGACCCCCCCCCCCCCCCCTTTAATTTTGATTGGTTTAAAACTAGTGGGTCCCACCTGAATTAACCAAAGTTGGCATTAAAGGGCTTTACCACCATGGAGCCCCATGGAGCCTCCACTTGAAGGGTGTGGTGATGGATGCTGATGTGGCATGGATGGAGCCCCATGAAGCCCCCACACCCTCCAGCCTTATATATCATATGCGTAAAATCCCAAAATTAGGAAATAACCAATTAAAGTTACTATTCACACAAAGTTCATATATATAAAACATTTTTAAATTTTAAATTATATATTATATAAACACTTAATTAATAAATAATTAACTTTGTTTCACACTTTATTCAATAATTATAGATCATATACATAAAATCTCAAAATTAGAAATTAATTAATTAAAGTTAGTTACTATTCAAACCAAGTTCCTAATTGTATTATAGAAAATAATACATATAAAATACTTTTAATTTTAATATTATATAAACACTTAATAAATAAATAAGTAACTTTCTTCCACACTTTATTCGATGATTATAGATCATATGCGCAAAATTCCAAAATTAGGAATTAACCAATTAAAGTTAGTTACTATTCACACCAAGTTCCTAATTGTATTATAGATAATATGGTTAATAAGTACAATAAGTTAAAATATGACTAATTACATATATATTATCATCACTTGAAAAACTTAAAATATCTAAAATTACCCATCTGGTTTCAGGTATACCCAGTCCGGATGTTTCAAGTTTCAGGTAAACCCGTTGCACTTGTTTTTTTTTTTGTCATCCCTATGTATAACATAACGATTTTAATGCGAAGTTCTGTGTACGAGAAGTTGCAATTCAGAGAAAAGGTGAATGAAAGTGAGTTGTAAAAAAATGGGTAAGTTTAAACATTATTTTTGTTAGGGATGAGCATTTGGTACTTGGTATCAGTGTTAAACCGGTACGATACCAAATTTTCCGTACCGACTTTTTTCGGTACAGAATTGGCACCCGCTTTTTTATGTTTTTTGTATTGGTTCGTTACGGTACCGGTATTTTACTTAATTTTACTTTCAAATTTCGATTCTGGTATCAAGCTCATCTCTATTTTTAGTTGCTCTTTGGTTGTTATAAATGGCAAGAAGTGATAAGAGTTTTGAACAATTTATAAAAGAGGTCGGGTATTATGGAAGACTATATAAAATAATTAAAAAAAACATCTAAATACATAAATTAATGAAAAATGAAATAATTTAGCCGCGAAGACTATAAAATAATTCATACATTCGTATTTAGCTTAAAAGCTTTATACAATTTACTAAAGAAATTAACAATGATTGTTGCTTTTAAAGTTTTCCTAGAATACTAAAGAAATTAACAGTGATTGTTGCTTTTAAAGTTTTTCTAATCGAAATATTTTCTCATGTCTAATCAATCATTTGATACCGATATAAATGATATGACTAATTCAAAAAAAAGTTTAAAATAATTTTAAAATACCAGTATATTAATTAAAAGACCTGTTGAAAATGACTGAGTAGTAATTAACAACATCTCCACCGGCTTAAGACAAAAAAAACAAAACAAAACAATTTTTTTTAAGCCATGCTCAATATATATTGGGTCTAGTATTATTCATTATGATAGATAAAATATATTTGTAATTTACGTATATTGTATTACTAGGTTAAAACCCAGTGTAAGTATTATTCGAGTAGAATAAATATAATTTTAAACTGAGTAATAAAAAAGTTGCATCTTTAAAAAAACATGTTTATTGCACGAGTTGAATAAACATGTGTATTACACTGGTTGAATAAATATAATGTAATGGGTTAACACATACAATTATATATATATATATATATATATATATATATATATAGATAAAGGTTCCTGTAAAAAATGCCAAAAGTGTGAGAAGGGTGAGAAAGAATCTCAGTCATTAGATCTTTTGATCTAATGGTTTATATCAAAATGGACCAAATTGTAAAATGTTTTTATTAGTTTGGACTGATTTGAAATTTATATGGGCAATTATGTCTTTTACATCAACATGAAAATAGGAAACTGTAAATCAATTACCTAAATTTTCGAAATCTCTTTCTTCTTCATTCGAATCATCCTCCTCCTTCTTCCAGAATTCGAACAACGCCCCTCCTTCTTCCAGAATTCGAACAGCGCCCCATTCTCGTTTTTCCAATGATTGCGGCGACGACGGATGTGTCGTTTCGGCGGTGGTTTGGGTGTCCGAAGGTGCAGGGGGGTTTCCGGCAAGGTGATTTCTGGTGGTTTCGTACGAGCGGCGGTGGCGGACCGGCAGCGGGTGGTTGGCCACCTCTACACGACAGCGGCGGCGGACCGGCAGTGGTGGTGCCGGAAGTGGAGAAGATGATACAGAGATGTAATGATTATTGAATGGTGTTATATATGTGTTGAATGGTGTTATATACTTTATTGAATGGTGTTATATATGTGCTGAATGGTGTTATATACTTTATTGTATGGTGTTATATACTTTATTGAATGGTGTTATATATGTGCTGAATGGTGTTATATACTTGCCGAATGGTGTTATATACTTGCTGAATGGTGTTATATACTTGCTGAATGGTGTTTATAGAGATCTTTTAAAAAAATCCAGTTCCTATAATTAAGGTGGCGGTTATGGGAAGTTTTTAATTAATTGAATTAATGATAAAATTACTTGTTTACACTTTTCAATTAATTTAGATTTAGGACACATGTCATCTCCACATTATTTCTCACACTTTTAACTTTTTTTACAATAACCTTACCCTATATAGATATATATGTATATATGTATATATATATATAGGGCAATGTTATTGTAAAAAAGACCAAAAGTATGAGAAAGGTAAGAAAGAATCTCAGCCATTAGATCTAAATTAATTGAAAAGGGTAATCAAGTAATTTTATCATTGATTTAATTAATTCAAAACCTTCCATAAACCGCCACCCTAATTTATAGGAATACCGAATAACACTGCAAACACCATTCAGCACGTATATAACACCATTCAATAATTATATAACACCCTTCAATAAGTATATAACACCATTCAATAAGTATATAACACCATTTTAAAGATCTCTATAAAAACACTACGAATAACACTGCAACAACCATTCAACGCATATATAACACCATTCAATAATTATATAACAACATTCAATAAGTATATAACACCATTCAATAATTATATAACACCATTCAACACATATATAACATCATTCAATAAGTATATAACACCATTCAATAATTATATAACACCATGAACTGAAACAAAAAACCATTAACTGAAACATTCGATTGAACGTAATTTTTTTTCTGTATATAAGTATAGTAATATGGTACTCATATTAAAGATTAAAAAACACTCGTTATTATGGTGTAATTTAAAAAAAAAACGAGTTACGTGTAAAAAGTTATTGGCGTTTAAAAAAGGGGGAACTTGCATGTGGATTGCATGTGACTTTCTAAAATTAAAAAATGTTAATTTTACCTTTATACCCTTAATCTTGAAAATTAATTATTTTAATTGTTATACTATTTACAAGATTGCCATCAAGATCTCAACCATTAGATTACAGATCTAATGGTTTAGATTCTTTCTTACCCTTCTCACACTTTGGGCCTTTTTTACAGGATCATCTACCTATATATATATATATATATATATATATTAAAGTAAATTGATCTTTGATGTACTGTTTAGCTTATAAACTTATATATTACACGGGCTGTAACATTTTACTTTGTTTTGTTTTATATATTATTAGGAGTGAATTACAAGAATTGTCATTTATCTTTATGTCTCTTTACAGGCGGTGTCCTTTATGTTTAAATTTGATGAGTTTTATCCTTTATGTTTAAAATTCATGCACGGTTTATCCTTTAAGCCTAACTTAGTTAGTTTTTTGTGTTAAATCCGGTCATATGAGTTGCGCATGAGGGCAATGTTGTCATTTTATATTTAAATGACTATTGTGTAAATAATTTAATTACCTATTCATTTCTCTCTCCCTCCCTCTCTAAACTCTCTCTAACACCACAACAAACCTCTCCAGACATCCCCAAAATCACCCAACCCTTTCAATTGCAAACCCAATCACCATCTTCAACCCTTGTTAACACCGTTCAACATCACTAGGCGACGGATTTGTAGGGTTGTTCGACGGTGGTTCGCCAGCACCGCTGCTCAGATTTGTAGGGCTAGGATCGACGGTGGTTCGCCGGAACTTGTTTCAGGCGGCGGATATGCTGCTTCGCCGGAACCGCTGCTCAAATCTAAATACCCCAATCGCAGATGTGTAGGGCTTGGTTCCATGGAGGTGGTACTCGCAGTATGTTTTGATGAGTTTGAGACTGAGTTGGGTCAGGAGGTTACTGGGTAGCCTCGGCAACATTTGATGCAACAAATGAATACAAGTTTAAGCGGTGGTGTAGGGTGTAAGGTGGGGTCGTTGGGTTTGAGCGGTGGACGTCGGGTGGAGGGAGCGACCATTACGGGTGCTGCCGTTGGCGGCGGTGGAAGTGGGTAGATTGAATCTTTGATGATTGTGTGCAAACCGCATATGAAAAAAATCAAATCTTTGATGGTGTTGTGAAAACCCCAGTTGAAAAGATTGAATATTTGATGGTTGTTATGAAAATCCCAGTTGAGAAAACAGGGTTTTGGTGATTGGGTAATGGTGATCTTGAAACAAGATTTGGAGATTATAAGAACAACACCAGCTGTTTGTGTGTGTAAATTGGGAGTAGATATAGGTGTGATTAGTATGCGAGGATTTGAGATAGGAATAAAATTGATCTAAAATTACTAAATTAGTGAATAGAATAGAATAGATCTGGGTGATGGCTGGTGATGGTTTTTGACAGTGGTGGTTGTGAATTGGTGATGATTGTTGGTGGCGAACGGTAGAAAGAGAGGAGTAAAGAGATAGAAAAGGGTTCATATACATGTATTGTATTGATTTTATGAATTTATTTTTGTTTTATTTGTTAAATATTTTTACATAAATAGGTAAAAAGACTAATCTACCCTTATGTGCTTTGATTTAACAGAAAAAATTAACTAAGTTAGTGCTAAAGGACATACCGTGTAACATTTGGAAAATTTATATAAAAAACGTAGACCAACTGAAAACGTACATAAAAATAAGCACGAAAACGTATTATATTTGACCTGACTCATTTCGGTAAAATAATATAAAATACAAATAATATAAAACAAAATTTACGCCAAAACATAGATTAACTGAAAACGTACAGCGTAATAATTAGCATAATAACATATTATATTTAACCCAACTCATATTCGTGAATAAAATTTACGTTGAAACGTAAATCAACTTTAATTTATACCGACACGTACATAAATATAAACACATAAAACTCAATTACAAAGTTTTTAAAAAGTTAAGGGGTTCTAAATGTTAATGCTAAAAGTTGAGGGGTAAAAGTATTTAGAAAAAAAATAATAATAAAAAAATAAAATAATTATTCACA
Source organism: Helianthus tuberosus (assembly GCA_030545235.1). Lineage (NCBI taxonomy): Eukaryota > Viridiplantae > Streptophyta > Magnoliopsida > Asterales > Asteraceae > Helianthus > Helianthus tuberosus. The sequence continues at coordinate 140,858,287 of CM060430.1, read as the reverse complement.
GTAGTTCCTAATTGTATTATAGTTAATATTATAAAAAAATCTCCACAACACATATCAGTATATCACATCAATCTATACCCAAATATTGTCTCGATCAAGACTAGCACATATCAGTATATCACATCGATCTATAGCTTTGTCGAGTACAAAATGGGATATTATTATTTATATATATCAATTCATAACATTTCAATGAATAGTAGCAATTTCGTCTTTAGTCTATATCGTCTTTTATTGTATACTTTTATTTTCACCCATGTATTTTAACCATTTTAGTATTTTTGTTATTTTCTTTAAACAATTTACTTTTCTACCCCTAAATTCTAACAAAGTTATCATACAACTCCTAAATTTTAATATAGTTGTTGGTATAAATTCAGTGTCGTCTATGTGTTAGTTTACATAAGTCACTTGGTATTAGAAATTCGTGTTCGGTTAGCCCCGTCTTACGCCCCCGCACCCCCCCCCCCCCCAAAAAAAAAAAAAACAAAGATACACTGGTTGTACGGTTTTGCACCCCCCGTCCCGCAACGCGGGGGCTTAAGACTAGTTTTGTATCAATTGCCAACACAAATAATAAGTCAAATCGTTATCTATACCCTACTTAAGGTGGATTCAAGCTTTGTCGAGTAAAAAATGGGATATTTTATATCAATTGCTCAAGGCAGAGGCGAGCAAAGTGGCAAAACATGAGAAAGTCTGCCTGGAGAATCAACATATGTTTGTCCCGTTTGCGTTTGATACCTTTGGTGGTCTCGCTCCTGACGCTGTGCGACTTTTGAATCGGGTTCAAAAAGTCGTTAATAGTAATTCTTCGTCGCTAAAGGTTTCAAACTTTGTATTTAGTAGAATTAGTTTTTCTATTCAAAAGGGGGTGGCGGCGCAACTTGTTGCCTGACTACCTGTCGTTGCTTTGTAATTGCCCTTTTTCGTGTGGAATGATATTGTTGTGGATTAAAAAAATTTTTTTGCCAACAAATCGTTATCTTTCTATGTAAATGATGAAAACAATATTACAAAAGTATTGTATACTTGTGAGGTTATATATCTTATGTATAGTATCTTGATATTTTATAACCTCAGCCTATATTAATTTCAAACAAAAATAATTGGATTTTCTTTCAAGTAAGTGTCACAACAGATTTTTCTATATTTTCTTTAACTAATTATTGTAAACAATAAATTATGAGTCTGAGAGTTAACAGACCCTAACCCGGGACACAACCCATGAGAGGATGCTACTTTTATAGTGGTTAAGTCTACCTTTGAGGATAATAATTAAACTAGATAAATAAAATCACAACCAAGTTTTAACTCTAATGCATTAGAAATGCGTAGATCATGCTATGATATCAACATTATATTGTTAAATAGACAATACACTGTTGGAAAGCAAAACTGGAACATGGAAGAAGGAAGGCATGAGTACTCTCCAATTTGAAAATTAAATTCAGATCATTTTAAAATACATATTCTAATTGTCATTTTCAAATCGATAGTGATGGGCAGCTGAGTAAAATCCGTCTTTACATGCGATAATCAATAATAACATTATAAATATTAATTGTTAATGCGGCCAGTAATTATTTTATATGAAAGTTATCGATGGTTTCAATTATTGTACGTCCTAATCGACTTTTATATTTAGAAATAAAAAATATTAAGTTTTTATTTTTTAGTTATGTAATAACTTTTTATCCAATCAAATATTATTTTATTATAATAATATAACCAAGTTTTGTACTTCCGAGCTACTTCTTTCAGTTATTTCTAAATAACAAGTACGTAGCTTTAGTTTTGAACAAAGATGATGATTAGATAATAAATTAATGTTTTTAAATATTATCCGAATTTATCAAATTATTATTTGCATCGAAAATTGAATTTTCATAACCAGATACTTAAAAAAATGGTTCTATGTTATGATGAAAATAATTTGATCGTCATAGTTTAGCTCATATGAAATGTATACCACTCAAAAGCTAGAGAAAATTTCACTTTTTGTCCTTTATGTTTGCACTGAATTTTGAAACGTGTCCTTTAAAAGTTTTAGTTTCAATTTATGTCCAAAAAACACATGTTTTATATCACTTTATGTCCTTTACACCAAACTGAGTTAAATTACTCAGTTATATTTATTTAATGCAAGGGTATTATTGGTATTTTAATGAAATTTACTCTAATTAATAATACAAAAGATAAACCATTAATCTTTGACTAAAAAATGCAGAATATTCAAAAAACAACTCTTCTTTTTAATAAAAAATGAGACCGAGGCTCTGGATGTTTATATTGACAACCTTTGATGACAAACTGGACTGCAGAATTGCCTTCAGCTCACTCTTGCCATCACCGCTCCATCTTTCCACTAGCGGTTGTTTCCGGCCAACGTCCGCCGGTCCCCTCCTTAAACATAGCAAACCGCCTCCTTAACACACACACACTTTCTCATATTTTTCTCTCTCTACTCCACCACCAAGCACCACCTCACCATCTGCCTACCACCACTACCAACTATCCACCACCTGCCGACCACCACCACAAACAATCGGCCATCTGAACCCACCCCTACACATCAACAAACAAAAACAACAACGCAAATCCCAAATCGATATCCAACCCAAATCAATACCCAATCCCAAATTGGAACCCACCATCTTCATAACCAACAACCACAATCGTCGCCCACCCATCATCGCATGTAGCATCCAACCACGACCAACTTCCGCCACCAGCTCACCGTCATCTCGCCACCAACGACGGAAAAAACAACGTTAACCACTTGTAAATTCGCCATAAGAACCCTAGAGAGAGATGGGTTTGGGGTTGTGATTTACACAAATCTCTTCATCTCTCTGTTTGATTTTAGATAAGATCTTGCCATCTCTATTCAAATTTAGATATGATCTGTACATATCTGTGGTGGCGACTGGTGGTTTTTTAGGGTTCAGATGATGGTAGTGGGTTGGGGGTTTAGGTTAGGGAAGATATAGGTTAGGGAAGATAAGGGGATAAAGGGATGTGATGCATTTATTTATAAAATACCATTTTTACCCTTGCCTTAAATAAATATAACTGAGTAATTTAACTCAGTTTGGTATAAAGGACATAAAGTGATATAAAACATGTGTTTTTTGGACATAAATTGAAACTAAAACTTTTAAAGGGCACGTTTCAAAATTCAGTGCAAACATAAAGGACAAAAAGTGAAATTTTCTCCAAAAGCTATTTAATAAAAGTTGAGATGTTAATTCCGAACTATCTCCCCTACCCATCTATATTTCTTCGTAAACCATTCATTTTCTTTACGTTAACACCCTATTGCAAGTGGTGTTCTTTGGCGCAAAAGCTGACGAGTTTTTTTCTTTACGTTAACACCCTATTGCAAGTGGTGTTCTTTGGCGCAAAAGCTGACGAGTTATGTACTTAATGTTTCAAAATCCTACAAGTTATGTCTTTTAGCCTTAACCCGGTTAGATTTTTGGGTTAAATATGGTCATGTGCCTTACGCATGAGGGTATTCTTGTCATTTCACATTCCCAGAGGTTATTTAAAAAAATATCATTCAAGGACTATTTGTACAAAACTAAAAAAAAAGAAATATAAAAACACATAGTCTCTCTCTCTCTAATCTGAACTAACATCCATCTCTCTCTATAAGATATCAAGCTTTTTGAAATGTGAACTAACATCCATCTCTCTCTATAAGATATCAAGCTTTTTGAAATGGGTTTCAATGCGATCAGTTGGAGTGTGCTAGTGGTTTTAGTTCTGAAGGGGTTAAGGTTACAGGTATGGAGATTTCATCATCTTCAGGGAGAGGGTAAAGTACCGATAGTTTCTGATATGGATTCACATAATTACGTAATCAAAAGCCCTAATTACATGAAAGTGAAGTTTTTACGTGTGGAAATAATCAGGATCAACTCATATTTTTATTGATAAAGAAATTGAACAGAAGATTCGTTGTGATGATGATGAGTGACAATGAATCTACTCAAATTAGGGTTCCAACGAGGTCAAACAAAAAAGACAATGACAGAGATTCACCCGGTTCTAGCGATAAGGGTTCTTTGGGGGTAAAGGAAGCTATGTTCACGACTGCTAGTGCAATATAGGGTTACGGTGAACTCTGGCGAACTTCCAGTAGGGGTTTTGACAACTTTTTTTTTCGATGCATGTAGCTCTCCAATTTAATGCTCATTCTTCCAAGTTATACCAAAGAACATGTAGATTTGTAAATCAGTTGTTGAGTTTGGAATGTCTGATTAACCTGTAGTGAGTTTTAGCTAATGATTGGATATGGTGTTCACAGAGGTCGGCTAAGAGCATCAGTAGGGTTTGTAAGGCCATATAATTGAGTAGTTTTACGCTTGTCTTTATCGAACACAGTTATAAGTATTGGATTTAGTTCTTCTAGTGGGTTAGATCGTATTGGGTTGTTTTGTCTAGAGTGTACGGTTTGGGCTCAGCCCAGTTTGTATTTAGGTCACCCTATGTAACTATAAATAGGGTGTACCTAGGTCATTTTTTGGGTTGCTATTCTTGCTTAACATTTTCGAGTAAGTTGTTGATTGTTTTGCTCTCATACGCATTGTATCAGACAAGACTTAGATCTTGTGTGCAATTTATTAATATACAATCGATTACTTCTTGTTCTACACATTCTTTAAGGTTTTCCGCACTTAGGATTGTGGTTGTGATATCCGATTGATAGTTTTTGGACTTACAATTGGTATCAGAGCCTAAGAAGTCTTTCGAAGGCTCGGTTTTCTGGATATTACTCTAAGAACAAGAAAAAGTGTTTGCAGATTCGAAGAACATCAAGCAGATTTGAAGAACACAAAGAACATTTTTGAACATCAAGAACCGTTTAAAATTTCGTGTTTTGATCTACTTTGGAAATTTACAGATTTTGTTTGCATGTTTTTCGGGATTATAGGAGGAAAGAGTCTCATAAATTGAATTTCGAATTATTCCTTGATTTTCGGGATTTAATATTTGAAAAAGGAGTCAGTGTACGGGATAAGATTGTTGTGTGCGACTTAGTTTTGAAAAGGAGTCAGTGTACGGGATAAGATATGCTGTGTACGGGTTTAAAACATCAGGTGTGCAATCTGGGAGTTGAGGTGTGCAACCTGGAGTGTGCATTCTATACAGATTGGTAGTGTGCAACTCAAGAGGTTTAGTGTGTGGTCCAACTAACAGTGTGCGGTCCAATAGCAAGTGTGCGGCCCAACAGTCAGTGTGCGGTCCAAACTAACAAGTGTGCGGCCCAACTATACACGTGTACGGCCCAAGTTATCTAGTGTGCGGCTTTAGTGTGTAAGGCCCAAACTATAGCGTGTGAGTGTGCGTAAAGGTGGAATTTTAATAAGCTGGCGTGTTTGGTTTTAAACGTATTTAAGTGCAGAATTTGATCTGCTAACAATCTTAGCAAACCAATCCGGAAAAAGTGTTTGGACATTATATATCATTGGACTCGAAATTTTGAGACGATTCTAACGTTACAATTTGGTAAAAAAAACAGATTTCGGTCAGTTTTCGAACATTTTTAGCGGTCCGGTTTGGTAAAACAGTCATTTCCGGGGATCACAGTTTAGCAACTTAAGGATGTCTTCTCAAAGTGAAGTGCTTGAGCAGAAACTTGAAAATTTCAATTATATTCCTGGTGAATATGTAGAAGCACTTACTAGCCGGTTTGCTGAACTGCTCACTGAAATGAAGAAGGTAGAGACTGTGGTGTCTACTTATATGAGCAACAAGAGGCTTCTAGATGCTCTGAAAAGTATTCCAGATCAGCCAACGAGTAGCTGGTTTAGAAATGTTAATCAGATCGTGTTGACTACCAAATATTACAAATGAAGCCAGATGAGCTGATCTCACACATCAAATCATATGATAAGGCTGACAAAAAGAAGGCTGAAGGCAACACATCTGCTGCAGTTTGCTCATCTACTCCTGCTGCTCCATTGCCTGCTGTAGTTTGCTCATCTACTCTTGCTGATTCATCGCCGAATTTAGAATCAGGTTGCTGTGCAGGTACTCAGATTCATGACTTCACTCCTACTCTAGCTGAGGTATGTGTTGATGATATTTGTTGTACTAAAGCCTATAGAGAAAAGGTAAGTGGTTATAAAGAACATGCCGACTCATTAGTTTTGCAACTGCAATTATCCAAATATGATTTATATCAGATAAAAAGAAAAATCAATGGATACAAGGATATGATGGAGACACAAAACGTAATATCCGACAGTTGCATAGAGATTTGAGTCAAGAGAGGTGTAGATATCTCCACGTTAAGGAACTTTATGAAAAATTAACTGCTGAACTTGATTCAATAAAATCAACTTTTGAAAATACAAACTTTAATTTTCGAAAATTCGATGTTTCTAGTGAAAAAGTTGAAAACATGATAAATAAGCAGTTACAGTTTAGTAAGAAAGAAACTATAAATAAAGGTCTAGGATATGTGAGTATTCCTCCACCATACAATCATTCCTACACCGCAATTCCTATGACTGAAGAGGAGATTGCCAACATGCCTGACATGGTCTGTGGGTGGGCTAGTGATGTCAAGATTAAGCTAGCAAAACCCATGAAAATTAAAACCTCAAAGCCTAAAAAGAATGAAACAAAGACAACCGAACCCGCTTCTGCACCTGCCTTTGTAAAATCAAAAAATGTCTCTAAGCAAACAGAGACATTGAGTTTTGAGAAAAATGCAGAATCGGCTAATGAACCAACTGAGCCAGCTGTACCATTTGACTCCAAATGTGAATCATGTGAAGCAACTGATTCTGAAAAATTGGGATCGGTTAAATCTAGTGAATCCAGCTGTGTGTCTTCTGAAGCGGCTAAGTCAACAGCAGAGGATTCAACAAAGCTACAACAAAAGGAATGTAACTCAAGCTCTAAGATTAAATGTGTGAACGATATTGATGCTTCTACTTCATGTGCAGATGAAGTAAAGGTAAAGGATTGGGTTGAGGGGGATAAGATTGTTTGCCAAAAAACTGTGAATGTTTGTTTGAAAACATCCAATTTGTCTGTTCATGCTTGTCATATGTTAAAAAGGCTGTTTCTGAGTCAGCTTTGAGAGGCTCGTCAAATAAATATGTGTCTCCAAAACCAACAGTTTCAAATGAAATTGTTAAATCTAACAGTGAATGTTCTAACTGTTGTAGACAGGGACATATGAAGCAGGGCAGAAAGTTGGAAAAATATTCAAACATATCATCCAACAGATCCTATAACTCAAATTCTTCATCGGTTGGATCGAATGGATCGGGATATGCTCTTTATGTGAAGAAGCAAACATGCTACAACTGTGGCATACCCGGTCACATTGCACGAAATTGCACACATCGTCCTTATGTGCCATTTTATACATAACATTAGAGGGTTACACCAAGGGATAGATCTTATTCTAAGCTAGTGAAGGTTGAAAAACCTAAGGCAATGATGAATAAGCATCCCTAGGTTAAACCATCTGATGGGGACTGGAACGCTGCGAAAGCTAAACGAAAACAAGCTTTGAAACCTAAACAAGTTTTGTAAAATAAAAAGGTTGAAAAACAAACTATTCTGCAAAAGGCACCTAAGAAATTAGAAAAGCCTAAACAAATTTGGAAAGCAAAACATAAAGCAGGAACATCACCAGTCCTTCAAACAAAAGGGGACATGTGCTTACGGGAAGTGTCATATTTTGATGCTTCAGGAAATCCCAGGACCACGATGGCCTGGGTACCAATGTCTTACTGATATCCTTTTTTTCAGGGACAACCAAGGAGGAGCTGTTGACAATCATTGGAATGTTGATAGCGGTTGTTCCAGAGACATAATGGGTAACATCTCACTGTTGCAAAAAGTTCTATTTCTTTACATTTGATATGTTTCCTTTTAGAGGAGATAAGGGAGGTAAGATAAGATTAGCGTAAAGGTACAAATTTAAATTTCGTGTTCTAATATTGATATTGAGTAGTCTTAAATCTGATGATGGAACGGTTAAGAAAAAACAACACATTTTTTTTCCTTTTCTTTTGTACATACAATTTCTAAATAAGGTAAATTTGTGCATAAATCTTATGCACAAATTTAAGGGGTGGAGAGAGATATCTGTATATATGTTTTGCCTTAGAGGGAGAAAATGAGAAAAATAAAAAACATTTGAAAAACAAAAAAATCCAAAAAGAGTTTGTGCATATATGGGAAATGAAATAAATGTTCGTGTTAAAGGGTTTTGACCAACACATGTAAGGTGTTATAGCTGAAAAGACCAAGATCTAATATGATATGTCGATAGGTGATGTGCGTGTAGTGTTATTAGTTTTTAATGTATATTTTAAGCCCTTTTTAACACTTTTTAGCCAAGTTTTAAATTTATAAAACACGATATTTTACTAACACCAAACACACATATGGGCAAGTGCACCCATCGTGAGCGTAGTATAGTGTTGGCAAGATACCGAGGTCGTCCAAGGACACAAGAGCTTTTAGTACCAGTTTGTCCTCAACGTCTAATCAAATCAAAAAGTTAGAAAACGGTTTTTAAACTAGAAAAATAAAACTAACTAAAATGCTGAAAAATAAAAATAAAAGTAAAAACAGATAGACAAAATGAATCACTTGGCTCCGACTCATGTTTAATGTAACCTTTGATTATTTCCACACTTTTGCAATATTTAAGAGATTATCTTAGTTATTGTAGTAGGCCCCTTTTTTGAAGGTGACGTTACCCTCAACCCAGTAGTTTGAGTCAGCAAGGATACAATCCTAAAGGGTCGGATTATTGAAAGATAATTAATTAAGTTATTATTGCATATTATGGTAGGCCCCTCTTTTGAAGGTGACGTTACCCTCGGCTAAGTAGTATGAGTCAGCAGGGATACAGTACTAAGTAGTCGGGTTAAAGTATTAATAGTAGCTTACATATGAGGGGATCAAAGAGTTTGGACCCCCGCCATCCAATACCGGTGGGTATTGAAGGAGGTCCTACTAAATTTGACCCAGGTCCTTGCAGGATCTATTCACTGAACAAGGCAAGACTCTTACCAAACTGTTCCCTTAACCCCCGACCAGGTAGCCAACATACCTCCATATAGACCGTGGAGATATGAATGGCGAAAATCTTTTATTTTATATAGACAGTAAAATAATGTCAAGACACCACAGACAAACGATAAGGAAGAATCACCTTCAACATAAGAAACTAGTTATTAAAGTCATTAATACACAACCAAGTACAAAGTGCAAAAAAATTAAAAATAAAAAGTGTTACACTAGACACTTGCTTTCAACAAGTGATGTAAGAGACTTAGGCAAACATGGCCTTTGATTGTCAAGAACTCTTACGATCAATCTTGGATCCCGAGATAGCTCACACACTCTATGATGGACAATGGATGATGGTGTTATGGTGGTGGTGGGTGGTGGGTGAAGTGTGAGAGAGGTGGTGTGCCAAGGGATGGTTTGCAAATGAGCCAAACACCCCTATTTATAGCCTGAACAGTAGCTCGGGCACGACCCCGTGTCCATCCTCTTCTCTGTCTTCATTAAATGCAGTTTGTCTGCATTAGTTGACCATGCCCCCGTGTCCGTTGGGCACGCCCCCGTGTGCAAAAGCGTATCTGTACTATCAACATTTACCTGGATTCTGCGAATCTTATAGTTGACCACGGCCCCGTGTCCGCTGAGCACGACCCCGTGGTGGGCGATAGAAGCTTCTATAGCTTTGTCTTTTATGCTGGCACTTTGGCACGCCCTCGTGTTCACTGAGCACGGGGCGTGTTCAGCCTTCTGTTCTCTTGTTTTGCTTGGGAAGATGCTCTCGGTGAGGTCGAGCATGCCACGTTTGTTCCTTTTCTTGTATTTATGTTAGATTTAGTTGCCTTTTTGCTTCTTTTGTTCATTTGAGCTCATTTAATCCTGGAAATACAAAAGGAAGACAAAAGCACACTTTTTCCAACATTAGTACTAAAAAAGGGTTAGTTTTATGCCACAATTGATGTAATTTATATGTTGCATTTTGTGCACATCAAATACCCCCACACTTGAATCTTTGCTTGTCCTCAAGCAAAACTCTTTATAATGTGGCTTTACACTCCCAAATGGAATGGGTAGAAGAGAAGGTTTTTGGGCTTGTCATAGAGTGTCGGGATTTCCAAGATTCTTTATTAAGTTTTTATTTTTATTTATTTACAATCCTATTCGTCATGATTTATTTAAAACATTACATAAGATAAATTACTTATTAGGGCATAACATGCCTTTTTAAAATTCCATTTATATACAAGTTCACATACCTCACGGGGGATCACTCAACACTCGGCCGAAGATGTATTTTAGTGAATCACTCGAGAGCGGCATGAAACTTACTCCTACCATAGGCTTGCCAAGCAATCATTCCTCCTCCTTTTTAACTATATACCTTTGTAAATATCAAGAGGACTTTTGGGTGAAGGGTTAGGCTTGGGTTAAAGGTAGGTGGTTGGGTTAGTGGTTAGTAGAAAAGGGCGAAAAGCGTAAAAAGCATCGGTTTTCGAAAGACTTTTTATTTTTGCAATCTTTATTTTGATGAAGCTATTATTCAAACAAAGTAATTTTTGATGAACTTGCTTGTTTATTTCTTTTGCTTCATCATCAACATTTTTTTTTTGAAAAAGTCATTAGAAAAACCGAGCTTGTTACTAAAACAAAGGGTTAAAAATAAAAAGGTTTTTATGGGTAAAAAGGGTGTTTGTTTTTGGGTTAAGAAATGAAAAGGTTTAGGCTCAAAGGGGTTAACTAGGGGGATTTTTGGGTAGGTGGTAAAAAAAAGAAAAAATAATGGTGTAGAAATAAAAAGGGTTAGTCCTAATGCCTCCATCATTTACTTACTCGGGTTTAAGTTGGTAAGGACCGGGAATGTATCGTCGTGGCAAGTTCTAGAGTCGTAAGAACCAAGCGACTATTCACACAAGAAACGAAAAATGAGCATTTAGTTTAAAGATATGTATTTGTATGCTCAATAAAGGCTCAAAACTCACTTTTGTGGGAATGGGTTTTTATGTGATCAAGTATATATAATCAAATTTTAACTAAGCTTGTCATGCCGTTTCATAATTTTCTTATGTTGGTTCTTTTTATCACGACGCTATCGGTTGTAAATTTGTAAAAATATACCTTTTTAGAATTTGAAATTCCCAAGTTAAACCTAGACAAGTAAAAAAAATGCAAATTTTTTTGAAAAAATTTGGGGTGATTAGCGGTTCCAATAGAGTTTTGTGTAAGGCTTGTAATTAGGACTTGCAAGATTCAAGATTTTAGCATCCCCCCAACACTTAAATTACACATTGTCCTCAACGTGTCCCAAAAATAAGTTTTTAGGTTGATTGAGTGTGTAAAAAGGTGTTAAAAAGCAAAATTTTATGTTACTGGGCGTCTGGACACGGCCCCGTGGTCAGTTGCCAGTAACAAAAAGTTGTAAAAAGAAACAGAAGCCTGGACATGGGGGCGTGTTGGGTGAACACGGCCCGTGTCCAGTTTACCTGAACTGGGCATTTTCTGCAGACTGTGCAGCATAGGGCCGTGTTGGGCGGGCACGGCCCGTGCTGAACTTGCTGTAATGAAGAAAAATTTGTCGGATGACCCTGTTTTCGTGCATGGGGTGCTGGTCCAAGTTTCCCTTGTTATCCTTCACCATTCCGAGTGTGTTTTATCCATTACAACATCATCCAAACACCAAATTAGCTAAAACCATCATTCATTAAGTCATAGAGAGAATTACAAAATAATCCTAAAAGTTAAAATTCTAGATAATTAGGTTAAAGAAACACAAGAAATCTAAACCAAGAAGTTCTAACCTACTACTTATTCTATTAGCAAAATTTCTGAAAAGATAATTCCCTCGGTTAGATGCGGCTTGAAAAACTTCTTTCTCCGGGCATGGGTCCCTCACACGTCGGCGAGCCACTCTTCTATCTCCCTAGGGAGAAGAAAGGCGGGCTCATTGGCATTGGTTTGAGGGGGTGCAACCTCCACCTGGACTTCTTGTAGATCTTCAAGAGGAGGTTCCGCTGGAATGTCGTCCCAACCGGTAGGATTGTTGATTCCAAGTGCTAGGTTCCAATCCTCTTGAGGGAGGATTGGTTCCATGGGAGGTGTTACAAGAATGTTTAACCTCTGCTGCAAGAGGTTTATTTCTTGAAAACTGTTTTCCAACCCCACCGTAAGATAATTTATACGGTCTATTATGACCTCCTCTACCGAAGTCATCTCGTCAAGAGCTTCACGTAATGCCATTACGTAACGTACGAGAGTTGCTTCAATTGATGACCTTCTCTCCCTTCGACTGTTTCTGGAGTGCGCAGAAGAAGTTCCACTGTTTTGACTAGACATTCTACGAAAACAAACTAAAAATAGTTCATTTTAATGAAACAGAACATCGGACACGACCCCATGCTCAATGAGCACGACCCCGTGCTCACCTTTCTGCAGATTTTTGGAACAAAGAATCTTGGAGTTTTAAATTATTTTTCCAACTTATGAAGCATTTTTGAACAGAAATAACTTAAAACAATGTTGCACAACTTATTTTTATCAAGATTCCTTGGACAAAAATCTAATAATCAACACAAGAAAGCTTGAGAACAAGCTTCAATGGAGGTGTTGAGACAAGAAAGATGAAGAAGAAGAAGGCAATGGATAAAAGAGGAAAGGACAAGATGGTTGTTAGAACCTTCTTTTAGAAATTACCTAGGATGGTAGGTGAGAAGATCCTTTCAAATCTCTGTCCCTGGATGGTCCAAATGTGCAGGATTCTTGGCTGCATTTATAGAAAACGACAGCATGCTGGACACGGCCCCGTGTGCAGGCAAGATCCTGACACATTTTGTCCGTATTCTGACAAAAAGTCAGAAAGGAATCTTTTGGTGGACACGGGGCGTGTTGACCTGGGCACGACCCCGCGTCGAAAGGCTGTTTATGAAGTTTGTCTTTTTTAAGGAACTTATCTGGATCGGGTGGTTCCTTACTGGATGGAACAACCCCAAAGTGCCTAAGATACCTTAATTGCTCTAGATTAAGACGAGAACGCAAGAGGTTGTCGGTGAGGGTGATTCCTATGCTATATGTAGGTGGACAAGTCCAACCCTTTCCCGGGCTCTCGTTAAAGAAGGTGTATGCCGAATCGCTCAGGTCTATGTATGCATCGAACGAAGTCGATGGGGAGTCCTTCATGGCTCAATCGACATAGGGACGACTATCCCTCAAGCCCTCACTAGAGTTAGAGGTAACATCGGGAACAACGAAGTTATTTGTATTTGAATGCGATCCCAACAATTCTTCTTGGTTATCGTCTTGAGATAAATTATTGAAATCTATCCTAAGTTCTTCAAACCAATTAAGAATTAGATCTTCCATTTGAAATAGTTCATCAAGAAGCATTTCTCCTAAAAGATCCGGTTGAGAGCATTCGAGGGATAGATAGGGATTATTTTTACTTTCGCCCCTCTTAAGGCTACAGGAAAACAATGGGTCTATATAGTGGGGATTATAATTTAGAAAATAACATTCCAATTCTTTATGGGAACCACCACATATTTGATACCACGTACCATAAGAGTGCCGGAAGTAAAAAATACCAGTATCACTCATGTTTGTGTCAGAAATTACCAACCGTCGGGATCTTACGGTTCTGTTTTCAGTAACTGAAACTTGGGCACGGGGCGTGTTGAGTGGGCACGGCCCGTGCTGAGTTCTGCAGAAGCTGAAAAATTAAAAAAAATCCTAAAAAAATAGAAAAAATAAGAAAAACGATTAGGCCGTTGATTCCTAACTTTCTTAAAATCCTTGTGTCCCCGGCAACGACGCCAAAAACTTGATGTGCGTGTAGTGTTATTAGTTTTTAATGTATATTTTAAGCCCTTTTTTAACACTTTTTAGCCAAGTTTTAAATTTATAAAACACGATATTTTACTAACACCAAACACACATATGGGCAAGTGCACCCATCGTGAGCGTAGTATAGTGTTGGCAAGATACCGAGGTCGTCCAAGGACACAAGAGCTTTTAGTACCGGTTTATCCTCAACGTCTAATCAAATCAAAAAGTTAGAAAAAGGTTTTTAAACTAGAAAAATAAAACTAACTAAAATGCTGAAAAATAAAAATAAAAGTAAAAACATATAGACAAGATGAATCACTTGGCTCCGACTCGTGTTTAGTGTAACCTTTGATTATTTCCGCACTTTTGCACTATTTAAGAGATTATCTTAGTTATTGTAGTAGGCTCCGACTCCTATGGTAACGTTATTATCATAACCACCTACCACCATGTCACACCCCGATATTTCCACGTATTACCGGTGGGCCCGATGGGGAGTATCGTGACGTAGTTGATATCATCATAGACAATTTATCACAGTTTATATACACAGCGGAAGTCGAAAGGTAAATCATTACAAACCAAATTAAAAGTAATATCAAGTTTATTACAATAACGGTTGCGAGGGATCCACAGGCGGATCAAAAGTTAATGTTGGATCGAGAATCGATCTAAACGAGTCTATCAGAAGAGTTCTAATCCATATCAAAGGCGGAATTCAATGATACAGACTTGATTACAGCTTGATTCACTATTTAATTGTCTTGTTTATTGATTTTGAAAGCGTTACAGGTCAAACAACATTTCAGCAGCACTCCGGCTCTGGAATCCGGAACTGTTACAAATGAAATGAAATGGCACATATATATAGGCAGTGCCATTCCGCACGAAACGGCTCACACGAAATGGCTTGTTCCATTTCCTACGAAATGGACAAGTTCCATTTCGTGCGAAATGGTCACCTTTAACTTGTTTCTCGTTTTTTCGCGCCCTGATCTATCATCCTATTACAAGACTCAATACAAGACGAAGTCGACAGACATATGCACCAACAGACTCCCCCTTGGATGTTGACGAAGTCTTCAGTGTCAAGTCTTCAGTATGTCACATCTTCAGTCTTTAGCAGTCTTCGAGCTCTTTCCAAAGTATCTGACAGTGTAAGCTTCCTTCAATCTCTATATCTCTTCCAGAATCTCAACCTGACTCTATCCTCTCTCTAATTCTCTTGATCAGATCTCTTGATTCCTTAAGTTCTTCAGCATTAGCAGCTAATCTCCCTCTTGGATGTTGATCTTCTACTCTTTATCATCAGAAAACAAAACTGTCTCTACTATCTTCAGACTCCCCTTTGCTAGCAGACTCCCCCTTAAGTTGTTCCGGGATCGCAATCTGACTTAGCTTTTCCACAGGTTCAGGTCGTCTCTTGGCTCTCCATAGAAATAGGATCAAGAACCTGGCTCAAATCTGCACACCTTCAGGAGTCGAAGCCTGGCTAACCTGCACAAACTCTACCTCAAAATAAATTTCACAAATTTAACAATTTGACAAATTTATATACCACAGGTAGATATTGTTCAAAATGATTTATCATTTATAATCTCTGATGACCACATGTAAGAATAACATTCAGATTTAACATTTAATTATATCAAAAACATTTTTCATTTCAACAGACTCTCCCAAACCTGTTGTTCATCATGTTTAGCACTATGAAATTTTTAAAATCAACTTTTCAACATTAGATGTCGAAAAATAAAATGAAATAAAATCTTTTTGAACTTTCAAAATTTTATGCTAAAACACTCCGAAAATCTTTTTGGATTTTTGTTTTTAAAGAAAAACAATAAAGAAATATTTACAGACAATATTTTTGTGAGTTTGTGTTAGAGGATCATATCAGTTTTTAAGACAAATCACTAGCACCGTTAAGCTTTAAACATTAACGATTCACTTAGATTGTCAGTATACTGATCCACTTAAATTTTCACACAAATTTCAACTGTTTCGAGATACGAGATTAGTGTTTTAAGCACTTAAACTTATTCGCGTGTCCCACCTCAGAATATACTCCCATATCCAGACTCCTATATTCAGTCTTACAGGTGAATGTACACTAATGATATCTGTAAGGGGTTAAATGCGAGACCATGAGAGCTCAGGCTATTGCTTCCGCAAAATCAGAGAGATGATGGTTCGACTTTAGGTGGGTTCCCTTTAGAGAATCTTTTTTACAACAGCACATGATTAGCATTTTTCAATGTTTCATCATTTTTTATGCTGAGGGCGAGCTTTAAAAATAAAGCAATGCAAAGTATTATACGAGGACTAGGCTATTGCTCCCGCAAAATCAGAAGTCCAAGTATAATACCCCAGATATCACCACGCACAAAGGCCTAGTATGTCAGAAATAGAAAGCCCTTCAAACAAGATTTCGGGGGTTACCCATATATCCGAGAGATGTTCCCCACGAGATAAGAATAAAGCAATGCAAAGTTTATATCTCGAACACAATCTACTAAACGTGCAAAAACCTACTAGCATATCATCAGTGAGACCGTTTATCACATTTTGATTTTCCAATTCTTTAGCGTACTGTGATTGTCCACTGATGTTCTATCATTTCCTCTTTTTCACAACAAAACTCATTTTCATTTTTTATCATGTTTTTGTCTTTTTCAAATTTTCTAATGTTTTTTGGATTTTCTGAAATTTCTTACCCCCCTAAAATTCAAAACCATTTAAAGAAAATTTGACAAACCGATGTGAATTGCTTCAATTCGCCATCCACTTGACATAAACAATCAGAACTCCCCCTTACAACAAACTATTTTCCCATTATGATTTCAAAACACTTAAGTTTGTTTTAATCAAAATGGTTTTTCCGGAAAATTAGTTTTGTTGAAACCACTTGTAAAATCAGGGTTTTGTTCATCACTTTGTTCCTTTTAACCACTTGTAATGTAAGTTAACTCAAGTTCAACTTAATGACCTTGATTAACCACTTGTAGGTGAAACCCCTTTTTCATCCACTTGTAGGTTCACTTATCAACCATACCACTTGTAAATCAAAATATGACAATTTCCAAGAATAAGAATACCACTTGTAAGTCGAAATATCACAAATGTGAATTTCTCAAAAAAATGCCGATTCCTGCTCCACGATTACCAACTTGGAAGCTCCGGCAAGTCAGGATTTTTACATATGGAATATTGACACCCAAGCCTGACCAGCTTTAGGTGTGACCTTCTCAACTTCACTTGGGGTTTGAACATTTCTTTTTCCTTCATAAAAATCTTTTACCCCTTTGGCCTTACCCTCGACCATTTTTCCAAAAATATGTTTCACTTTGTCGTTAAAAGCCTTTTCGACATCAAATTCTTTCTTTTCAGAATAGAATTGATTCGAAATCTGCACTTTACCAACTTTTTGTTTAAAATTTTCAGCCCGCAATGGTGGAAAGTTCACATCATCCATTGGCGGAACTGAATTATCACTTTTAGCCTTGACTTGTGACTCCTCTGACTTTGACGAGTCAGATTCATCGCCAGACTTAACATCTGATTTCTTAACAACCCACATTTGGTTGTCAAGATTCACCCTTCTTTTGTAAAAACGCTTTGAACTCTCACCAACTTCAAATGTAGAATTTTTAAACATTTTGAATTTTCCAGTTGGTGGTTCAGTTTTATCAACAACTTTTTCTTTGAGTTTAGAAACAACTTCCTGTTTTGTGTTGGTTTCCTTTGGACAATTCCAGGCAATGTGACCAATTTCTTGACATCGGTAACAGGTTCTTGTCTCCTTTCTCTGATAAGCTCCATTCTTCTCAAACTTTTTTTTTTCTACAAAGAACTCTTTGTTCGATTGTTTCCAAAATGAGCTCTTTTCTTCTTCTTCTTCTTCTTCACAACTTGACCCTGAAACAAATACTCTTTTTGTTTTAGAAATTTTCTCATTTTTATGACTTACGGGTGGAATAAATCCTAAACCTTTCTTTTTAAAATACTGTTATAGTTTGATTTCTTTTGAAAACCAGAACCAGAACTGTAACCTTTTTTCTTGTTCAACCTTTGTTGAACTCTTGAAGTGTACTTTTTAGGTTTTTCAGTAAGATTTACATCTTTTATTTCAAAAATATTAATTTATGTTAATTTGAAAACCTTTTTAATTTTTTCAATTTGAACACTTCTTATTGGAAATTCCTCATCAGAAAATAATTTGTCTGAATCATTCAAAGTATAAGCAACTTTGAATGTTTCGTCATTCAAATTATTTATTGATAACAGGAATTCTTTATTGTAAACTCTTTTAATCGACGATTTTGGAATGTTGACCGACGAACTCGAAATATCAGACTTTGACTCTGACTCTGACTCCTCATCCTTATCCAACACCTGATCGACCACTTTCTTTATTAACTCAGACTCATGATCAGTGTCAGACGATGTGAACGTGACGTCAATGTTGTCTGGTAAATCATCAGTTGTTTCGGACTTCAATTTTATAGTGACTGTCTTTTTTACTTGTTCCTCATTTGGTTTTCTGGGAGAATATCCTTCCCAGATCGGAGGCGGACACTTGTTATAATTTGCACTTTGTTTCTTACCAGTATCCTTCTCTTCCGACTTCTTGTCCTGAAAGGCTTCAAAACCTGCAACAGTTGGATAAATTCTATCAATCAAATAATCAGAACTTGAATAACTTTGCAGCAATCGTCTGATTCTTTCATTTTCAATCTTTTCTGTCTCCAACTCCTACTTCAGCTTTGCACACTCCTCAATATAATGATTGATAGCCTTCTGTTTAGACATCATCACTGCATTTATCATGGTTAAAGCATCTTCTCTTTCTGAGTTCGTCTTTTGCAGACTATTCACCGTTCTGTTCAAGACATCATACGATTCTTTCACATACTTAACATCGAACAATAATTTTTCTTTCATCTTGTCAAGTTCACTCAACTTGTCATCTTTTTCTTCACAATGTTTGCAAGATTCCAAACATTTTAGACAAGGTTTTGTGACTTCAACAATTTTTTCAACTTCGTATATCTTTTCAACTTCAATCACCTTTTCAACTTCAACCACCTTCTCAGCAATTTTAACCTCTTCACTATGTTCAGACTTCTCTTCTTGAGCAACATTTTCGCATTTTACCTGTTTCTGATTCTTTGCTGCTCGTTTCTCCTTTAGCTTCTCCAATCTATCTGCAAAATAAAATTTAAAACTTTCAGGAGATAATTGAGTTTTTCCAATGTTTATTTGTATTTCTTCTTCATCATCACTGTTATCAGTTGATGATTGATCAAAGACTGTTGTCTTTTCTGAGCTTTCTTCTGAAGAGACAAACTCTTCATCTTGACTTTTCTCATCATTAGCAAACACATCCATCCATTCCTTCATCAAATCTGGCTCTTGAATGATCTGTGCAATAAAAGCTCCAATCTTGGAATCAGCCGGAATGTATTTGTCGCAACTAAAACCTTCTGGCACTTTTTCATCATCTTGATTCACCAGATAAGCTTTCTTATTTCCTTCTTCAATAGCGCGAGATGATAACGGTTGTTGAGCAACTTGTTGATATATTGCTTTCCGATAGTAGTCATTGTTCCCGAACGGATTCTGAGCTCCTCCTGTTTCTCGATTGGTACATTCCCTCTTGAAATGTCCTTTCTCCCTGCATCGAAAACAAGTAACTTTAGATTTATCAAAACCTAAAGTAGAAACATTAGCATCACGGAAGTCATCTCTTCCAGTAATCAGCTTAAATTTCTCAGCTCTCCTCAACACACTCGCTAAACACCATTTAATGTCCATCAATTACATCTCTTCAGCATCGATCTGATCGTAATCCTCTTTTATCAACATAGGATTTCCGATCCTTCCTGCAACCAAACCCTCATATGATTCTAACACTGTAGCTAGTAATTCCATATGACCTTTAGCGACTTCTTCAGAGAAATTTTGACCGTTCTGAAGATGCAACGCGATATTGCAATATAACACATGACCATTACTGTTGTTTGAGCTTTGGAAATGATGACTTGAGGTTGAAACATTCGGATTAATACTTGAGTATGAAGAAAAACCACTGTTGCTGATTGGACTTTGATTAACTGATCCTGATGAATTTTCTGCGCTGAAAGCGGTTTGGACCTTCGGACTTGCTTCAACATTCTGAACATTCCCTTTGTAATACATCTTGATGTCTTGTTGACCACTTGGATTGTTCATTCTAGCAATCTTTTGTTGTTCAAGATCTTGTCCTTCAAGTTTTTCAATGAACTGAGAAATTGTCAATTTATCATATTCTCCAGTGTTCTTTAAGATCATCAAATATGTACCCCATTCTTTCTGAGGTAAAGCATCAGCTAATTTGTCAACCCATTTTTCTCGATCTTTGTTGATATCCAACAATGACATTGATCGCACTAAATGACAATATCTCTCAATCAGTTTCTTTGTAGATTCACCCTGCAAGCTAGTAAACAAATCAAATTCTTTCTTTAATAATGATTTTTTACTCCTGATCATATCTGTACTTCCCTCAAACTTAATTCAAAGAGCTTCCCAAATCGAACGTGAAGTACCATCATGTTGAAGTAATATAAAGATGTCTTCTTTCACAGCTTGCTGGAGTAGGCTAATCATCATTTTTCTCCCTTATACATATCTCTCTCTTTATCCGACAATTCAGAAATAGTTTTGATAACTCCCACATCTGTACGAGGTTTAACATACTTTTTCTTAATACAGTCCCAAGACCTCAAATGATTTGCTTGAACCCAATTTTCGAATCGGTCTTTCCAACAATAGTATTATTCAATCCCCATCAACTTTGGAGGTTTCTGTAATGTTCCTGATTCCTTTTCCATGTTCACACTCTGAGCAATGGTAACAGGAGTACTCGGGGGCAGTAGCAAACGCATTGTAAAACTCTTCTTCCATGTTTCGGTTCTCAAAAATTCACAAACACAATTTTCAAGCGAAATGGCACTATTCACACGAATTGGATTTGGTGCGAAATGACACTTTCAAGCGAAATGACCCTCTTCAAACGAAATGAATGATTTGGTGTGAAATGAAGATGATTTCGTACGAAATGACAAACTTTCAAACGAAATAGGTGATTTCGTGCGAAATGGAGGCTACTATAACTAATTCGTGCGAAATGAGATTACTTTCAAACGAAATGGACAACTTGATGCGAAATGGTTGATATCGTACGAAATGGAGGATTTAATCCGTACGAAATGGATTTACCATTTCGTGTGAAATGCTGCTGATGTCATACTCTCGGCCAGATTTTTGTCAAATTGATCAGTTTTTAGGTCGATTTTAGGTCTAATTCTTTCAAGGGTTTGTTAAAACACTGTTTCGCATGATATATGTGAAATTCAATCCATTTTAACTGTAAAATTTTGTTAATTTTGAAAAAGAAGGTGTAGAAGTCAGAATATTGATGAAATCTAGCTGAAATCGGTAAGAACTCTTCCTCCGAAGCTCTGATACCACTTGTAGGATCGAGAATCGATCTAAACGAGTCTATCAGAAGAGTTCTAATCCATATCAAAGGCAGAATTCAATGATACAGACTTGATTACAGCTTGATTCACTCTTTAATTGTCTTGTTTATTGATTTTGAAAGCGTTACAGGTCAAACGACACTTCAGCAGCACTTCGGCTCTGGAATCCGGAACTGTTACAAATGAAACGAAATGGCACATATATATAGGCAGTGCCATTCCGCACGAAACGGCTCACACGAAATGGCTTGTTCCATTTCGTA
The DNA here is from genome assembly GCA_030545235.1 of Helianthus tuberosus. NCBI lineage: Eukaryota > Viridiplantae > Streptophyta > Magnoliopsida > Asterales > Asteraceae > Helianthus > Helianthus tuberosus. The sequence goes on along the minus strand of CM060430.1, from coordinate 140,836,632 downwards.
CGAAATGGACAAGTTCCATTTCGTGCGAAATGGTCACCTTTAACTTGTTTCTCGTTTTTTCACGCCCTGATCTGTCATTCTAATTACAAGACTCGATACAAGACGAAGTCGACATACATATGCACCAACAGTTAAAAAGATCATTGTTCAACAGATTTATAACATCTAAGCTTGCAAGACTCTTTATTAATGCTAGGAGTAGCCAACCTATTCCGTTTAGTACCTGCACTTAGCCTTTTTGGAAAATACGTCAGTTTACACTGGTAAATACAATTAACTGACTCATTTTAAAAATATTTAAGAAAATTGATTTGAATGCACAAGGCACAAATATCTTTTATAACTTGTGATAATTATTTATATATAAACTTGTAAAAGAATTACATGTTCGTTATACGTTCAGTAGCCCGGGCTGAATACCGGGTTAAAGATTAATAGACACACCACATGATATAATCCCGCGGCGAGTTATTCTCGAACCGTCGGTTATACCTTTTTATATATATGCACTGGCAGGTGTATGCCTACACCCCGTGCTTAGGTCGTGGCCATTTCAATGAATGATGCCAAGGATATCCGGGACATGGTCATTAACCCCCCAAAGGCTTTAAGCAAACATAACAGTTTAAACGGGTCATCTCAATAAATTAACCTTTATATGATTAAAAATTCAATGCCCGACCAAGCGGTATTTTATATACCGTACCCCAAGCCCGTATAAGGGAAAATAAGTTAAAAGTATTTACCTGAGCAAGTATATATCACAACCAGCAAGTGCCAGTATCTTTTACTGGTCTCCTAATCTGGAACGAAGGTTTTAATAACCTATTAGATTCCTAACGGGTCTTAATTAAGTCTAAACTTAGACCGATTAGTTTTAAAGGAAGATATACGGTTCAAAACGCACGATTAAGCGAAGACCGGATTAGAATGGGGTTTAGACCCGACAAGTTTGTATACTTGTATAATATGGGTAAACTAAAAACATTCTGGATTTTGAGATAAAAATGATAAGGTTTGACCCGTTTCGGCTAATTTATGCAAACTAGTTACATAAACCGCACCGAACTCGAATAATGCGTAACGGGTAACCAAATGAGTCATGAACAGGTTTCCTAAGTTAATATGCCTTAAATATGTTGTGATATCAGTAAGATACCTTCCATTATGCCCAAAATGGATTTAAACTCAAATTATGCCCCGTAGGGGTATTTTGGTCATTTTAAAGGTTATAAAAGAGTTTAAATACTAACCTGAGTTTCAGGTCTGATATAATCAGTAAAAATATTTTTTTTATAAGTCATAACAGTAGGGTATTGCATATATGTGAAATTTATCTTTTATAACCAAACTATGCACCGTAGGGGCCTTTTAGTAATTTCGCATAAGCTTTAAAGGTCAAAATTAGAATTCTGAGTTCAAAACTTTTACTTAATGTTTAATTATAAAAATTTACTTAAAACATCAGTAGGTATTAAGTTTCATATGCCAAAATAGTTTTTAACTCTTACTAAGCGCTTAAAACGCGTAAAAGTCGGTTTTAAGCGATTTTCGGGTTAAAATAGGAAATCTGAGTTTTTGATCAGTTTATAATGTTCAAAATATTTTATTTATCATATAAAATCAGTAGCAAAAAGTTTAGTATCAAAATATTATGTAAAACTCATTTTATTCAAGAAAAGGGCATAACCGACAATTACCGATTTAAAACAAGAACCCTATGTTATGCTCAGCTTATAAATAAATAAAAATCTTCAAAAATCCCAAAATATTATATTACATCAGTGGGTAGAAAGTTTGGTGTCAAAATTTGGGTTTAGAGAGGCTTTATGCTAATTACGCCGTTTAATTTATAAAAAGCTTCTTAATTACGATATTGAGCATAACTCCTAATCTAGACCTCAAACTGATGTCAAATTTTTAGGATAATTTTATAAATCAATAATAAAGGTTTTTGTCCTCTCACATTTTTAAAAATCTCGTTTCAAGGTCAAAAGGGCATTATGGTCAACATTTAGGCATATAACGGAAACATGCATATGAATCGAATAACTAATGAACCAAGTTGTATAACCTCAGAGGGTTACACTAACCTATAACCTGGTCCTAATAGAGCTCTAAGGCATTTCTAAAATATGATACATTGGGTCAGAACTGAAAGTCAAAGCAAAAGTCTACTTTTGCGACTTTATTGTCGGGTTGAACATGTTTAGACATGTTCTTAAATTAATTACCAAGTTATATGAGTGATAAAACTGGTTCCATGGCTTCCACATTGTTAATTATGTGTTTATTTGAAATTTAGCTTTCTGTTGACTTTTTACAATTAACTTTGACCCGACAATTGACATAGTTAGAGTGGGAATTAGAGGGTGCCCTTTTAAGGGTTTATTACCCACATAAATACCAACTCAAAGGTACTTTCAATTCAAGAATTGACTGGACCATTAGTGATTAATCACTAAGTCAAACCTTAATTACGACGGGTTTGACTTTAGGCCATTAGACTACTAAAACTGAATTAAGAAAGGTCAAGGAGGCTTACTGAAGTACTAAGCACGACTAATGACCCTTAGAAAATGATCTTGAGCTCCAGGAGACTCCAGAAGTTAAGTTATGAATGTTTGCAAGTGAGTGTCAAAATGTTGCAACAAGTGTTCATATATATAGAGACTTTAATTGAACAAGATCATGACAAACAAGTCTATGCATGATCCCTGATGCATAACAAGTGTCCCTATGCATGCAAAAACTGTTGGCCACGCTCCTGGATCCAAAAACCATGCAAATAAGTCGGTTAAACGGGCTGAACAGACACCTGTGCTTGTTTTCTGTCGCTGGCTGTACCAGGCGGCCCGCGTAAGAGACCACAAAGGTCTTACGCGGCCGGTATGAGGCCAAGGTCAGGTTAAACAAGTTTCAGTATTTGCAATTTTAGTCCCTGGTCCTTCTAAAAGTTGTTTTAACTTTATTTATTGCACTTTTAACCCTCCAGCTTGACTTTTAAGGACCCCAAGACATAAACAAACTTTGTTAAGTCCTCGGTTAGTTATACGATCACCGAATAAGTCCTGAATTTCAACGTTGACGCTTTTAACCCCTTATTTACGAAGGTTGGCATAACTTCTTCATACGATATCGTAACCTTGTGAAATTTTATCACTTATTCTCGTGAGCATAATTAATCGTTACAAAGCTTCGGGTTTGTTAAAAGGTCACTCAGAGTTATAAATTAAACATGTTGACACATTTAACCCATGCGTTTTGTAAACTCTCACTTTCTTCCACAAACGGTTTCGTATGATTTATAATTCATTCGTTTAAGGGTATAAACATCGTGTAGGGTTGTTGAAAGGTATAATTATCCAATGTTGACACTTTGAATCCTTTTACACACATACTTTCTTTGTTTGTCAACTTTAGTCCCTCATATATAATCCATTACACGTTTAAAGCTCATAACACGTGTCTTCATTATATTGGATATGAATTTACGAGGTGTTACATCCTCACCCCCTTGAAAGAAATCTTGACCTCGAGATTTACTGAAATAAATGAGGGTACTTCTCTTTCATTGTGGATTCTACCTCCCACGTGTACTCAGGACCTCTACGGGCATCCCATTTAACCTTTAGAATCGGTACCTGCTTCCTTCGAAGCTTCTTAACCTGTCGATCCTCGATCGACAAAGGTTTTTCAACAAATTTTAGGCTCTCATCTATGTGCACATCCGTATGTGGCATGACTAGTGATTCATCAGCTAGACATTTCTTCAGATTGCAGATGTGGAATACATTATGAATACCACTGAGCTCTTCAGGCAAATTTAACTTATAAGCCACTGTTCAGACACATTCGATGATCTCGAATGGTCCTATATATCTAGGGATTAACTTACCTTTCTTACCAAATCGCATTACCCCTTTCCAGGGTGATACCTTCAGTAATACTTTGTCACCAACCTCAAACTTTAGAGGTTTACGCCTTTTATCTGCGTAGCTTTTCTGCCTATCCCTGGGAGCTTTGAGACGATCTCTTATTTGAACAATCTTATATGTCGTCTCCAGGACTATATCAGGTCCTGTTAGTTGGACATCTCCAACTTCTGCCCAACAAACGGGCGTTCTGCACTTTCTTCCATACAGAGCTTCAAAAGGTGCAGCTTGAATACTGGAATGATAACTATTATTGTATGAGAATTCAATCAATGGAAGATGATCATCCCAACTTCCTCCTAAGTCAATAACACAAGCTCGTAGCATATCCTCGAGTGTCTGTATAGTACGTTCACTTTGACCATCTGTCTGAGGATGATATGTTGTGCTGAAGTTCAATCGAGTGCCTAGGGATTGTTGAAAACTTTTCCAGAAATGCGATGTATACCTTGTATCCCTATCAGAGATGATAGACACTTGCACTCCGTGGAGCGATACAATCTCGTCCACGTACAGCTGAGCTAATTTATCTGAGCTATGTGTTTCCTTAATAGGTAGGAAGTGGGCTGACTTAGTCAGTCTATCCACTATAACCCAAATAGTATCATTTCCTCTCTTCGTCTTTGGTAACTTGGTGAAAAAATCCACGGTCACCATTTCCCACTTCCAGGTGGGAAGTTCAGGCTGTTGTAGCAATCCTGACGGCTTCTGGTGTTCTGCCTTAACTTGAGCGCATGTCAGACATTTGGCCACATAAGTGGCTATAGGCTTTTTCAAGCCTATCCACCAATAATTTGCCTTTAAATCCTGGTACATCTTGTCACTTCCAGGATGAACGAAATACTTGGAACTATGGGCTTCCTGAAGGATCACTTCCCTAAGTCCTCCATAGATTGGAACCCATATCCGTCCATTCAATCTTAGGATTCCATCCTTACCACATGATAACTGTTCTGCAGTGACTCCCAGTTTTTCATTTGGATAGTTAGCTTCTAACATGGCTTCCTTCTGTGCGGCTAACAGTCTATCACTCAAACTGTTCTTTAATTCAATGCTCTTGGCATTGATTCTTATGGGCTTCACCCTTTCCTTCCTACTTAAGGCACCGGCAACCACATTTGCCTTGCCTGGATGGTATCTGATTTCACAATCATAGTCATTTAACGTCTCCATCCATCGACGTTGTCTCATGTTTAAATCCTTCTGATTAAACAAATGTTGAAGGCTTTTGTGATCAGAATAGATCACACACTTGGTACCATATAGATAATGCCTCCAAAGTTTTTGTGCAAACACAACGGCACCCAACTCCAAATCGTGGGTGGTGTAATTCTTCTCGTGCACCTTTAACTGTCGAGAAGCAGAGGCAATAACCTTGCCTTTCTGCATGAGCACACATCCCATACCAGTGTGTGATGCGTCACATTATACTACAAATTCTTCTATTCCATCAGGCAATGTTAACACAGGTGCATTGCTCAACTTCTGCTTAAGGATGTCAAAAGATTCTTGCTGCTTAGGACCCCAATCAAACTTGATATTCTTGCGGGTTAGTGAAGTTAGGGGTGCAGCAATCCTTGAGAAGTTCTCAATAAAACGTCTGTAATATCCTGCCAGACCCAAAAAGCTACGAATCTTTGTGGGCGTCTTCGGCTCTTGCCAATTCATGATAGCTTCAATCTTAGCGGGATCCACCTGGATACCATGCTCACTAACCATATGTCCAAGGAATTGGACTTCCCGAAGCCAAAATTTACACTTTGAAAACTTGGCATAAAGCTTTTCTTGTTGAAGAAGTTTAAGAATACAACGAAGATGCTTCTCATGATCAGCTTGATTCTTTGAATAAATAAGAATGTCATCAATGAAGACAATGACAAACTTATCTAAGTAGGGTTTGCAAACGCGATTCATGAGGTCCATGAACGCTACTGGTGCATTAGTGAGCCCAAAAGGCATCACCAAGAACTCGTAGTGACCATAACGAGTTCTAAATGCAGTCTTGTGCACATCTTCATCTCTAACCTTCAACTGATGGTAACCTGACCTCAAGTCAATCTTGGAGAAGTAACTTGCTCCTTGGAGCTGATCGAACAGATCGTCGATCCTGGGCAATGGATATCTGTTTTTAATTGTAACCTTGTTCAGCTCTCGATAATCGATGCATAGACGCATCGATCCATCTTTCTTCTTTACAAACAGAATTGGTGCTCCCCAGGGAGATGAGCTAGGTCTAATAAATCCTTTTGCCAACAAATCATCCAACTGAGTTCTCAACTCTTTCATCTCAGTTGGGGCCAACCAGTAAGGTGCTCTTGCAACAGGTGCTGCTCCAGGTATAATGTTGATTCTGAACGCCACTTGCCTATCTGGTGGTAAACCAGGTAGTTCTTCAGGGAATACTTCTGGATATTCAGAAATGACAGGGAAGTCTTCAACCTTGGGTTTTGGTTCATCGATAGTTACTTGTGCCATGTAGATGACACAACCTTTCCTTAAACACTTTGATGCCTTAAGCATGGACACTTGCTTAGGCAACCCATACTGGGTGTCTCCCTGTATGGTAAGTGGCTCACCATACGGAGTCTTGATCACCACTTGTTTCTTGTCACAAACAATCTGGGCTTGGTTATGAGATAACCAATCCATACCTATCACTATGTCGAAACCAGCTAATTTCAAAGGAAGCAAGGATAACGGAAAAGAGTGGTTCCTAATGGATATAAAGCATCCATCTAATATAGTTGAGGCAGTTTCTATGGTGCCATCGGCCAACTCTACTTCATATTTCATGCTTAGGGTTTTAACAGGCAGATTTAGCAACTTACAAAACTTATCATCGACAAATGACTTATCCGCACCCGAATCAAATAATTCCCTTGCATAAACATCATTTATAAGGAAGTTACCTGTTATCACTTTATCGTCTTGAACTGCTTCCTGTGCATCCATTCGTAAGACCCTAGCATTGGGCTTTTTGGCTTCTTCAGGCTTTTTGGCATACTTAGGGCAGTTGGACTTGATGTGCCCCTTCTCGTTACAGTTATAGCACGTTGCATCCTTTATCTTCTTGCACTCTATCGTCTCATGCTCACTTGACTTACAAATCCCACAAGCTCTTGGCTGCGATTGGGACTTGGATTCATATCTGCACCTTCCCAAATGGTGCTTCTTACAGATTTTACACTTGGGCTTCTCACCCAACTAATGGTCACCTCTCTTGAACCCTGAACCCTTTTTGTGGTCAAAGTTCCCTTTGTGCTTCTTGTCAGATCGACGTGAGTTATCATCCTTACGTTTTCTCTTCTCACCATCAGAATGCCTAAGCGATCTCTGCCTGACCACATCCAAAGTAAGGGATAATGATAAATCAGCCGCTGACCTAAAAGTAGCAGGTCGGGATGCCTTCACACTAGCTTTGATTTCTTGGGCTAAACCCCCAATAAAACGGGCTATACGTTTTGGTTCCGGGGTAACCAGGTATGGAACCAAACGTGACATGGTATTGAAGCTAGTAAGGTAAGCCTGACAGTCTAGGTTTTTCATTACCAAGGATAAGAAGTCAGCCTCGATCTTTTCAACCTCATGCTGAGGACAGTAATTCTCCTTGATGAGAGCAAAAAACTGATCCCATGACAAATTGTACAACGGGATCTTCCCAGTAGCCTGGATTAGTGACCTCCACCAGGCTACTGCTTCTCCTTTAAACGACTGAGATACATACTTCACAACATCCTTATCAACACAACCACTAATGTCAACTACGGTGTCCATCTCGTCTAACCACGTCATGCAGTCGATAGCTCCTTTTTCCCCAGTGAAATCCCTGGGTTTGCAGGAGACAAAATATTTATAGGAGCAAGTCTTTGCACGTGGCTCCTGATCAAATACAATTTTCTTAGACAGGACACTTTGCTGATTTGATGAATGTCGGTCATCATCCTTCTTTGACCCATTAGGTTTAGGGGTGGTTTACTATGAGCCTCAGAGTGAGTCTTAGGTTGTGATTTGGAATGGGGTACAGATAAGGTCCTACTTCGAGTACCACTAGATTCATTAAACTGCCTATCTATGGCCTTGGTAACAACATTATCAATCAATGCTTGAAGTTCCGCACCCGTTACATTGATCCTAGTGGTATCATGATTCTCCCTTGGATGACTGTTGATCTCTTCAGACTCTGCCATGTAGCTTGATTGCTACATAAAATGATGACAATGATTTATTTAGAGGTATATATTAGATTTGTCATCTTATTAATTTATTAACCATGGTATTAAAGAACCATATTGGTTAATTTGTTAAGTATTTCATTCAGGATTTTTTTTTCATTAATAACCCTTAGTTATAATTAAATATAATAATGGCACAAAAGGCCAAGTCACAAGGACACATTCGAATTTTAGGTCAAGATCTTATAGGATCGAGGTACTAAGGCTTGAATTATAGTTCATTACCTTTCTTGACAAGGAGTTATAGGCTACAACTGTCTTTTGTCTTATATGACAATGATTATGGCCCGTAGGCATTATATCGCAAATGGATGTTTAAATAATAAGAAGGAATTGGAATAATCCAATATAAGGATGACACGTGTGATTTTACGAATCACATCAGCCAGGAATGTTAACATGTTTTCAGATGTTAACAAGGATTTGAATCTTTTTAAACAGGTTTTACCATCATAGCTAGGTCTTATAATGACATGCAGGCTAGGTTATACCCTTTAAGATTCTTATTTAATAATTAAAGGAAGATCTTATAAAAGGAATGACATATTTTGGATTTATTTATTTATTTCATACATTTCACATTTATGCATATAATGACAAAAATGAAATTTTAAATTTAACTATTCCATTACTAAATTAAAGAGTACATGATTGCCCAAACGGGACTTTTAACAGAAATAACTTGCCCACGCAGGGGCTAAACAGAAATGACATGCCCACGCAGGGGCTAAACAGAAACTACAAGTCCTCGCAGGGACTGGTTACAGAAACAGATGTCCACGCAGGGACTTAATTGAAAATTAAAGAAATACAAATAAACAAATAAAGGATTTAATGATCCTTTTTGCTCTTCCCTTTGATTAAGCTTACCAAACCCTTGAGAAATCCTCGGTTGTGCCTACGCTCTTCTTGAACATCCCGCTCTACCTGGCTCAACTTTGGAGGATCTCCTATTGCTGCAGTGGCGATAACAGTGGTGGCTGCGGTGGCTGCTGATGCTGCGGAGGTTGAGGAGGTGGCGGGTATTGGTACCCATAGGGTGGGTACCCAGTTTGATATGGGACTCCATAGGGCCCCTCGGGATGAAAAGCATTGTAGTTTGCCGCCACAAGTTATGGGTCAACTTCAGCGTAGTTGTAGTTAGTGTGGGCTGGCTGCTCGAAAGAGTTATACGCCGCTACACTGGCGTATGCAGTAATTGGGTTATCATAACCCACTGGTGGCGGTGTGATTGGCGCAGACTCCACCTCAGAAACAGGGTTCGAAGGCCCACCCATCTGTGGGTCTTCGTATAGTGGCGGATAATGATTGCCACTGGAAGGTTGAGGGGTGCTGATACGGACTCCCCCTCGCACGGACATCCGTGCGGTTGATCTCCTATGCCTCGGTGGCTCCGGAGGCGATTGTTGCACTGGTGGTGGTGGCGGTGGAGTAACCGCTACAAAGCGCGAATCCTCCGAGGGATCCTGCTGCTGCTGCTGCTGCTGCGATGAGTGGTAACTGGGAGTAAACACCCAGTCGTATTGGGCAAATCTTGCCTGATAACTGTCTGGACCACGATAGGGTGATCCATGATATGACGACCCATCCGAAATCTCGATGGGGTGAGTAGGTGTTCCGGTTAGAGGCTCGGCGGGTTCCGGATCCTCTTCCATGTCCATGGAGAAATGGTCCTCCGGTCCCAACGTGTTATAACCCATTGGCTCTTTAATTTGGTTTGCTGGGTTGAACCGGCTCTGGAAGTAGGGTGTTGGGTCGTTGAAAGAATGGTGTGAGTTAGGGCTTTGAAGGGGTATGAAAGAGTGATGTGAGTTGTGGGGCTCGTTCTCTGATTGAGGCCCGAAAGAGTTTAGGTAGGAAGGTGAGGTGCTCAGCGAGACTGAACGCCTTGCGGGTTCTAAATGGGTCCTCCAGTTTTCTTGAGGACTTGTGCTTAAAGTGTCTGATGGAGTTCGCCGATGTGAACGCCCGGCTTCGTGATCGTTGGGGGCGATGAATGGCCCCTTGCCTCTTCCTCTTCCTCGGATTCTTGACGGCATTGTTGTAGGCCCTGTCAAAATAAACAACAGAACAACAAAGAAATATAAAGGACAAAATTAGAAATAAAAACAAATTTGGATTAGTCCTAAGTTCTTTGTCTAGACTCGAAAGTCTAGGAATGTGCATACTGTGTCACTGAGATTAAACACAAAATGCTAGTGTTTAATTCACTCAATGTTGGCTCTGATACCAACCTGTCACACCCCGATATTTCCACGTATTACCGGTGGGCCCGGTGGGGAGTATCGTGACGTAGTTGATATCATCATAGACAAATTATCACAGTTTATATACACAGCGGAAGTCGAAAGGTAAATCATTACAAACCGAATTAAAAGTAATATCAAGTGTATTACAATAACGGTTGCGAGGGATCACAGGCGGATCAAAAGTTAAAAAGATCATTGTTCAACAGATTTATAACATCTAAGCTTGCAAGACTCTTTATTGATGCTAGGAGTAGCCAGCCTATTCCGTTTAGTACCTGCACTTAATCTTTTTGGAAAATACGTCAGTTTACACTGGTAAATACAATTAACTGACTCATTTTGAAAATAGTTAAGAAAATTGATTTGAATGCATAAGGCACAAATATCTTTTATAACTTGGGATAATTATTTATATATAAACTTGTAAAAGAATTATATGTTCGTTATACGTTCAGTAGCCCGGGCTGAATACCGGATTAAAGATTAATAGACACACCACATGATATAATCCCGCGGCGAGTTATTCTCGAACCGTCGGTTATACCTTTTTATATATATGCACTGGCAGGTGTGTGTCTACACCCCGTGCTTAGGTCGTGGCCATTTCAATGAATGATGCCAAGGATATCCGGGACATGGTCATTAACCCCCCAAAGGCTTTAAGCAAACATAACAGTTTAAACGGGTCATCTCAATAAATTAACCTTTATATGATTAAAAATTCAATGCCCGACCAAGCGGTATTTTATATACCGTACCCCAAGTCCGTATAAGGGAAAATAAGTTAAAAGTATTTACCTGAGCAAGTATATATCACAACCAGCGAGTGCAAGTATCTTTTACTGGTCTCCTAATATGGAACGAAGGTTTTAATAACCTATTAGATTCCTAACGGGTCTTAATTAAGTCTAAACTTAGACCGGTTAGTTTTAAAGGAAGATATACGGTTCAAAACGCACGATTAAGCGAAGACCGGATTAGAATGTGGTTTAGACCAGACAAGTTTGTATACTTGTATAATATGGGTAAACTAAACACATTCTGGATTTTGAGATAAAAATGATAAGGTTTGACCCGTTTCGGCTAATTTATGCAAACTAGTTACATAAACCGCACCGAATGAGAATAATGCGTAACGGGTAACCAAATGAGTCATGATCAGGTTTCCTAAGTTAATATGCCTTAAATATGTTGTGATATCAGTAAGATACCTTCCATTATGCCCAAAATGGATTTAAACTCAAATTATGCCCCGTAGGGGTATTTTGGTCATTTTAAAGGTTATAAAAGAGTTTAAATACTAACCTGAGTTTCAGGACTGATATAATCAGTAAAAAATATTTATTTTTTTATAAGTCATAACAGTAGGGTATTGCATATATGTGAAATTTATCTTTTATAACAAAACTATGCACCGTATGGTCATTTTGGTAATTTCACATAAGCTTTAAAGGACAAAATTAGAATTCTGAGTTCAAAACTTTTGCTTATTGTTTAATTATAAAAATTTACTTAAAACATCAGTAGGTATTAAGTTTCATATGCCAAAATCTCGTTTTAAGGTCAAAAGGGCATTATGGTCAACATTTAGGCATATAACGGAAACATGCATATGAATCGAATAACTAATGAACCAAGTTGTATAACCTCAGAGGGTTACACTAACCTATAACCTGGTCCTAATAGAGCTCTAATGCATTTCTAAAATAGGCTACATTGGGTCAGAACTGAAAGTCAAAGCAAAAGTCTACTTTTGCGACTTTCGGTTCCGAACCGAGCTTAAACTGAAAATTGTCGGGTTGAACATGTTTAGACATGTTCTTACATTAATTACCAAGTTATATGAGTGATAAAACAGGTTCCATGGCTTCCACATTGTTAATTATGTGTTTATTTGAAATTTAGCTTTCTGTTGACTTTTTACAATTAACTTTGACCCGATAATTGACCTAGTTAGAGTGGGAATTAGAGGGTGCCCTTTTAAGGGTTTATTACCCACATAAATACCAACTCAAAGGTACTTTCAATTCGAGAATTGACTGGACCATTAGTGATTAATCACTAAGTCAAACCTTAATTACGACGGGTTTGACTTTAGGCCATTAAACTAATAAAACTGAATTAAGAAAGGTCAAGGAGGCTTACTGAAGTACTAAGCACGACTAATGACCCTTATAAAATGATCTTGAGCTCCAGGAGACTCAAGAAGTTAAGTTATGAATGTTCGCAAGTGAGTGTCAAAATGTTGCAACAAGTGTTCATATATATAGAGACTTTAATTGAACAAGATCATGACAAACAAGTCTATGCATGATCCCTGATGCATAACAAGTGTCCCTATGCATGCAAAAATTGTTGGCCACGCTCCTGGATCCAAAAACCATGCAAATAAGTCGGTTAAACGGGCTGAACAGACACCTGTGCTTGTTTTCTGTCGCTGGCAGTACCAGGCGGCCCGCGTAAGAGACCACAAAGGTCTTACGCAGCCGGTATGTGGCCCAGAACAGGTTAAACAAGTTTCAGTATTTGCAATTTTAGTCCCTGGTCCTTCTAAAAGTTGTTTTAACTTTATTTATTGCACTTTTAACCCTCCAACTTGACTTTGAAGGACCCCAAGACATAAACAAACTTTGTTAAGTCCTCGGTTAGTTATACGATCACCGAATAAGTCCTGAATTTCAATGTTGACGCTTTTAACCCCTTATTTACGAAGGTTGGCATAACTTCTTCATACGATATCGAAACCTTGTGAAATTTTTATCACTTATTCTCGTGAGCATAATTAATCGTTACAAAGCTTCGGGTTTGTTAAAAGGTCACTCAGAGGTATAAATTAAACATGTGGACACATTTAACCCTTGCGGGTTGTAAACTCTCACTTTCTTCCACAAACGGCTTCGTATGATTTATAATTAATTCGTTTAAGGGTATAAACATCGTGTAGGGTCGTTGAAAGGTATAATTATCAAATGTTGACACTTTGAATCCTTTTACATACATAATTTCTTTGTTTGTCAACTTTAGTCCCTCATATATAATCCATTACACGTTTAAAGCTCATAACATGTGTCTTCATTATATTGGACATGAATTTACGAGGTGTTACACACCACCATCCTCACCACCTAACATGTTAAAATACCCCTCCCTCATGCATTATAATATAGTATATATATATATATATATATAAAGGATCATGAGAAAACTCTTTCTTCATGAGGAAACTCGAGAAAGCTATATCAAACAATTGATATTTATGTTGAATTTTTATTGGGTTTAGCTTTACTATTTAGCTTTTAGGGGTGTAATGTTTATTTCTTAGGGTTTAAGGGTTAGGATTTACTAATGGTTAGATAATATATTTATAATTGCAATTTAAGCTAACTAAATTGTACTAAGATGATGTTTAATGAGTAACAGACTAAGTACACTTTAACTGAATTGTCATTCATCAATTACATAAAAAAATACTTGGTTGAAAATGATTATGTAACATTAAATTTATAATATATACTAGTAGGCGGATCCATGTAAAACACGGGTAGTTTTAGTAACGCTTTATTATATTAATTAGTAAGTATTTATCGGTTCATTTAGATTGTCGGGGATTTAATATATATTGACATTCAAAGTCATTGTCCAGACTATAAAACACTGATGTGATAAATATTGTTACATATAAACACTGTTAACATAAACACTGATGCAATATCTGCTGTTGATGCTGAACCACTGTTGTTGTTGGGCAGTCGTTCACCTTTGCTTGATCAGGCCTTTGGTTCATCAGTGCTTGTCTTTAACAGGGCTTTGGTCTTCATCAGTGCTTTGGTCTTCAACAGTAGATGATCTTCATCAGTGCTTTGGTGATGAGGGCCACTTTTAATATTTCGGTTTCTTCTTGTGCTTCTTCTTCTTCTTCTTCGTCCATCTGTTTTTTGCCTCTTTCTTTGATAGACAGCAATAGCAGATGGAACAGTGGGTTTAGCAGATCTTTTAGTTGGTAGGGTCTGTTTGATTGAAACCTCTGATGCTGGATAATCTGACTTTTTAGGAACAGAAGGATCTTTCTTTCTTCTTTCTTCCAATTTTTTGTATGTGTCTATCACTTTAATCTCTGTCCACCTTGTGATTTGATTCCTTGAGCCATAATTTGCAGTTATAAGCTCTTCCTTCATTCTCTTCAATTTCAAAACCCTTTCAGGTACATTCTTTTTATACTGGGACCAGACTGGTGGGGTTGGTTTTATTGTTGAGTCATCAAGCATCTTATGTATTCTTCCAATTTATTGCTTGAGCTCACTTATGGTTCAGTCTTTGAATTGATACATTTCTGCCTTGTATTTCTTGTTTTCTGTAGGATCATTTTCAGACCCGAACGAGTCGATCAGAAGAGTTTTTCACCAAAACAAGAGGCGGAAACAAGTGTTTCGGTGCGATTTCAACTGTATTCACTTTAAACTGTTGATTTTATTGATATAGAATCCTTTTACAAGCACGACAACACTTCGGCAGCACTTCGTGGCAAACCGGAAGACAACTACTACTGATCTCGCTCCAAGCAACCTATTTATAGGCCAACATATGACATCTCGAGCGGAATCAATCTATTACATTCGAGCGGAATCAGAAAGTTAAGGGGTTTCGCTTGAAATGACAAGGTGTCATTTCGAGCGGAATCACTTACAAAGACTATTTTCTTGATTCCCGAGCCCTAAACTACGTATTTATGTACAAGACTCGATACAAGACGTAGGCGGCAGACGGATGCACCAACAAACTCCCCCTCGGATGTTGACGGAGTCTTCAGTGTCGAGTCTTCGGTTGTCAAACCTTCAGTCTTTATCATTCTTTATTCTTCTCTCCGAAGTATTCTCCATTGTAAGCATCTTCAATCTCTATCTTCTCTCTTCAATCTCTCTTGCGCAAATGCAGTTCCATGATCAACACTGGATCTAACTGCCTCTTCTATTTTGTCTTCAGACTCCCCCTCTCAATGTGCTGGGATCGTAGTCTGGAAATTTACTTCATACCTGCAAATTCTCTACCACACACATAAGTTTCTCAAAGATTAAATCTTTAAAATTTAGAAACTATTTGCAGAAAATATTCAAAATGATTTGTTCTCTGCAGACCACTTGTAAAAACTTCTTCATACACTCTCTCCCAAACCTGTTCATCAAGTTTAGCACTTGGAATTTTGAACGTCAGCCTTCCAACAACAGTTGTCAAAAATCTTTTTGGATTTTTACAAAATTTATGCTAAAACACACTTAAAATCTTTTTAGATTTTTGAATGAGAATGCAGTAAAGAAATATTTTCAAACAATATTTTTGTGAGTTCGTGCAAGAGAATCATATCAGTTTATGAGACCAATCACCAACACCGTTAAGCTTTAAACATTTTAAGTTCTAAACAATTCACATAGATTGACGATATTGTTATCCACTTAAACTCAATCTAAAAACTTTCGAAATGCTTACTGATACGTTAAGGTATATTAATTTTGCACTAAGTTCTTATGGACCCCACGATCTCAGCATATCCCCTCATCATGCAATACACTGACTCAAGTAATGCCTTTAAACTTTTATCAACTGTGATTTGTGCGAAAATAAAGCAGAATGTTTAAACATTAACAATCAGGTCGATACTTCCGTATACGCAGAGAAAGTCCAATGTTTAAACAAAATAAGAAAAAATAAAACAAGTTGAAATTGTTTAGGCTTTAACCACCAGGTCGATACTTCCGTATACGCAGAGGAGGTCCAAAGCTTAAACGAAACACCAAAGAAAATAAAGCAGAACGTTTAGGCATTAACAACCAGGTCGATACTCACGTATACGCAGAGGAAGTCCAATGCTTAAACAAAATAAAGAAATCAAACAAGTTTAAATCTTTGCAAAATGAAATGCACAATCACAGTGACTTTTCAGCAAAGTTGTGAAAGTTCACAAACTTAACCAGTTTTATGTCTTTCGACAATCAGCAATTACTGAGTAGGCACACAGTCAAGAAGGACAAAACTAAGTACTATGCTTTTGACCATGTTTCCCACTAGAACTAGGCCTTTTCATTAAAGTTTGTATCGTTATCGCAAATCTACTAGTCTAGCTGAGCCTACCGTCACATCCTTAGTGAGACCGTTTATCACATTTTAACTTTCCATTTCTTTAGCGTATTGTGACAGTCCACTGATGTACTATCATTTCCTCTTTTATGCAACAAAAAATATTTTTTCATTTTATCATGTTTTTGGCTTTTTCAAATTTTCTAATGTTTTTGGATTTTCTGAAATTATACTCCCCCTAAAATACAAATACATCTAAAGAAAATTGAAAACAAACTGTACAAGAACATGACAACTGATATCGAATTGCCTCAATTCTCCATCCACTTGGCATAAACAATCAGAACTCCCCCTCACAACAAACTATTTTCCCATTATGATCTCAAAACACTTAAGTTTGTTTTAATCAAAATGGTTTTTTCGGAAAATTAGTTTTGTTGATTTTACCATTTGTAGGTTCGGGGAAAACTCATCACATTGTTTACCAACACTTTTAAATAATAGTTAAATCAAGTTCAACTTAATGACCTTGATTAACCACTTGTAAGATCAAATATCAAACATTTTCAACCAATCATCATCTGTTGGTTGAATTCTCAAGGTGCCGATTCCTACTCCTCACTTACCAACCTGGGAGTTCCGGCAAGTCACAGTTATACAAAAACAATTTTCATAAACAATGAATGATGCAGATTCATGCTCCACGATTACCAACTAGGGAGCTCCGGCATGTCAGGTTTTGATTCTTTGAAAAATATAGACACCCAGGCCTAACCGTCCTTGGGTGTAACCACTTCTTCACTGTTACTTTCAACCGATCTTTGAACACTCCTTTTGGAAGCATAGAATTCTTTCACTCCTTTGGCCGTACCATCGACCATTTTTCCAAAAATGTGTTTCACATTTTTGTTGAAAGCTTTATCAACATCAAATTTCTTCTTGTCAGAATAAAATTGATTTGAAATTTCAACATTTCCAACTTTCTTCTTAAAATTTTCAGCCCGCAAAGGTGGAAAATTCAAATCATCCACTTTTGGAACTAATTTCTTAATTTTTTCTTCAACACGTGGCTCCTCTGATTTTGTGGAATCAGATTCATCACCAGAACTGTTTCCTGAACCCTTAACCACCCATATTTGGTTTTTCATATTTTCTCTTCTTTTCACACATTCTTTGAACATTCTCCAACCTCAAAAGTTGAATTTTCAAAGCCTGTAAATTTTCTGGTTGAAAGTTCAGTTTTCTCAACAACTTTTTCTTTGAGTTTACCAGAGACTCCTTGTTTTGTTTGGATTGCCTTTGGACAATTCCTTGCAATATGACCGACTGTTTTACATTGAAAACAGGTTCTCGTCTCTGTAGTCTTCTGGGCAACACTTTTCTTCACTTCTTCTTGCTTTTTGGCAAGGAATTCTTTGTTTGTATGCTTTCTGAACGCTTGCTCTTTCTCATCTTCTAAAGATTTTCCTGAAACAAACACAGTTTTTGGTTTATAAACTTTTTCATTTTTATGATTTTTCGGTTGATTATATCCAAGACCTTTCTTTTTTACATTACTATTATGGTTTGGTTTCTTTTGAAAACTATAACCACAATTGTAACCCATTTTCTTGTTAATTCTCTGTTTATCTCTTGAAGTGTATTGTTTAGCTTTTCCAGAAAGATTTAAATCTTTTATTTCAGAAATATTAATTTCAGTAATTTTGAAAGCCTTTTTAATCATTTCAATTCTAACACTTCTTATTGGAAAAATCTCATCAGAATATAATTTGTCAGAATCTTTCAAAGTATATGCTACTTTGACCGGTTCGTCATTCAAATTAGATTTTGATAGCAAAAATTCCTTATCATAAAGCCATTTGTCCTTTTTTATTGTTGAGTTTGACCTGTCGGATTCAGACTTTGACTCAGATTTGGACTCCGTTTTTGACTCCTCTATGTCATCTTTATCTAACACCTGATCGACCACACGTTTAATCAACTCGGACTCATGATCAATGTTAGACGATGTGAACGTAACATCAATATTTTCTGGCAAATTATTCGACGACCCTGACTCCCACTGTAAGTTAATTGCCTTTTTGACTCTTTCGGAATTTGGATTTCGAGACAAATATCCATTTTCGACCGGGGGCGGACATCTATTGTAGACAACACTTGGTTTCTTACCAAAAATTTATACTTCATCCTCTTCTTTTGTCTCGGACTTCTTTTCTTCCGAAGTCTTCTCTTCTTCAAAAGTCTTCATTCTTTCCACAATTGGATAAATCCTGTCAACAATAAAAGTAGAACATGAATAACTTTTCAGTAAATTGTTGACTCTTTCAGTTTCTACTCTTTGTGTTGCCAACTTCAATTCCAGCTCAGCACACTTCTCTGTGTAGTAATTGACATCATCAAGCTGTCTCATGTAAGCTCCTTTGAGTGTATTCAATGCAACGGCTTGTTCACTATTTGACTCAGTGTACTTGTTAATCTCTCTGTTCAAAGTATCATAAGATTCTTTCAATCTTTTTATGTTGTGTAGCAGCTCGTTGTTTTGCATGATCAAAGAATCACAATTCAAACACTTTTCAGGAACTTTGACTGCTTCAGTATCAGCTTTGATCTCAAATTCTGGAACTTCTTTGACTTTCTTCTCACTTGAAACATCTCAGCTCTTCTCTTTTTCTCTTTCTCAGCTTCAGCTTTTATCCTTTCTTCTTCTTCTTCCTCTTCTTCAATTTTTCTCCATTTTTCCTCTTCAGCTTCTCTCATTTTTCTGTATTTTCCTGCCCAATATTCATCTCTAACATTAGCAACAAAAGCTTTAGCATTTAACATCTCTTTTTCCATAAATTCTTTATCTGGGCAAAAATTATCCCAACTGAACCCTTCTGGCAATTTTTCATCATCTTGATCTGCCAAACACACTTTACTTTCTGTTGGAATGTATTTATCCCAGCTAAATCCACCATCCTTGCCCTGATTAACCAGACACGCTCTCTTTGAATCTTCAATTTCTTTTCTACCATGTGCAGTTTGTGCTTGATGCGGTGCCTGTTGTTGTTGATATGGCTGTTGTGAGACTTGATGATAGATTGCCTTCTTGTAGTAATCGTTGTTTCCGAAAGGGTTTTGAGCTCCACTAGCTTCACAATTTGTGCACTCCCTCTTGAAATGCCCCTTTTCCCTGCAACGAAAACAAGTAACTTTAGACTTATCAAAACCCAAAGTTGAAACATGTGCCTCGCGAAAATCATCTCTGCCTGTAATTTGTTTGAACTTTTCAGCCCGTCTCAACACACTAGCCGTGCACCATTTAATATCCATCAATTTGATCGTAATCCTCTTTAATGAGTATTGGATTCCCGATCCTTCCTGCAACTAAGCCTCCATAAGATTCAAGCACTGTCACTAACAAAGACATATGACTCTTTGCAACTTCCTTAGTATAATTCTGATCATTCTCAAGTTTTAAGGCAATATTGCATTGAAGAACTTTGCCACACTTTGTTGTAGAAAACTGTGGATCATAAGTTGGAAATGAAGAAAATCCTATTGTGCTGCTTGATCCATGAGATGCACTTTCAGAAGAACCTTTTGCATTATAAGCAGTTTCAACCTTTGGAGAAAAATTTGTCTTTTCACTAACACCACTCTTGAAATACAAGCCGATGTCTTGTTCTCCATCGTAGTTCTTCATCCTGGCGATCTTCCTCTGCTCCATCTCTTGAGCTTCCAGATGTTTGATGAACTCAGCCAGTGTTAACTTTTTATATTCTTTCCGATTGTTTCTCAACATCATCAAATATGTTCCCCAAATATCATGTGGTAACGCATCTGCAGGTTTCTCAATCAGCTCATCAGTATCCTTTTTGATGCCTAGCTTCGTCATATTTCTCACCAAGTTACAATATCTTTCAATAATCTGCTTGGTGTTTTCGGATTTCAAACCACGGAATAGATCAAATTCTTTCTTCATGAGTGACATCTTGTTCTTGAGCATATCATCACTTCCTATAAATTTTGCTTCCATTTCATTCCAGATTGAATAAGCACTTCCATCATGTTGAAGCAAAATCAGAATGTCCTCTTTGATCGCTTGCTGTAACAGACTCACCATCAATTTCTCATCTCTATACTTCTTTTTCTCCTCAGCACTCATTTCTCTGATTGTCATTATCGGATTACCGTTCTTTGTGGGTCTTTCATATGGGACTTCAGTGTGTTCCCAAGCATCCAAATGATAAGCTTCAACCCAATTTCCAAAACGTTCGGACCACCCATTATAATCATCAATATCCAAAAGCTTAGGCGGTTTTTGAGATGTTCCAGTTTCATTTTCAAGCAAAGCATTCTGAGTAATTGTGATAGGACTAGCAAAGGCATTGTAGAAATCGTTGTCCATGATTCAATTTTTCAAAAGTTCACAATCTACCAAGTTACACTTTCAAGCAAGATACCAAGAACACTTTGTTTCAAGCGAAACCTTCTTTTGAAGCGGAATCTACAATAACAGTTTTTCAAGCGGAATAGTTGAAGTGGAATCACAAAGTGAATTCAAGCGGAATCTCCTGTGATGGTTTGAAGCGGAATAACCAGCTGAGTTTTCAAGCGAAATCAAGAACTATCTATTTTGAGCGGAATACACTCTAACTTTCAAGCGGAATCCCGGTTTTCAAGCGGAACCAAGAAGCAATCCAAGCGGAATCACCCTGACGTCATCTTTTCCGAAAACAGTTTCAAGCGGAAGGTCAAAAATTTCAAGTTTTAGGTCGATTTTACTTCTGAAACTTTCAAGGGTTTATCAAAACATGATTGCGCGTGTTATGTGTGAAATTGAGCTGATTTTACCGTGAAAAAATTTTCAATTTTAAAGAAGAAGGTGTAGAAAACAGAAAAACACAGCTGAAATGGCAAGAACTCTTCCTCCTGAGCTCTGATACCACTTGTAGGATCGTTTTCAGACCCGAACGAGTCGATCATAAGAGTTTTTCACCAAAACAAGAGGCGGAAACAAGTGTTTCGGTGCGATTTCAACTGTATTCACTTTAAACTGTTGATTTTATTGATATAGAATCCTTTTACAAGCACGACAACACTTCGGCAGCACTTCGTGGCAAACCGGAAGACAACTACTATTGATCTCGCTCCAAGCAACCTATTTATAGGCCAACATATGACATCTCGAGCGGAATCAGTCTATTACATTCGAGCGGAATCAGAAAGTTAAGGGGTTTCGCTTGAAATGACAAGGTGTCATTTCGAGCGGAATCACTTACAAAGACTATTTTCTTGATTCCCGAGCCCTAAACTACGTATTTCTGTACAAGACTCGATACAAGACGTAGGCGACAGACGGATGCACCAACATTTTCCATGATGTGTTCAATGTAATCTTGCCTTAGGCTTTCATCATCTCTTTCTGATAACTGCTGACAAAGATCTTTTGAAAACTGTTCTAATGTTCTGACTTGGCTGAGCAGATATTGCATATTTCTCTGTATTTCTTTATCAGATTTTCCATTTGTGTCTCTTTTTGAGATATCCTCTGCTTGTTTGGCTTTCAGTTGAAGATACTCATCAATGTTCTTTGGCAAAGGATAACCATGAAGAGAAGGGAAGTTTCTCTTTTGAGGATCATCTTCAGAATAGAAGGATTTAATATCCTCTCTAACTACTGGAAGATCTAGAGGATATTTCACTCCCAAAGGAACCAAGGCAGTAATTTCCTCAGTGGTTTGAATTGAAGAGATTGAAGTAGGTTTTTGCACAGTGGATAGGATTAGAGGTTGTGAAGATATTGGAAGTGGAGAAGGTACAGTGTCATCTTCAAGTATGACATTTGTTTTCCTCCTTCTCTTGATTTTTGGTGTGGTTGGAGGTGTTAAATTTGGAAGTGTATATGTGGATTGAGTGGTGGTTGGTAAAGTGATGAGAGCATTGGTTAAAACAACATCTGTTGAAACCACTGATGTATCAACAGCTGTTGATATACCAGGTGTCTCGACATCTGTTGGCTTTGTGGTTGCAGGTGTTGAATTTGGAGGTGTATCTGTGGATTGACCGGTGGTTGGTAAAGTGATGAGAGCATTGGTTAAAACAACATCTGTTGAAACCACAGATGTATCCACAGCTGTTGATATACCAGGTGTCTCAAGATCTGTTGGCATTGTGGTTTGAGGTGAAGAACTTTTGGGGATTTCAATGGATTGTTCAATGGATTTGGAAGGTGTGGAAATGGGTTGGCTGACCTTTCTGGTAGTTCTCCTTCTTTTTGAAGTACCCTGGTCTTCCTTTGCCATTAGAACTTTCTTTTCCTCTGCAAATCTTACAGAACCCTTTAGTTCCATTCTCTTTTCCTTTTGCTTTTTCTTCAGCAAACAGGTTGAGAGTCACATCAACCTTCTTTGTACCATCTGGTTTTGGAATCTCTACAACAGGATTAGCTTTTGGATCAGGCTCTAGGTGTAAACCTTCATTTCCTTTCTTTCTTTTCTCCCCCTTTTTGGCATCATCAATGTTTACATAGATAATGGTATGAGGAGATGTACCAGTGGTTTGGAGTAACTGAGCTTTGATGGCTTTAATATCAGCTTGAGTGTCCTTATACCTTGCATCCATCATATTTCTGAACAGTTGTAACTGGATTTCATGTTGTTGATCATCATATTTTCTTTGTTGATGAAGCAGAGGTTGTAGGAGTTGCCATAGCTCACTTGTTGTGGTAGCAGATGATGAAGCAGTGGATTGAGACTTTGATGATTGTGACAACTGTTGCAGCATCTTTTTAATATCTGCCACAGATGTTTCAATATTGGTAACTTTCTCCGTCAATTCCTGATATCTTAAACCATCACCTAAGTTAATGAGATCATCTGATTTCCCAGCAGCAGTGGTTGTATCAGCAGTTGGACCAGGAGAAGTCTCCAATGGTTCATCCACTAATGCCCCTTTATCTTGGTACTGAGGACTTCTTTCTTCAGCAGTGGTTACCTTAGTAAGCTCACCAGTGGTTAATTGGAACACACCAGTGGTTACCTTGGTTCCCAAAGAAGAAATTGCCTTCAAGGGAGTCTGACTTATGAAACTATTATCCAGGTGTAAATCAGTGGATTCAACACCTGTAGTAGATGCTCCACTAGAACTACCACCAAGAGATACATGTAACTCTAGGGGTGTAACCTCCTCAACTGTTGATGAGTTAGCAAAGGTAGAGGCATCAGACTTAGTCACTTGTTGGAGTATTGTCACACCCCAACCAATGGCGGAATCATCGGAGTGGGACTAGTTCAGGATTGTAAGAGACTTCATAACACTATTTGTGACAATATGTAATTTAACCGATTTCATTTCATAATCAAATTGTCAAAACGTTACAAGGAAATTCAAATAACAACATTGTTCATAGCATAACATAACAAAATTGATACAACACTTTAACCTAAACGTCTAAGTAAGTATCTAGGCATCATTGCTAATCCGTTTCATAGCATCATCAATCCTCAACCTGTAACATGTTTAAAATACAATTCAATGCAAAACCAAAGGCGAGTATACAAGTTTAAGAATAAGCATAAGTATAATTTTAAAAGGTTTAAAAACGAATCCACATGGCAACTTAGTTTATACAAGAGCATCATACAAGGCATGCAATATTTCTAGTCAACCCTCTGTTTAAGCAAAATGATATAATTCAACATGACCTCTCGTTCACGGGTGGTGCGTTACTCCTATAGCGCTATACATGTCAAATGGAGGCTAGTAATAAGCAAATGACTATTGTATCACATAAGAATCACCCAAGTATAAGCATCAAGTATAACAAACATAGCATTCATGTATTTGGATTGTTTTCATGCAAGTAAAGATTAAAGTTTAAGTGTGATTTAATAATTAAATGTGTTACACCCCAAAAGTGGTAAACATAAAAAGGGGGTTTACGAGTATACTCACGGTTTTGCAAGTCTTCTACTTGTGAATCCGCGAATGAGTTGTTGTGGGAGTTGGAACACCAAGTCCTTCTACGCGAAGAAACAAAGTGTATGAGTAACGGAGAGTAACGGTAGATTAAAGATTGGAGTTTAAAACATAAGAACATATGTACACGAAAGTAATCATCTTTTAACACAAAGTACTTGTTTTGACACTATGTAACCCCAAGGGTTATAATGTTTTCACAAGTAGTATACTCATTAGAATCATAACAAGTCTTATGTCTTAGATGATGTTATTCTAGCACTTTGACGAATGAACAAAAGTTCATCATCAAGGGTTCGAATGTTGATTAGTATATATATATATATATATATATATATATAATGTAAGTATCTATAGAAAACCCACTTTTATTTAGAAAATTTGGGAAACTCTAACCTCCCGAATTTAAAAAAAAAATCTACACATGTTATATACATGTTTTTAAGGGTTTTGGGCAAAAAAAATCAAAAAAGTGCCGAGTAGATATTTTAAAAAAAAATAAACAAGTTTTGGTGTAACACATGTTACAAATATGTCAGATGAATGTAACATATGTTACACCAAAACTTGTTTATTTTTTTTTTAAATATCTACTCGGCGCTTTTTTGATTTTTTTGCCCAAAATCCTTAAAAACATGTATATAACATGTATAATTTTTTTCAAAAAAAAAAACATCGGGAGCTTTGAGCTTCCCGGGTTTTCTAAATTAAAGTGGGTTTTTTATACATCATTCCCCTATATATATATATATATATATATATATAAGTATTATATGTATTATTATGTCCAATAGTCAAGCATGAGGTAGAAGATTAAATCTTCATTTAGGTACCTCTAAGTTTCATGGAAATCATGTAGGAGGTAGGAAGAGAAGTCTTCTATTTAGGTACCTCTAAGTGTCCACCACTACACTTGATATAAATACATACAAGGAGGGTCATGAACTACAAGTAATACAAGAATATAAACAACTACTCTATAAGAAATCATCAAGCAATGTGGGGATTTTATGTAGGACAACCCAAGTTAGTCCTTAATCACACCTACATTAAGTCTTGGACTTAAACATTACTTGTGGGTTAAAAACCCTAAATAAAACAGAATGTATATGAGGTTTAACCTCTAATTTTGAATGTCTCAACCTTGTTTTTAAGCCTAACTAACCATAGAAGTGGTTATAAGCATAAGGATATAGGTTTGAGATGAGTTAGACTCAAGTTTAAACAAGTTTAGTAAAGTTTGATTGAAAACAGAAATAAACAGTGAACTTTGGAGCCTTTTTGGGGACGTTCCAGGGACTTATTTACTGTGAAAAAACCCATGGAATCGAAGCTAAGGTCAATCCAAGTATACTGAAAAAAGAATGAGGCAAAACGGACAAGAAACGAGTGAGTCATGCTCACTTTTGTGAAGGTGTATGCTTCTGTCCGAACTTCAGAATTCAGCTACAATTTAGATGATTTGAGAGTGATTTGGATGAGTTTGTAAAGTGAAATGAGCTTGGGAATTACTTGGTATTTATAGGGAAGGGTTAGGGTGGTTTGTAGTTGGGCATTTATTGTTAAAAGCGAGTTTAAACTCCAAATAAACCAAGAAATCCCGCCAAAGAAACGAGCTGAACTCAATTCTGCGAATTAGAGGCTGTGGCGTCCCATGGAGGAATTCTCCTCCATCCGTCGCGGGTGGCGACGCCATGCAGCCGAGAAAAAAGTTGGATTTTTATCACTTTTGACCCCTAGACTTTGGTATATTGATGTTTTAAGTTGTTTTCAATGTGTTTTAAGTATGAGAAACTTATTTAAAGGTTTGTAATGTAATTATATCATGAAGCTAATATAAAACGAGTATAAACAAGTATGAATGTCGAGAATAAGTATCGTATGCATACAAAGGTCGTATTATTAGCATGTTTCACGTATTTGCAAGTTTGGCACATAATTTCCAAGAATTTTGAATATGTATCAATTGTTTCACGAAATTGAATATATGAGAATGTATAAAGTATGTACAACATGAATTTAACAAAATACGAGTTTTATTTATGATCCAAGTCTTGGATTTTACAACGATTACAGAGAAAGAACGATTACAAGAACACAAGACTTCCAAAAATAGAAATACAAGCAAGACCTTCTAAATATGGAAAGTACGAAGAAGCAGGGCGTTACAGTCTCCCCTCCTTTAGGGAATTTCGTCCCGAAATTTATGAAGAAGTAGGGAAAAGATATGGATATTTCGTCTTCATGTCACTCTTGAGTTCCCAAGTAAATTCAGCGCCACTTTTACCTTCACATCGAACCTTAACGATAGGAATTTTACTGCGCCTCAATAACTTGACTCCTTGATCCATGATTTCGACGGGGTTTTCCACAAAATGCAAGGTCTCATTGACTTGGAGGTCCTCGAGTGGGACTTGAAGTCCTTCGTCAGTTAGACACTTCTTTAAGTTTGACACGTGGAAAACAGGGTGTACATTGTTGAGTTCTTCAAGCAGGTTCAGTGTATACGCAACCTTGCCAATCCTTTTGAGAATCTTGAAAGGACCAACGTAGCGAGGTGAGAGTTTCCCTTTCTTGCCAAATCGAACCACGCCCTTCCAAGGGGATACCTTGAGAAGTACGAAGTCACATGTCTCGAATTCCAAGGGTTTGCGACGCTTGTCGGCGTAACTCTTTTGTCGGCTTCTGGCTTTCAGTAAGTTGTCTCGAACCTGTAAAATCTTGTCCGTTGCTTCTTGTATAAGCTTGGGACCAGTGAATAGAGATTCACCAATCTCGTGCCAACATATAGGCGAACGGCACTTGCGACCATACAATGCTTCGAAAGGTGCCATTTGAATACTCGCATGATAACTGTTGTTGTACGAGAATTCGATCAAAGGCAAGTGTGAATCCCAGTTGCCACCAAAATCTATTACACAAGAACGAAGCATATCCTCTAAAATTTGGATAGTACGCTCGGTTTGACCATCTGACTGAGGATGGAAAGCAGTGCTAAGGTTAAGAACGGTACCCATAGCAGATTGAAAAGTTTACCAAAGACAAGACGTAAAATGAGCATCACGATCGGAAATGATGTCAATGGGGATACCATGATGACAGATGATATCATCAGTGTAGATTCTAGCCAATTTCTCGACTTTGAAATCTTCACGAATGGGAAGAAAATGAGCTAATTTGGTCAATCGATCAACGATCACCCAAATACTGTCATGACCAGAAGAAGTACGAGGGAGCTTAGTGATAAAATCCATGGCAATGCTCTCCCATTTCCAGACAGGAATTTCTGGTTGTTCGAGCAAACCAGAGGGACGTTGATGTTCGGCTTTTACCTTCGAACACGTGAGACATTTCGCAACATAAGAGGTGATATCCCTCTTCATTCCAGGCCACCAGTAAGACGTACGCATATCTTGGTACATTTTGTCAGTGCCAGGATGAACGAAATACTTCGACTTGTGTGCCTCGTTCATTAGAAAGTCTCGAAGGTTTTCACGATTAGGGATCCAGATACGATTGAGATAGTATAGAATACCATGAGATTTAGACACGAGATCTTGCTCAGCAGCGCCTCGTACCTCAACAGAGAGATTACCCTCGTTAATAGAGGCATATTGGGCTTCACGAATACGTTTTTGAAGATCATTAACGAGTTGGAGACAACGAATACTCTTCACATGAGTTTTACGACTAAGAGCGTCAGCTACTACATTCTCTTTACCAGGGTGGTAGCGAATTTCGCAGTCGTATTCGTTTAATAATTCCACCCAACGACGTTGATGCATGCTCAGTTCTTTTTGGTGGAAGATATGTTGAAGGCTCTTATGGTCGGTGAAGACCACACACTTTGTACCATAAAGGTAGTGTCGCCAAATCTTCAATGCAAAAACAACTGCACCAAGTTCAAGGTCATGAGTAGTATAGTTTTTCTCATGTATTTTGAGTTGCCTCGACGCATAAGCGATGACCTTGTCTCGTTGCATTAGCACACAACCAAGTCCCAGGTTTGAAGCATCGCAATATACGAAAAAGTCGTCGTTACCATTACTGAAGCGTGAGAATATGAGCATTACAAAGCATCTCCATGAGCGTTTGAAAAGATTCCTCTTGTGCGGGACCCCAAACAAAAGGTTTCTCTTTTTGAGTCAAAGAAGTCAAAGGAACAGCGATCTTCGAGAAGTTAGAAATAAAGCGTCGATAATAACCAGCAAGACCAAGAAACGAACGAATTTCAGACGAAGATTTAGGTGTGATCCAGTTCTTCACAGCTTCGATTTTAGTGGGGTCAACGTGAATACCAAGTTCGTTGACAGTATGACCAAGGAATTGAACCTCTTTTAACCAAAATTCTCACTTGGAGAATTTGGCGTATAGACGTTCAGTACGAAGAAGTTGGAGGATAAGACGCAAGTGTCGCTCATGCTCTTCTTGTGTCTTGGAATAGATAAGAATATCGTCAATGAAGACAATCACTAAACGGTCCAAGTACGCTTTGCACACGCGATTCATCAAGTCCATGAAGACAGTAAGTACATTGGTCAAACCAAAGGGCATAACCACGAACTCGTAATGACCATAACGCGTACGATAGGCGGTTTTAGGTATATCTTCTTCAAGGACTCGAAGTTGATGGTACCCAGAACGAAGATCGATCTTGGAAAAGCAGGTCGCATCTTGCAATTGATCGAAGAGGTCATCGATGCGAGAAGATGGTATCGGTTCTTGACAGTAAGCTTGTTGAGCTCACGATAGTCAATACACATATGGAATGACCCATCTTTCTTTTTGACGAACATAACGGGAGCGCCCCAAGGAGAAGTACTAGGGCGTATAAAGCCTTTATCAAGAATCTCTTGAAGTTGACTCGAGAGCTCTTGCATCTCGGAGGGTGCTAAACGGTAGGGAGACTTAGCGACAGGCGTAGCGCCAGGCACAAAATCGATGCGAAAGTCGACAGAACGAGCAGGAGGTGGACCAGGAAGATCGTCGGGAAACGCATCAGGAAAATCACGTACGACGGGAACGTTGCTTACGCTTGGGCCTTTGTCCTTCTTTTCCACTATATGGGCGAGAAAGGCGAAGGTACCCTTGCGTAAGCATTTGCTCGCTTGGATACACGACATAAGCTTGAGACCTTGAGAAGGCTTCTCGCCATACACGTGTAGAGAATCACCGTTTGGAAGAGGTAGGCGGATAAACTTTTCAGAACAAATGACTTCAGCACGAACTCGCCTAAGCCAGTCCATGCCTACTATGATGTCAAAGCTACCCATTTGCATAGGTATAAGATTGATCGAGAAGGTATGATCAGTAAAAATCAAGGAACAATTGGAAAGAACAGAATCGACTTTGACAGCGAAAGATCTTGGCAACTTAGAGCGTTTACACATAAGCAAAGGTTCGAATTCTAGCGACACAAAACTTTTATCCGCACCAGTATCAAATAGAAAAGAAGCATAAACATGGTTCACAAGAAATGTACCAGTAATAATGTCGTTCGTGTTTTGAGCTTGAGCAGTAGTGAGGAGAAAAGATCGGCCCCTAGCTGGTTGTTGAGCCTGTTGATGATGTTGTTGTTGCTGCTGTTGAGGTTGATTATGCTGAGGACACACGTTGGCTAAATGATTGAGATCACCACACTTGAAGCATGCTCGCACAGGAGCACCTTGAGGTTGAACCTGATTAGGAGTAGGGTTGGCAACAATAGCTTGAGGTTGGTTGTTTTGGGGTTGAGGGATGTTGCAGCGTCGGTCGGAAAAATGCCCAAACCTATGACAACGGGCGCATTTGCGTCACGGTGTGTTGGTAGGATGATGGTACAAACAGGTAGTACACTGGGGATGAGACCCAGTGTAGGCTCGTTTTGGTAGTTCGGTGTTTGCGGGGGTAACGACGGCTACTGTTTGTAAAGGTTGAGGGTTTGGCGGAGTGACGACCGCACAATTTTGGCTTGAAGCCTTCCGCTTCTTGCCACGGTTTTTATTTGGTTGGGAGGATAAAGGTTCAACAGCGGTGGTAGTATCGGTGGTATCAGTGACGGCTTGATGTGCACTCTTCCTCGAAACCTTGTCATAGGTTCCATGAAGGACGCAATTGTTGTTGAGTTCGATGGCTATGCTAAAGGCTTCCTCTATGGTTTTAGGGCAAGCAGAGGCAACATGGTTAGTCAAGGAAGGTTCAACACAATGAATGAACTTGGCTATGGTTTTGGGGACGGAGTTGACTTGTCCAGGACAGAGGACACTTAGTTGTTTAAAGCGCGTAATCAGACCATCCATGTCGCTCCCCTTTTGCGTTAGGTTCCAAAATTCGTTCTCCAACTTTTGGAGCTCGTGAGGAGGACAAAAGTGATCTTTCATGAGCTGCTTAAGTTCCTCCCAAGGCATAGCATGTGCAACATCGTTTCCCCTCTTGTTGTGTTCGGTGGTCCACCACTCGAGTGCCCTCGAAGGGAAAACTCCAGTTGCGTTCAAGGTTCGTAGTTCATCAGAACACCCACTTTGCAAGAAAGTAAGCTCAATCACGTCAAACCAATTCGTCATGGCGGTAGCGCCATCTTTGCCAGTAAATTCTAAGGGTTTACAAGCCATAAATTGCTTGAATTGAAAGGTCAACTTGGGTTTTTCTGCCTTTGAATCGACAGAGCCATGCGGTGAGTTGGGATTTATTTTGCTAACGATATCAGGGATGACCTTAGCCATTTGCGCAGCCATAAACTTCATACAATCCTTTTTCGACATTGATTTGGAGCTAGAACCCTTCTTTGATTGGAGCTTCTTGGACGCGCTGGATGACATCTAAAGGATCAAAAGAGAAGGAAATGATGAGACTTGATCATAAATTTAAAATAAGTTTTGCAAGTTTAAGTATGCAAGCATGATGTATCACGTATGGTTCACATAATTAACATGAATTCAACAAGTATTCAACAGGTATAAACACGTATGAATGCGTAAAAAGAGTATAAATTTAATTTGTTCACGAGAATTATTATTGTTTTTGATAGCGCGAGACGTGCGAATTGTGTGACGGTTTTGAAATGAACGAGGTTACAAGTATAAAATCACATATAAATTGAATCACATAAAAGAGAGGCTCATAAAACATAGGATTGTTTCGGGTAGAGAAGCGTTGACTATTCCAAAGTGAATCGAAAGTCCTTTTAAATTAGAGAAACGTGCTTTGGCCTATAGCTAAGATACTCTCGTCGAGAAGCGATTAACGGTATCTTACCCTTCCAGTTACTACACGTCTCTAATCAATCGAAACAATCAAAACTTTGGCGAGATTGAAAATCGAGGAATGGGACTTAATCGACAAGGTGCGGGTTTCACCCCTAACTTGATGATTTCGTACCCTAATGTGGTTGGTACTCGTCGGGTCAAAATATAATTTCGACACTTTGATGAGGGTCCACTAGAGTTTGAATTGGGAATTTACCATTTAGATGTGGATTTCACTCCTAGCTAAATGGCGAAATTTCGTGCAAAAATAAGAATAAACGGAATGAGAGTCGTTCACCAAATTGTGGGTTTCACTCCTATTTTGGTAAACTCATCTCTTTTGTATAAAGAGTGTCTTCAAGTCTTCAAGTGTATTGTGTAAAATGTCTTAGGAAAGACTTTATGTAAATATTAAGACCAAAGAGAAGAGAAAGAAGCAAAGTAGGAAGAATAACATTTTAAGAAAGAATCAAGAATGGTAAAAAAATATGGTTCCTACTATAGACTAGGTCGAACATGGCAATTCTACCTAATTCCCTATAGTTATGGCTCTGATACCAATCTGTCACACCCCAACCAATGGCGAAATCATCGGAGTGGGACTAGTTCGAGATTGTAAGAGACTTCATAACACTATTTGTGACAATATGTAATTTAACCGATTTCATTTCATAATCAAATTGTCAAAACATTACAAGGAAATTCAAATAACAACATTGTTCATAGCATAACATAACAAAATTGATACAACAAACCTAAACGTCTAAGTGAGTATCTAGGCATCATTGCTAATACGTTTCATAGCATCATCAATCCTCAACCTGTAACATGTTTAAAATACAAATCAATGCAAAACCAAAGGCGAGTATACAAGTTTAAGAATAAGCATAAGTATAAGTTTAAAAGGTTTAAAAACGAATCCACATGGCAACTTAGTTTATACAAGAGCATCATACAAGGCAAGCAATATTTCTAGTCAACCCTCTGTTTACGCAAAATGATATAATTCAACATGACCTCTCGTTCACGGGTGGTGCGTTACTCCTATAGCGCTATACATGTCAAATGGAGGCTAGTAATAAGCTAATGACTGTTGTATCACATAAGAATCACCCAAGTATAAGCATCAAGTATAACAAACATAGCATTCATGTATTTGGATTGTTTTCGTGCAAGTAAAGATTAAAGTTTAAGTGTGATTTAATAATTTAACATGTTACACCCCAAAAGTAGTAAACATAAAAAGGGGTTTACGAGTATACTCACGGTTTTGCAAGTCTTCTACTTGTGAATCCGCGAATGAGTTGTTGTGAGAGCTGGAACACCAAGTCCTTCTACGCGAAGAAACAAAGTGTATGAGTAACGGAGAGTAACGGTAGATTAAAGATTGTAGTTTAAAACATAAGAACATATGTACACGAAAGTAATCATCTTTTAACACAAAGTACTTGTTTTGACACTATGAAACCCCAAGGGTTATAATGTT
This sequence comes from Helianthus tuberosus, assembly GCA_030545235.1. Lineage (NCBI taxonomy): Eukaryota > Viridiplantae > Streptophyta > Magnoliopsida > Asterales > Asteraceae > Helianthus > Helianthus tuberosus. The sequence goes on along the minus strand of CM060430.1, from coordinate 140,803,476 downwards.
TTCATGAGTAGTATACTCATTAGAATCATAACAAGTCTTATGTCTTAGATGATGTTATTCTAGCACTTTGACTAATGAACACAAGTTCATCATCAAGGGTTCGAATGTTGATTAGTGTATATATATATATATATATATATATATATATATATAAGTATATATAAGTATTATTATGTCCAATAGTCAAGCATGAGGTAGAAGATTAAATCTTCATTTAGGTACCTTTAAGTTTCATGGAAATCATGTAGGAGGTAGGAAGAGAAGTCTTCCATTTAGGTACCTCTAAGTGTTCACCACTACACTTGATGTAAATACATACAAGGAGGGTCATGAACTACAAGTAATACAAGAATATAAACAACTACTCTATAAGAAATCATCAAGCAATGTGGGGATTTTATGTAGGACAACCCAAGTTAGTCCTTAATCACACCTACATTAAGTCTTGGACTTAAACATTACTTGTGGGTTAAAAACCCTAAACAAAACAGAATGTATATGAGGTTTATCCGTCGCGGGTGGCGACGCCATGCAGCCGAGAAAAAAAGTTGGATTTTTATCACTTTTGACCCCTAGACTTTGGTATATTGATGTTTTAAGTTGTTTTCAATGTGTTTTAAGTATGAGAAACATATTTAAAGGTTTGTAATGTAATTATATAATGAAGTTAATATAAAACGAGTATAAACAAGTATGAATGTCGAGAATAAGTATCGTATGCATACAAAGGACGTATTATTAGCATGTTTCACGTATTTGCAAGTTTGGCACATAATTTCCAAGGATTCTGAATATGTATCAATTGTTTCACGAAATTAAATATATGAGCAAGTATAAAGTATGTACAACATGAATTTAGCAAAATACGAGTTTTATTTATGATCCAAGTCTCGGATTTTACAACGATTACAAGAACACAAGACTTCCAAAAATAGAAATACAAGCAAGACCTTCTAAATATGGAAAGTACGAAGAAGCAGAGTGTTACAAGTATATTCTCAGTGATGGGTTGTTGAGAAGAACTGATTAGTGTCTAATCCATATCCAATGCTTTCAACAGAGGTAAAATGGTGGGTGGTAATGTGGTTGTAGGGATAGGAGTTGAAAGAGAATTTGCCCCGGGAGAAGGGCTATTGAACATACTCTCAAGTGAGGGTAATGTATCATAGAATGGTGTCCTTGTGCTTACAACCTGTTCCTTTTATGTGGAAGCAGCAGGAGATGAGGGCTGGGGTGGAGATCTTTCCAACTGTTGTGAGGAAGTAGCAACAGTGGGTGTTGGTGACTTTTGTGTTGTCACTGGATTAACCTATGGGATCTCATCTTCCAGAAGGTCCTTTTTAGATGGTTTGGGGGATTTTTGGATAATTTATTTTTGGTCTTTTTGAGAGTTTTTGGTGGGGGCTGCACAACAGTGGTTGTGCAGCTGTGGTCAGTAAGAGCAGTGGGCTCAACAGCAGAAACCTGAGGAGCAGATGTGGACGCATCCAAAGTTTGCTCAGGCTCCTCTGTTTGTGTTTCAGAAGATCTTGACTCTGACAGCCTTGTAAAAGTTTTAGAAGAAAGGCTGTTTATTTGACAAGAAGCACCTTGGATAAGCACTTGTGCACTATCCTTTGGGAATTTCTTTTGTAAGTAGTAACTTAAAAATCTTGGAAACAACAAAAATGGTTTCTTATTTTCTTTTATATTATTTAAATTTTTAACCAAATCATTGAAAATCTCTTGGGAGTAATTAAAATCAACTTCTGCCATGATAGCATATCCCAAGTGTTGGATCTTCAATGGAATTTCATCGAAAGCTGTTGTTTTGTTTGAAGCACACATGAGCAGGGTATGAAATAAAAATTTCATGGGAGGTGGGAAATTTCCCTTTTGCAAAGTACCTTTAGTCATTTGTCCCACATACCCTCTTTCGATTAGATCTGTCTGATACTCATCTTTAGGGAAAGAATTTTTACCTGTATGATCGTTCATCTCAAAAACTTCAGATATGGTTTGTGGTGTGATTAAAACAAGAATTTCACCAACTTTTGATGTAATAGCCCAAGGCTTTTTGTCTTGAACTTCCAAATTTGCATTTTTCCAAAAGTCTCGTAGGGTTTCTTGATAAATGGGTGCATTGCAGCTCAACAAAGTTTTGTACTTTGAGGATGAAAGAGCATCGATGATTGAGTGAAAATCCGTGTTTTTACTTGTTTTCTCAAGTGTACATCGATGAGGGTTTTTGAGAGAAAGAGCCTTGGTTAAAGTTTTGTATTATTTATTAAAGTGTTTACATTGTCTTGAAATTTAACAAAAAATAACATAACTAAACTGTCTTTTAAGTCACTAAGGCCCTCCTGAAACACATGTAAAAATAGGTACGTCAGCATAAAAATTCCTGTGAGATACATAGGTTTTGTTGATGAAGGATTCATGACTTGTAGTTAAAAGAAGTGTTTAACAAAAGTAGTCATGAACCTTGTAAAATGTTTTCTTTTATAAAATCATGTGAAAATCGATATGAAAATCAGATGATATAAAGGAATGATGCATGGTTAAATAAATAACCAAGTAAAATGAATTTGTGTAAAACATGTTGTTTGTAAAACAATGTCGTGTCTTTGTATAAAATGTTTCATGTCTTGTCGAAATGGTTTAGATAACGCTGCAATATGTAATATAATAAAACCACTTATATATAGGAAGTACCAGCGGTGTATCCACCATGCTTTTATCACAATACACATAGCCTCGTTATATAAGTCACTTATCAATAACCAACCAAAATGTATTTGTTTAAACCAATGTCAAAATGTTTGTGTATAAACCATGTCCAATGTCATGTGTAAACTGTGCCATGAATAATCAAATGAAATGTATGGCAAGTAGAAAGTATCTACTCATACCATATGTATAATGTCAATGTGAAAACAAATGTCATGCATGGTGAATAAATAGTATTTACTCAACCCCATAGGAAAAATGTACAAAACAATGTTTTTGAATAAACCTAAGTTTAAATCAAAAGTTATGTCTTGCAGAAAACAATGCTTTATGGATACAAACATTTATGCAGTAATGTTTATCGCATACATTCAAACCTTGCGACTGTCAGATAAACCCTTAAACAAATTAAAGGTCTATCAATTATGTATATTGGATTCTGTCATTCCCAACTTCCAAACAAACCTAGGAAGTTGGAAACGGGATTTGTCAAGTCCTATGGTACCATTAGATACTACCGAGCAGCGTGATCAGTGTTAATGAATGTATTATTGTCCCGTTAAACATACCAAATGTAATAACCAATGTAAGCATGCTATGTGAAAACCATGTACTAAGTATGCTAAGTAAACATACAAAGTAGAAATGTTCATGAAATCAATTGTGCTAGCATGCTCAGTAAACATACATAGCAGAAATGTGATGTAAATCAATGTGTCCATATGCTGAGTAAACATATGCAACAAAAGTATCTTATGAAATCAATGTGCTAGCATGCTCAGTCAACATACATAGCAAAACATAATTGAAATCATGTACTATACGTGTACTAAATGAACATAGCATGTTTATGTCATAAAAACAATGAAAGCATGAAAGTAACATGTAAGCACAAGTGTTTCACCCCAAAATATTTGAAAGCGGTAAAAGAGGGGACTATGTACTCACTTGGGATTGCTTATTAGTCTTGAGAATAAGACCAAATAAAGCTTCAAGGATCACGGAATCAAACGGCACCTAATATAGGTAACTACGTTAATAATCGGATCCTAAATCGGGAGATAGGATAGAATGTGGTTCTATAAATCAAATGAGTATTGGAACTCATATGGCATGATTTAATAGACCTAACATTCTGATTTGGAAGTTTACCTAAGTGCTTTTGACCCGTTTCGACCCGTTACGGTAGTTTAAGCTACTATAACGCGTCGTTTGCGTAAAACTATGGTCGGATGGTTATCTATGTCGTATGTCAAGTCTTACATGCCCAATTATGCCTAAATATGTTACTAAATCAGTATAGATGTCAAAAACTTGATCACATATGCAAAATATGATTTTATGCTCAAAAAGGGCATTTTGGTCATTTTCAATGGGCATATAAACTACTTAACATATAACTAACCAACCTATGTGATCATAAGGTATAACCTCAGTAGGTTCTTCCCTATGCAACTATGATCACTAAATAAGCTTGGTCGGATCCTAATGATCGACCAAACGGGTCGGGTTCGAAAGTCTAAGCGGTTGTCGAGACTGCTTAACTTACGACCCTAAACAAGCACTAAACTAGTAGTGACGAGTTAAACATGTCAAAACATGTTTAACTAACTTAGAAAACTGATTTGGTATCAAAACAAAGTGTTTTGATACCTAAAAATAGTTTCGTCGCAAAATGCGCGTAAATACGCATTTTGACCGAAACTTTGACTCATCACTACGCCTAGTTAACGTGGTAATCAGTAGGTATAATTGCTAAGGATTATAACCATCGTGATTACAATCACGTTGCAAAGTTCAATTGAACTTTGACTTGACCAATTGATGGTCAAAACTGAAAGTGAAACTGTTGGTTAAACTGTTTGACTTTCAGATCTAAATTGCTAAAAATAAGAACTAAGCCATGAAAGAACATTCACAATGCTCTAAGGCTGAAAGACTAGACTTATTGAACTCAGGTAGGAGGCTCCTTAGCAGGAAATCCTCCACTTAGAGTCCAAAAAATGAGAATGAGCAATGAACAAGTGAAAGAGTGTGGGTATTTATAGTTGTGGAGAGTTTACAAGATCATTCCAAGTGTTTGTGTGATCACCAAGCAATAAATCTTGGCCCTACAAGTGTCTAAGGACACCTAACATGCTTGGAGAAGTGTTAACTTGGTCATCACACAGAATTTGCAAGAACAACCCCTGAATTATCAAACAGCAGCTGAAAACAAGTTTTCTGTCGCTGGGGGTTCTGTCGCGCCCCGTGTAGCCACAGCCTACTCGTTCGCAGCCCGCGACCTCAGGTCAGGTCAGAAACAGTTTTGAAATTTACAAGTTCAGTCCCTGCATGTGTATAAAGGCATTTTTGACGTATTTGACCCCCGTTAAGCCATTTTCAAGGTTCTACAAGGTCGTCAAAGTATAGGGGACTCAAAATATGCTCGGAAATATCACGGATGTCGGTTCCTTTGGTCGTACGGTCACGTTGTTCGGTTAATTACGATGAAACTCGAACGGACGCGAAAAACGAACCAAATTGAGCGACGAATAGTATTTTTGCATTCCGATCACTAAAATAAAATATTTTAGTGACTACAAAATTTTTTTGAATGCCCGGAGATGGTCAGAACGTAAGATATGCGCGTAAATGAAAACTTACATCGTTTTTGACACTTTTAGTCCCTGTATGATCAAATAAGCGTATTTTCGCATACCGAACCACTCAAAGCTTATTTCTAAGCTATGTTAAGGTTATTTATGGTATGTTTAGCTTATGATCATGTTCCGGAATGTACGTTGCCATACGAAACAGCAGACTTTTGCAATTTGACGCAAATAGTCCCTGTGAGCGAATAAACTTGTTTTTGCCATACCAAACCCTTTAAAACTTATTTCTAAGTTATGTAAAGGTTATTTAAGGAATGTTAAGCTTATGTTGCTGTTCCGGAGTGTTTGGCGCGTTAAACTGATTATGTTTACGTATCAGTTTGCGTATAACTTTCAAGAAAGCGATATAGAGTTCAAAATCGATCAAAAACCAAAACGTGCAAAATGTCAAACATAAATAAACAAATATTGGGATCAAAACACATTGTTTTATTGATATTGAATTGTTCGGAGCTTGTACAATGATTACACAAGCACAGATGTCACAGTCCCCCTACTTTAGGAAATGTCGTCCCGAAATTTATTTAGAGGAAACTTGTGAGAATAGATGTGGATATTTCGCTTTCATCTGATCTTCAGGTTCCCAAGTAAATTCTGGGCCATGTTTAGATTCCCATCGAACTTTAACAATAGGTATGCGCTTGCGATTTAGCTTTTTGACTTTACGGTCCATGATTTCCACAGGTTTCTCAACGAAGCGCATCGTGTTATCAACACGAATTTCATCAAGTGGTATGTGGAGGTTCTCATAAGCTAAACACTTTTTGAGATTGGACACATGGAAAGTTGGATGAACATTTCCAAGTTCAGGAGGTAGCTCTAGTCTGTAGGCTACTTTTCCGATTCTTTCAATGATCTTGAATGGTCCAACATAGCGTAGTGCAAGTTTTCCTTTCTTTGCAAATCTAATCACACCTTTCCAAGGGGATACCTTGAGTAGGACGTGATCACTGACTTGAAATTCTAAGGGTTTGCGTCGTCGATCCGCGTAACTCTTTTGACGACTTCTAGCTGTCTGTAGGTTATCGCGAATTTTCTTGACCTTATCTGTAGTCTCTAGAATGAGTTCAGGTCCAGTAAGATGAGCTTCACCTATCTCATTCCAGCAGACCGGTGAACGACATTTTTGACCGTATAAAGCTTTGAAAGGAGCCATGTTGATGCTAGAGTGATAATTGTTGTTATTGGAGAATTCGATCAACGGTAGATGCGAATCCCAAATACCACCAAAATCGATCACACAAGCTCTAAGCATATCCTCCAGTGTCTGGATTGTTCTTTCAGATTGACCATTCGTTTGAGGATGATATGCTGTGCTCAAATTAAGTTGGGTTCCCATGGCAGATTGCATGGTTCTCCAAAAGTGAGACGAGAATCGAGCATCTCTGTCAGATATAATGTTCAAAGGAACACCATGTCGGGATACAATCTCATCCAGATAGATTTTAGCAAGCTTGTCAGCAAATAGATCCTCACGGATCGGTAAGAAATGTGCTGACTTTGTAAGACGATCAACGATTACCCAAATGGCATCATGACATCTATTAGTGTGTGGCAGCTTGGTAATGAGATCCATAGCAATGTTTTCCCATTTCCAAACTGGTATCTCTGGTTGTTCCAATAATCCAGAGGGATGTTGATGTTCTGCCTTAACCTTAAGACAAGTAAGGCATTTGGAAACATATAAGGCAATGTCTTTCTTTATACCCGGCCACCAATACTGGGTTCGAAGATCCGTATACATTTTGTCTGCAGCAGGATGAATAGAATAACGAGACTTGTGTGCTTCATCCATTAGCAAGATGCGAAGATTGTCTTGACTTGGGACCCACAAACGTCCCATGAAATAATATAGCCCAAAGTCTTTCAATTCAAGCTCAGGCTTAATATGACATGGTAATTCTTTACCCATCAAGTCTTGTGTAACACAAGTATGTTGAGCCTGAGAAATGCGGGTTTGAATATCAGATCGAACCTGAACACAGTGAAGCTTGACACGTTCCTTACGACTCAATGCGTCAGCCACGACATTCGCCTTACCAGGATGGTAGCGAATTTCGCAATCGTAGTCGTTTAGAAGTTCAACCCAACGTCGTTGCCTCATGTTTAGTTCTTTCTGATTGAAAATATGCTGGAGACTCTTGTGGTCAGTAAACACTACACACTTTGTACCGTACAGGTAGTGTCTCCAGATTTTGAGAGCAAAAACTACTGCACCTAACTCAAGATCATGAGTCGTGTAGTTTTTCTCGTGTACCTTTAGATATCTTGATGCATAAGCTATGACTTTGTTTCTTTGCATAAGAATACAACCAAGACCCAAATTAGACGCATCACAGTATACGAAAAAATCGTCGTTTCCCACAGGTAGAGATAAGATAGGTGCATCACAGAGCTTCTGTTCAAGGTCTGAAAAGCTTCTTCCTGTTTGGATCCCCACTCAAAAGGTTTATTCTTCTGAGTTAGAGCAGTGAGAGGAACCGTAATTTTGGAGAAGTTTTCAATGAAACGGCGGTAATAACCTGCTAGACCAAGAAATGAACGAACCTCGGTAGGAGTAGTAGGTGTATCCCAATCCTTAATCACACTGATTTTGGCAGGATCTACATGTATACCTTGTTCGTTAACGATGTGCCCCAAAAATTGAACTTCCTTAAGCCAAAATTTGCACTTGGAGAATTTGGCGAAAAGCTGTTCTTTCTTTAGGAGTTCCATTGTAAGACGGAGATGTTGTTCATGATCAGCTCAAGTCTTAGAATAGATCAGAATATCATCAATGAAAACAATGATGAACTTGTCCAAATAAGTCTTACAAACCCTATTCAGCAAGTCAATGAAAACAACAGGAGCATTAGTTAAACCGAAGGGCATAACAGTAAACTCATAATGACCATATCTTGTGCAAAAAGCTGTCTTGGGAATATCTTCTTCGATCACTCGAAGTTGATGATACCCAGAACGTAGGTCAATCTTTGAAAAGCAAGTAGCACCATGTAGCTGATCAAAGAGATCATCAATGTGAGGTAGGGGATATCGATTCTTGATGGTAAGCTTGTTAAGCTCACCATAATCGCTACACATCCTAAAAGATCCATCTTTCTTTTTCACGAATAAGACAGGAGCGCCCCAAGGTGAAAAGCTCGGACGAATGGATCCTTTGTCAGAAAGCTCCAGGATCTGTTTAGATAACTCTTGCATCTCAGATGGTGCAAGACGGTAAGGTGATTTAGCAATAGGATTTGCACCAGGTACAAGATCTATACGAAATTCAACTTGGCGTACAGGGGGTAAACCAGGTAATTCTTCAGGAAATGCCTCAGGATAATCCCGAACAACAAGGATATCTTGGATAGTCTTACCTTTGCCTTTCACCTCTACGATATGGGCCAAGAAGGCGACATAGTTATTTCGTAGGTATTTTTGGGCTTGGGTACAAGACATGAGTTTAAGGCTACTAACGGGTTTCTACCCACGAACTTCTAAGATTTCACCAGTAGAAAGCGGTATACGAATGATCTTCTCAAAACAAACCACCTCAGGATGGTATTTGGCTAACCAATCCATTCCTACTATTACATCGAAGCTCCCAAGTTGCATCGGCGTGAGGTCAATAGGGAAAAGATGGTTATTAAGGTTCAATTGGCAATTTCGAAGAACAGAGTCGAGTACAACGGGTTCACCACTAGCTACTTCTACTGTCAAGGACTTTCCTAGTTTTGTTCTAGTCATCGAAAGTAAAGGCTCAAAAGCTAAGGACAAAAAAATCTTATCGGCACCCGAATCAAATAGAACAGAAGCAGGTTGGTTGTTAACAAAGAATGTACCGTTCACCACTTCGTTATCTGCGCGTGCCTCGTTTACATTCAGATTAAAAGCTAGACCACGAGCCTGTGCTTGATTCGCATTTGCCAACTTCGGGCAGTTGTTCCTGTAGTGGGTCAGATCCCCACAATTGAAACACGAACCAGGCGGATAGTGAGGTCGTGCAGGATTCTGGGCAGGGTTTTGTGCAGCTTGGTTTTGGTTTGGAGCAAAGCGGCAGGTGTTTGCAAGATGACCAGACTTGCCACAGTTTATGCAGATGCGGCATTGCACGTGTGGTTGATGATGGCTATTACACTTGTTGCACAGAGGTGCATTACCAGCATACTGCCTCTTGGCGGCAGGTTGTGCAGGCTGATTCTATGCTGCCTGGTTAGTCTGAGCAATAACAGCGAAATTCTTGGAAGCCTTACGCTTCCTAGATTTCTTTGAGGACTCTGCCTTTTTACCCTTTTGCTCCTTGGTGTTATCAGACTGTTTCTGCTTCTTGTCTCCTTTTTTGTGGAGTTTACCCTATTTGACTTGAGAGTCAGTTAGGGTTGCAGCTAGCTCAATGGCCTGTCGGATAGTAGTAGGGTTGCTGCCAGTGACAATATCCTGAACAGGATCTGGCAAACCGTCTATGTATTTCTCAATAGCTTTATCCAAAGGCGTGACCATTTTCGGACAGAGCAAGCTTAACTCCTCGTACCTATCAGTGTACACACGGTGTTCACCACTGTCTTCCTTAAGGTTATGGAACTCATTTTTAAGTGCCCTCTGCTCGTGACGAGGGCAGAACTCTCTTATCATAAGAGCTCTAAGTTCCTCCCATGTCTGACCTAAAGCAACCTCAGCTCCTCGATCTCTCATTATCCCATTCCACCAAGTGAGAGCCCTCTTTTGGAACACACTAGAAGCAAACTCGACCTTGCGGTTATCTGGACACTGAACATGGCGAAAGGTGCTCTCAAGACTCTCAAACCACTGTAGGAGCCCAGTTGCTCCTTCATAACCACTAAACTTGAGCGGTTTAGCCGATTTAAAACTTTTAAAGTTGCACGGAGCAGGTGCATTATTGTTATTATTGGCTTGGTTTATTTGAGTGATGAGATTTGGTAGCATAGCAGCCATCTGCTGTGCAATAATAGTTGCTAGTTCGGCATCAGGTTGTTGAACGTTACGTCGAGGAGGCATTCTAAAAGAGGAAACATAAGAGAAAAACGAGTGAGATGATGTGATGAAAAAATTGAGATGTCAAAAATATCGACAAAGTAAGGATGGTGGTCATTTGTTCGTTACCTCGTAACAAACAGTCGACACACAGTGACAAATCAAAGTAAATTGATCATAATAATGTATCGTGAAGACATGCTTTAGCCTATAAGTGGACACTCACCCCAAGAGTTCCCAGGTAAGAGTGACTGGTCCGATACTGTGGATTTGTACGAACACTCTAGCCTTAGACAGAAAACTCAGGATACAGGCATCCACCCTTCCAGATTGCACGTGTTCACAATATTTAGACCCAAACTTTGACGAGATTTTGAAAATTTGGATGGCATAAGGCCAAAAAAAATCATCCAATGATAGATGATTGATTTCAAAATCATTTTGGAAATTTGTGTTTATGTTTTGGTAATCACCTAAGGATAGGTGATGTGTACTGTTTTAAGATCTAAACACAAGATAACTTGTGTTAGGGTCCTAGAAAAGTTATAGTCTAGGTCAAAGCATTACTAATAACCTAATTCCCTATAACCATTGGCTCTGATACAAACTTTTCTGTCACACCCCGACCGCGTAAACCAACAAACCGCGGCGGAAACATCAGGGAGTGGAGCGATAGAATTATTGTTCCACAACCATGGTAATTAAAGTTTTGTATTATTTGTTAGAGTGTTTACATTGTCTTGAAATTTAACAAAAACATAACATAACTAAACTGTCTTTTAAGTCACTAAGGCCCGAGTCCGCCTAAGTGTAGCATAATCAACATCAAGCATTAGCTCCTGAAACACATGTAAAAATAGGTACGTCAGCATAAAAATGCCTATGAGATACATAGGTTTTGTTGATGAAGGATTCATGACTTATAGTTAAAAGAAGTGTTTAACAAAAGTGAATTTGTGTAAAACATGTTATTTGTAAAACAGATGATATAAAAGAATGATTTATGCTTAAATAAATAACCAAGTAAAATGAATTTGTGTAAAACATGTTGTTTGTAAAACAATGTCGTGTCTTTGTATAAAACGTTTCATGTCTTGTCGAAGTGGTTTAGATAACGCTGAGATATGTAATATAATAAAAGTACTTATATATAGGAAGTACCAGTGGTGTATCCACCATGCTTTTATCACAGTACACATAGCCTCGTTATATAAGTCACTTATCAATAACCAACCAAAATGTCTTTGTTTAAATCAATGTCAAAATGTTTGTGTATAAACCATGTCCAATGTCATGTGTAAACTGTGCCATGTATAATCAAATGAAATGTATGGCAAGTAGAAAGTATCCACTCAAATTATATGTATAATGTCAATGTGAAAACAAATGTGGTGTATGGTGAATAAATAGTATTTACTCAACCCCATAGGAAAAATGTACAAAACAATGTTTTTGAATAAACCTAAGTTTAAATCAAAAGTTATGTCTTGCAGAAAACAATGCTTTATGGATACAAACATTTATGCAATAATGTTTATCACATACATTCAAGCCTTGCGACTGTCGGATAAACCCTTAAACGAATTAAAGGTCTATCAATTATGTATATCGGATTCTGTCATTCCCAACTTTCAAACAAACCTAGGAAGTCGGAAACGGGATTTGTCAAGTCCTATGGTACCATTACATACTACCGAGCGGCTTGATCAGTGTTAATGAATGTATTATTGTCCCGTTAAACATACCAAATGTCGTAACCAATGTAAGCATGCTATGTGAAAACCATGTACTAAGTATGCTAAGTAAACATACATAGTAGAAATGTTCATGAAATCAATTGTGTTGGCATGCTCAGTAAACATACATAGCAGAAATGTGATGTAAATCAATGTGTCCATATTCTGAGTAAACATATGCAACAAAAGTGTCTTATGAAATCAATGTGCTAGCATGCTCAGTCAACATACATAGCAAAACATAATTGAAATCATGTACTATACGTGTACTAAATGAACATAGCATGTTTATGTCATAAAAACAATGAAAGCATGAAAGTAACATGTAAGCACAAGTGTTTCACCCCAAAATATTTGAAAGCGGTAAAAGAGGGGACTATGTACTCACTTAGGATTGCTTATTAGTCTTGAGAATAAGACCAAATAAAGCTTCAAGGATCACGGAATCAAACGGCACCTAATATAGGTAACTACGTTAATAATCGGATCCTAAATCAGGAGATAGGATAGAATGTGGTTCTATAAATCAAATGAGTATTGGAACTCATATGGCATGATTTAATAGACCTAACATTCTGATTTGGAAGTTTACCTAAGTGCTTTTGACCCGTTTCGACCCGTTACGGTAGTTTAAGCTACTATAACACGTCGTTTGCGTAAAACTATGGTCGGGTGGTTATCTATGTCCTATGTCAAGTCTTACATGCCCAATTATGCCTAAATATGTTACTAAATCAGTTTAGATGTCAAAAACTTGATCACATATGCAAAATATGATTTTATGCTCAAAAAGGGCATTTTGGTCATTTTCTATGGGCATATAAACTACTTAACAAATAACTAACCAACCTATGTGATCATAAGGTATAACCTCAGTAGGTTCTTCCCTATGCAACTATGATCACTAAATAAGCTTGGTCGGATCCTAATGATCGACCAAACGGGTCGGGTTCGAAAGTCTAAGCGGTTGTCGAGACCGCTTAACTTACGACCCTAAACAAGCACTAAACTAGTAGTGACGAGTTAAACATGTCAAAACATGTTTAACTAACTTAGAAAACTGATTTGGTATCAAAACAAAGTGTTTTGATACCTAAAAATAGTTCCATCGCAAAATGCGCGTAAATACGCATTTTGACCGAAACTTTGACTCATCACTACGCCTAGTTAACGTGGTAATCAGTAGGTATAATTGCTAAGGATTATAACCATCGTGATTACAATCACGTTGCAAAGTTCAATTGAACTTTGACTTGACCAATTGATGGTCAAAACCGAAAGTCAAACTGTTGGTCAAACTGTTTGACTTTCAGCTCTAAATGGCTAAAAATAAGAATTAAGCCATGAAAGAACACTCGCAATGCTCTAAGGCTGAAAGATTAGACTTATTGAACTCAGGTAGGTGGCTCCTTAGCAGGAAATCCTCCACTTAGAGTCCAAAAATGAGAATGAGCAATGAACAAGTGAAAGAGTGTGGGTATTTATAGTTGTGGGGAGTTTACAAGATCATTCCAAGTGTTTGTGTGATCACCAAGCAATAAATCTTGGCCCTACAAGTGTCTAAGGACAGCTAACATGCTTGGAGAAGTGTTAACTTGGTCATCACACAAAGAATTTGCAAGAACAGCCCCTGAATTATCAAACAGGAGCTGAAAACAAGTTTTCTGTCACTGGGGGTTCTGTCGCGCCCCGCGTAGGCCACAGCCTACACGTTCGCGGGCCGCGACCTCAGGTCAAGTCAGAAACAGTTTTGAAATTTACAAGTTCAGTCCCTGCATGTGTATAAAGGCATTTTTGACGTATTTGACCCCCGTTAAGCCATTTTCAAGGCTCTACAAAGTCGTCAAAGTATAGGGGACTCAAAATATGCTCGGAAATATCACGGATGTCGGTTCGTTTGGTCGTACGGTCACGTTGTTCGGTTAATTACGACGAAACTCGAACGGACGGGAAAACGAACCAAATTGAGCGACGAATGGTATTTTTGCATTCCGATCACTAAAATAAAATATTTTAGTGACTACAAAAAAAATTTTGAATGTCCGGAGATGGTCAGAACGTAACATATGCGTGTAAATGCAAACTTACGCTGTTTTTGACACTTTTAGTCCCTGTATGATCAAATAAGCGTATTTTCGCATACCGAACCACTCAAAGCTTATTTCTAAGCTATGTTAAGGTTATTTATGGTATGTTTAGCTTATGATCATTTTCCGGAATGTACGTTGCCATACGAAACAGCAGACTTTTGCAGTTTGACGTAAATCGTCCCTGTGAGCGAATAAACTTGTTTTTGCCATACCAAACCCTTTAAAACTTATTTCTAAGTTATGTAAAGGTTATTTAAGGTATGCTAAGCTTATTATGCTATTCCGGAGTGTTTTTCGCGTTAAACTGATTACGTTTACGCATCAGTTTGCGTATAACTTTCCAGAAAGCGATATAGAGTTCAAAATCGATCAAAAACCAAAACGTGCAAAATCTCAAACATAAATAAACAAATATTGGGATCAAAACACATTGTTTTATTGATATGGAATTGTTCATAGCTTGTACAATGATTACACAAGCATAGATGTCACAATAAACCTCTATAAGCGTTTATTAAAAAAGAACACTATTTAAATAAATTATTTTTTTATAAATATATTTGTTACACTAACTTTCATAAAAAAAAGTGTGTTGGGTCCTAATCTGACCTGTACCAAAAGTTAGCCGTGTTGACTTGTTACTTGACCCACCCTTTGTCCACCTATTACATTTAGTCAGCTTATCATATATATTCACATCTATTTATGAAGAGGTAACTTTGACTTTTATGGCCAAACAAATTATTTTTCATCTAAAAATAAAATGAACACTTAAGCAAGAAACAAACAATTCATCGAACAGTCGTTTTTAGAAACACCTGGTGTGCGAAAGTTTAAACTTTGAACCCAAAAGCACAAACCCTTAATAAGTTACATCCATTTTGATCCCAGTGAAATTAATAAACACAAAATGTAAAAACCAAATAACCATTGTAACAGTCATTTCCCACATGATGTGTAAAAGTCTAAATGCAAAAAAATGTGTAACAGTCAAGTACACAACTAAATTCAAAACTACATATTTGCGATAGATTATTTATGAATTTGTAGAAGCATGCTTTAACCAAATTGCATAAAAGGTTGTTAAAATTGAATCATATCTTTGCTATGATGATATTCAAAAGCTCAAGGTCTGATTTTGTGGCTAAGTTATGAATGCTTAACATCAAACTGCATCAGATGCAACAAATAAACGAAGGATTGAAATATGAATACAAACAAAATGCTTCATACGAACCGTAATATATAATAAATTTAAAACCACATTACCTTATTGGCTTCAATTAGAATAATCTTCAACGTCTGCATTTATTTATCAAACTCACTAAATTTACCTCTAAATAGCCACCAAGAGATTGTTCTGCAATTGAATTGAAAATGTATTAAACTTTTGATTGAAAATAAGAGCAGATAGCAAGGAGATAAAGTCTAGGGTTTGTCTCGAGAGATTGTGTATACATAACATACCATTAAGCGAATCAACATGGGGATGATTGTGGTGTTAAGGATGATGATGCAGCAGTGGAAGAATATAGGGTTTGACATCAAGTACGAAAACAAACAACCAACAATAAGAGAATTAAATGATTAGGGATAACTGACCTTGTAGCTTGCGACGGTAGACAAAGAGTTTTACGGTTTGGTTGAACTTTGAAGTGATCAAGGGAGGGGAAGACGATAGGTAAACATATTGAGAAATTCAAATTTTAAAATCGTTCATGAGAGATAGGTATTGAAAGTATATATTTGGGCGCTTTAAAGATGAGAGGTAGATTTGATTTTGAATTTTCAATTTCTCCCTCGACTACGTATGTATTATATTATACGTATTTTAAATAAATGAAAGTGGTGTATTTTAAATAAATAAAAGTGATATTTATGATTTAATAATGGAGTAAGAAAAGCTGAGTTGACATAGCTCATTGGTTGTCAAATAAGTTTTTCCTATGTCAGCAGCTATTCTAATAGAGAAGTAAGATTATAGCCAACTTAGAATTTATATAAAAAGATCTTGAAACCACTTATAGATAGTTAATAAATTTATATAAAAAAGATCTTAAAACCACTTAGTTAACTTAATACATGTTATATATTTAATACAACATAACACAAAGGTGCATATTCGAATAAAGAAGTTTGAAAGGGATAGCCCAAAAATCAGGTATATATACCAACACCCTATATAAAGGCACCCATGATTGAACAACGGACCTCACCAATCATCAACACTTTGTTCTCCCTCTATTCAGTCAAATCATCAATTGTGCTGAGACGATGGTGGTGGCGGAAAATGACGGCAATGCGGTGGTAGTCATTAGGGAATTCAACCCGAAAACCGACCGTGAGAGAGTCGAACAGGTGGAGAGAAGCTGCGAGGTGGGCCCGAGCGGCGAATACTCGCTCCACGCGGACCTCTTAGGTGACCCTGTTTGTAGAGTTCGCAACTCCCCTGCGTATCTCATGCTGGTATACGATATTTCACGTTAACTTTTTCCAATGACTCACGCTTTCATCGGTTTTTTCAATTATTCTCGGTTTGAATTATCAGGTCGCGGAGATGGTAGTGATCGCGGACGGAGAGGAGACGAGAGATATCGTGGGGATGATACGGGGTTGCATCAAAACCGTTACATGTGGGAGAAAACTATGCCGGAAAACTAACCATCTGCCTGAACCCCGCCCCGTCTTTACTAAACTCGCCTACATCCTAGGCCTCCGCGTCTCCCCTACTCACCGGTAAACCATTTTTTTATTATTTTTTAATCGGCTAACTCATACATCCAATAATCCTATTATGTTTTTTTAATTATTTGATCATCTTTCTATCAAAAATAGAAAGGTTTGTTATTTAACTATTATTAAATATATATTTTTCGTAGTTTGTGAATAAAATCAATATTTAATAATTTCTGATAACACTCAAGTATAAGTCACTTTCAAAAATTAGAAACATCGTCGTAAAGCAAACTGCGGTGTCCCGGTTAGGATTTTCCACTTTTCCATACTGATTTTCGGGTATTACTAAAAACAGAAATACATTTTTGGTTAGTAACGCTAATTATTAAAAAAAAAATACTAGTAACTAATTTCATCTTTCATAACTCATTTTTTATTTTAAATTAATTTATTATTACAGGAGGATGAAAATAGGATTAAAACTCGTTTGTAGAATGGAAGATTGGTTTAGAGACAAGGGTGCTGAATATTCGTACATAGCAACTGACGCAACTAACAAACCGTCCGTTAATCTCTTCACCGGAAAATGCGGATACTCAAAGTTCCGCAACCCGTCTGTTCTCGTACACCCGGTGTTTGCACACCGGCTTCACATCAACCAACAAGTAACCATCATTAAACTGTCATGTACCGATGCCGAGGTCATCTACCGTCACACATTTTCGACTACTGAGTTCTTCCCACGTGACATTGACTCGGTACTAAAAAACAACCTTAACCTTGGCACGTTCCTAGCAATACCAAAAGATTGCACACATGCCGTTTCATGGGTCGGGTCGGAATGGTTCCTTTCGTACCCACCCAACTCATGGGCTATCATGAGTGTGTGGAATTGTAATGACGTGTTTAAGTTAGAAGTTAAAGGGGCATCGTGGTTGAAAAAGGGGTTTGTGAAAACAACACGGGTTTTGGATCAGGTATTCCCATTTTTGAATTTGCCTTCGCTGCCCGAAATTTTTAACCCGTTTGGGCTCCATTTGTTATACGGGCTAGGTGGGGTCGGCCCGGCTTATTTGAAGTTGGCTAGGGCCTTGTTTGCTTACGCTCACAACTTAGCCAAGAAGCGCAAGTGCAGTGTGGTGGCGACCGAGGTGTCAAGTGAGGATCCGCTTAAGTCCGCGATCCCGCATTGGAAAGTGTTGTCCTTCACTGATTTATGGTGTATTAAGAGGCTTGATGAGGACTATAGCGAAGGGTATATTGGGGATTGGAGAAAGTCACAACCCGATATATCATTTTTCCTTGATCCTAGAGAATTTTGAAAAGTTGGAACTTTGTAGCAAAGTTTTAGACTTTTAGTGATTTGTTTAGTATGTAATGGATGGATGGGAATGGAAGAAAAATGTGATTGGAAGGGGTATATATCCCAAATGGGACCCATGTATGTATTTTCTTTTATCGTTTATTGTGAAATGTAAATAAAATGTGATGCTTTTTCACCCAAACATTGCCAAGATTTTGTCCAGATTTCTTTTCTGTCAAACCTTTGTTATGGAATCATCGTACTTCGTCACGTGTGAAAGTGTTTTCTAACATATGTATAGATTTTCAAGTTTACAACTATGACAAACTTAAATTTGCTAAGTAACTATATCTTTAGATTTTTTTTTTTTAATTTTTTTAATGCACAACAAAAGCCCGATCATCAAGGTTAATTCAATAACAAAAGGTCTCTCATGCCCATGAATGCAAACGGCGCTTGTTACTCGACCCGTCACAATTCTAGAGGAAACTCATTGCTCGAAGGTCCACTATGGTAAAACCTCTGACTCAACCTGGAGCATTTATGCTTCAGGCAAGACTTGTATCTTTGAATTAATAAATCATGTTTTGCAATACTTCTTTTTCTTGAAAAGGGTTATCAATGGGGAAAAAAGGTAAATGTAATATTTTGCGTAACATACAACCGCAATAACATCAAAGGTCAGGGCCGGCCCAAGGGTAAGCCAAATGAGGCTTGGGCCTTGGGCCACCAAAACTATAGGGCCTCACAATTTGATAAAACCATAGTCCATTTATAAAAGATTTAGGGTGTGGGTTATCAACAAATTGATTGTTGGTAGTGTAGTGGTTTTGTTTATGTATTGATGTTGGTGAGACCCGGGTTCGAATCCCTGGTTCACCATTTTTTTTCTTGTTTTTAAATTTTAACACAATCTTTCAAATAATTACATTTGGGCCTTCAAGTTTAACTTTCAATTACATACATTTTTTTTGGGAAAAAGGCCACAAGATTTTACTTCGCCTTAGGCCACCAAAATGGTTGAGCCGGCCCTGTCAAAGGTAAATGCTTTATCGTTGAATCAATATGTTAGACAACACTTTCATACCATTAGGCTAGCTCAAAGGCTTTAAGTCGAAATAACATATTTGTTCACCTCTATAATTAATCAGCGACATGATAAAATAATTAAGTTTGTTAAAATGTGTATCCTATAAAGGCATACTCACGCTATTATGGAATATTGTAACCGTTGAAATAATAAAGATAATTTATGACTTAAAACAACTTTTTATTGGTCTCGTTGAACCCTAACCTCACAAATTCATTTTAATTATAATAATCAAAGTTATAAGTGCAATAAATATTGGTGGTAATGGGGAAGTTTAATGGGAATCTTGTGTTCCTTTTGTGTTTTTTCACTAGAGATACATAAGAATAGATTGGATATGATGCTCCAATTACTTTGTGCTTTGTTTAAGCCTTAAGTACTTATCTTATTGTTATAGCCAATGAGGTAGTAGTGGAGTGGTTGGGAAAAATTTGGTGTTTCTTGTGATCCAAGTTTGACTCTCACTCTCCCCGTTATTTTCTTCGGCATCGAGGTAAAGGGCGAATGACTGGCGGCGGTCGAGTAGTCGACCTTGGCCACAGCGCCCGGTGTCACAGTTTTGACACGTCGTTCCTTGCCGTTCAAAAAAATACTCATGTTATTTAATAAAACCCTTTTTGATGTTTCATTGATTTTATTAACAATAATTCTAATAAGACTTCGGGAGAATTTTATAGGGATCTTACATATTTCCCCCTTCTAAGCCGACTTATTACGTATTTCCCCAAATAAAAATAAAAACAATTACATATGTCCCCTTCCTAACCCATATATATTACATATTTCTCCTTTTCATTAAAACCTCTTATTAAATGAATATTTTACACTTAATGAATTATTAAATGAATATTTACATATTTCCCATTTCTAATATCATCAATCAATTACTTAAAAAATTATAAAACCGGGGGGTCAAAAACGTATATACCTAAAAAAAATTATATGAAAACTACATACCGAGCACTACTGAGCGAAAAGTTTGACGGGTCCGGCGCCTTCCCCCCCCCCCCCCCCCCCCCCCCCCCCCCCCACACAAAGTTGCGCCCCTGATGAAGATAAACATCATAACAAAGATATAGATAAGCAAAACACGAATGTAACCGAAAAGGAAAGATTTGTATAACAGTGCAAATATATCTTACCTACATCATGTATGACTATAAAATTTTAATATCTATAAGTGAAGGGGTATGGTCCTAAATCCTGCGCCAACTAATCAGGTCGCGCGTTGGACCATACTCTTATCAGACTAATTTGGTAGCTTTCCCAACCTCGTGCCGACTAATCAGGAGTAACCTAGGTCGCGCGTGAGGGCAAGGCCAACACATGACCAAATTTGACACTTAGCTCCTTGGATGAAAAACCTTACTTCCTGGACCCTGCGCTGGCTATACGGGATATCCCTAGTGGTCGCGCGGAGAAAGGAAGCGCATGTATAACAACCCTTCTAAAATATTTCCGATACTCCTAAAATATTTAAAACATCCCTATACGTCCTAAAATACACCTCGTATACTAAAAGTGGACCGTAAATACTTTAATTTTACAAAAATAAAATAAAAACAAGAAAATTAGGGCGCTCGCGGGCCGCGAAGACTTAGTGTTCAACTTACGCGGGCCGCGACAGATAGTCCACCAGGCGAGCCCCTGGGCCGCCACGTGTCCCCACTCGTGTCGCAGCTAGTTGATGACCGGACCAAGCTAGGGCCTACATACCCTATGTCGCGGGGAGCGAAGACCCCTTGTGAATCCTTCGCAGGCCGCGAGGAAGTGCTGTATCAGCACTATAAATAGGATCGATCGGCATCAGTTGCAAATCGCTCAAATCTAGAACTCTCTCTCTCAATTCTGAATATTAGAATTAATATCGGGCATAATACCCCCTAATTAGCGAAGCTCTGTCTCGTTGTAAGTATTTTAACCCCCGGTTACGTATTAGATACGCTGCCCGATTGATCTAGTGCTCCGTAACGACTGTTGAGGCTCTGCCCGACGTAGTCGTTGGAGTTCTGTCTCGAGGAGGGTATAACTAATGTAAAAATTGGGTTATTATACTAACGCGTGTGCATTATTTAAAATTTATAAATTATAACCATGAAGCCACAGGAAATTACCTAAGATAGAAATGTGAGTAATCTCCTTTTTGTAAACTATTTTTACAAAGCCTCAAATGTTTTAAACTATAATTAACAGTGATTGAGTATTTGTGATTCTACAATTATCGTCGGTATGTTGGGGTTTTGTATACAAAATTTGTTACTACACTGTGAGTAGTAACATGACCACAAGTCGGGTTGACAGTACCGTGGGTGGTAATTAAAGTAGAAAAACAAACAAATGTAATTACGAAATCGCCCTCAATACTGTAAACTGATAAAACTTGTTTTGATTAAATTGGGATTCACTCACCAGTATTTCCCACTGACAAAATGTTTTTAAACGCGTTTCAGGTAACAAAATGTGAAAGCCAAATAGAAGCCAGCTGGACAGCACTGAAGGCTTGGAAAAGTGGCTATAAAAGTTACCAAAATAAAGAAGATGTTTTATTTCAATAAAATAGGGTTTATCCCTATAAACCTGTTTGTAACGAAAACTTGAGTTTTATACCAATATATTTATTATTATAAAATGTGGTGTTTTACTCTGATATAGTATTTCCTAACTACAGTCCTAATGAAAATTCCGTTGCCAAATAATGATAAACACCGATACCACCATCTCTGAGTAGGCCGCGGCTGCCCGCCTCCCGAGCAGGGGTCGGGGGTTGCGACAGCATGTAAACCTAGGACAAGTACCTGTAACAACCCGCACTTTCGTGCATTGTTACTACTCGTTATACTCGTTACGCCTAGCACCAGAGATTCGGATCGTAATGTAACTATATCGATACATCGCTCTATCATAGTATATTCGAATAACTACACATATTCTATCGCTATTACAAACTATTTTTTCAAATAATAACACTCACGATGACGTTGAGTGAGGACCTATTCTACCCTCCTCGATAGCCGTGAGGTGTCGAAACGTAAACAATTAACGCTAACAAAGACTTTCGGGTGAGTACCATGCCTCCAGCCGTCGTGACGATGATGGCAATACGAGAAAGTAGTACCCAGTTAGTCATTGTGGCACATCACATCGAAGAACGCACTCGAAGGCACGCGTAACTCGATCATCGCACCGAATATTGAAGGTATGGATACGTATATACGACCCGTTTGTGATTAATTATGATAAATAAATAAATAATAAATAAATATGAATGAAAATGTGTGCTCAAAATCATCGCAACGCGCAACGCACAAGATCCAAATGCTGAGACACAACCTGCCAGAGGTGTCCAACCGATCAGAAAAGACATGTCCAACCGATCGGACAGACATGCCAACCGATCGGACAGACATGTCAGCCGATCGGACAGACATGTCAGCCGAATCGGACAGACATGCCAACCGATCGGACGGACATGCCAGCCGATTGGACGTGCCTCTGACCCCCATCAACTCACCCTCTCCTCCTCTCTTGCCTATAAATAGCCTTGTCACTTCACTTGAATAGTGAAGTGACAGCTCTCAACCGACCAGGACGCTCTTGGCCCCTTTTCTCTCAATTCCTCGCGATTCTTTGTAAGTTTTCAACCAAAATCTTGTACTTCTTTGATCTACACGCACTCCTCCACCTTTCCATCTTTCGAATCCCAACTTTTAACCGTGAAATCAACGGGTTTGAGGTGTTCTAGAGTGATGTCATCATGAAGTTCTTATGAACTTCAAGTGTTGGCCTCATTCCACCAAGAACAACTCAGATCCGAATGATTTCCACAAGAATAAACAGCATTTTCACAACAGATCTACACATAATCATAAATAAAAGGATTGAAAAATGGTTTTCCAACTTTCTTTCAACTCTTTCACACTCAAAGCACTCAAGACCGGTAGGATCGGAGCTTATACCGACCTCCTACTCATTTCTAGTGTCGTGTTGGTCCAAGATCTGATTTCTAACGAAGAGACGACAACTTCGGGTTTAAACATGGAAAAACCGTCAAGAACGCCAGATCTGATGGAACGGGGTGGTTCCCGGGTGTTAGAACAAGTCAAACTTGATGGAATTTCAGTGCTTAGCACGTCACAACAACGTCTCGACCAAAGCCACCAAAAAACCTTCAATTTTTTGTCGAAAACAGACGGACGGGCCAGTCCGATCGACCAGCCCAGCCGATCGGACAGGCTAGCCGATCGTACAGGCTAGCCGATCGGACAGGCTAGCCGATCGGATATGCTAACCGATCGGATAGCAGCCCATCCGAACAGGCCAGCATTCGATCAGATTATCTTTCATTCTTGTGTATTCCGTTAACATTTAACGCGCTATCAAACGCTCATGTAATCAGGGCATTCTCAGACATTATCCCGCCAATCCAACCAAACACGCACTGTGAGTATACTTGAACCCTTTTTGATCGCATTTTGGGTGTAACATACGTTTATAACAAATCAAACTTATCAAACGAATTATTCAATCAATCGAATTATCACTTGCGAATAACTGTTATGCATAAATATACGTGATGCTAATTGCATATGTGCTAGGGCTTATACTCGCGACGTCCCACCATGACTAGTATAGTACTATTGCGCCCGACGGGGTCTAGTTTGCAATCGCATATTCGAGCATCGAGGACTTAGTTGGTAGTATCAGCTTTGTGAGTATATATGCCGTGTGTTACGTTTATGCATATGGAACTTCGCTACTCATTTTTAATCTATTACGCTATACATATCAAACCTGTATACTCGCCAATACTTTTGTATTGACAGATATTTTAACGTATGTTGCATGTTAGATCGCAGGCTATTTCAAATCAAGCTAGGAAGTCTAGAAACTCAACTAAAAGCTAGGTTGTCGGATTAATATTGTTCGAGAGGACAAGAAATCTGTGATAACTTATGAGATTGTATTATTTGTTAGTATGGGATAACGAATGTATTAAATATTATCGCAATATAGTTGTTATGGATTCTCTTGAGCAATCTGATTCGCCTAGTGCCGCGCCCCGATGATTCCGCCATCGGTTGGGGTGTGACAGTACCAAAGGTACAAGAGGTAGAGCAGTGGACCAATGAGCGTCCAAAAGGTTGTATCCGATCATGCTGCACGATTAACAATCGTACATGAGACAAGAAGGTACACACGTGGTACCAATCAGCATGCGCCGACCACTGCTCCACGATCTCCACTTAGCTGCTGATGACAGTCCTGACAACAAGGGTGACTGTCAGGACGTGGATCCATTCAGCGTGCGCCAGCTATCCTCTTGCCCAGAAGCACCAACGGTCGTGGAAGAGGAGACAAAATGGATATTCCTTGTTGTCGACTACAGGCCGAAGGCCCATCAGCCCATCTCATTGACAAACCACTCCGGCTATAAATAGTGAACTTCACATCCGGATTTAAGGATTGCTCTCTTGCTCTCTCACTTTAATCACACACTGTTATCCTTAAAATATAGGAAAATTGGTTTTTAAATAAACCAACCTTTGCCCCATTGGTAAATAATAATGCTACCTACAGATTTGGTAGTTAATAATCCTACGTTTCAATATGTTGGTACTCAATAGACCTCCGTTAGTTTTTTTTAACTGAAGTTAGTTTTTAAGTTTTATTTATTACACAAACAGTCCCTATAGTTATAATTTACTAGTTTTAAGTTTTATTTATTACACAAACAGTCCCTGTAGTTATAAAAAAAAATCAAAAAAATTCTAAAAAAATCATAAAAATTCATAAAAATTCTAAAAAAATCTAAAAAAATCAAAAAAAATCATAAAAAACCGTTTTCGACCCGGACCGTTTCGACCCGGACCGTTTCGACGCGAACCGTTTCGACGCGTACCGTTTCGACGCGTACCGTTTCGAACCGTACCGTTTCGACCCGGACCATTCGACGCGTACCGTTTCGACCCGAACCGTTTTCGACCCGTACCGTTTTCGACCCGTACCGTTTCGACCCGTATCGTTTCGACGCGAACCGTTTCGACGCGAACCGTTTCGACGCGAACCGTTTCGACGCGTACCGTTTCGACCCGGACCGTTTCGACCCGTACCGTTTCGAACCGTACCGTACCGGGTGGCGGTGCTGTGGTGGTGGTGGTGGTGGTGGTGGTGGCGGTGGTGGTGGTGGTGGCGGGGCGGTGCGGTGGTGGCGGTGGCGGTGGCGGTGGCGGTGGTGGTGGTGGCGGTGGTGGTGGTGGTGGCGGGTCGAGGCGGTGGTGGTGGTGGCGGGTGGCGGTGGCGGGGGGTGGTGGTGGTGGTGGCGGTGGTGGTGGTGGCGGGTCGAGGCGGTGGTGGTGGTGGCGGTGGCGGTGGTGGTGGTGGCGGTGGCGGTGGCGGTGGCGGTGGTGGCGGTGGTGGCGGTGGTGGTGGTGGCGGGTCGAGGCGGTGGTGGTGGTGGCGGGTCGAAACGGTCTGTGGTGGTGGTGGCAGTGCTGTGGTAGTGGTGGTGGTGGCGGTGCTGTGGTGGTGGTGGCGGTGCTGTGGTGGTGGCGGTGGTGGTGGTGGTGGCGGGTCGAAACGGTACGGGTCGAAACGGTACGCGTCGAAACGGTCCGGGTCGAAACGGTCCGGGTCGAAAATGGTTTTTATGATTTTTTTGATTTTTTTAGAATTTTTTTTGATTTTTTTTTGAATTTTTATGATTTTTTTAGAATTTTTTGATTTTTTTTTTGAATTTTTATGATTTTTTTGAATTTTTAGATTTTTTTTTTATTTTTATGATTTTTTTTTATAACTACAGGGACTGTTTGTGTAATAAATAAAACTTAAAACTAGTTAATTATAACTACAGGGACTGTTTGTGTAATAAATAAAACTTAAAAACTAACTTCAGTTAAAAAAAACTAACGGAGGTCTATTGAGTACCAACATATTGAAACGTAGGATTATTAACTACCAAATCTGTAGGTAGCATTATTATTTACCAATGGGGCAAAGGTTGGTTTATTAAAAACCAATTTTCCTAAAATATATACTTATTCTCACGTCGGAGGGTGGTTACCAGGAGAACCCCTTATTCCCCTCCTCGTAACGAGCTTAACAGTGTGTTTAGTGTTTTGTAGGATCATCACCATCACAGCACAAACTAATTCCCAGATTAGTTTGGTGTTTCTTCATTGGCGCCCACTGATTTTTTATAATCACTTTTATCTTCTTTTCAGAGTTGTCTTTTCTCTTGATCTATGGCTGATTAAGGAATCCCTTTCACACCAATCAGACAACGCTCTCAACCAGGTACAACAGCGGATGGTGCGCACGTCCAAAACCTACCCCTTGACGAGTACGTCGAAGGGGAAAACACAAATACGAGAGTTATCCGCGCAAGCGGTATCCGTACCACCTAAACGGTGACTCCAACAAGTCACGGTGCTGGCCCCTCAGCACCCGCAATATCAGATTTCCCAGCAATGTCAGGACTACCAGAGGGGGAAACTCCCGCCTGTTGGTATGAAAAGAGTCAAGCGAATTTAAATCTCATCTACGCGCAACTGAGCGCACAACAAGGGCTACTTCAACCCCAGAAGCAACAATCTCCATTGAGCACTACTTTAAATTCCCAAAATACCCCTGGTTTAAAACGAGGTTTTTGGATGGAGTTAGGCAATGTGATCAAAATGGCAACTAAAGGGAAAAAATCAGGGACCCAGAGGAGAAAATAAACTATTTGGACTAAAATGGCAAATTTAGACAAACCTAAGGGACTAAAATGGCAATTTACTCTTTAATAAAACCCTTTTTGATGTTTCATTGATTTTATTAACGATAAATCTAATAAGATTTGAGGAGAATTTTATAGGGATTTTTACATATTTCCCCTCCTAAGCTGGCTTATTACTTATTTACTCAAATAAAAAAACAATTATATATTTCCCTCCCTAACTCATATATATTACATATTTCCTCTTTTCATTAAAACCTCTTGTTAAATGACTATTTTAGCCTTAATGAATTATAAATGAATATTTACATATTTCCCATTTCTAATATCATCAATCAATTACATATCTTCTCAATTCATGTTTGAGAAGAGTAACAAGTAGAAGAATTGGTAAAATACTATCTGAAATTAGCGTATAACATTTAGTGAAAGACATTGGGTCTAAAGACTAAATATATAAAATTGGCGTAGACATATTTCACTAAATTAGCCTTAATTATTAAAAGAGTAAATTACTTTTTAAGTTTTTATGTTTTAATGGTTTTAATCACTTCAGTCTAAAATTAAAAAGTTTAACATCTTGAATCTTTAACCACTCATTTTATAACATTTTGAGTCCAACTTTTTAACACTTGTACGTTTGAATTTGGACTCAATTGGTTAAAACCACTAAAACCTAAGGACTCAAAACGTTATAAAATGAACGGTTAGGGACTCAGACCGTTAAACTTTTTGAGTTTGAAATTAAGTGGTTAAAATCACTAAACCACATGGACTCAAAAAGTAATTTACTCTTATTAGACTAGGGATGAGATTTTTTTCCGAAATACCGTGTAACACCTTTGCTATTATTCTAAAGGTTTACGTATAGATTACGAAAATAAACTTGTTATTATGATTACAAATGTGTTGAAAATACGGTTAAATTAAAATTTTTCTAAATATAAACAATACAACATATGATGTATGAATTCGTCATCTACAAAGACGACGAAACTATGTGCGGAAGCCTGTATCTTGATCGTGTTCTGTTCTTGGTTGAGCTTGATCGTCCTCCGGTACTGTAAATTATACCTACAATTCATAAAACATGAATTGAATTAATCATACGTAGTTTAAAACGTGTCTAAACGAGTCCGGGAAGCGAAACTGATTAAAATACAAAATTTTCGCCGAAACAGGGTACTGTCGCGCCACGCACCGGCACCACCTTGCTCCCTCGCGTGGCGCGGGGGAGACCGTTTTTCAGCAGGTCTAGATCTGGGACCTGCATTTTCCAGCAATACAAGTTTTTACGGAAACGACCATAACTTATTCGTTATTGATCTGATTTACGCGATTCTTTTTCCTACGCGTTCCTAATTTAATTCTCCATCTTATGGAGTAAAAATCCAACATCTAACTTCACCAATTTTAGATTTCAAGCTCTCGGCTTGAAATTCAATTACGACACTTCTTGACCCGTTCGTGATTTCATCTAACAAACTTGTTTGTCGCCTTTGTTTCTTTTTTGTAAACATATTATTATAATTATTTCCTATTGTACAACGTTCAAATCATGGGTTATAGACATTCTTAACCCGTTTTTGCTTATACTTCTATTTTGACCCATTAAGGGTATTTATGCACTTTTTAAACTTAAATTACGCTCATTCCTTGTATACATCATAATTCCACCCATCCATATTAATTAGTCTTCCACCACAACTATGATTGTGGTGGATTTAATGTGATAAACTATTTATTCCTAGTTCTATCCCTCAGATATGTCATTTTGCGGCAAGACGCGTTTTAGGGCATTTAACCCTTGAAAGTTTATGCATACAATTTTTATACACATCTAAGGGTTACATAGTCCTAATATATGTTTCTAAACAACCTTTAAGGGTCGTTTGCCCGGTTGACCCATCGAGGGCTTTTTGGTCAGTTTTAGTCCTTCATTTTGTGATGAAGGACTTTCACTAAATATTTGACCAATCATTGCACTTTTAACTACAAGTCTATATATACGTACCTGGACGGGGTCAACAATTAGACCCGATTTATACCTCGCTTTAATTTTTCACATATACCATGGTGACGCAATTATCCGAATTGCTAATCGTTCCTGTTAACATAAGACTTGGCAGCCACATTAGTCGATATTGTCAAACGGTGTTATCACCACCATTCGACCCGTTTGGCCTATATGACCAAACAATTACATGTGTAGCAAAACATGGTTTTTAAATTACCAAGTTGCCCATCCGATTCATTTCGGATTTTCTTTCATTAGATCCCTTTCCTTACTTATTTAGCCCATTTTGGCTTACGCCTTGAGTATCCTTTTAGTTTCGGTTTACATTAGTCGACACTTGACCAAATTTCCATTTTTACCCTTTTTCTCGATGTTAGATTACACTACAAGGTAATCTTATTGAAAACTCATAATTTCTTAGTCATTTCATGATCAATTTACCGTTTTGCCCTTTTTACCATAAACCATGGTTTTTATTATTTATATTAGTCCGACCCGCATCTATTTCGTCGGAAATCGATATTTCCCATATTATCTTTATGGTATTTGTACTTATAGAATAAACAAATATTCTACAAAGGGGTATAAGTTTCACTTACCTCTCATCCGGTTTACGCTTCTCTTCTCGTACTTGATTCGTTTGACCGCTTCTTTCCCAAGCCTCCACCTAGCTCGTTAAGCGTCAAACTATTGTCAACATTTACAAGGCGGTTAAATTAGTCATTAACAATCACGACTATTCCACCTCACTTATTTCTGTGTCGAAACTACTATTCGACTTCATCATTAGTTAACTTAACTTTTCAAAGGTAACTACTTTCGATCACATGGTTTACACAATTAAGTCTAAATCAACATGATATTTAGAACTCTTATCGTTTCATATTTCGCATAATTTGCCATATTATTCAAACGTGCGTTTCACTCGAAATTTCAATATCTTAGCTTCATTTAGGCATTTTAACAAACACCTATTGGGCATAATGTTAGACATTTATTAACTAGTTCATAACTAGTCATTTTTACCAAGATTAACATCAAAATTCATCCT
Organism: Helianthus tuberosus; assembly: GCA_030545235.1. Lineage (NCBI taxonomy): Eukaryota > Viridiplantae > Streptophyta > Magnoliopsida > Asterales > Asteraceae > Helianthus > Helianthus tuberosus. Next base: position 140,773,459 of record CM060430.1, on the reverse strand, counting down.
CTATCATGCAAGATCAAATACTCAAACTTGCAAATTGTTCGAGTGTCTTACTTCAACTATCATTTATGATGATTTCGAACACAAACTTATCGTCATCTTCACTATTATATCAAAACCCACTTACCATAATGTGGTAACTCATCAAATTATTCAAATCATAGAAAATTTTACTTCAAATTTCTACTTAGGGTTTGTTCCTAAGCAATCACACTTCATTATTTCAGCCATAGCCTCTACGATTCATACATAGATCGTATCATGCAAAGTTAACAAATTTTCACAACTTCATGAATGTTAGAAATTCGACATACCTTACGATCCCCTTGACTTGGTGATCATTTTTGTGTATTCATGCATCTATTTGGTCTTGAATTGAAGCCTCAATTTGGGGTTTAAGCTTGAACTAGGGTTTCACCCCTGTTCTTCCTCTTCTGGTCGCACGCGCACACACACACACACACTTAGTGTGTGTGTGTTGTGTTTTTATTTCTTATTTTTAATAAATCAGTTTGCCTACTTAGCGATATTAGTCCCTCGTGTTTTATTTTGTTTCAAAAGAAGTTATAACTTCATTATTTATCACTTAATCACATGTTACTAACTAGGTTAATTATTCCTAGTTAACTTAATGGATTCGGGAAGTCATAACCCTTTTTTTTATTTTTTTTTAAGTCCCGTTAACTCGGGCCTTCTACATACTTTGTTTTCTCAAAGTATTTATCCTATTTTTAATTAACATCAATTTTATTTATCCAAGTCCTAATATTTACCGGTTTAATTTTACCACTTACGGTACTTTACCCGTCTTTTAGTATTAACGTAGTTTGATTACCAAACCCGTTTTCGGGGTGTTACTACCAGTACCATACCGCTACAGTACCGATGTCGTACCGTACCGATCATAAACGGTACCGGTATCGGTAATAGATTTTTTTGAAATTGGGTACGGTAAAAAAGGAATCGGTACCGGTATTTTTTGGTAAATACCGGTATTAATACCAAATTTAATTATCATCGGTAAAGTTCTTCCTGAATTAAATCTTCACAATACTGGCAAAGTTCTTCCACATTCTCGTGGCTCATGGGTGGCATTTGGGCTGATACGGGTTCACGGTAAATTGGTTCGATTAACCGTAGGGATATGGGTCATTCATCATCAAATCCTAAAATGCGCAGTCATTGGTCCACCATTGTTCTAAGGGGTTTGGTACTGGTAACCTGGGTATTTTTTTTGGGTTGAAGGCTGGGATTGGTAATTGATTTTCTTGGTTTTGTTCCGGGTACATAGGCATGGGTGCTATGGGTTGTTCTAGGTATAGAGGAAATGGTTTTGGTTCACGGTTAAGATCGAGAATATTTTCTACAGTTTGGAACATATATTTGCTAGTCTCCTATCCAGTTCCTCCCACAGAGGTAAAGTCACTGGAATTTGGATCGTTCCTTCAGCTATAGTTATTGTTGCTTGTTTTTTGATGTTCCCCGTTCTTTTTCTCCTCTCCCTTTTCTCTTTACTAAACCATCCTTTTTTCTTAGGAGAAAAAGCTTCCTCAAATTTGGCTATAAAAATAGAAGGTTGCTCAGAATCAGCTAAGTATCCAGATGCTGGATAGATAGTCCTTCATCCATTGGAGATTGGGACAGGCGACGGTAAGCGTCGGATGTACTTTGATCACTCATCATGTGAACTCAAAAAATCATCAAAAATAACATAAAATCATAATATACAAATTAAGATTTATTTACACAGAATAACACATAAGTTATATAAATTTCCTAACATAATGGTTAGAATTTAGGTATTAAAAAGAACACCTAGATGGCTTAAACCAGTGGCTCTGAGACCACCTTCTATCGCAACCCCCGACCTCACCCCGAGAGCGGGCGCCGCAAGCACGAGCCGGTGGTATCGGTGTTTATTAAATTTACAACGGAATTAAATCATCAGGATCGTAGTTAGGGAATAATTTCAGAGTTTGCAAAACACCAAACTTTATATTAAACAGATGGGATAAAAACCCATATCTCATTTATAATATCTTTATAGGGATAAACACTAACCTGCTGAAAATATAAACTTCTTTCTTTTATTCAGGTAATTTATAGCCACTTTATTTAAGCCTTCAGTGTTCCATAGTTGGCTTCTAATAGCTTTACATCAAGTTACCTGAAACACGTTCAAAAATATTTTATCAGCAAGAAATACTGGCGAGTACATTCCATTTTGTAAAAATATAGTGTTATACTTTACAGCATCAAGAGTTTTTACATTTGTTTATATCTACCAATTTCTCAAACAGTATTGCTACTGGGGCACACTTCCTCGTGCTTGTGGTCATGCTATTATTGGCTAAATCTTTGTCCAATTGTAACGAGTGTCAAGTAATTTATATAAAACCCCACATACTAATAATAATTGTAGAATACAAAAAGTTAATCAATGTAATTATAACTGATAAACATTTAGGGTTTTGCAAAGCATTTTAAAAATGTATCACAAAAGGTGATAAAAAGAAGAATGACTCACGTTGTAAACTTAGGTTTTCTATAGGATTCCAAGCAATATTTTCTGATTATTTTCTTGAGTTTCTATTAAAAATATACAATGCGCGCGTGTTAGTATAATAACCCAATTCAACTTTATCAATACATTACGAGACAGAACCCCAACTTAGTTTACAAAGCATAGCCTTTATCAGGCAGTGCTTTGGCATCAGTTGCTGGGTTCTAAATCAATCGGACTGGGTATCGAATCAGTGATCAGGGGTTAAAACACTTACAACAGGACAGAGCTTCGTGATTTAGGGGGTATATTAACTGATATTTTCGTTCAGAAAGTTATAGAGAGAAAGAGGTGTGAGCGATTGTGAAAGGCAGACGACTGCTCAATTTGTAGGTTTTTTCGGAGGCCGTCACGACCTGCGACCGGCCCAAGGCCATCTCTTCGCGGCCCACAAGGGCTCCCTAGCTACAACTAGGGCTAACTAGTCAGCGTGTAGGTGTGATACGTGTTTGACACGTGTCGTCAAACGTTCTCGGCAAGAAAGGGGTCGTCGCGCCCTGCGACACACGTGGGCAAAGCCCGCCGCGGCAAAAAAGGGGCCGCCGCGCCCCGCGACACACATGGGTGATAAGCTGTACTTAAATTTAATCTAGTTCCCATTGCCTTTTGAAAACTTGTCTAGAAATGAGAAGTAAAACAACTGTCTCTATCAGACATAATAGATAAAGGGGTTCCATGTAATGAAACTATTTCATTCACATACAACTTAGCTAATTGTTCCATACTGAAACTTTCTTTCATTGATTAGAAATGAGCAGATTTAGTCAATCTATCCACAATTACCCAAATTGTGTCATTACCTTTTCGTGTCTTGGGTAATTTGGTAATAAAATCCATTGTTATCAATTCCCATTTCCAATTGCTGAAGTAATCCTGAAGGTTTCTGATGTTCAGCTTTAACTTGTGAACAGGTTAGATATTTAGCAACATAATTTGCTATATCCTTTTTTTCAATCCTATCCACCAGAAATTTTTCCTTAAGTGTTGATACATCTTATCATTTCCAGGATGCATCGTATACTTAGATGTATGAGTTTCTTCTAATATTTGGCTTTGTAGGTTTCCTTGGATAGGTATCCAGATCCTTTTCTTATGGAATCTTCAAATTCCATCTGCTCCTTTTTTCTAATTCTTTAATCATTCCTTTTAAACCTTCAACATCATCCTTGATTGTTGTTTCTTGTATATTTTTAATTTGTTCATTTAAATCTACTTGCAGGTTTAATCTGATAACACGTACCCTTTTTGGCTTCTCATGGTACTTTCGACTTAAAGCATCAGCTATTACGTTAGCTTTTCGTGCATGATACTGAATATCACAATCATAATCACTAAGGATTTCCATCCAACGTCTTTGTCTCATATTTAATTCATTTTGCCCGAAACATATCTTAAACTCTTATGATCTGTGAAGACAATGAACTTACTACCGTAAAGATAGTGTCTCCAAATCTTAAGGGCAAAAATTATTACTCCTAACTCTAGATCATGGGTTGTATAATTCTCTTCATGCATCTTAAGTTTTCTAGAGGCATAAGCAATTACCTTTTGACGTTTCATCAACACACATCCAAATCCTAACTTAGATGCATCACAATAGACTATAAAGTCTTCAGTTCCCTCTGGTAAGGCAAGTATTGGTGCGTTCGTTAACCTTTGCTTTAAAACCTTGAATGATTCCTCTTGTTTTGGTCCCCATTCAAACTTAACTGACTTGCAAGTTAGTTTGGTTAATGGAAAGACTATTCTAGAAAAAATCTTGAATAAAGCGTCTATATTATCCTGCCAATCCAAGAAAACTTCTTATTTCTGTTGGTGATTCAGGGACTTTCCATTTGGTAATAACTTCAATCTTTGTAAGGTCCACATGAATTCCTTCATGATTAACTAAGTGTCCAAGAAATTGCACTTCTTGCAACCAAAATTCACATTTTGAGAATTTAGCATAAAGCTTTTTTTTTTCTCAACAATGTTAACAGTATGTGCAAGTGTTCCACATGCTCTTCCTTACTTCTGGAGTAAATTAGTATATCATCTATAAAAACAATTATGAATTTATCCAGGTATGGTTTACATATCCTGTTCATCATGTCCATAAATGCGGCTGGGGCATTGGTTAAACCAAATGGCATGACTGTAAATTCATAATGTCCATACCTTGTTCTGAAATCAGTTTTAGGAATGTCCTCTTCTTGTACCTTTAGTTGATGATATCCTGAGTGTAAGTCGATCTTAGAAAAGAATCGGGCTCCTTGAAGTTGATCTAATAGATCATCGATTCTCGGTAGTGGGTACCGATTTTTTTTAATCGTAACCTTATTCAATTCTCTGTAATCAATGCAGATATGCATCGATCCATCTTTCTTCTTGACAAGTAATACTGGTGCTCCCCATGGCGATGAACTAGGTTGTATAAAACCTTTTTCGAGTAATTCGTCTAACTGTTTCTTCAATTCCTGCATCTCTGTTGGTGCTAGACGATAGGGTGCTTTGGCAATTGGTGTCGTTCCTGGAATCAGATGAATTCGGAATTCAACCTCGCGATCTGGCGGTAGTCCAGGTAACTCATCTAGAAAGACATCTGAGAATTTAGATACTACAAGGATATCTTTTAATTCTTTTTCTTTAGTGTTAATGATTACTGAAATCATGTACATCATTCCTCCTTTTCGTGCATAGCTTGCAGCTTTCATCACATAGATGAATTTTGTTGATCTTGTCGGCTTATCTCCTCTAATTGTGATCCTTTCGCCAGTTGGCGTACATACTTCTACAGACTTGATCACACAAAATTCGTGCATGATTGGCTACCAACCAATCCATTTCTAATACAACATCGAATCCGGCTAGATTCATAGGTAAGAGGTTAGCAATAAATTTATGGCTTAAAATTTCTATCTTTCCTTCCTGAAATATTTCGCTTATTTTGATAGAATTTTCACTTGTCGTCTCCACCAGACAGTCTTGGTGAAGTTTAGTTAATGGTTGATTGAGAAGTTTGCAGAAATAAGTATGTATAGAACTTTGGTTTGTACTAGAGTCAAATAATACTTTAGCATAAACATCAATAATTAAAATTGTACCGGCAATCACATCAGGGATCATCTTAGCTTCTTCGGCTGTCAGCACGAAGGCTCTGGCATTCTTCTTGGGGTCCTTCTATTGCCTTTGCTTTATTGTTGGCTGCTGGAGCTAGTTTTGGGCAGTTGGGTCGTATATGACCTGCCTCTCCGCACTTGTAGCATATTCTTATACTAGCTTCGGTTCTACATTCTTCTTCCTTATGTCCTAGCTTTTTTGCAGAAGTTACAATACCTTGCACATTTTCCTGAATGCTTTTTTCTTACAGGACTTACAGTATGGGGCAAAAGATGAACTTGTTCCTTTCCCGCGATAGGAATTTCCATAACGTAGTTCCTGAGTGATCTTTTAAGCTAGATTCTTTTTTTGGTTTTCTTCTTGCGTACGTATCAATCCATCTGTCAGAGTGTTAGCTAGTTCCACTGCTTCTTCTATTGTTTGTGGTCTAGCTACCTTGACTATATCTCTGATTTAACTGATTAATCCCCAGAAACAACGGGAGATTAATATTGGTTCTGGTGAGGCTAGAGTTGGTACTATCCTAGCGTATTCAAAGAATATGGTAGTATATTCCCTACAATTTACTTCAATCATTCTATGATTTAGGAATTTATTAGCAATCTGTTCCTTTTCATGAGGAGTAAAGAATTTCCTTTCAACTATTTCCTTAAAGTTGATTCATTCCATATTGTAAACCCTGTCACTTCCTCTTGACTGGAGAATGGTATTCCACCACTCTAATGCTCCATCTTTGAAAAGATTAGAAACATACATAATCTTATCTTCATCTGCACACTTACTTATTTTTAAGACCGCTTCAGTATTTTCTATCCAGCGTAAAGCTGAAATGGCTCATTCGTTACCTGAGAATTCTATTGGTTTACAGGATAAGAATTCCTTATAAGAACAACCATATGAGATGGTTCTTTTTCTTTTTGGAATTGGAGCCCTAATAAGAAGTTCGTGGTCTCCATTCACACTGTGACTTGGTTCATCGTGAATACGTTTACTGTCGATTATGGTATTATTATTTTCTGCCTTTTTATTAAGAGTGTCGATAATAAATGGCATGGCATCTTTGATTCCTTTGAGCTACTATGTGTTCTATAGCACTCTTATCCACTTGATTTTCGTTAACATTATTATTCTGGAATTCGACATCTGAATTGTAAACATTATTATCAAGTATTAATATCACAGAATATATTAAATAAACAAATACTCAATCATATTGAACCAAAATCATGGAGCATTGCGACTTTTACTATTTTCATATATATACATCTATTACAAACTATAATTGAAATTTAAACGTTAGTAATAATGCATCGATACATATATATAGGTGATATATATATATATATATTATTTTTAGTGGATATATTATATTATTATTATTATTATCAAATTAAAAAAAAACACACACACATATATATAGTATATTAGGCGGTGGTTCTCTAATATTCCATCTCTCTCCCGTCGTATTTCCAGACGAGATTCTCTCCGATTTGGCGGATCCTATTTCCTTCCTAAATTAAATCTTCACCATAGTGGCGAAGTTCTTCCACATTCTCATGGCTCACGGGTGGCATTTGGGCTGGTACGGGTTCATGGTAAATTGGTTCGGGTTCACCGTAGGGATATGGGCCATTCATCATCAAATCCTGAAATGCCCAGTCATTGGTCCACCATTGTTCTAAGGGGTTTGGTGCTAGTAACCTGGGTATTTCGTTTGGGTTGAAGGCTGGGATTGGTAACTGATTTTCTTGGTTTTATTCTGGGTACATAGGCATGGGTGCTATGGGTTGTTCTAGGTATAGAGGTAATGGTTTTGGTTCACGGTTAAGATTGAGAATATTTTCTACAGTTTGGAACATATCTAGATTTGCTAGTCTCCTATCCAGTTCCTCCCACAGAGGTAAAGTCACTGGAATTTGGGTCTTTCCCCCAACTATAGTTATTGTTGCTTGTTTTTGGATGTTCATCATTCTTTTTCTACTCTCCCTTTTCTCTTTACTAAACCATCATCTTTTCTTACGAGGAAAAGCTTCCTCAGATTTGGCTCTAAAAACAAAAGGTTGCTCAGAATCAGCTAAGTATCCAGATGCTGGAATAGATGGTCCTTTATCCATTGGAGATTGGGACAAGCGACGGTAAGCTTCGGATGTACTTTAATCACTCATACTGTGAACTCAAAAATCGTCAAAAATAACATAAAATCATAATATACATATAAAGATTTATTTACACAGAAGTTATATAAATTTCCTAACATAATGGTTAGAATTTAGGTATTAAAAATAACACTTAAATGGCTTAAACCAGTGGCTCTGATACCACCTTCTGTCGCAACCCCCGACCTCACCCCAAAAGCGGGCGTCGCGCACGAGCCGGTGGTATTAGTGTTTATTAAATTTTCAGCAGAATTAAATTATCAAGATCGTAGTTAGTAAATAATTTCAGAGTTTGCAAAACACCAAACTTTTATATTAAACAAATGGGATAAAAACCCATATTTCATTTATAATATTTTTATAGGTATAAACCCTAACCTGCTGAAAATATAAACTTGTTTCTTTTATTCAGGTAATTTATAGCCACTTTATTTAAGCATTCAGTGCTCCATAGGTGGCTTCTAATAGCTTTACATCAAGTTACCTGAAACGCGTTCAGAAATATTTTATCAGCAAGAAATACTGGCGAGTACATTCCATTTTGTAAAAATATAATGTTATACTTTACAGCATCAAGAGTTTTTACATTTGTTTATATTTACCAATTTCTCAAACAGTATTGCTACTGGGGCACACTTCCCCCGTGCTTATGGTCATGCTACTATTGGCTAACTCTTAGCCGATTTTCACAGATTCCTTTCGGAAAGTTCCTGCTTGAATCCAATAGTAACGAGTGTCAAGTAATTTATACAAAACCCCACATACCAATAGTAATTGTAGAATACAAAAACTTAATCAATGTAATTATAACTGATAAACATTTAGGGTTTTGCAAAGCAAAGTGGGGATCCTACGGAAAGTGTGTTTTTCCTAGAAAGTCTAGGAAGCGATATGGGCCATCCAATGGGTGTGTTTAATGGTTGAGATCATCTTGGTGGCATTTTGGTAATATGTGTTTATTAAAAATAGGATTATTTAATTAATCAGGGGTAGATATGTCATTTAGCTTGTTTTAAATATGGAAATAATTGTCATTCCATAACCACCCCACATTTCTTGCGATTTTTTTTCTCTCTCTCTCCCTTTCTCTCTCTCTCTCTCTCTCTTCCTTCTATCCTTCATGAAGAAACACATCAAGAAAACACATCGTATTAATCAGCTTGTTGTTAAAACACAAGTGTATGAATCTGAATGCTAAAACACAAGTGTATGAATCTGCTTGCTGTTAAAACACAACTGTATGAATTTGAATGCTAAAACACAACTGTATGAATCTGCTTGCTGTTAAAACACAACGTCAAGAACATTCTGGTGGTTTCCATACATAATTAAAAATCGATACAGACCAGATAATAGTAAACAGAAAAGAAGTGTATTTGCCATATCCGCAATCAAGAATTGTGTTTGAAGCCATAACTATCACTCACGTAAAAAATGATTTACGAATAAAGTTGATCAAGATTGTGAAAGGAACAAATGCGAATTTGATTGATATTTACATCTGGTAGTAATTCGCTAATCATGGAGAATCAGTTACCATAAAATCGTGCATAGTTAGTTAATGAGATATAAATTCCAAAATTAAAATAAAATGTTAAATTACACAATTGTCCTTTTAGTTAAAATCCTTCAATGCCACATGTCACGTTTTGATTGCTTCCTAGACTTTCTAGGAAAATAAGGCTTTCTACCCAACTCCTACTCTTGCAAAGCATTTTAAAAATGTATCACAAAAGGTGATAAAAAGAAGAATGACTCACATTGTAAACTTAGGTTTTCTATAGGCTTCCTAGCAATATTTTCTGATTATTTTCTTGATTTCCTATTAAAAATATACAATGCACACGTGTTAGTATAATAACCCAATTCAACTTTATCAATATATCACGAGACAGAACCCCAACTTAGTTTACAAAGCATAGCCTTTATCAGGCAGTGCTTTGGCATCAGTTGCTGGGTTCTAGATCAATCGGACATGGTATCGAATCAGTGATCAAGGGTTAAAACACTTACAACGGGACAGAGCTTCGTGATTAGGGGGTATTTTAACTGATATTTTCGTTCAGAAAGTTATAGAGAGAAAGAGGTGTGAGCGATTGTGAAAGGCAGACGACTGCTCAATTTATAGGTTTTTCCAGAGGCCATCGCGCCCCGTGACCGGCCCAAGGCCATCCCTTCACGGCCCGCGAGGGCGCCCCAGCTACGGCTAGGGCTGACTAGTCAGTGTGTAGGTGTGACCCGTGTTTGACACGTGTCGTCAAACGTTCCCAGCATAAAAGGGGCAGTCGCGCCCCGTGACACACATGGGCAAAGCCCGTCGCTGCCCGCGACCGAACAAAAAGCGTTATTTTTTTAATTAAAATAAGGTTATACTGGTTCGGTTTTGTGATTACGGGGTGTTTTCGGGCGTTTTTAAGGGTTCTTATATGTAGGGAGACGATACTATTGTTGAAGAAACCCTTTTTTTCGAACTTGATGGTGACTCGGAATTGGGTAAAAGTCGAACCCATAGATGTTTAATATGTTTACCTTTTGTTTACATTACTCTATAAATTACTCTAGTTCAGTTAATAATATATGGATGGGTTGCACATGATATTTTTTTAGATAAACAATGGATGACACAAAAGCGGTACCAATGTGGTAAAATACCGGTACCGAACCTATAAATATGGTACGGTAATCGGTATCCACATTTACTCAATTTCGGTAACGATATTTAAGGTATCGGTGCCGGTATGGTACGGTACTATGCACCGATACCGGTATCGTACCGATCTCATCCCTATATAAGACCAATTTCAATGAAAGATCAAATTTTTTGTAAAAAGAAATTGTCACATCATCTCTCTATTTACCTTCTTTCTCTTCCCTCATTTAACTCACTACTTACAAACATCACTCTCTCTTTACAAATGTATATACTTAGACCATGTGTAGTGGGACGTTTTTTTTTTAAATTAAAAAAAAAACGCCCGAAAATGCCCATGCACCATTACATGGGGCGTTTTTAAGCAAAAAATCAAAAAAACCCCTTTGGCGTTTTTTAAACCACGCCCAACACCCTTCTCTTTGTCCAATCAGATTTCATCTCCCCTTATCCTATCCAATAAGATTTTTTCTTTTTTTTTTCTTTATTTTATTTAATGCCCCAATAATGCCCCATCCCCACTACACCCATTTTAGAAAACGCCCAATAATGCCCCTTTGCTGACTGGACCGCCACATGACGTAAAATGCCCACACTTGGGGGCATTATTTTCCCCTTCCACTACACATGGTCTTAGCCAAGAACATTTCTACCTTCTCTCTTCTCCAACTCACAATCCATGTCACAAATGCATTGCATTGGGTTTGGTCTTAATATATGGCATATCTAACTCTTAAAAACGTGAATCGTTGTAATTTTATTCTATTAGACCAAACCCAATGCAATGCATTTGAGATGCATTTGTGACATGGATAATAAATCAGAGGAGAGATGGAGTAGAGAGAGGGTAAAAATGTTCTTAGCTAAGTGCATGCATTTGTAAAGAGATAAAAAAAAGTTTGTGAGTAGTGAGTCCTTAAATGAAGAAAGATAAAAAGGGAAGAGAGAGTAAACATGGAGATGAAGCGGCAAAACTTTTTGAAAAAAAAAATTGATGTTGTATTGGAGATGGTCTTGCTACTTAAATATATATATCAAAATATCAAGAAACTAAATATGTGAGTTACTCTTTCAAAGTGGCGCGAAAAGAAGTATATGTCATGATTTAAGCACTTAGAGCATTTACATTGGGTTTCTTTTATTTTTGTAACTGTGTTCCATATATTGTATAGAATGATTGTGAGTGGTTGTGTGTGATGGAGAGATGACATATTACTCTTAATTTGTAAATATATGAGAAACACAGTTCACTGTTATAATTTTTTTAATATTTTTGAAAGTGATTGTGAGTGGATGAGAGAGAAAAGATAATGATAAAAGTAGGGGTGTCAATCGTGTTGGGATGATGGGTTGGTGGATTGAAATGTTCAACCCGAACACGACCCATATTATTATTCGGGTAAAAGATTTCAACCCTAACACGACCTATATAAATTCGGGTCAACCCGAACCCGACCCGTTTAACGCATATTTTTAAATGAGTCATACAAGTCGACGATTCATAAGCGAGTTGTGGGGTTTTAAGCGGGTTATCAATAACATGTTTAATGATAAGTATGAGTGTTACAAATAAATAATATAATGTATCAAAACAAAATTATTATAATTAACCATGTAAAATAGAAATAGAAAAACAAAAACAAGAATATAAAAGATTCTTTTCTAAATAGTTGGAAAAGATGTGAATGCTCTTTGAAAAAAAAATCTCGATCACAAGTGTTTCACAAACAAATTAAAACTATCATTTCAATAAATGATCATGAAGATAAACATCTTAATAAAGATATAGATAAGCAAAAAACGAACCTTTTTCGACTAGACCTAGACAAGAAATGCATGTTTCGAGACCGGATTGTGAGACCGATAACGAATCCGGAAGCCAGGTGGCAGTGGAAAAGATCTCCGTCTTCCAATGAGGAATTGGCGGAGTGGGCGGCTCTTTGTGCTCTGTTACGCGACGTTTCCCTTTCCGATGAAAGAGACAAGTGGTTATGGCTGGGTGAGGATACAAGCAACTTTAGTGCGGGTTCTGTTAAACGGCTTTTCGATAAAGCCATGGATTATAGCGCTAGGTATGTTTGGGAGTGGTGTAAATGGATCCCTCTGAAATGTAATTTGTTTGCTTGGAGGGCTGAGCTGGAAAGGTTACCCACGAAGGTGGAGCTAAGGAAACGGAACATCCCGATCTCAAACGACGTCTGTCCGGCCTGTGCTACTGGGGGGAAACTGTTGTGCATCTCTTTACGGCTTGCAGCTTAGCTTCAACCCTCTTGTTAAAGGTCAGCAGGTGGTGCAAGACCCCCTACCTTGTGGCGTTCTCGTTCAGAGATATTTTGGAGGCTCATAGCTGCAACGGGTTAAAAGGGAAGGAGCAGTTAGAGTGGTCCTCATCACGTGTTGGCAGATCTGGAAGGCTAGGAATGAGCTAGTTTTTTTTCGGGAAGGCTCCGAAGCCCGAGGATGTTTTCAGCGAAATTAAATCTCTCGGGTTTCTTTGGTTTAGGAATAGTTCATGGAAGTGTGGTGTAAATTTGTATAGTGTGTTGTTGGTTGTTTAGCCGCCCGGTTTTCGGGTCGGTCGTGTTTTAATAAAGTTTTCCTTTAAAAAAAGATAAGCAAAACACGAATATAACCAAAAAGGAAAGATTAAACATATCTTACCTACATCGTGTATGACTATAAAATTTTCATATTAACGATATAAGAACTCAAAGACAATACAAATATTGTTCTTTGTGATAGAAAGGCTTAACCGAAAATTTTGGATAAGCAAGCTTGTAAGCTTATCTATAATTGAATGAAGACAAGTCTACTTTCAGTAGAAAGATCATGAAGCTAACATCACAAGAAAGAGTTGGATAAGCAAAACATGAATACAACCAACAAGAGAAGGTTGTATATCATTGTAACACGTCTTATCTATATATAGAATGAAGATAAACATTTCTGAATTGCATGAACAAACTTAAAAATAATCACACTATAGCTAAAACCAAGAATACAAAAGAAATTACAATGTACCATTCTTTGTGATTATTAACAAGAGAGGAAGAGAGTTGAACAGTTACAATTATAAATTAAACATATTACAATTACCAACTTTAGTAAATTATTTTCTTTTTGTCTTTTGTGTGTTTTTTTATTTTTATATACTTTTATCCCTCAACTTTTAGTATCGACACTTACAACCCTTTAATTTTCTAAAGACTTTGTAATCGAGTTTTACGTGTTTATTTTTATGTACATATCGGTATAAATTTATGTTGATTTACGTTTCGACATAAGTTTTTCCTAGAACTGAATTGAGTCAAATATAATTTGTTCTTACGCATAATGTACTTTTTCTTCGAAAATATGTCAGGTCGAATATGATACGTTTTCGTGCTATATTTATGCACTTTTTAGTTGATCTACGTTTTAACGTAAATTTTTTCGGAAACCAGTTGGGTCAAATATAATACGTTTTCATGTACAAATTTGATGTACTTTATGTTTCAATGCAGTGACAACGCGCGGGGCAATTTACCACTTTACAAAGTTTTGAAATTCATTTTTAACTTTACTAATAACATGTTTAGCCCCTCTAGTTTAATAAAGATTTAAAATTCTCTTGTTTTCCTTTTTAACTTTATAACGACGCAGTTGTTGTTGTTGTTGTTGTTGTTATTATTATTATTATTATTATTATTCAGTTTTCACATCGGTTTAATACGTGTGGACAATTTTGAACTAATTGAGCCGGTACCAACCAAGCGTCTGCCGCATAGCGCAGGGTAATAACACTAGTTATTAACATTTACTATTTGAAGTTGGAAGTGCTTCTTGACATAAGTCGAGTCAAATGTACAGTCACTATATCTTTATAGAATTCGATATAACTTTTATTTGTGTGTATAACCTTTTCTTTTTCTTAAGGATTAGATGCCATCCGGTGTGTCAATTCGTATTCGATAGATATGACCGAAGAAATGTTCCTTCCTTCCTGCATGCCCTGCCCACCATCTACTTCCTCAACTTTAACCAAAGAAACTGTAAGTCGTAAATAAATATATATTGTTTTTTTGTGGAATCAAATCAACTTAAATATATATGATAATGTCTTCATAACATATAAAATTACAGGAATAAACATATCATCGAATAAAAGCATATTCACTCCAAAAGTGAGTTGTTAATGGACTCACCGTCTGGGACCCGCTTGGTATATGTTGGTATGAGTTGAATGCACATTTTGATATTTTCACAATCACAAGAAGATACCAATTAATACACATAAATCTTGGACTTTGACTGACTGCAACTAGCCAAGTCAAAGTCAAAATCAACGTTCATGGTCATTTTAGAATCCATGAGAATTGATTTGAATATGTTGTGATGCTTTATGTTTTTATGTTTCACTTTTATTCATGATTTCATGCACTTGTGTGATTTTGGTGTTTTTAACTTAAAAGTTTAGGATATAACCAATTATGGTCGTTTTGTTGAGTTTCAAAAGATTTGAAGGATCCCAAAGGCAACATGGAGCAGTGACGGAGCTAGCTTAAAAATTCAAAGGTATCCCAATTTTTTTTTTTTTTTTGGATTAGAGGTATTCTTTGTATTAAAAGATAAAAATTTTACACTAGGTAGACGAAGTTGAAGTGTATTTTTACACTACGAAGAGTGAGTTGAGGGGTAGCCCGGGCTACCCCTCCTTGTACATTGGTTCCGCCACTACTTGATATTACTAAAATCCCATTTTTTTTAAGCCCAAACATTTTACAACCCGAAAACTTATAGAATAATTAAGCCCGAATGATAAAATAAACCCAAATTAACAATAATATAATTGGAAGTATGCCCTAACTATAATTGATAAAGTTAGCCCAAGACCCAAAACAATATTATAATTGAATAAGTGATCTTGCTCGTTTTATGGTGAAAACCAAAACACATAGTTTTTGTCCATTGGTTTATCGGGTAGTGAAACTAGCTTTAATTTTACTGGTTGCAACCGCAACCGTTGAAATATGTTTTTCTATATTATATGGGCCCGGAATATTTGAACAATGTTATGGTTTATGAGATCGAAAATGAAACTTTTGATAAAGTAAAAAACGATGATGTGATGGAACAATTTCAAGGTATGAAAAAAGAAGAGGACAAATCTAATTGACATTTGTTTTACTTTATTTTATCATCGTTTTCTATTATTGTATGATTGCACGGTAATTTTTTTTGGGATACCCCTAAATTAATGGGCTAGCTCCGCCACTGAATATATCTAACCAAGGGTTGAGTTATAATGCAAAGGATTTAAAAATAAGAAAGGTAAGAAGCCACCAGAGAGTGACAAGTGTCCTATGAGAAATTAAATGGAAAGAGTAATTTTGTCTACAAGAGTAAAGAGAATATGCACATGTAAGTCACATGCTATTTCCCACCCAATTTTTAAACGTTCGTAACTTTTTTATACATTATTTGTTTTTAAAAAAAATTATACCATAAAATCGAGCGTTTTTTAATCTTTAATATGAGTACCATATTGTTATATTTAAAAAAAATCAAAAACCCTGTTACATATTACACAATGGACATGATGTAAAACACAATGTAAAGTAGATCAAAAACACAATCAATGACAACAGATAAAGACACAATGGACAACATACTAAAACACAATGACCATAACGTATAACACAATGACGATAACATATAACACAATAAATATCAGACTAAATAGAAACACAATTAATGACAACAGATAAAAGACACAATTAATGACAGCAGATAAAAGACACAATGGAGAGCACTGAAAACACAATAGAAAACAAACTAAAAACACAATACACAACAAACTAAAACATAATGAACAAGATAATAAAAAAATCGAACAAATTATTAAAACACAATGGAAAACAACACAATGACCATAACATATAACACAATGGCGATAACATATAACACAATAAATATCAGACTAAATAAAAACACAATTGATTACAACAGATAAAAGACACAATAGAGAGCAGTGAAAACACAATAGAAAACAAACTAAAAACACAATACACAACAAACTAAAACACAATGAACAAGATAATAAAAAAAATTGAACAAATTATTAAAACACAATGGAAAACATATTAAACACAATGACCTGAACTAATAACACAATTTATAGAAAACCCAGATATAACACCATCTTCATTGTGTCATATATTGTCTTATAGGTTCTTATAAAAACGCAATAGATATAACTCAAATTAACATTGTGTTATAGGTTTTGATAATAACACAATGTATAGAAACTCTACTAAAATGTAATGACCAAAACCCAGTTAAAAGACACAATAAACTGAACCTTTAACACAATGCGAAAAAACCCAGTAAAAATGAAATTTTTTATTTTATTTTTATATGATAATATGGTACTCATATCAAAGATAAAAACGCTCGTTATTATGGTGAAATTTAAAAAAAAATGTCGTATGAAAAAGTTATGGACGTTTAAATCGATGGGGGAATTGACATGTGCCTTGCATGTGGAGAGAGAAAATCCATAAATATAGGATTCCCTTTATGTCGTTCTATTATTTTCTTTTCCCTCCAACTAATCTCAACCCTCCAAATCTAAGATCAATGGATTAGAAACCTTCTTACCCTTCTTAATTATTTTATCCTTTGTATTTGATCCTAACCCATCTAACCAAATTATTTACAATTTTATATCTTCGAAATCATACATGTTTTCTTAATGACCAGAATATATTTGTTTACAAATTTGACACCGTACTTTATTTAAGTTAAAAACATAGTTAGATATTGAATTAGTTTATGGCTTGCAGCATACTTCAGCAATCTTATTAGCTTCGGTTATTGGGTATTTGGGGAGAGATGGGTCTGTGAACCCACCAGTGAGGATGCCTTTATAGCCTTTCTAATGGGGTGTGGTCTAGGCCTAAACCTGGATCTGGGCTTGGCAACCTTTGTTGGGCTAAGAATAATGAATATGCTATAAACCCCTGGGCCTTAATACACCTTATTGGGCTCTGGAAGATATCTTGAGCCTTAACAATCATTTCTTGGAGTCGGGAACCGTTATAATGTATTTATTGTTCAATTTTCGGATTTGTTTTTTCGTAATATATATTAAGTTAAACGTCTATACCAATGTTTTAGCTTGAGAGACATGTTAACTATAGTGTTAACTAGCCTAAGGACCCGTGTATTACACGGGTTGATTAAAGATAATATCGCTTCATCATCGTTGTTTACATAAAATGTTATGAATATATACACGTCTTGAAACGGATCATATAAAAACATTTTATTAACCATCAATATGAAGATATCACAATTCGTTGAAAATCTCTTTATACACCACATTAGTTGTTTTATCTATAGGTTTTTCGTTGTTGTCAAGTATGAGTATTCTGACCCCATTTCTTGTTTTCACCCTTGATAAGGCAACATACAATTGACCATGAGAGAAGACCGGTTGTTTGAGGTACAAACCAACTCTTGAAAGCAAAAGGAATATTTTTATCAGAAGGTATCAAGTTTAATCGAGGTATATATGTGCAACTACCAATATTTGCACCAGATATTATCTCGGCTTCTATTACACGGTTGTGCAGCTTTTTTACTTGTAGCCTTGTACCGTTGCACAATCCATTCCGTTGATCAATATTTCGTAATAACATTATTGGAACACCAACTTTAAGGACTAATCTATGATACTGGAACACCTACTTTAAGGACTAACCTATGATTTGGTAGGCCTGATATTTTAAGACCATCGTTTACATAAATGTTATGATTAAATACACGTTAAATTTGACAATAATGTAAGACTTAAATGGTTGTGAAATTCTTACGTATTTATTAAATTTGACACAAATATGGTTTTTTTTTTTTTTTTTTGGCTTCTTTCATATGTGTTTTTAGCAAAACCATATTTTTCAATCACCAAATCAACCAATCATATGTGTTTTTAACAAAACCATATTTTTCAATGACCAAATCAACCAAATAGTTTATTAATAAATCCGATCAGTTATGGAAGTCTAAAAACATAAAAATCAATTATAGGTTCCATTTTAGCCTATAACCATTGATTGAATCAAGTCTCAACAGTAATTATATAGGGTTCCACTACATACATTTACAAAAATTAACACCAAAAACATGTACTTAAACATATTAATCATCAACTAAAAAAAATACCTCACTTAATTTGTTCATTAATAGATCAAAGCAATAGGCTCCACAAAACCCTAAATTTAGTCTAAACCCCTAATAATAATTCCCAATTTCTCAAAGCATCAAACTAATGAATATATTACCACAAAAGTTTAATAACCCGCGAGTTTCGCGGGTGGCTTAACACAAACATATAATATCTACTGGCATTGAGATGAACTTTGTAATGAATTTTTTTTTCAATATTAACGTATAAAAATAATACTAAAATACAAAAATTATAGATAAATAAGTAGCCCAAGCCCACTGTTAAAAGGCCGCCCGAAGGCCCATTACGACAAAACCCGTTTGGATTAGATTTGAACTTGAGCCCTCTTGTTTTTTTTTAAGACAAATTTGGTTACATTATCCTTAAACTGATTTTTGACCAAAACACACGTCTTAAATTTTTAAAAATTTAAATAAAATAAATTAAAAAACATAAATACATATCGGGTTTATCAATTTTTTATTATATAAACCCGATATGAATACAATTTCAACAATAAAACCCATTGTCCTAATAATTTCTCGTGAAGTACGGGTTTAAGGTTTCTTCATGTAGAAAAGTCAGGCCTCTCTCTGTACCGAAGCAAATTCGGTATTTTATAGGCCAATCAAATTCTTTACGCCCTTCAATCCGTAAGGTCCACAATAATTCAGCATAATATGAATGTTACTCAAGTCTAGTTGTGGCAATTATGAATACTCAATTTTTTATTATGTAAGAACTAATGCATTTACAGAGTAAACTATTTTAAAAAGCCAATACCTATTTCGGCACATTTCTCAAACCATAAAACTTTATAGTTTTCGTTTTGTAAAATAGGTATGCAAACACACTACCTAGTAACTAAAAATTATTATCTAATACATGGTGGTAAAAGTAGAACAAATAAATTCTCACCACCTTTAATGCTCTACAACATATCGTTGTAAAACTTGTAGTAAAAAATAGAGATGAGCAAATGGTATCGGGTATTGGTTTCAAATTTTTTTAACTGAAATATTTTCGGTACCGACTTTTGACCTTTTTTAAACCGTTCCGTTCCGGTACAACAATTTTGATACCGGTGCCCATTTTTTAAGATTTTCGGTACCGGTTAAAACCAAACTCATCCCTAGTTACAAAAGGATTTCCAGTTCACATCCTGATAGCAAAGGCAGTAGAAGTATTAATTGCAAGTCCAAAAACAACATTAGGCAACTATGGTAGATAAGAGGTTATACATATAGAAACAAAGAGGTGATGATAGATAATTACATATGAACCACCAATCTACTAAATAGAAACATATACAAATATAAAAGAAACTAAAAGAGAAAATTCAACCAAAAAACTTAATGAGATACATAAAAGTAATATGCTATATGCATATGTCAAGTAATACGGGGTCATAAAACCATCAAAATTAGTGGGCGATAGTATAGAACTCCCCTCATGAGAAAAGCCACGCAAATGACTTCAAATTTAATTGAATAAAATTTGGGACAACATATTATCCCTCACCCCAGATACAAACATTGTGAACAAATAACCAAAGTCACAACAATTTAAATCAAACATTCTCTATTTTTCCCAGGTCAAAGCCTGCGCCTTTGATTGTTTTTTTTATCCAAAGGTACCCCAACCTTTTTAGCTCCTCTACAACACTCCCCAGATTCGGATTCTTCTGGTTGAATGCTAAGTTGTTTCAACAACGCCATATACTCCACATTCCAGTCTGCATTATAGTGTACACCATTTTTTTTTCATTCCGTCGACCCACTCGCATGGCAATGATATCCGACCAAATCTTTGCTTTCAAACATATACAGCCCAGTTAGACGGCACCAGCTTGCAACCCGATCCCAAACACCTTGAGGCGAAGTGGCAAGACACGAAGAGATGATCAACCGGCTCCTCCTACGACCCGCATATCAAACATCAACTTAAGTAGTTCAGCGTGTAGTATTGTCATAAAGACATCAAATTAATAGGCATCAATAACTTCTCACCTTAAAATAGTATATATTAACTTAACAGAGAAATATAACTATTTTGGGGAAGAATATATTGCTTATTGTATCATGGTAAAGAAAGGTGCATACAACCTTAATCCATTGGCAAATGACTATAGCCAGTTTTCTTCTTTTTTTGTCAGACCTAACCAACCTTATTCAGATTCCAAAAAGCTAAACCATAGAAAAGTTAAACAAAAATAATTAAAAAAAGTTACATTAAAAAGTAACTTACTTTGCCAAACGAAGGAAGCATATAAACTAAGTTTTTTTTATAGGTTTAGCTGAACCTGAATATCCACCTCACCATAGCTTTCAAAATCAGCTGTTAGAGCACAATCAAAGGTTGCAACAAAAATTTAATCCTTCCACCATTCAAAATAAGTCAGAATCAGTATATTCAATGTCATTGTTGAACATTCTCAATCATTAGTCTTATTCATCATGTTTCATGTGAGTCCTAACCTGTTCCCTCATCTCCTAGCCCTTTTCTTTTATCTCTATTGCATAACAACTCACGCAATGTGGGCGCCTCAAGCCTAAATCACAGTCTCAACACCACCTTCTGAAAAACACTACACATCACCACCCCTGGTGTGGTATTCCCGCATCCTCGGTCGCCTTGCATCTCAAGGTCATATGAGGCGCAATTTTTTCATATATACTAAGGTTACTAATGTAAAAAGACATGTAAATTCATCCACTCTACATTGATTTAAAGAAAAACTTACTTCACAAGTTGTTTCGTGCACGTGTTCATGGTAACAATTTGATTGCTGAATTGCTCTACACATCAAAAGAAACAATGAATAATGATAAATTAGGCCCAAAAAAATCATTTTTCTTGATTGCCAAAAGAAGCATATCTAACGCTGCTAGCATATCTAATTATATCAACAACTCCAATTAGAAGCAAAATCATTATTCATAATTGCTAACAATCAGTTATTGATGACCATCACCTAACACATCATGTACCTATGATGATAAACAGTTGTAAATGATATCCAATTAGAATCAAAAAAATAGTTATTAATAGAAAGCCATATGAATACAATTTCAACAATAAAACCCATTGTCCTAATAATTTCTCGTGAAGTACGGGTTTAAGGTTTCTTCATGTAGAAAAGCCAGCCCTCTCTCTGTACCGAAGCAAATTCGGTATTTTATAGGCCAATCAAATTCTAGACGCCATTCTTTACGCCCTTCAATCCATAAGGTCCACAATAATTCAGCATAATATGAATGTTACTCAAGTCTAGTTGTGTCATTCAGTCCATTTGATTATGAACATGCTAATTTGGATTTGTAGACTTAAAATGAAGCATGTCTAAAAGGCCGAATGGTTAAATAGACTAAATGTGTACATCTTATAGATTAGGATCCTTTCAAGTCTCACAACATGACCTCTCCACCTGTCAACATAAGAAGATCCGATCTACTTATAATACATAAAAGTCTATAATTATTTATTCAGAACATTACGTTACAATTCATATGAAATTAGATTCTTTCGGATAAAAACGTGCTAAGTTAAGAACCCAATCAATTTTCAGTCCATACCAAAGATTATGAAAAATAAAAACAAACTGATACTTGTAATCCTTTCTCAAGTATTTTGTTGTTACCTTGTGTGCTTGAGTGATTTCGACTATAGAGCTCTAAAAACTCGAGTGAAGCTTCACTGCCCATATCACGAGCACTACCATATGAAAGAACTGGAAGCCCAAAAAGAAACCATCAAACCCCAAAAATGTATGAAGAGTGCATACACATACTGAACCAAAATTAGACTTTATGTAACTATTTCAACTATACAAAAAAAAAATACACAAAAATACATATTTTTATCAGTAGTTTCCTGTTAAATCAACGTTTAAAAAGCAAACATACAAAATTTAGATAACTAATGTTTTTAAATCTATCAACAGAACATGGAATGCTGGTTATAAAATGTCATCTGATTCGAATATAAAAATTTCTAATAAATATTACGTCGACTAAGGAAAAAAAGAAAAGATACCTTAACATACCAACACCGCATTCGATGGCAACTTTACCTAAGAAAAGACCATCAGCAAGAAGACGTTCATCAAACCCAACCCTCCAAACCGAAGCTAGTGTATCAGAAGGGGTAGAACGGGCTACCCCTCAACCCCGTCTCCGTATCATTTTCGTAGTGTAAAAAAATAAAAAATTCCGGTTTTATAGTAAAAAATAAAAAAAATCCAATTTTCTATAAAGGATACCCAGATCCCCAAAAAAATAAATAGGGACGCCCCTGAATTTTACAACAACTAATAAAATGAACACATCATATTGCAAATCCAACCAAAAATGACCCCTAACCTCAATATGATGTAAGTTCAACCAATAATATGATGTAAGGCCATTGAAAATGTAATCATCAAAGAATACATATCTGGTATAAAGAAGTGGATATTTAGTACCAGCACAACACCGTCTATGATCATCGACCTTTTCGCCATCTGGCTTTACTAATAGAGGAAAGCAAGACCAGTGTGTGTTTATAACAAATTAGGATCGTAGACACAACAAAAGTCCAGGTAGGTTACTGTAGTAACTAAGCCTATTTTTTTTAACGTTCATATTTTTCATAAAAAAGTTAACTTATATGCATTAAACACATACCTTAACTCGGGCAAGCTTGGCAGCAAGCCCAGACCCGACAGATATCATTCCCACTACCAGCACAATACAGGCTATGATCATCGACCTTCTCACCATCTAGCTGTGAATAAGATGTGTAAAAAACAGGTAAATATATATTTTTTACTTTCATAAAAGATCATTAATAAGAACCTCTTTCCGTCTGTTGAAAAAGTTACATAATGATAATAGTATGTTTCGATCTGAGCCCATTTTGAGCAGTTAGATAATGATCATATTGTCAACTATTTATGAAACTGAAATGTAGCATAAAAGATCATTAATAAGAACCTCTTTCCGTCTGTTGAAAAAGTTCTTGAAGCTTCCTTTTGTGACTTCAAGCTTGTCTTGATCGGTTTCTCCACCAGAGGACATTGGTTTCTGTATACATCAAGATCTCGAATGGCGTCTAAGGCGTCCCTATGATTCGTGTGAAGTGTGTATATAAGTTTAAGTATATTTTAAGCCCTTTTACACTTTTTTTAGCCAAGTTTTAAATTTATAAAACACGATATTTACTAACACTAAACACACATATGGGCAAGTGCACCCATCGTGAGCGTAGTATAGTGTTGGTAAGATACTGAGGTCGTCCAAGGACACAAGAGCTTTTAATACCGGTTTATCCTCAACGTCTAATCAAATCAAAAGTTTAGAAAAATGTTTTAAACTAAGAAAATAAAAACTATCTAAAATGCTGAAAAATAAAAATAAAAGTAAAAACAGATAGACAAGATGAATCACTTGGCTCCGACTCGTGTTTAGTGTAACCTTTGATTATTTCCGCACTTTTGCACTATTTAAGAGATTATCTTAGTTATTGTAGTAGGCCCCTCTTTTGAAGGTGACGTTACCCTCAACCCAGTAGTTTGAGTCAGCAAGGATACAATCCTAAAGGGTCGGATTATTGAAAGATAATTAATTAAGTTATTAATGCATAATGTGGTAGGCCCCTCTTTTGAAGGCGACGTTACCCTCGGCTAAGTAGTCTGAGTCAGCAGGGATACAGTCCTAAGTAGCCGGGTTAAAGTTTTAATAGTAGTTTAACTTATGAGGGGATTAAAGAGTTTGGACCCCCGCCATCCAATACCGTTAAGTATTGAGGGCGGTCCTACTAAATTTGACCCAGGTCCTTTGCAGGATCTATACACTGAACAATGGCAAGACTCTTACCAAGCCGTTCCCTTAACCCCCGACCAGGTAGCCAACATACCTCCATATAGACCGTGGAGATATGAATGGTGAAAATCTTTTATTTTATATAGACAGTAAAATAATGCCAAGACACCACGGACAAACGATAAGGAAAAATCACCTTCAACATAAGAAACTAGTTATTAAAGTCATTAATACATAACCAATTAAAAAGTGCGAAAAGATTAAAAATAAAAAGTATTACACTAGACACTTTGTCTTCACCAAGTGATGTAAGAGACTTAGGCAAACATGGCCTGGATTGTCAAGAACTCTTATGATCAATCTTGGATCCCGAGACGACTCACATACTCTATGATGGACAATGGATAATGGTGGTGGATGATGGTGTTATGGTGGTGGTGGGTGGTGGGTGAAGTGTGAGAGAGGTGGTGTGCCAAGGGATGGTTTGAGCTTGAACCAAGCACTCCTATTTATAGGCTAAACAGAAGCTCGGGTACGGCCCCGTGTCCAGTGGGCACGGCCCCATGTCCACATCCTTCTCTGTCTTCATTAATTGCTCTTGTCTTTATTAGTTGACCACGGCCCCGTGTCCGTTGGGCACGACCCCGTGTGCAGAAGCATATCTGTACTATCAAGATTTGCTTGGATTTTGCGAATCTTATAGTTGACCACGGCCCCGTGTCCGCTGAGCACGGCCCCGTGGTGAGCGATGGAAGCTTCTACAACTTTGTCTTTTATGCTGACACTTGGGCACGCCCCCGTGCTCACTGAGCACGGGGCGTGTTTAGCATTCTGCTCTCTTGTTTTGCTTGGGAAGATGCTTTCGGGGAGGTCGGGCATGCCACGTTTATTCCTTTTCTTGTATTTATGTTAGATTTAGCTACCTTTTTGCTTCTTTTGTTAATTTGAGCTCATTTAATCCTGAAAATACAAAAGGAAGACAAAAACACACTTTTGCCAACATTAGTACTAAAAAATGGTTAGTTTTAAGCCATAATTGATGTAATTTATATGTTGCATTTTGCAAACATCAAATACCCCCACACTTGAATCTTTGCTTGTCCTCAAACAAAACTCTTTATAATATGGCTTTACACTCCCAAATGGAATGGGTAGAAGATAATGTTTTTGGGCTTGTCATAGAGTGTCGGGATCTCCAAGATTCTTTACTAAGTTTTATTTTTATTTATTTACAATCCTATTCGTCATGATTTATTTAAAACTTTTCATAAGATAAAATGCCTCTTTAAAATTTTATTTATATACAAGTTCACATACCTCACGGGGGATCACTCAACACTCGGCCGAAGATGTATTTTAGTGAATCACTCGAGAGCGGCATGGAACTTACTCCTACCATAAGTTTGCCAAGCAATCAATCCTCCTCATTTTTAACTATATACCTTTGTAAATATCAAAAGGACTTTATGGGTGAAGGGTTAGGCTTGGGTTAAAGGTAGGTGGTTGGGTTAGTGGTTAGTAAAAGGGCGAAAAGTGCAATAATCGTCGGTTTTCGTAAGACTTTCTCTCTCTTTTTTTTAAACTTTTTATTTTGATGAAGCCATAATTCAAACAAAGTTACTTTTGATGAACTTGCTTGTTTATTTCTTTTGCTTCATCATCAACAAAGTTTATTATATTATTTTTTTTTTTAAGTCATACGAAAAACCGGGCTTGTTACTAAAACAAAGGGTTAAAAATAAAAAGGTTTTGGTGGGTGAAAGGGTGTTTGGTTTGGGTTAAGAAATGAAAAGGTTTAGGCTCAAAGGGGTTAACTAGGGGGATTTTGGGTAGGTGGTAAAAAAAAAAGAAAAATAATGGTATAGAAATAAAAAGGGTTAGTCCTAATGCCTCCATCATTTACTTACTCGGGTTTAAGTTGGTAAGGACCGGGAATGTATCGTCGTGGCAAGTTCTAGAGTTGTAAGAACCAGGCGGCTATTCACACAAGAAACGAAAAATGAGCATTTAATTTAAAGATATGTATTTGTATGCTCAATAAAGGCTTAAAACTCACTTTTGTGGGAATGGGTTTTTATGTGATCAAGTATATATAATTAAATTTTAACTAAGCTTGTCATGCCTTTTCATAATTTTCTTATGTTGGTTCTTTTTATCACGACGCTATCGGTTGTAAATTTGTAAAAATATAACCTTTTTAGAATTTTGAAATTCCCAAATTAAACCTAGACAAATAAAAAAATGAAATTTTTTGAAAAAAATTGGGGTGATTAGCGGTTCCAATAGAGTTTTGTGTAAGGCTTGTTATTAGGACTTGCAAGATTCAAGGTTTTAGCATCCCCCCACACTTAAATTACACATTGTCCTCAATGTGTCCCAAAAATAAGTTTTTAGGTTGATTGAATGTGTAAAAGGTGTGAATCAAGCAAAAATTTGTGTTACTGGGCGCTGGACACGGCCCCGTGTTCAAGTGCCAGTAACAAAAATTAAACAAAAGAAACAGAAGCCTGGACACGGGGGCATGTTGGGTGAACACGGCCCGTGTCCAGTTTACCTGAACTGGGTCATTTCTACAGACTGTGCAGCACGGGCCGTGTTGGGCGCACACGGCCCGTGCTGAGCTTACTGTTAATGAAGAAAATTGTCGGATGGCCCTGTTTTCCTGCATGGGGTGCTGGTTCAAGTTTCCCTTGTTATCCTTTGCCATCCCGAATGTGT
This sequence comes from Helianthus tuberosus, assembly GCA_030545235.1. Taxonomy (NCBI): domain Eukaryota; kingdom Viridiplantae; phylum Streptophyta; class Magnoliopsida; order Asterales; family Asteraceae; genus Helianthus; species Helianthus tuberosus. The sequence goes on along the minus strand of CM060430.1, from coordinate 140,746,266 downwards.
TTTATTCCTGAAAATTAAAACTAACTAGAAAACATAAAAATAAATCTAAACTAAATTAAGGATAGTTCCGCGGAATGCCTCCGTGGTGCGCCACGTTTATAAGGGTCATTGGCTAGACCCAAAGCAAGGTCATATGTCACCCAAGTGGGATGTTTTGCATCCCGTGCTACACAGTCAGAGAGCGTTATCCAAGCTTGAGTCTATGACCTTCATGTAGTTGATTGGGTCTTCGTCTTCTACTCTTTTCCCAACTCCAAACTTCACTTCCTCGTCCCCAAACTTCAATGTTAGTGTTCCGTCATTCATATCCACCTCCGCTTGGGCGGTGGCTAGGAATAGCCTCCCGAGGATGAGAGGGACATCGACATCCTCCTCCATGTCTAGGATGACAAAGTCGGCCGGGAAAACGAAATTGTCAACTTTGACCAATAGATTTTCGGCGACACCTTGTGGAAATTTGACGGATCTGTCGGTGAGTTGTATGCTCAACTTTGTAGGGCTCGTTGTTCCTAGGCCGAGTCGTTTGAACATTGATGCGGGCATGAGGTTAATGCTAGCCCCAAGATCGTCTAGTGCATTACGAATGGGAGATTCCCCAATCGAACACGGAATCGTGAAGCTTCCAGGATCAATTTTCTTTTGTGGGAGTTTGTTGAGTACTAAGGCGGAGCATTCTTCGCCTAAGTTAACTAATTGCAATGATTCAATTTTCCTTTTGTGAGTGAGGAAGTCCCTCATAAATTTTGCATATTTAGGCATTTGGGTTAGGACCTCAATAAAAGGAATATTAACATGCAATTGTTTTAGTAAATTTTCGAATTTTGCGAATTGCTCATCGGTCTTTTGACGAATTAACCGTCCGGGGTATGGAACCGGAGGAGTCTTGGTGGGCTCTTGATTTGGTGGAGAAGCCTTTTCTGGTTGGATCGCGGGTGGAGTCGCGGTTTGGCTTCTTTCAGTTGGTGGTAATGGAGCCTCCTCGGGACCCACGGTTCGGTTTCTCAATGTGATGAGATGTACTTGTGCCTTTGGGTTGGTTTCGGTATTGCTAGGTAGCGTGCCTTGTGGCCTCTCGGAGAAATTTTGAGCTATTTGATTTAATTGTTTTTCAATGTTTTGAATGCCGGCTTGTTGATTTCTAAAATTCGATTCCAATTGTTGAAACCGACCCGAGTTTTTCTTTTCGGTGTCGGAGATGAGGCGAGATACCGTATCTTCAAGCCTTTCTCATCCACCTTGTTGTTGAGAGAAGTTTTGTGGTTGTTGAAAGTTAGTTCGTTGGTTACTACTATTGCCGGGATCTCTCCAACCGAGGTTAGGGTGGTTACGCCATCCTTGGTTGTAGGTACCCGTTGGTGGACCCGACGGCCTAGGTCTATTATCAATGTAGTTTACAGTTTCCGTTTGATCATCTACTTCTTTCATACAACTCCAATTTTCATGTGGTCCACCACACCCCTCACAAGCCATAACCGAGGCCGTTTTTGTCATTTCTAACTTTTTGATTTTTGAAGAAAGGGCCTCGATTTGGGCTTGTAAAGAAGTGCTTTCATCAACCTTATGGGCTCCCGGGGCAATAGATTTGTTACCTCGGGGAGTGTGCCACTGAAAATTGGTTTGAGCAATTTCCTCAATTTGATTATATATTTCATTTGGGCAACGATTACCTAGAAGTCCCCCGGAGCTAGAATCAAGTGTTTGTCTTGTGTGTGGCAACAACCCATTGTAGAAAGTGGATACTTGTTGCCATACCGCAAGACCGTGATGAGGACACTTTCTTAGTAGCTCCTTGAACCTTTCCCAAGTTTCATATAAGGATTCCCCATCCTCTTGAGAATATGTATTAATTTCAGTCATTAATTTAGCCGTTTTAGCAGGAGGGAAATACTTATATAGAAACTTTTGGGCCAGTTCATCCCAAGTGTTTACCGAGCCAACTGGGAGGGTATTAAGCCAAGCCTTAGCTCGGTCTTTTAGTGAAAATGGAAACATTCGAAGGCGGATGGCGTCGTTTGATGCTCCATTGATCCGAAAGGTATCACATATTTCTAAGAAATTAGTAATATGTAGATGGGGATCCTCGTCCGCAAGCCCATGAAAGGTTGCGGAGTTTTGAAGCATTTGTATCAAATGCGGCCGAAGTTCGAAGTTATTGGCTTCGACATTTGGTGCATTGATAGCGGCGCCTAGATTACCTACAGTGGGTCGTAGGTAATCCATGAAGGTACGTTGGTCTGCCATTGGAAGTAGGCCCCCCGAAACTTTCTCTTGGTTTTTGGCTTTAAGTCTTTTTCTGAGAAAGCGTTCGGGTTCTTCTAAAGGTTCTTTTATGTCTCTACTAGAACTGGAGCTCATGCACTACGTAGGAAGTTCAAATGTGGCGCCTGGGTTCCAAGTCCTGCAACAAAAACAGAAAAGAACGTTGGTCAGAAGGTTCACCACGGCCCCGTGTTCAGCGAACACAGCCCGTGGTGGGAGGTACAACGATTGTTTTCCGGATCCCTGTTACTGGGAGTTGGACACGGCCCCGTGTTGCACCGACACGGCCCCGTGCTCAGCCCTCTGTAACTCGGAAAATAACAACTGCCAGTGATAATGCTGGGCACGGCCCGTGTCCGACCAGGCACGGCCCATGCTGAGCTCTGCAGAAACTGAAAAACTAAGAAAAATCCTTAAAAAATTAGAAAAATAAGAAAAACGATTAGGCCGCTGATTCCTAACTTTCTTAAAATCCTTGTGTCCCCGGCAACGACGCCAAAAACTTGATGCGTGTGAAGTGTGTATATAAGTTTAAGTATATTTTAAGCCCTTTACACTTTTTTTAGCCAAGTTTTAAATTTATAAAACACGATATTTACTAACACTAAACACACATATGGGCAAGTGCACCCATCGTGAGCGTAGTATAGTGTTGGTAAGATACCGAGGTCGTCCAAGGACACAAGAGCTTTTAATACCGGTTTATCCTCAACGTCTAATCAAATCAAAAGTTTAGAAAAATGTTTTAAACTAAGAAAATAAAAACTATCTAAAATGCTGAAAAATAAAAATAAAAATAAAAACAGATAGACAAGATGAATCACTTGGCTCCGACTCGTGTTTAGTGTAACCTTTGATTATTTCCGCACTTTTGCACTATTTAAGAGATTATCTTAGTTATTGTAGTAGGCCCCTCTTTTGAAGGTGACGTTAGCTTCAACCCAGTAGTTTGATTCAGCAAGGATACAATCCTAAAGGGTCGGATTATTGAATGATAATTAATTAAGTTATTAATGCATAATGTGGTAGGCCCCTCTTTTGAAGGCGATGTTACCCTCGGCTAAGTAGTCTGAGTCAGCAGGGATACAGTCCTAAGTAGCCGGGTTAAAGTTTTAATAGTAGTTTAACTTATGAGGGGATCAAAGAGTTTGGACCCCCGCCATCCAATACCGTTAAGTATTGAAGGAGGTCCTACTAAATTTGACCCAGGTCCTTTGCAGGATCTATACACTGAACAATGGCATGACTCTTACCAAACCGTTCCCTTAACCCCCGACCAGGTAGCCAACATACCTCCATATAGACCGTGGAGATATGAATGGTGAAAATCTTTTATTTTATATAGACAGTAAAATAATGCCAAGACACCACGGACAAACGATAAGGAAAAATCACCTTCAACATAAGAAACTAGTTATTAAAGTCATTAATACATAACAAATTAAAAAGTGCGAAAAGATTAAAAATAAAAAGTATTACACTAGACACTTTGTCTTCACCAAGTGATGTAAGAGACTTAGGCAAACATGGCCTTGATTGTTAAGAACTCTTACGATCAATCTTGGATCCCGAGACGACTCACACACTCTATGATGGACAATGGATGATGGTGTTATGGTGGTGGTGGGTGGTGGGTGAAGTGTGAGAGAGGTGGTGTGCCAAGGGATGGTTTGAGCTTGAACCAAGCACTCCTATTTATAGGCTGAACAGAAGCTCGGGCATGGCCCCGTGTCCAGTGGGCACGGCCCCGTGTCCACATCCTTCTCTGTCTTCATTAATTGCTCTTGTCTTTATTAGTTGACCACGGCCCCGTGTCCGCTGGGCACGACCCCGTGTGCAGAAGCATATCTGTACTATCAAGATTTGCCTGGATTCTGCGAATCTTATAGTTGACCACGGCCCCGTGTCCGCTGAGCACGGCCCCGTGGTGGGCGATGGAAGCTTCTACAACTTTGTCTTTTATGCTGACACTTGGGCACGCCCCCGTGCTCACTGAGGACGGGGCGTGTTCAGCCTTCTGCTCTCTTGTTTTGCTTGGGAAGATGCTTTCGGGGAGGTCGGGCATGCCACATTTATTCCTTTTCTTGTATTTTTGTTAGATTTACCTGCCTTTTTGCTTGTTTTGTTAATTTGAGCTCATTTAATCCTGAAAATACAAAAGGAAGACAAAAACACACTTTTTCCAACATTAGTACTAAAAAATGGTTAGTTTTATGCCACAATTGATGTAATTTATATGTTGCATTTTGCACACATCACCCTACGATCATCAAAGTCCACAAAAGCATAACCAAGTGGGCTCCTGGCAAGCCACACACTGCTGAGTTGCAAATACTATAATAAAAACAATCAAAAAAGAAATCATACTTGTGCTTGAATATTGAACTTCCTTCACTTGAAATGTTGCATTCTCAATCTTTTCTTCAGTCTGCAACAAATCACAAACCTCAGTTGCCCATGAATCTTTCAAGTTTTGATGGTCGCTGAGGGTTGTTAAGTCAATATCCCCATCAGGAAGATATGTTTTAAGAGGCACTGACCCATATATAAAAACCTACAAACCAAAAAACTAAAAAAGAAACTTAAATAATCATAATTATTATTTTTTGCCACACTTTAAGCTTACTTTTGAAACTTCAAGTTGTAATTTTAAATTAAATCACATGTCCAAACACCCCTAAGCTTATTGTTGCAACATCAAGCAGTAATAATAAATTAAAACACATGTCCAAACACCCCTATATCTTCAAGTGCATAGACCCTCTATTCTTATATCTTCTCAACACCATTTACAGGGGAAGCAATAAATATCAATTAAGAGAAGCAACCTTACACCGAAAACACTTCATAATAAGCCATTGACATAAAATCAGCAACATTTCTACGTTCTTACGATAGTTGATTCAGTTGGATGCAAATACAATATTAGCAAGGATTAAGCATGAATCAATATAAAACTCACTTTTTAAAACCCATAGTCGCGAAATGAATTTTTACAATAACTAATAAAACGAACACATCATATTGCAAATCCAACCAAAAATGACCCCTAACCTCAATATGATGTAGGTTCAACCAATAATATGATGTAAAGCCATTGAAACTGTAATCAACAAAGAATACATATCTGGTATAAAGAAGTGGGTATTTAGTACCAGCACAACACCGTCTATGATCATCGACCTTTTCGCCATCTGGCTTTACTAATAGAGGAAAGCAAGACCAGTGTGTGTTTATAACATATTAGGATCGTAGACACAACAAAAGTCCAGGTAGGTTACTGTAGTAACTAAGCCTATTTTTTTAACATTATTTTTTTCATAAAAAAGTTAACTTATATGCATTAAACACATACCTTAACTCGGGCAAGCTTGGCAGCAAGCCCAGACCCGACATATATCATTCCCACTACCAGCACAATACCGGCTATGATCATCGACCTTCTCGCCATCTAGCTGTGAATAAGATGTGTAAAAAACAGGTAAATATATATATTTTTTTACTTTCATAAAAGATCATTAATAAGAACCTCTTTCCGTCTGTTGAAAAAGTTACATAATGATCATAGTATGTTTCGACCTGAGCCCGTTTTGAGCAGTTACATAATGATCATATTGTCAACTATTTATGAAACTGAAATGTAGCATAAAAGATCATTAATAAGAACCTCTTTCCGTCTATTGAAAAAGTTCTTGAAGCTTCCTCTTTGTGACTTCAAGCTTGTCTTGATCGGTTTCTCCACCAGAGGACATTGGTTTCTGTATACATCAAGATCTCGAATGGCGTCTAAGGCGTCCCTAAGATCATCAAAGTCCACAAAAGCATAACCAAGTGGTCTCCTGGTAAGCCACACACTGCTGAGTTGCAAATACTATAATAAAAACAATCAAAAAAGAAATCATACTTCTGCTTGAATATTGAACTTCCTTCACTTGAAATGTTGCATTCTCAATCTTTTCTTTAGTCTGCAACAAATCACAAACCTCAGTTGCCCATGAATCTTTCAAGTTTTGATGGTCGCTAAGGGTTGTTAAGTCAATATATCCCCATCAGGAAGATATGTTTTAAGAGGCACTGACCCATATATAAAAACGTACAAACCAAAAAACTAAAAAAGAAACTTAAATAATCATAATCATAATTTTTTTTTGCCACACTTTAAGCTTACTTTTGAAACTTCAAGTTGAAATTTTAAATTAAATCACATGTCCAAACACCCATATTATGCATGTCTAAATTTACTTACAGATTTGTAGTTCTGGGCGAGTAATTAGAGATATATTTGTTGTCTCACTGGTATGGCAGTTGTGACCTCAGCCGCCGCCACCACAGGTCACCGTTATCATCGACTTCAGAAACCCCTAAAAGGGTCAGCCGAATATACCAACAGAAGCAAAAGGTATGAAAATAAGACAAAACTCAAATGGTTGGATCTTAACTCTTTGTCGGAGAACTGGCCCATAGTTGGCAATTCAGAAATCATACATCGTCAGCATCTTAACCTAACAGTGGTATAGTGAAATCGAAAGGATAATTTGCTCTAGATGAAATATACATTTGGCAGTGGGATAATGAGTTCGGTCCATGGAATTCCTATAATTAATTTGTAAATGAAGACGATTGATTGAGCAATGATTTAGGGGATCTACAAAAAGAAAGATGATATTAATTTGTGGTAAGGATCTCTCTCTAAAAAGAGTAATATATAACAAATTACAAACAAAGGCTTACACACTGATAAGCAATTGGAGTGGGTAAAAAAAACAGGAGGGGAGGTGATGGTTAGATGAGAAACATAAATCAGATGTCGCATCTAATGACACCAGTGCTATTCACGAAACACATTACAATTGAGTAGATCTGGAACTGAAAGTCACAAATGAAATTGCAAAAATAGATTTAAGAGCTAGAAAGTAGGCAGATCTAGAGATTACCGAAAATGGATTGACGTCTTCAATAAACACTCCAACTCATGTCCAATACAACATTTTATCAACCAGCATCTTAACCAAACAGTAGTATAGTGAAATCGAAAGGATAGTTTACTCTAGATGAACACTGTCCAGTTTACCGTCTTCAGTCTTTGAAACAAAACAAAACCCCCAATATTTCCTCCGATTTAAGAGAACTCGAATTATAAAATACCTAATCAACAGTTTTGATCTAAAAAGCGAACAAATTGTACACTTCATAAACCCTAGGTCATAAATCAATATACCGATTCAGTTGTTCTAACTAATTTGTATAAAAAAAAAGAATAAATACATCAGATTATTGTTCAAGAATCAAGATCTAGTTGAAATCGAATAGTTAAAGCGTACCTTTGGAATCGCCCATTTAGAATACGGAGAGATTTAGGGTTCTTGATTAGAAGAAGCTTCAATCAAATAGGAGAATGAAAAAGGAAATTCGGATTTTGAATATTAGATTGATTGAAGAGGGACGACCGCGTGAATGAAAAAGAGGAGAAATCAAAATCCCACTCAAAAGGAATTATCAGCCTTTAGAGCATGTCCACATCATCAAAATGATTGGCTAAGAATAGCCCCACAAGAGAATTCATTTAGTATAATAGATAGATGAGTTGTTAGTATGCATTTTGTTTTTTGTTTTTTTCTGGTACTACAAACTTGATATAAATCAGATTAGAAATTGATAATACGTGTAAAACTTGAACATCTGTCTTGACAAAACAACATCATGGCTACATTCTAAAATTCTACAAACTTAATACAATCATGCTACAGACACATTAAGACGTCGAATGCCGCCTACTCCTCGAAGGCGTATTCGTCTTCGTTTCACGTGCACTTGTGGAACAAGGGCTCTCCGATGTATCCGAACTCTCATTATCACTATCCTTATCTTTGCCAGAAAACAGTTTCGATAATATTCTTGACGACATAAGATGCATACCCTTCGACTTCTGGTTACTGTTCCCACCTTCGCTTATCTTTAAACACGCTAATTCCCCTTTTAACGTCTTCAGTTCTTCACTTGTTGGCACGGAATCCCATTCTTCTTCTGTGTTTGTAGTGGCGGATCTTGAGCTCCCGGTCGCACTGGCCCGCATCTGCTCGAAGAACAGGATCTGCACCACGACGCGTAACGGGAGTCTTTCGTTTTGGATGGCGTGCATGCAAGCCTCTGCTGATAATTTTCGACAATCCATTAATCTGCATAGTTTCTTTCTCTCGGTTTTATTGATCCCCGGGTGTTCCTACAAATTTCAAGATTATATTATCGTAAAAAGTCAAAAGTAACATAAGACTTTCTTTGAATTTAGTCATTTACCTTAAGGAACATGTCAATTGCGCGATAAATTCCATCGTGTGAAGGCCGAGATAGAGTCGACACCATGTCTGCAAGATCGGTAAACTTTAATAACGGTAAATCGGGGTTTCTAGCAATTTCAGCGAGGTACAAATCGATAAGCTTAGCGACTTTGACTTTCGCTCCAGAGTCAACAAACTTGACTTCTAGAAAGCCGTGTTCATCACCGTGATCGGCAACTTGATCCTGCATCATGAACGTTTTCACGAGTTCTTGAACCAAATCGACGTCAACATTCACAAGATCAGCAACCGATGCATTCTGCAGCTGTTGACCAATCCGTTTGACCAATATATCCTTTTGCGTTTCCCCACAATCTAATCGAACACATTCTTGCAACAACTGAATCAAAAGATCACAAGAAACGCTATTTCTTTCTGTTGGTAGTAAAAAGAGAATCGTTTCAATCAACAAACGGTTTTTTACATCATCCCCTTTCTTTAACTTCCTGCGCAAATAAGCTTTTAAAGATTCACCAACAACATCAAGGCTTACTCTTCCTTTCGCCTTAATCGTTATTATGACTCTTTTATACAAATCGATATGAAGATCACACAAATCTTCAACCCACCAATCTTTCGGAACTGTTAACTGTTTCCTAACACCGTTATAAAGAGGCGATTCAGTGCCATTTTCATTCGATATTTTCTTTCTATTATAAGTATACGACCATTCAACTCTAGAAGGATCCATCGAAGCTTTTGAAGATATCGAATCCAAACAACGATGAACAACTTTTAGTTCTTCAGACCATGGAAGAAACGATTTTGTAGTTTGAAAAACAATAATCGAATCTTTCCACGTTTTGAAAATGCTCGAATCCAGAAAGACTTCGGTTTTGTAAACAAGATTTCCTTTTTCTACACTTTCATTCATTTCTAAATACTCTGCTGCACATCTAGCCGAGACCACATTGTATGCGTTTAGCGTGACCGTCATACCATAACAAAACTTAGCACATATTTCAAATGCGCCCGGCCCACCAGGTATATCGTGGAGTTCAAGTTCGTTGGTGTTTTCATCGCTTGAAATCGCAAACATGTTCTGTAAACGGGCGCTTTTCGACAAAAGGGGAAACTGCATCCAAAGTGTTTTCATATGTTAATGAGTATGATTTTATAACTTATTATATAAATTGCTTACCTTGTGCAAATAAAACTTGATGTTACCAACGTTTACAACCATGTCAGTAGTGAGCTCAGCTGCTACATACCTAACCATAAAAAAAACCAAAAGTTTTGACACAATTAAGATTTGGGATTCCAACATATCAATCATATGCTACAATACATAAAGGTAAAGATTAAATTAACAAGAAAATGAACTGAAACTCACCGCGTATTCTCGCCACTAGATTGAAACAAATCTGGCTTTGATCCAAGTTTCATAAACTTCATTGTGAACACCTAAAGGCTAAAATCCCCTGTTTTTATTGATCAGATTAACTGATTAAAGTACACTGCAAAATGGGTGTATTTGATAATTTTGATTTCTAAGATAAACAACAATTCTAGGGTCAGCCAGAAATCAAAGAGATGGTTTCAAGATTTCTTGAAATAAACAGGGTGGAACCAAATTTCAAGATCTAAGCCCAAAATCCGCAAAATCTTTGTTTTACCAATAAATGGGTACCTGTAAAAAGAGCCAAAAAATGATCTTGGTGTGAGTTTAAATGGACCAATATATTATATCAATAAGCAACAAACAAGCATAAACCTTTTTTTTAATTATAATAATACAGGAATATACCACTATGCACACATTTAAATGTGGACTTGCATAGAAACCAATAACTTTGTTTCAAAGATAGAATGAAATGGTCAACAATAAAGCATTAAAATTGATTAAGCAAATACAACAATAAACCTTACCTTAATTATCTTGAAACCCCAATTGCTGAATTGAATTAATATATGAAAAAGACAGGAACCCAATTCAAGATTTAGTGAAACATGAAGAATCAAACAAAGGAGGACAGTAAAGGTGCAGGCTTTTTAGGAGATGAAAAATCTTGAATGGTTGAAAAAGTGTGAAAATGGATCGCACGAATTGGGGGTAAGCTTAGCTAAAAGGGAAGAAAAAGAAAAGATGAAAAAGACGAGTTGGTTGCCAGCCACTAAAGCAACACTCTGTACTCGAAAAAAGCCCATGTTTTTGATCGGAATGTCCCCTTTTTCCCTAAGTTAAAGTATAAGACCGCCCGTAGTGGACACGTGGTGTCCTAGTCAGCGATGGGGCATTATAGCAAAAGTGGCGTAGTGGGGCATTATACCAATAACCCCATTCAATCATTTCACAATTATTTATTTTAATTTAAAACATAAAAAGCTTCATTAATTTAAAAAAAAAATTACATTACTTGAAATAAAAATAAAAAAAACTGAAAAAAAAACAGAAAATAAAAAAAAAAAAACAGAAAAAAAAACCGAAAAAATTAAAATAAAGTTAAAAAAAATAACATGATCTAGAGTCCATATTTTTCTCGAATTTTTTGTCGACGCATTTGCGCAAGAATCAACGCGTCGCCTTGGAGGTGGTCGATCGACTTGGACAAAAACTCAATGTCCTTTTCCATTTGCCTCGCCTCTTGCATCTCGTTAAACTTTTTGGTTTCGGCCACTCGTTCTTGCATAATCTCCCAACGTTTGTGGCCGAGGTCGCGAATGTCTTGGAGACGACAGTTCATCTCCTCGAAATCTCCCTTTAACTCGAGATCGGAAGACGACTCGACCGTTTTTTTCCCGGTTCCCTTTCTTCTACCGGTGGGTCGGACCAACTCTTCTTGAATTCCCTCGTCAACGTCCACCGCCTCATTTAAATCAACATTGCGGGCATCCGATGTCGGAGTTGACGGGTCAACGGAGGATGATGTTTTTGACCTTTTAGCCCGACGTCTACTACTAGACGTCATTGGATTAACTACCGCCCACTTTGGACTTTTTCGTAGTAGTTCCCAACACTTATAGTACGTGAAAGGGCATTTCGTCCTATCGAACTCCTCCAAAGTCCTCGTTAAAACCCCGACGTCACTTTCACCGCTCGGGCGATTATCGTAGTTACGTTGGTAAACTTCTTGGAACGCGTGACACTTGTTGTTGATGTCGGTCCATTTGCTAGAAATGGAATCTTTGTCCCGATGTTCGCCTTCACCAAAGGTGCTATAAAAGAGTGCACGAACCCTATCCCAAAAAACGGGACCTGTTTGAAAGTTTGCTACAAATTTAAAAAAAAGTAAACAAATAAGTTGTATGTTAAAAAGATAAATAAAAAATAAGTAAAAAAAAAATAATAAAAGAGTTACCCGTTTCTTCGTCCTCCGAAACGTCGACCCACGCCCGAGTCAACGTGAATTCCTCTTCCTTCGTCCATTTAATGATATTTTTTGTACGCCGTGGTGCGTCTTTTTCCTTCTTCTTATGCGACCTTTTGCCGCGTTTCGATGTTTCTTGCACCGGTTCGGGTTGCGTCTCCGGCACGACTTCGACATCGGGTTCGGATTCGGGTTGAGACCCGCCGGCTTGACCATAGCCGAAAGTGGGAGGCACAAACGGAGGGGCGCCACTCAAGTAAGCCGCGTACGTTAAAAAGCTCGGGTCCATGTCTTGAAGGTTATACGGGTTTTGCGGTTGAGTTGTGTTCGGGTTCGTGGGTCTTGCGGGGACACCAAAAGGGGGTCGAAATGGATGCATAATTGTATAAAAATGTAGGAGAAAGTGGGTGTTTTTTTTATAAAAATTAGAAGAAAAGTGGGAGAGAGTAGGAGATAAAGTGGGTTTTTTTATAAATAATGGGTTGATATATATAGTGGGGTAATTTATTAAATTAAAAAAAAAAAAAAAAACAACAACTTTTGACCGTTTGCCAACGGTACTTTTCCCCGATCCTCGCCAAATTTCAGCGTTATTTTTAAAACGCCAAACCGATTTTTTTTGAAAAATAACGCCCGGTCACGCCCCCTGTAATGGTGACCGGGGCGTTATGCGGCGTTATTTTCGAAAAAATTTTAAAGAAAACGCCCCACTACGGGCGGTCTAACGGTTAGCTGTTCTTACCTTTCTTTTTTTTTTTTTTTTTTTTTTTTTTTTTTTTTTAAGGTCCAACAAAGCTAGGCCATCCGGGTACACCAATATGTAAAAGGTGATTCACGTTCGCGATCACAAATAGCGTTGGTGACCTCATCTGTCACCAATTTCAAGGGAAACCCACCATCCGAAGGCCCACTATGGTAAAACCTCTGGCCTACGCATGACATTTAGTCACGAACGAGACACCAATTGTGACCTTCTATAGAGAAAATCATCCAGATACTTACATAAATATTTTTTTAACTACAAACTGATTTACTCTTAAATACTTTTATATCTGTAAATATTTAAACTATTCACTTGTTGGATAGAAAGATGACACTCTAGTACCATACCGTGTCTCTTGTGAGCTTTATGTAAATATAATGTGTATGGTATTTTTCAAAAATGAAAATACACATTTAATTGGACATAAGATAAGATAAAATGTTTGATCAGGACTAAATTGAATTATGTAATCATTTTATTGTTTTGGCTCTCATTTTTTCACACATATTAACTCTGGAAAATATCTTGGTGGGAAAATAGGACATAAGAGATGGAGAAATGAAAGAGAAAAGGGAACAAAAATCATTCTATTCCCGCTCCCCTCACGATCTTAACTTATTTGTAGTAAATTTTAATTCAAATGTTATCTTTCTGTATATTTTATTAATAATATAATTAATACATTATTACTTAACTTTTTATTTTCATATATAAATACATAGTGATAGTGAAGTGACTAATTTATATTTATAAGGTGTCTAATATATGTTTATAATCGTAAAAACACTTGTACATAACATTTCAATAAAACGGTAAAGAAACAATATTGTTCTCTTTCCCCACACTTTATTTGATTTTATTTTTTCTCCACTAGATATTTTTAACAGTATATAAAAAATGGGCATATACACATATAATGTATAAGACTATATGAATTTACACAATACACTGTTGATATCTTACTTTTTTATAATATAACTTAAAACATATTAAGATTCACATAAATTATATTTAATTTATATATAATTATTTCTTTTGAACGGAATTTATATAAGTATTACAAGGGAAAAAACAATTCTTTAAGATTTTTTAATTTTACATTCTAGTTAATCCATATAATAAATAGTATCGGAGTTATATAACAATTCTTAAGGTTCAAAAATTTCATGGGTTCTTGTAGTTTCTCCCAAATTTCAATGACGGGGATTAATAGTTTTTTTTGGTTGCAAAATCAGATATTAACATTTTAGTTTGTCATTATGTTGAGCACTAAGGCCAAACTTTGTCACAATGTTGAGTACTAAGGCTAAACCTTGTTAATTTTTTTGTTAAGTCTTACTAAAATGCGCTTTAATAATTAAAGTTTATAGTCATTTTTGTAAATTCTAGAAACCGCAGGGACTATAGGTGTTAAATAACTAAACTTGTTAAATCAAACAAAAAGAAAGCCCACCTTCAGGGGGTCTCCTCCAACAAAATCTTCAGATTCTAGCCATATCGGATCCGTCAGAATTGTCAGTTTAACTCATTCTTTCCGTTAATGTTTATCTCCATCATCCTCTCGATTCGTTATATCTTCAATTCGAGTATAAATATACGCCTCTTGACACGATGCGAGCTCATTCCCACACAATTTTATAGCCAATTTCATCTCTACAACCGATCGGAGTTGCGTCGGCATACCAGAACTCAAGCGATGCAATTCTTGTACATAACATGGCAAACTGGTACAAATAATACATGTTATTTGTTCGTTTTTTTCATATAGAACCAAAGCCCCATATTTATTTCAACTTACAAAACTGTTATATTCCTACATCAGAAATTGGTTTTAGTTATTTTTACAAATCTTAATTTGGTTTATTATTTAGATTAAGTTAAAAAGTTTATTTTACTAGCATATTATTTATAAACTCAAAGTTTATAGATAATAAACTTCAAATCCATTTAATTTTATAAATAAAATATAAATAAAAAGAAAACATTACTTTAAATTATTTTAGTCAAATATAATTAATTAAAAAATAGACCCTCTAGTTATTAAAGAACATTTTAGTCATTTTAGTAAAACTTAACAAAAAAAAATTAACAAAGTTTGACCTTAGTCCTCAAAATTGTGACAAGGTTTGGCTTTAGTACTCAATATTATGACATATTAGAACGTTAATACTTAATTTTGCAACAAAAAACTATTAGTAACAGACATTGAAATTTGACAGAAACCACAAGCACCAACGGTGTAATTTTTCCATTCTTAAGGTTCAAAATTCCGTTTAAATTAAATAGATGATAAAATTTTAAATTTATAAATGATAAAATGGGCATTTCCGTAAAGTTAACCGGTGGGTGGGAACGTGGGGTGAAGTACAAGAGAACAAAAGTGTAAATACACCGTGAAAAACATTAATTAATTAAAACTTAAAAGAACAAAAGTCTAAATACACAGTGAAAAACATTAAAATTTAAAAGTAGCTGGTTTACCTATAAATGATTTTAGGAACAAAAGTCTAAATACACAGTGAAAAACATTAAAAATTAAAAGTAGCTGGTTTACCTATAAATGATTTTAGATATGCTAAAGCCTAAAGTATGTTGCCATCTATCGTTTTCACCAAACGGACGATTTATATATATTTTTTTTTCTGCAACATAGTGATGATATATACACACCACATATTAATACGTTATATTCGGTACTGAATCATAACTAGCAATAGTTATATTCGGTGGATACATAATTTTTTTCTAGTAGGCTCAGTATTTTAGATGGTCAGATTTTATATGACTGAATATAAAAAACTTTGGTCGGTTCGACGGTTCAGATCGAGTAAGGTTCATCACATAATAAAAATACGATACAATAATGAAAAAATATCGTCATTAGAAATTTTAAAACACGTAAAATAAAATGCGATGGTTGTTACGAATAAAAAAACTACCTACAATTGTTACTTACGAGTTTTCATCTTTTGAAAACGGTGCATTACATTGTCGACCAAAACTTGTTATAAGAACTTCATTTCAATGTAACAAATGTAAGAATCGTTCATGTATCCATCACCCATTCTATTACACAATTCCCCATTCATATGCTCCATTGAAGAAAAAAGTTCTTTCAACACTAGTCGTTGCAACCGGTAAAGCTAGTGACAACTTTATGAAACGATAGACCAACTAATATATGTGTTTTCTTGTTCCACCATCCTTTTGGTAAGATCATTTATCCCATTTAGGTTGTCAAATCGACTATCTTTTTTCACATTAGAAATGTAGTGACCGAGTTCATACAAAAACTTGTCTTTTTATCAAAAGTAAAATCACACGGATACATCATGGCCAACTTTAGTAAGTTTAGTTTACTAAAGCCAATAAAATTATCACACGGGCTCAAAGAACTCATACACGTGAGCAAGTTAACAGTTACCTCGTTATAATGGTTTCCAAGCTCTTGAATTTGCATATCGAGAATCGTGTTAAAATTATTAACCACGTAATGGTGACGATTGGTGGGGTTGGTCGTTCTTCTTCTATTTTCGAGTCAACATACCTGTCTCCCTTATTAATCATCTCAATATCATATCTATCACAAAAGGATGTGACATTTTTCAAAAGTGAGTCAAAGCCTTCAAGTCGATACCTTTGTAATTCTTCTTTGGTTGATCTAAATAGCCTAGCTACATTCATAATATCTTGATTCTTTCTTTGAAGAGCAGCAGCACACGGTGAGTTAGTAACTTCAAAGATATGCTTCATCAAATGTAAATAAAATACAAACTTAAAACTTTTCATGTATATTTGAAGTCCATGTGCTTGACTTTTGTGAGTATCATTTCATGCCGAAGTTTCAATATATTCAAGCACGTCAATAAAAGCAAACGAAGAAGTGTTTTTTCGTGAGAGCTCCAACGTGTATCTCCGACTCTTGCAAGTGCTAGTTCTTGATTATTCCACATCTGATTTCAACTTTCGGATTCAATCCCAAACGCTCTCATTTACAATGTCTTAGCTTATCACCATTACCAATACGTGTTTGTGAAAAATATTCTTTTTCCCTTTAGGTTGACATGAACCTCGAAGCAAATATGTCCATCTAATTTCATCTTTTTTACTAGGTTGATAAGTTGAAAAGTGATGCCACGTGAGCGTCACGTAGGACACAAAGGCTTACACATTTCTCATCTCCAAACCTTGTAATGGTGAACACCCCTCTTGGCGTCCCCTCCCCTTTATATTCATTTTTCAACCAACCACCAATCAGCTTCCCTCCTCCATGTCCTGCTTCCGTCATCCTCACCAAGCCCCCACTCCGGTTATGGTGTTCGCACCCCTCTTGCAGCAAATGCGTCATCATTAACGTCCCCAGCAGAGCCCCATAACACAAAACTTTATAAATAACAAATAATCTTATAGGTTAGTAAAAAACAAAACTCGCAATTCATTAACTCCAAAGTTCTGTTTAACTTTATCTAATATTGGGACATAATTCATTATAAATCATATGATAGATTCTAATTATACAACCGATAAAGTTTAATTGGCATACCTAATAAAATTCATGAATATTAAGTAGTCAATTTATGTCTTGCTTTTTGAGAACCAAAATATAATTATAATAATTCTTTAAATGTCACATGCTAACATTCCAAATTTTAAAATAAATTAAAAGACATTTATTGAGGCTTTTAGGTTAGTTTATTCATCACAAAATATAGACTAATATCTATTAGAATGAGTGGGATATAGGTAAAAAAAACATAGAACTTATTGCTTTTGTATGGATACTAATTTTTGCCCCATCTATAATGCAGGGCACTAAGCCAAATATTTCTCTCTTATAATATATATGTATGTGTTTTGGTTACTTGTACATACTACTCATAACACCACACGAGCTCAAAAAAATTACATCGAGTCAACCAATTAAAACAGAACACTACCGTACTTTTGGTAAAAAAAACTAAAATGATGGAAAAACTACCGCTTGGCACGAATAAAAATTATACCGAGCCAACCAATTAAAACAAAACACTACCATAGTTTTGTCAAAAAAAAAAAACTAAAACGATGGCATGTCTGTAATTTTACACTGGTGGCAGAATCGTAATTTGGTAGGGAAAAAAACAAAAACAATGGCAAAACTATAAATTTGAGTTGAGGGCAAAATCGTAATTTGGCTAGGAGAAGAAAGAAACAAAACCAATAACAAAACTGTAAATTTAAACGGGAAAAAATTGTAATTTGATTGGACTAATAGGGAAGTGCCAGGTAGCTGTTGCTTGACACTATTCACTTCTATGGCAAATGTATTATTAGTAAATGTGGGAGAACAAACTTAGTAGTGTAAAGATAAAAATATATTATTAGAAATTTACAAAAGTGGTTAAAAAATTATTGTAATAGAATTTGATCTTTATTAAAACTATTGGACTCTATAATGTAACACCCCTAAAACGGGTTTATTAATTTAAACCGAATTAACCGAGGATGAGCAGGTAAAAATACCGTTGGTGGTAAAAGTTAACTCGTAAACAAAATAACTAGAAACAAATTTGCCTAGTTAATAACATGTAAATAAGTAATAAACAATGAGTTGTAGCCTTATCTAATCAAAACTAAACTTGAGGGACCAAAGCTGCCAAAAATGAAACTTGTGTTTTAAAACACATTAACTGAAACACAACACACATAGTGTGACACATAGTGTGTGTGTGTGTGTGTCTGTGTTGGTCTATCCTCATGAGAAAGAACAAGGGCAAAACCCTTATTCAAGCCTAATCCACCAAATTGAAGATCAATTCGAGACCCAAATCAATGCATGAACGCATTTTAACGATCACCTAGACAAGGGGATCATAAGGTATGTCTTAAAACCTAGATTGGTGAAAGTTGTAATTTGAGACAAGTAGATTACTTGCAATTAGATTGTTGGGTGATGATCCAAAGATGAAATTAGGCGTAGATGTATGCTAAATTTAAAACATAAGGAAATTATGAAATATGTGACATAAGGTTACTTGTAAGTGATTAACAAGTAGACTATGAAGTGGGTTTTGATTATATGATGAAATTGATAGTATATAAGTGTTCTTGATCATCATACTTGTATGTATGCGTAAGATACTTGAACAAATTAGAGATTCGAGTAAGTGTTCATACATGACTTGAAATGGGTTTTGTATTATATGATGAAATTGATGTTGTGTCAATGAAATTGATGAAATTAAAATCATGTTGTCTACTAGTTTGTATGTAGAACTTGATTTTATTAGCTATTCGGATGAATGTCTAGTAACATGATGAAATGAGTTTTACATATAGATGAAAACCCTTAGTTCTAGCATAATGAATGGATAAATTAGCATTGATAATCGAAAGCTAAGTTAACTTGATGTTAATAATCGCTCTAACTTGTTAAAGTGAAAGAAATGAGATGAACTTGGTTGGGAATTTAATTAAAAGGGTAGCCTAGAAATAACGCCTACCGGGTATTTGATGAAATCCTAAGTGAGTTCGTTGAACCAGATTGTGCATTTGCATATGTTAATAGGCAGTTGGCTTTTAAAAGTCAAACTGGCCTATAATAAGATCAAATGGTGATTTTGTTATAAAGTCCATTAGGTGGGGTACTCGTGTTAAATGATGACTAATCTAACCATCTTGCGAATGATAATGATAGTTTGACGCTTGACAAGTTAGGTGGAAGCTTGGGAAGAAGTGAGTCAAACGGATCAAATACGGAAGAAGCATAATCGGATGCAAAGTAAGTAAAGCTTACATATTTTAAGTAGAACCCCTACTTTTTGTATTGGTTAAGAACAAGGTAATTTAGTATTTGAAATATGACGTTCCGAAGCGGAAAGTTACAGGTCGGAATAAGTGAAAATGGACAGAGAAACCATATTTGATGATAAAAAGGGGTAAAACGGTAATTCGGTCAGGTGATGACGAATAAACAAAGAGTTTTGAAAAGTTACCTTATGGTGTAAACCATAATGGTAAAAAGGACAAATTGCTAATTTGGTCACGGGTTGACGGATAAATAATCGTTTTGAAAAAGACACCCTATGGCGTAAGCCATGATGGTAAGAAACGATTTTTAAGTAATTCGATCGTATGGTGTAAACCGAACACAGTCAAAGAATCAAGCTTCCACATTGTTGTTTAGTTGTTTTCAGAACTAAACGACGACAATACGTTGAAATGTTTCTAATACTTATGAAGTTTTTATGAAGCTTGAAATTACGAAGGAACTTGTATTTGCATTATAATTAATATAAATGCAAATTTCTTTATTTAATTTATGTTTATTAAGTACGAGTCTTACATATAAACCCAATACGAGAATAGTAAAGTTAAAAAAAACTTATGCTATTTATAGATCTCTTAAAAAACATAGTCGGTGGTATCTTTCAAAAACATGGTCGGAACTTTGTACTCGAAATGGTGATCTCGAATGAATTCGAATTCGAAACATTGTGACGATGAACGGGAATGGAAAGGTGATTGACGGATGAAATTGACGACAATGATGGAGATGATGGTCGGAGTTGAACGATGACAAAGGTGATTCTAAAAATGTGTTTCGAAAACTTTGGATATAATGATAATGAGCTTTTCGAAATGATTCGATATAAGATGATGAACTTTTTTAAATGATTTGATGGTGGCCGGAGGTTGTGGGAGTGTGGAGGAGAACAATTGTTGTTGATGGCGCTTGAACTTTTCGAATGGAACTCAAAAACTAAGAACTTTTCGAACCTTTTCGAAAAAACTCTAATTCAAAAACTCTTATTTTATTCGAAAACTTTGAAGTTTGTTAACCCTTTTAAAAATAACCAACTTTCCGAAAATCAAGGATATTATCGAATCTTTCACAAGTTTTGAAATATCTCCAAATCTCCTATCCTTTAAAAAAAACGTAAAGGATTTTATTTAAATGTAAGGATATTTATCAAATCCTTTTGAAAATGAAACAATTTTTTTCCTTTAACACTTTTCAAATGGATCGAAAAAGCAGAATATGATTATTTTCTAAGAAAAACCGATGAACACGATGAAGAACGCGAAGAACACGATGAATGTTCTTGATGTTTTTCAACGAAAATTTTCAAAATCTTGAATATTTGATATCAAAACGAGCCTAGAAACAGGTTCTAAAGGCTCTGATACCACTTATAAGTCCCAAATCCTTGGATCAAACAATGATATCAAAGAAACACCAAGGATGGGCGGAATCCAAACTTGGTGAGATTCAAGAAAACAGAAAAACGAGAACACAAGAACACTGAAAATACTTTAACACCTTGCACATGATTCTATTACTATCAAATAGCAAAACCGTCTAGTACAAGATGAACAAACTCTAAATCGCCTCCCTCTAAGTTTCTCTAGAATTTCTGTAACATGAGGCCTAACCCTAGTTTTGGAAACAAACAAGTTTATATACCTAGGTAAGCCCATGTAACACCCTGTGTTTTCGAAAGTCAAAGTTAAGGTCAAAGCCAACGACCGATTTCGCGCAACTTGACTTGTAGTAGATTTCTTTGGATGTTTATTTTAGTTGTATTATGTGGAGTAAGTGTCAATAATTACAATAATCGACGTATGTTACTCGCAAACTATTCGGCTTACGACTGTGAACCATAGGAAGTAACAATGCGATAAGGCTAAACGATAATCAAACTATGCTAATCGAATCGACTTCAAAATCGCAACTCGAACTACGTATTTTAATTATTGTTATACGTGTGTGTGTGCCTTATGTGTTACTTATGCATGTTCATTTATGTTATGTGTGGAATCGCAATCTAACTCGAAACGCAATCGAACTCAATCGAAATCGAACTATGATAGATGTAGTAGTTGGGATTAAAAGTAATTTGACTAGGAAAATCTATCGCATCGAATCGCTCGCAATCGAAATCGAAACAGCAAAAATCGTCACGCCAAACACCCGAACCAAGTGCCATCCGGCCGGATTGCCATCCGACCGGGCTGCCACTTGATTGTGGTGTCAGGTCGTCATCCGACCGAGATGACATCCGACCGGACAGTCATCCGGGCGGGATGCCATCCGACCGACCCATACTTTCCCCTTTTGGAATCTTATAAATACCCCTGTTATTGTCATCATTTCCACTTTTGGAAATCCTCTGTCCGAACAGTTCGTGCTCCCCGCCTTTTCTTCGATTTCTCTCAATCCAGGTAAGATCTCGCCCTAAATCTTGTACTTTCTTGTTCTACACGCACTCCTACACCTTTCTATCTTTTGAATCTTAACTTTTAACCGTGAAATCACTATATTTGAGGTGTTCTAGGATGATGTCATCATGAGTTCTTAAAGAACTTCTTGTTTTGGCCTCAATCCACCAAGAACAACTTAGATCTGATAGATTTCCACACAAATACACAAAGATCTCGCGTAGATCTAAGCTTAAATATAGTGAAAAAGGATTGAAAGATGGTTTCTAACTTTCTTTCAACTCTTCTACACTCAATACACTCAAAACCGATAGGATCCGACCCTGATCTAGTCTCCTACTCGTTCTTAGTGTTGTGCTAGCTCAAGATCCGGATTCTACCCACGAGACCACCGATTTCGGGTTAAACGAGAATAATCGTCTTGAACCGACAAACTGGCCGAACTAGGGTGATTCCTGGTCGATCAGGTTACTTGGTTCAAGATGGGATTCTGTTGGTTAACACGTTGTCAAAATGTCTCGATAAAACGACAAACGAACAAAACGACCAAGTGTAAGACGAACGGAACAATCGGAACGGAATGCTGTCCGACCGGACTGCTGTCCGAGCAGATAGACTACCCGAACGGATTGCTGTCTGAACGGATAACACCTTGGGTCCCACACTTAGTCAACTCTATCTGAAGTTTGGGTATCGAGCGAATTGCCATCCGATCGGACTACCATCCGACCGGATTACTCTTCGGATCATGAGATACTAGGACTTTAAAGACCTAAACAATTTTCAACATGTTCATTAACAGGGTTGCCACCCGGTCGTATGGATATCCGACCGAGTGACTCTTCTGCTGTGAATTTGTTTCCACTAAGTAACCTCATCACTAGAGTCGTCGTCCGACCGGATGATCATCCGAACGGATTGTCATCCGTACGATTGGCCGTCCGATCGACCGACTTGAAAGGTAGAGATACTTCAATATTTTCAAAATGCTACAACGAAAACTTTAAAGGGCAAACCATCATACACAAACACATCCTCATCATAGGAAGAAACAATCCACTCGAATAGTCATCCGACTGGACTACCGTCTGACCGGATGACCATCGGAACGGATTGTCATCCGCATAAACAAGCCATCCGATTGGATTACCATCCGACCGAACTGCTATCCGACCCATTCACACTTGATATCGTTTTACGAGTCACTTATCGTTATGCTATCAAACTATTCAGGCTAACCCTACTCGCTAAGCGCTCCCTTCAATCCATCAACCGCTGTGAGTATACTCGATCCCTTTTTGCTTTAAGCACTTTTGGGTGTTACATACGTTACAACTATTCAAATCACATCAAACACACTACTCAATACTATTTGAACGCTAACCGTTAATGCATGTTATACGTGGCTTATGAATGCTTGTTTGTTATGTTTACACATGGAATGCTGTCTACCTGCCTTAGCAACGATAGTACTATAGTTTGGACTCAGCACCCGTTCACACGGGGGTTGTTAAGGACAATTACTTGCATGGATTACGGTGGTAATCATGTATTGCGAACTGCCTCGGGCAGTCAACCCGCAGTCATTGGTATCGATGGATCTATGTCGATAACTAACGTGCTTCATTTCTCTATGTGTACGTGCTGGTTATGCGTAAATGAATTCGAACTTTATATGCTATTATCAAACTTGTATGCTCACTTTTACAGTATATGTATTAACTTTATTTTAACGTATGTGACAGGTGCTTAAGTTGTTTGTATGCCTAGCTCACTATGAAATCGAGGCTAGGAAAGGTCTAGGATGCTCTCTGCGCAGTGATGAAATCGAAGCTACGAAAAGAGGTCCTAGAAACCAATAAATAAACTATCTATGTATAAATCTGAGTTGTCGGAACAGAATTATTTGCCTAGATTTTATCTGTAATAATTTGTTTACTGTTTGAGGCATGGTATGGGACATGTTATTTTAAATTGAATAGTAATGATAATTGTTATGGAAACTTCTGGACAATCTGTTTCGCTCAGTGCCATGCCCCGATGATTCCGCCATCGGTTGGGGTGTGACAGATTGGTATCAGAGCCATAACTATAGGGAATTAGGCAAGAGTCGACCTAGTCCGGGTCGATATCTTAGATACCTAGTCTATAGTTAGGAACCAACAGACCGACTTATGCATGTCCATTAGGGATTTTGCATAAGTTTACTACTATTTCCTCGCTATTCTTGCACACGCTACACTATCACTGCACTCGAAATTTTCAACCATAAATAAGCAATTAAGTCGAGATTAGGTGTGGAAACCGCAAACTCTTGACTAAAGTTGCTTAATCGACTCACATTTTATCTATACACGAGGAGAATTATGCCAAACCAGGAGTGAGATCCGTGTTTTGATGAATAATCTCCTCTATTTTATCAAAACAGGAGCGAAGTTGTTAAGCCAGGGGTGAGACCCTAACCTTGAGGACTTGTTCCGCTCATATTACAAACTCTCACCAAAGTCTCGACGGACTCCAACGACCTGAAGTCACAATATGACTAACGGGGTGTGCCAAACGCCCAAGAATCGAGGCAAAGGCATACTCCTGAAGGTCAAATGTGCACAACGGATTCTTGCGAATAGTTGAATCACTTTGGTTAGTCGAAGTCTACTAGCCGCAGACAATTTATTTCTCGATTTCTATGTGTTTCGATTTTGAGCTTACAACCGCCAGCTCTGATGTTTCGTCGATTTTACGTGCTTATATATGTGTTTACCTGTTTATGTGTTAAATTTTGGAGATTTACTCGATTTTTGCTTTCACTTCGATCAACACATACGACTCGCACTGCATTTCTATCTCAAAACGTTAACGAATCGTTGAATTATGGACGACCTTATGCTACGATATACGCTTATACTACGCTAATCGATATACTAGACGGGACCGTTATATTCGAATAAATCGCAGACTTTAAATGATAGGTTTCTGTATTCTGACCGCCTCTGTGATTACATGCGTATGTGGTTATGTGTTTCTGTGCTCTACGTGCTTATGTGTTTATGTGATTATGTGGTTCTGTGTACTACATGGTTATGTGTCTATGTGTTTACATGATTATGCGTGTTCCTGAGCTTTAGTAAGTAGTAGACGTGTGAGGCGAGATTCGAATACAATGTGTTGAGTCCTGTGACGATGTCTGTTGCAGACAATGTCATCTGGATCCCGTCATCCCTTACTTTCTCGTCAAGAGAAGAGAGACAAACGCTTTGCTGCCATCATCGCTAAAAGTGTAGCAAAGGCTGTGAGTGAGGTCTACGAGAACTTCAGCAAGTCGTCTGAGGAGTCGAGAACCGAAGCTCCTAAAGCTACCACCAAAGCCTTCAATTTCAAGCAATTCAAGTCTTGTGGGCCAAAAGAATTCACTGGCGAGGGAGGCCCCACAGCGTTGTTCCAATGGTTTGACTCCATTGAGGTCACTCTACGACAAATCGGTTGCCCTGATGACCTCCGTACTCTTAACGCTACCGGCGTCTTTCAGTCCCGTGCTCTAGACTGGTGGACGGCCGAGAGGAACAAGCGAGGGAACGATGCAGCCTACGGTCTGACGTGGGACAAACTCAAGGAAGTCATGCTGGAAGAATTTTGTCCTCCTCACGAACGTCAGAAGCTAGAGGATGAATTTTGGCACATACAGCAAAAGGATGGTGAAAATGCTGCACTCACTGCTCGCTTCAAGCAGCTCAGCATCATTTGCCCCGATCAGGTCAAGACTCCAGATATGGCAATCAAGAAGTATATCCGAGCCCTGCCTGGCTGTGTTGCCGATTTCGTGCAAGCGGCTAAGACTACGACGATCGAAGAGACTTATCTACTGGCCGCTGACATCAACCACAAGCGGGTCAAGGCTGGTGTCTGGGATAAAACTTCAAAGCACCTGCATCAAGCTACCACCGCCGCACCAACTGCTGAAACCACCACCTCATCAAGCAACAAGAGGAAGAACAAGCGAAAGAGCAGCTCCAGCAACAAGAACTGTGCGATCACTGCTGCACCGATACAAGCTGTACCAGCCCAACAGCGTCAAGTAGCGGCGCCTGTGGCAAATGCACCGCCTGCTAAGTGTGTATACACTGGGCCACACCCGCTCTGCCCTACGTGTACCTACCACCACCCGACTACCATTGCTTGCCGTTTTTGTGCTCATTGCAATATGTACGGCCATTTCACTACCAACTGCCATGTTCGACAAACTCCTGCTCATCAAGCTCTGCTCACCGCCCCTCAGGGTCAACAAGCTCCTCCGGCACCCGCGGTCAACGCCAGAGCCTGCTTCGCATGTGGTGATTCTATCCATTTCGCCAACATGTGCCCAAACAGGGTGGTAAAACAAGAGCCCCAGCAGCAGCCTCAGCAACAGCAGCAACACCGGCAGCAACAGCAACAACAAGCAGCACGCGCACGAACTTTCAACATTAATGTGCGTCAAGCCCAAGCCGACAACAACGTGGTCAATGGTACGTTCCTTGTGAATGGTATATATGCTTCGTGTTTATTTGATACTGGAGCCGATAATTGCTTTGTGTCATTCGAATTCGAGAAGCTCCTTAGTCGTAAACGCACCCGACTCTCCTCGACGTTTGATGTTGAAGTCGCTACCGGAAAAACCGTCGCCGTTAATTCTGTTCTTCGTGATTGTACTCTCGAGCTCAACAATCACATTTTCCCAATCGACCTTAATCCGATACAACTCGGAAGTTTTGATGTCATAGTAGGCATGGACTTTCTTCGCGAAAACCATGCTGAAGTTGTGTGCTTCGACAAGATGATTCGATTCTCGCTCGGGAATGGTGATTTATTGTGTGTTTACGGTGAAACCGCTTCGAAAGGTCTCAAGCTCATGTCATGTGTCCAAGCTAGCAAGTATCTCCGCAAGGAATACAGAGCTTTCTTGGCTAACATTGTAGTAGCGGAGAAGGAAAAGAAAGAGAAGAAGGAAGTGGAAGACGTTCCTGTTGTTCGAGAATTTCCTAACGTTTTTCCAGAGGATCTTCCCGGTCTACCACCAAGTCGTGACATCGACTTTCGTATCGACCTCATTCCTGGAACCAACCCTATTGCTAAAGCTCCCTACCGACTCGCACCGTCAGAAATGCGCGAACTCTCAAACCAACTCCAGGAATTACTTGAGAAAGGCTTCATTCGCCCGAGCACCTCTCCTTGGGGCGCGCCAGTCCTTTTCGTCAAAAAGAAGGATGGGTCGTTCAGGATGTGTATCGACTATCGGGAATTGAATAAGCTAACTATCAAGAACCGCTATCCCCTACCTCGCATCGATGATTTGTTTGATCAGCTACAAGGTGCTACGTGCTTCTCAAAGATCGATCTACGCTCAGGCTATCACCAACTACGCATTCAAGAGGAGGTTATACCCAAAACCGCGTTTCGCACTCGTTACGGCCACTACGAATTCGTTGTTATGCCCTTTGGTTTAACCAACACACCCGCGGTTTTCATGGATCTGATGAATCGCGTGTGCAAACCATATCTCGACCATTTCTTCATCGTATTCATCGACGATGTCTTGATCTATTCCAAATCGAAAGCCGAACACGCGCAACATCTATGTTTGGTTCTCGAGCTACTCCAGGGGAACCAACTCTATGCCAAGTTCTCCAAGTGTGAATTCTGGTTGGAGGAAGTTCAGTTTCTGGGTCACATTGTTAATAGTCAAGGTATTCACGTCGATCCTGCAAAGATTGAAACTGTTAAGAGTTGGATTACGCCTAAGAACCCGTCTGAAGTTCGTTCTTTTCTCGGACTAGCGGGCTACTATCGACGATTTATCGAAGGATTCTCAAAGATCGTTGTACCACTTACCGCTCTCACGCATAAAGACAAGCCTTTTGTTTGGGGAATTGAACAAGAGTCTGCCTTTCGAACCCTCAAGCATAAGCTTTGCAATGCTCCTGTTCTCACATTGCCCGACGGAAATGACGATTTCATTGTCTACTGTGATGCTTCCAACCTTGGTCTTGGTTGTGTTCTCATGCAACGGGATAAGGTTATAGCTTACGCATCTCGTCAGCTCAAAATCCACGAGAAGAACTATACAACTCATGATCTCGAGCTAAGCGCAGTTGTTTTTGCGTTAAAGATTTGGCGACACTACCTGTATGGTACCAAGTGTACGATCTTCACCGATCATAGGAGCCTACAGCATATCTTTAATCAGAAGGAACTTAACATGCGTCAGCGCCGATGGGTAGAACTTCTCAACGATTACGACTGTGAGATTCGTTATCACCCAGGAAAAGCAAATGTTGTTGCCGATGCACTCAGCAGACGGAGTTATCTGCTTAGCACTCATAATGTTCAAGCCCAACACGATCTCGAAACCCTCATACGCGAAGCTCAGAGTGCATGTTTTAATGAACGCACACTGAAGAAGGAAAGAATCTACCACGATGGAGCCCAGCTTGTGAGCAAATCGAATGGGATATTCCACTTTCTGGACCGAATTCTCGTATAACAACAGTTATCATTCCAGCATTCGAATGGCACCATTCGAGGCTTTATACGGAAGAAGATGTCGATCGCCTATTGTGTGGCACAAGATCGGTCATTCGCAATTAACCGGTCCCGAGCTACTGCAAGAAACGACAGACAAAATTTTCCAAATTCGAGACAATCTAACGAAAACTCAGAATCGACAGAAAAGTTATGCCGATAGACGACGCAAGCCCATTGAATTTGACGTTGGTGACTACGTACTCCTAAAGGTATCACCTTGGAAGGGTGTGGTCCGATTCGGCAAGAAAGGAAAGCTTGCGCCTCGATATGTTGGACCTTTTAAGATTCTGGAAAGGATCAGAAAAGTTGCCTAAAACTCGAACTACCGGAAGAACTTAGTAACGTCCACCCAACTTTCCACGTTTCGAACCTCCGAAAGTGCCTGGCTGAGCATGATCTAATTGTACCTCTCGATGACCTTCAAGTAAACAAAACACTACACTTCGTGGAAAAGCCTGTTGAAATCATGGACGGCCAAACCAAGCAGCTCCGACGCTCGCGCATTCCTATTGTGAAAGTCCGATGGGAAGGCAAGCGAGGCGCAGAGTTCACTTGGGAACTCGAAAGCGACATGAAGGCGAAGTACCCGCAGTTATTTAAAGAGAAAGTCTAGAGAGAGAAAAGTTATTCACGGTGGTATACAACTTCCAGCCTAATTTCGGGACGAAATTCCCTAAACAAGGGGAGGCTGTAACACCCCGTGTTTTCGAAAGTCAAAGTCAAGGTCAAAGTCAAGGACCGATTTCGCGCAACTTGACTTGTAGTAGATTTCTTTGGATGTTTATTTTAGTTGTATTATGTGGAGTAAGTGTCAATAATTACAGTAATCGACGTATGTTACTCGCAAACTATTCGGCTTACGACTGTGAACCATAGGAAGTAACAATGCGATAAGGCTAAACGATAATCAAACTATGCTAATCGAATCGACTTCAAAATCGCAACTCGAACTACGTATTTTAATTATTGTTATATGTGTGTGTGTGCCTTATGTGTTACTTGTGCGTGTTCATTTATGTTATGTGTGGAATCGCAATCGAACTCGAAACGCAATCCAACTCAATCGAAATCGAACTATGATAGATGTAGTAGTTGGGATTAAAAGTAATTTGACTAGGAAAATCTATTGCATCGAATCGCTCGCAATCGAAATCGAAACAGCAAAAATCGTCGCGCCAAACACCCGAACCAAGTGCCATCCGACCGGGCTGCCACTTGATTGTGGTGTCAGGTCGTCATCCGACCGAGATGACATCCGACCGGACAGTCATCCGGGCGGGATGCCATCCGACCGACCCACACTTTCCCCTTTTGGAATCTTATAAATACCCCTGTCATTGTTATCATTTCCACTTTTGGAAATCCTCTGTCCGAACAGTTCGTGCTCCCCACCTTTTCTTCGATTTCTCTCAATCCAGGTAAGATCTCGCCCTAAATCTTGTACTTTCTTGTTCTACACGCACTCCTACACCTTTCTATCTTTTAAATCTTAACTTTTAACCGTGAAATCACTAGATTTGAGGTGTTCTAGGATGATGTCATCATGAGTTCTTGAAGAACTTCTTGTTTTGGCCTCAATCCACCAAGAACAACTTAGATCTGATAGATTTCCACACAAATACACAAAGATCTCGCGTAGATCTAAGCTTAAATATAGTGAAAAAGGATTGAAAGATGGTTTCTAACTTTCTTTCAACTCTTCTACACTCAATACACTTAAAACCAATAGGATCCGACCCTGATCTAGTCTCCTACTCGTTCTTAGTGTTGTGCTAGCTCAAGATCCGGATTCTACCCACGAGACCACCGATTTCGGGTTAAACGAGAATAATCGTCTTGAATTGACAAACTGGCCGA
The DNA here is from genome assembly GCA_030545235.1 of Helianthus tuberosus. Taxonomy (NCBI): domain Eukaryota; kingdom Viridiplantae; phylum Streptophyta; class Magnoliopsida; order Asterales; family Asteraceae; genus Helianthus; species Helianthus tuberosus. The sequence continues at coordinate 140,715,985 of CM060430.1, read as the reverse complement.
ACTAGGGTGATTCCTGGTCGATCAGGTTACTTGGTTCAAAATGGGATTCTGTTGGTTAACACGTTGTCAAAACGTCTCGATAAAACGACAAACGACCAAAACGACCAAGTGTAAGACGAACGGAACAATCAGAACGGAATGCTGTCCGACCGGACTACTGTCCGAGCGGATAGACCACCCGAACGGATTGCTGTCCGAACGGATAACACCTTGGGTCCCACACTTAGTCAACTCTATCTGAAGTTTGGGTATCGAGCGAATTGCCATCCGATCGGACTACCATCCGACCGGATTACTCTTCGGATCATGAGATACTAGGACTTTAAAGACCTAAACAATTTTCAACATGTTCATTAACAGGGTTGCCACCTGGACGTATGGACATCCAACCGAGTGACTCTTCTGCTGTGAATTTGTTTCCGCTAAGTAACCTCATCACTAGAGTCGTCGTCCGACCGGACTACCGTCCGATCGGATGATCATCCGAACGGATTGTCATCCGTACGATTGGCCATCCGATCGACCGACTTGAAAGGTAGAGATACTTCAATATTTTCAAAATGCTACAACGAAAACTTCAAAGGGCAAACCATCATACACAAACACATCCTCATCATAGGAAGAAACAATCCACTCGAATAGTCATCCGATTGGACTACCGTCCGACCGGATGACCATCCGAACGGATTGTCATCCGCATAAACAAGCCATCTGATCGGATTACCATCTGACCGAACTGCTATCCGATCCATTCACACTTGATATCGTTTTACGAGCCACTTATCGTTATGCTATCAAACTATTCAGGCTAACCCTACTCGCTAAGCGCTCCCTTTAATCCATCAACCGCTGTGAGTATACTCGATCCCTTTTTGCTTTAAGCACTTTTGGGTGTTACATATGTTACAACTATTCAAATCACATCAAACACACTACTCAATACTATTTGAACGCTAACCGTTAATGCATGTTATACGTGGCTTATGAATGCTTGTTTGTTATATTTACACATGGAATGCTGTCTACCTGCCTTAGCAACGATAGTACTATAGTTTGGACTCAGCACCCGTTCACACGGGGGTTGTTAAGGACAATTACTTGCATGGATTACGGTGGTAATCATGTACTGCGAACTGCCTCGGGCAGTCAACCCGCAGTCATTGGTATCGATGGATCTATGGCGATAACTAACGTGCTTCATTTCTCTATGTGTACGTGCTGGTTATGCGTAAACGAATTCGAACTTTATATGTTATTATCAAACTTGTATGCTCACCTTTACATTATATGTATTGACTTTATTTTAACGTATGTGACAGGTGCTTAAGTTGTTTGTATGCCTAGCTCACTGTGAAATCGAGGCTAGGAAAGGTCTAGGATGCTCTCTGCGCAGTGATGAAATCGAAGCTAGGAAAAGAGGTCCTAGAAACCAATAAATAAACTATCTATGTATAAATCTGAGTTGTCAGAACATAATTATTTGCCTAGATTTTATCTGTAATAATTTGTTTACTGTTTGAGGCATGGTATGGGACATGTTATTTTAAATTGAATAGTAATGATAATTGTTATGGAAACTTCTGGACAATCTGTTTCGCTCAGTGCCATGCCCCGATGATTCCGCCATCGGTTGGGGTGTGACAGCCCATGCCCTACATGGGCTCCCCTTGGGCTTGCCTGGCACACATGGCCTTAGGCATGGCCCAAATGACCTAAACAGGTCCAAACACTAATATGAACTAATTCTTTAAAGCCCAGTTTGCTACCATAGCCTATTGTGTATATTTGATGCATCAGTCTCACACTTCTAGGGCCTAACAGATCCATCGTTATTCCCCTTCAGTTATCGTTCAGTAGTTAGAATCAAAATCCAAACACTTTCCAATAATTCTAACAATCACAACAAGCCGAACTCGATGCCATTTTGCAAACCCAATAAGATGAAAGACAATGTTGTTCCAAAACCCAATCGACACATCAAAGAAAAAAAATACAAGAAAGCAACTATAAAAGAATATGAAAAATCATCTAGTAAGGCGACTGGTATACCGTGGAGCTCGACCGAGGAAGAGGAGGCTTTACCATGCGCCTTTCGGATGATCTAAAGAAAGGTTACATTTTTACATTAGTAATTTAAAAACATATCTTTTCATATAAGTACTTATTAGTTATTAACAACTTTTTTATAATTTTAGGTAAAGCACAAACGAGCCTGAGTTTTTTAAGATGCATTACAAATAAATTTCACGTATTATTGCAATGTGAATCGTACCGACTACACCATTCAACCGAAATAAAGTTTGGATACATGAGTAAGCTCAAACCTTAAACATTATTATTAATAAAAACTTTTTTTAGTTGACACATAACTTAAAAATTAATAGAATTTAGTTGTAGGAAAATGTCATATGTGTAACCTTAACTTTTGCAATAGGGCAAAACTATTTCACTATTTTATTAAATTAATTTTATTCAAATCGATAGAAAAATATCACATGTATAACCTATACAAAACTTAACACGTGTATAGGAAAAAATTTAAACGTTAAAAAAATACATGAACAATTTTTTTAATCTTTTTTATGTATATAACATACACAATTGCATGTAAAATCTAGAAAATCTACAAATATATGAAATACTAATAAGAAAAATTAACCATTTGGATTTCTTTGATCTTTTCTCGCCCTAAAACTATCTTCTAATATGAACCTCCATCATGTAAAAACCAATAAATTGAATTCTAGTAACACATTAAGTTATACAGTTTTTGGCCAAGAGAATCATATATTAAGTTATCAAGTTTTTTTGCCAAATGTTTAGAAAAGTATAAATCCTAATCAAAGCCAGGAAAAAAAGTTCAAGGAAGCTATGTAAGCATCATCTATCCTATGAATACCAAAACTTTAAAATATAGAGAGAGGTTTTTTTGGCACACACCACATCAAGTTTTTAGTGCTGATACCTTAAGATAACAACAAAGTCTTTGGTACTACCAAATTGAGGAACCACACACAACAAAGCGGGAATAAAAGAAAGAAGTGGTGTAAATCAAAAAACACGATTCCACAAATAGTGTTAACAAAGGAAAAACGACTCCAACAAGAAGTATATATGAGGTTGATCCTAATGGATGTTAATTAGGCAAAAACTAGCCGAACAATTTAAGAAAAGAGGATAATTAATGTGTCTATCACCGAGGGAGAATTAGGCAAAAAGTGTTGTGGAATGGCCATGACGATCTGACCTTACCAAAAAAGACTCACTAGCATTTTTCCAACCACTTTAGAAGGGTCTTCACCTAGTATCCTATGAAATGCTTGACCATACTCCACTCATTTGCCATCCATCAAAGCCTTTAACACCAATACACCACCATACACCTTATTACACCATTCAAAAATACCACCCAAAGAAGCCCTCTTGATTCATGCACATTTACCAAATGATTGGTATATGCATATTTATCAAGTGATTGGCATAGATTTGATTTGCATGCAAGCATATGACTCATGCATGCTTCTGGATAGACTTTAAGTGTTACAAGACAAAAGGACAAGGCACAATCGTGCCTAATTATGCATGGACGTGCATATCTGCATCTATTTAAGAAGACAACAATTATTTATGGCCATGCGTCATTTGGGCGTGGCCATGCCTATTCCACAGCTTGAGATAGTGTTTATTAAGCTTCGCATATGGGACAAAAGGGGACAAAAGGGGACAAGAGTACCTAAAAAGAAAAGATGCTTATCTCCTCAAGGACAATAGCTTCTAGAAAGCCTTAGCCTCCAAACATGAATGCCACTATAAATAGAGGCATTGGGTTCCCCATTTCAACTCATCTATTCATCTCTGGAATCATAGAATTCCCACACCTAAAAGGGTGCTCTCTATCCCCCAAAATCACCCTTTAGAATTTAGGGATAACTCCACAAAATCACTTGTAATAGCTTAGTTTAAGTGAGAGAGATAGAGAGAGAGAGAGCATTTAGAGAAACTTGTAATCAACAACCTTCAAGAAGCTATTGATTCTTATACTTGATCCTTTCCATGATCATTGTTTGTGGACAAGTTTGTATAAAAAATATTGGCTAAACTTGCTGTATTGCTTCGGTTGTAGATGAAGATTGGTATGAATTAAATGTTTAATCTTTGGCAAAGTAGTGTGTTATGTTCTTGACAATTCTTTCTACCATTCTTCTTTGTTAATGGGTTTTGCTCTTCAATTTTGGTGTTTGATCTTGTGAGTATTCTTGATAAACTAAGTGATGTGATGAAGCCTATTAGTACACTCATGGTGTGTAATAACTCATATACTAGTATGGGAACCCATTTTGGTAGTGGTTAACCCATTTGTGTTTATACACATCTTTTGATTAACCCTCACTTAGCAAAAATTTCATTGGGCCTGTACGATCTATATACTAAGCCTCACTGATATGACAGAACTTGGTTGAGCGACTTGGGTAACATGGTCTATATGTTTTGGCGCAGATCAAGAGTTGGTAAACTCATGTTATATATACAAATATATCTTCTTCTTCTTCTTCTTCTTCTTCTTATTATTATTATTATTATTATTATTATTATTATTATAATGCCACCCGTTAAATAAATATCAATCACCCTAACTAAGAACAAGCACATTAGCAACATTATCACCAAGTATATATATATTTTTTGGACCTGAAAGGGACCATCGGTATAAAGGTCACGAGGTGGAATGTTGTAGAAGAAGAAGAAGAAGAAGAGTAGTTGGATATTTTTAAACTAGACCTAGTTTGGTGGCTCTATAAATAAGCTTTCCTCTAGGCTAAGGGAATGAAGTAATCTAACCAGGAGACCTTCCATTATAACTTTAAAAATAAAATTTGTAGATTTAATGAGAGACAACCTGAGCAATGAATCCCTTATAATGACTTATGCCTTTGACAATAAATAAAATTTGTAGATTTAATGAGAGACAACCTAGGCAATGAATCCCTTATAACATATAATGACTTATGCCTTTGACAATCGACTAAAGATCCAAAATCTAATCGACTAAAGATCCAATACCTAATCCAACCAACCGGTATTGGTATTAGTGAAAACAGTATTAATATTCATTTTTATAGTTTTTCGGTTGACGTAAATCACAACATTACTTTTTTGGTTACACAACTTTAATTATTTTGTTACATGACTTCATCATTTTTGGGGTTAAAATAAGATAACTTTTGTAAACAAGTTTATTATTATTGTTATTATTATTATTGTTATTGTTGTTATTATTATTATTATTATTATTATTTTGCATCGTACGAGTTGTGTCCAGAATAATATATTTCTTTTTATTGTAAACCATACCGATAACGAAACGAACCTACTTGATACCGACCGAATAACATTGGTACCGGTAAGCATTTTTTCCGGGCGATGTGAAACACGGGTCGATATCATTTGGCATATCAAGACTTTATTTTTCTTGTTTTGGCTTTCGGTTGCTATAACAAGTATCGGTACCGTCACGAAACAGATCGATACCCCGACTGAATTCCCGTTGCGTTGCACAGATGAATCTGCCTAGTTTTGTTTAAACATAAAAACTAAAAAAACAGAAGCTTTTAAATCGAATGGTTTTATTTTCACCCTTGTGACTTTTCTCATCCTTAGTGTCTTTTTATTTTCTACATTGTTGGGATTGAACCCTGCCAGAGGAACAGATAATGAAAGCCAAAACCGGATCATGACAGTGGATTCACAATAAGCAGCAGTTTACACTAAGTCTTCTCCCTTAAAAGCAATTATAACATCTGATGGTCTTGCATCCACTGCCCGGATACAACTGCTGCTGTTCTTCTAACTACTGATGAAGCCAGGAGATTGCTGAGAACTAAGCACTGCTGGTACAATCTACTGATGACAAAGCACTGCCCAATCAAGGACTGATCAACCTTGAGGAAAGCACTGACATATAGAGAGAGCAGTAGTTTAGTATATCATCTGTTTCATGTATAGTCAGTAGTTAAGGTTTAGCAGTGTTTGTATAAGACCAGTAGATACAGGTTGTTAGACTGTTAGACGTCGCTTTCATGGTGACGTCAGCTGAGATGCCTCAGCGGTTTGGATTGTCTATAAATGGAACAGTACTCTGTACTGTTACATTTGATCGTTTTGAGTGAGTTCTTCTCCTCAATTCAATCCTTTCATCTTGTGCAACCAACCATTGGAGTATCAGGCTGAGGGGGAGCTTAGTTTGTAAGCTTGCAATGTAATCTTTTGCTTTGAATTGTAATCTTTCGACTCTATGAAAAGCAAATGTTTATCAAACTATTTTCTCCTTTGATTGTGTTTACAAAGTTTGCTATTCATTTCCGCTGCACTTTACATTGTTTCATATTCATTCATTGTTCAAATCATACAAACAAACACAATCATGAGAGCCTCCGATCCTAACAATTGGTATCAGAGCCTGGACAGTCAAATTCGATCTAACAATCAATTTGACAAAACAGTTCGGCTCATAATTCATTGATACTAAGGTTGAGTGCATTTAGTTGAAAATCAGAGTACTGAGAAAACCATGCTCAAAGTGGTTATTCAAAAACTCTGTAAAACAACCAAGATGTCATATGACACACAAATCTAACACAACAAGTAATTTCATGCACAAGACACTCATGGTTTTTAGATCTGAAAACATATCTGTTAAAACTATGGGATTATTTCTTATTTTCAAAATTGATTTCAACTGTTGTTGTGAAATCTGTGATGTCACTGTATTAGATGATAAAGTTGAACCTCAGATTAACAAAAACCTATGTTCATAAAAACATTAGTGTTTTTGTTTACTCAAAAAGAGGGAAATTAAAACTTTAGTCAGTTAGATCTTATGTATTGAAAAACAGGTTGAGAATCCTTCAAAAGGACCAAAATCAATTTTGTTAAGAATACATTAAGAAAATTAGCAAGTCAAAAATGTCCAGATCATGGGTAATGTGAGATTTGGCATACGCATTTGCAAAAATGACCAAATCTCTTAAAAACGTTGCCATAAAATGATTCTGGAATCAAAGTATTCCTCCCTTAGAACCTTTCAGTAAGTATTTGAAAACTTATCAATGGAAAGGGTAAAAAGGGAAGAAGATAATCATAAAAGCTCAGAAGTGTGTTTATCTCAAAACTTTTGAAGTCGGAAGAAAAGAGTGTAAACATAAAACACTCATGAGTCAAAGGTTGGGGTAATTATGGTCATTTGGCAACTATGTGCAACCATTGGTTCAGGGAAAGGTTCAAGTAACAATAAGTATTCGCAGAAGAATAAACTTTCAATAGGACTAGACAAATGCCCTCATTTCTGTTGTCAATCATTCAACAAGAGAATGGTACCAAACAGTGGTCAAAATGTATTTAAAATTTCATACCACTAGTGTCAAACCACTGATCATTTTCATAAGCTTGGGATTGATATGATTAAGAGTTTCAGTGGAAAATTAATACCAGATCCTTTTGTTGCTGTTTTCAGAAAATCCTTTGATTTTTTCAAAAGGGTTTTCTCAAATAAAGCAGGATATATTATTCTTTATTTTTTTTTTGAAATGATATATTTTGAACTTTTTACTGGTTTTTGATAGTAAAAATTTCAATCTCCTGTGAGGATATATGACCTTATTTTTGGTGGTGATATTATCCTCAATATAGATCAAAAGGAAATGGTATATTTGTCATGGTCATGTCAAACTCAAGTTTGTTCTTACTTTATGAAAAGGATTGATTGTCAACAGATCTTAAAATACTTGGGCACTCATGTTTTAATTCAAATATTATAACAAGGATGAGTTGCCTTGGTAAAAAGTCTACATCATCTGGGGTACTAAACCACTGTCAGAAATTTGAAAAAGCTTCAAAATGTGCAAATGACTTGTGGTAAAACCTTGAATGAAAATTCCTTTAAAAGTTGCTGGATTTTGGTATCACTGCCTTAAAGACACCACTCATGTTGGATAGCCAGGCAGCAGAAAATATCATCAAAAATCCAGTTTCCCATTCAACCACCAAACACATCGACATCAGACATCACTTTGTGAGGGATTGCTATGAAAAAGGTTTGACTTCTCTGCATCATGTTCCAACTAAAGACCAGCTGGCAGATGTGCTCACAAAAGCATTAGATACTGCCACCTTTGAAAACTTGGTCTCTAGAATTGGCATGCTAAACATGGAATAACAAGCAAAATCTTGTTTTTCTGTGAATAAAAGCATTAAAATGTTTTCAGAAAATCAAAAATTCATCCTTAAAAATAGCTAAAAATGAAATTTTCATTAAAATCCTTAAAAGTCTGCCATAACCACTGATTGTTCAAAAGTCTGCTCTACTTCAAAGTCTGTCCACTGCTGAAAGCCATCCTTTGTCCACTTATTTCCTTGATAAACTCTGTTGTTCAAAAGCAGTGTCTTATCCACTGATATGCTATCCACTGATAGTGAAAATCATCCACTGCTTTCATTATACCGTTGTAACCACTGCTTTCATCAGTAACTTTCATAAAAGTATTGTCCTTCATTTCTTCAGAGTTTGGCATGTGGGCAGTACATAGTGGTCAGTACTTTTGTAACCGCTGCCACGTCAGCCTTCACTTTTTCCTCTATAAAACCCCCACTTCATACCAAAACAGGGTTTTACTGTCGAATTGAATTCTCAAAAATTCTTTTCTCAAAGCAGTTTTTCTTCACAATCCTTCACAAATTTCTTCGATCATCATCTACAAAATGACAAAATCGAAGCCATCTGCAAAACCCACTTCCAAATCATCATCGAAAGCGGCCTCTCAAAAGGTCAATACCACTGAAATCCCACACAAACCATCTCACAATCTTCTGGGTCTTCTCACAAAACCCGGCACCACAGATGCTTTCGACTCCATCATCGCCAAAATGGCTAAATCAAAGTACAAAACTTTGTTAACAGCCGATGCACCAATTTACTTAGCAACCCAACGAGAGTTTTGGAAAAACGCAACCCTTGACAAACAAGGTGAAACTGTGATAGCCATTAACTCCTCTTTAAAGGGTAAAGCTGTTCAAATCACGCCACAGTCTATATCAGAAGTCTTTAAACTCGAGGATCAGCAAGGTAAAACTTCTTTCCCTAAAAACGAGTTAAAAATTGACTTCATTGAGAGAGGGTATGCAGACACAATGATGAAGAAAGCTACCTTACAAAAAGGTTTCTTTCCTTCTGCAACAAGGTTATTATTACATACCCTCCTAATGTGTGTTTCAAACAAAACCACTTCTTTTAATGAAATACCATTAAAGATTCAAAATCTGGGATATGCTATTCTTCAAGAAGAAAATTTTAATTTTTCTCGGGAAATCTTTAATGATTTGGTTAACAATGTTGAAACAAAATCATTCTTACTGTTTCCAAGGTTTTTAAGTTATTATTTTGAAAAGAAATTCAGTAAGGATGATATTGCTGCAATAAACCAAGGTGAATATTTTCAAATGCACAGCTTAACTGCTGAAACTTTTACAAGAATGTTAACACCTTGCAAAACACAAGCAGAGGTGCCTGAGCAGAATTTAGCAGCTACCACTGCTCCTCAGGTATCGGCTGCTGAGCCCACTGCTCAAGGTGATCAAAGTAGCACCACAACTGCTTTGAAACCCACACCTAAAATCACTAAAAAGACACAGAAAAAGAAAAATCAAAACCCCCCCAAACCCATCAAAAAGGCAACTCTGGAGGATGAGATACCAGAGCAAATGCCTGTGACAACACAAAAGTCACAAGAAACCACTGCTGCTTCTTCCTCACAGCAGTTGGTACAAATATCTCAACCCATAACCGAAACTCCTCCTGCTTCTTCTCAAAAAGAACAGGTTGTACAAATAGGGTCTCCACATCATGATGCTCTGGAAACACTCGTTTCCATCATCCACAGCCCAATGCCCGGGGCAAATCCTCTTTCTACACCAAACATCACATCCACAATTCCCCCACCAACTAAACTTCTGTTGGATGCAATCGATTTGAACCAGGCACTAACCAGTTCTTCTCCATCACCTATTAATGAGAATATACCTCAACAAATGACTGGGCCTGATGTATCAATCCTTGCTAACCCACCAACACAACCTGAGGAGGTTACACCCCTTGAGTTATAAGTAACTCTTGGAGGTATTCCAAGTGAAGCAGCCACTACAAATGTTGAACCCACTAGTTTACATTTGGACAGTGGTTACATCAATAAGACTTCCTTGGAGGCAATTCCTTACATAGCACCTCTGCCAACCACCAGTGGATTTATTTTTACCACTGGCAACATCAAAAGGTTGTCAAGTGTTGAAGGAAGAAGACCCCAGTACCAAGAAAAAGGGGCATCAGTGGTTAATGTTTGGAGTACACTCCTTACTTCAACCACTGATAAAACCACTGCTAGTGAGATATCAGATGATCCCATTAAATTGGGTGATGATTTAAAATATTTGGAATTGACGGAACGTGTTGACAAACAGGATACTTCAGTTGCAGATATCAAAGAGATGCTGCAACAGTTGTTAACAGTACAAAAGATGCAATCCACTGTTGTTCCACCTCAAGCATCTGCTCCATCACAAGCATCTGCTACAAATGAGCTCTGGAACCTCTTCCAACCTTTTCTCCAACAACAAAAAGAAATGGCTGATCAGCAACATGAACTACATGTCCAAAAGCTGAGAAACATAATGGAGTCTAGGTACAAGAACACTCAAGCAGATATTAAGGCAATCAAGGCCCATTTATTGGAAACCACTGGCACTGCTCCTCCAACAGTACTTTTCATTGATCAACTTCCCCCAGATAATGCCAAAAAGGGGGAGAAAATTCAGGAGTGGAAGAAGAAGGGAATAGATGATGGTCTTTACATTGAACCAGAAAGGGATGCCATGACCAGAAAAATTCATGTGCCAGATGGTAGTAAAAAGGTTTATGCTACCCAAGAAGCACTTGATGAAGGAGTAGCAAGTGTAAAAAGGGATAGAGTGGCAAAAGATATTTCAAGGTGGAATGAGGAGAAAAGAGCTTTCATGGAGCTGTATGCGCAGGGTTGTTCTGAGTCTAAGGATACTAAAAATCCTAAGCCAAAAAGGAAACCTAAGTCCATCCCATCCAGAATTCCAAAGCATATTCCAAAACCACCATCCAAAAGCCTTCAGCATCAAACCTCCACCCAAACAGCTGTTGTAACTCCTGCTGTATCAACTACTGTTGGTACTTCAGAGGTTTCAACATTTGTTATCACTTCAACACACACCACAACCACTGCTTTACCACCACCACAATCACCTCCAAAAACAACCTCACCACCATCACCTCCTGCCAAAAAGCAGAAGACAACAGATGTTACAACATCTACTGTAATGACAACAGTGGTTGAAACACCATTTGTTTCAACAGCTGTTAGTCAATCACAAACCACTGCCACCCAAATTACCACCACTGTTCCACCCAAAACATCATCAGTCCCTCCTCAAACAAAAAGGAGAAGGCTAATCCTCAAAGATGATGACTATTCACCACCACCAACATCTTCAAAATCCCTGTCACTTGTCACCATTCCAAAACCCATACCTCTCTCTTCAGCTCAAATTCTAAAGCCATTACCTCCTGCTGGTGTCTCATTTCCTCTGGAACTCATTGCAGTTAGGGAAGAAATCAAATCCTTTTACTATGAGGATGACCCAGCTAAAAGGAGTTTGCCATCAGTTGAAGGATATCCCAGGCCTAACAATATCGAAGAATATTTGAAACTCAAGGCCAAGCAAGCAGAGGATATCGCAATCAGAAACAGACAAGGGAAATCTGATAGAGAATTTCAGCAAAACTATTAGTTTCTACTCACACAGGTCAGAGCTATTGAGCAATTTGCCAAAAATGTATGTCAGCAAATCTCAGAAAGGGCAGATGAGTCCTTGAGAAAAGACTACATTTAGAACATCATGACCTACAAGAAATACAAGGGGGAGAAACACATGTACAAAAACTGGACCATTCCTGAGCTTGAAAAAGAGGCAGCCAGGATTCAAGAAATGATAAAAATAAGGTCAAGCAGACTCCTCCTGAAAAGTTCAAACAGTTTGAAGCTGATAAGGCATTAGAGTTGAAGAGAATGAAAGAGGAGCTGATAGCAGCTGATTATGGGTCAAAGAATTCTGTGTCAAAGTGGGGAGAAGATAGGGTCAGGGCTACCTACAAAAAGTTGGAGGAACTTAGAAAGAAAGACCCAACAGTTCCTAAAAAGCCTGACTACTCCAAAGAAGAGGTCTCAAAAAGACCACCAAAGCTGCAAATCAAAAGAACCACTGCTCCAGCTGGTGCTGCCATCTACAAAAGAAGGAGCCAAAATCAGTCAGGGGCTGAAACAGTTGAAGATCTAAAAGCTGGAAATGCTGTTGTAAAAGAGGGCATTAGATTAATGATGAAAGAAGATCTTGAACTGGAACAATCTGCAAGTACTGCTCAGCCAGTCATGAATAGGCCAGCATCTCCAAACTCATCTTCAAATAAATCTCTCCCAAGAAACCCATTTGGTTTAAAAATACTAAAGTGGCTTTCTGATCAAAAGACCCATGTATTGACTCTAGTCAGAATCAATGGTGAAGTGAAGCATATATCAAGGAATCAAGCACTAGGCCTGGGTGTTGAAGATCTACAAGATCTCCTTGAGCTTACACTGTGTCGGGATGAAGATGATACAAGTTCTCAGGATTTTGAGCTGAAATTTAAAGAACAAGTCAAAGAACTTCTGATGAGGAATAAAGATCCAGAATAATGAAGGGTTTTGGCATTATCTGTTCCAGGGGGAGATTGTTGGGATTGAACCCTGCCAGAGGAACAGATAATGAAAGCCAAAACCGGATCATGACAGTGGATTCACAATAAGCAGCAGTTTACACTAAGTCTTCTCCCTTGAAAGCAATTATAACATCTGATGGTCTTGCATCCACTGCCCGGATACAACTGCTGCTGTTCTTCTAACTACTGATGAAGCCAGGAGACTGCTGAGAACTAAGCACTGCTGGTACAATCTACTGATGACAAAGCACTGCCCAATCAAGGACTGATCAACCTTGAGGAAAGCACTGACATATAGAGAGAGCAGTAGTTTAGTATATCATCTGTTTCATGTATAGTCAGTAGTTAAGGTTTAGCAGTGTTTGTATAAGACCAGTAGATACAGGTTGTTAGACTGTTAGACGTCGCTTTCATGGTGACGTCAGCTGAGATGCCTCAGCGGTTTGGATTGTCTATAAATGGAACAGTACTCTGTACTGTTACATTTGATCGTTTTGAGTGAGTTCTTCTCCTCAATTCAATCCTTTCATCTTGTGCAACCAACCACTGGAGTATCAGGCTGAGGGGGAGCTTAGTTTGTAAGCTTGCAATGTAATCTTTTGCTTTGAATTGTAATCTTTCGACTCTATGAAAAGCAAATGTTTATCAAACTATTTTCTCCTTTGATTGTGTTTACAAAGTTTGTTATTCATTTCCGCTGCACTTTACATTGTTTCATATTCATTCATTGTTCAAATCATACAAACAAACACAATCATGAGAGCCTCCGATCTTAACATACATTTTCATCCTTACCATGTGACTGGTTTCAAATAATGACAACCTAAAAAAATCGGCCCAAACTTTCAAGTTGTCAAGATCGAACTGTCAAACAGCCCGCTGGTTTGGTTTATGTCCATCCAAAACCTTAGGTGTCGATTCAACCGATATGTATCTTTAAAACCTGCCAAATGAGACCGTAAACATCCCTATCTCAAATTACTAGCATATAAAATATATTTTTATAAATCAAATATCATATGTATACATAAGTAAGTGTAAAGTAGTAGCAGTGTGTCTGTTGTTTTCACCTATTAGCCCTAGATGTAATGTACATACATGTACATATAAGTGTTTCCATAGAGTATGGAGAGTTAGTTGGGCTGTGTGTTATGGCTCCAAAGAGAGCGATATTAGTGTCACCTTAGCATTGTGTGATGGGGCACGAACACCATCATAGAGTGGCGCTGGCTAGAGGGAGCTTGGTTGGAGTCACAGGAGTGGGGCGACATTTGGGTTTTTTTTATGTTTATTAGCAATCAATATATTAACCAATCATTTAGAGACACCTCCAACAACACACCTTAGTAGCGTGAAAAAGTGATTACACGTAGCAATACTTTTTTTCTTCACATAAAGCCCAAATAGAGCTCCATACATAGTATCAATATGTGTAGTAGGGAGGTGGAAGATTCTTCACTAAGGGGTATGAATGTTCTCATTTATTGAAGAGAGTGACGATGAACTCTAACCAAACCATAATCGACTTGACCGGTGGGGGACCGGGGGCATGAGGTAGTTAGACCGGACCCAAGAAATGGAAATACTCTTATGGTATAATTAATGCATGCCCAATTTTGTCTAAATGAAAACTAAACAAAGAAAATGTTGTACACAATAAAATGAATTAATAGGGAACAAATTCGAATTAGCAGAAAAATAAATCTAAACAAAATAGAAAATCAAGTGTGTGCAATGATGAAGTAAAATTTGCAAACACGAGATCTTAATCTCATGATGCCATCACGTTCATGAATCACTTAACCCTTTTATTGGGACCAACGCATTCAATGAATCACAAAGCACACTATGTACCTTTATCCATATCCACATTTTCACAAACTTTAATATAAATAAATATAATTATGAATTAAATGCCATTTTAGTATTTGTGGTTTGGGCCATTTTAACAGTTTAATCCAAATGTTTCATTTTTCACCTGTGCATTCAAAGAGGTTTCACCGTTGCCATTTTAGTCCACTGGGTTAACTTCATCCATTTTTCTTGTTAACGAGAAGGCCAATTCGGTCATTTTATATGTAATTATGTTAACTAGAAGGACAATTCGGCCATATAAAATGACCGAATTAGCCTTCTCGTTAACAAAAAAAATGGATGAAGTTAACCCAGTGGACTAAAATGGCAACGATAAAACTTTTTTGGACCCACGGGTGAAAAATGAAACCTTTGGACTAAACTAGTAAAATGACCCAAACCACAAGAACTAAAATGACATTTAACTCTATAATTATATATTTAAAAGGTTATAAAATGTGCAGAACACAATAGTTTGATAAATTGGGTTGGACTTGCAGTAATACAATGGGGCTGATGTAAAATTGAGGCCCAACATAGCTAAATATAATGGGTCAGATTGTAGTAAACTATTTAGTATTTAGATGGAAACCAATAGGTTAGTCAAATCAACAAAAGGGCCCAAGAAAACTGAGGGGCAAGGCCCTACAAGATTGACATATAGCAGTGGTATCCAATAAGAAATGACAAAGGCCCATAGGCTTACGTGGATGCAATATACACCACACACATTTCTTGAACTTTTGACAAGAGGATGCAACCAAATTTATGTTGAAAATATGAACATGCATATGTTTATTTATATTTATAATCAGTACAAATAGTTATATAAAGTTAGTTATATTCATGCATTCTGTGAAACTTATCATCATGTGGACAAAAGTAACTTTTATACTTCTTCAAATACCTGACATGCATGTAAAAGCTCTTGACACATAGCCAAAAAAAAAAACAAGGGTAAATGGCCTGTAATAATCTCATCATGATCTTATTGGCCATTAATAATCCAACCTTAGAGTACTCCCCCCACCAGTCTCACCTTTCACCTATTTTTCTACAATGGTCCTCCGTTAAAAAAACTTAACGGAGTTAAGCTTTTTTCCAAATTACAAACAGATTTTTTAGGTCTTTTGATCAGAACGATGATACGAGTCCATTGATGTAAAACTTTCTTCGAAATGGTGCTCAAAGGGACTTGATTTTGGTTAATTAGAAATTTAAACACCCGAATTGAAGCGTTGTTTTCATCGTTTGGAGCATCGTTTCGAGGCAAGTTTTACATCAATGGACTCGTATTGCCGTTCTAATCAAAAACCCTAAAAAATCTGTTTGTAATTTGGAAAAAAGCTTAACTCTGTTAAGTTTTTTTAACGGGGGACCATTGCAGGAAAAATAGGTGAAAGGTGGGACTGGTGGGAGAAATATTCTGAGGTAGGATTATTAATGGCCAAGAAGGTCTAGGTGGGATTATTACATGCCAATTTCCCAAAAAACAACGGTATACTTTTCAAAAGATTTAATGGTTGTTATATTAAATCTAACTTGTTTTATAAAAATACTAAAGTCCTACATTTGTTTTATAAATATTTCTATTTTATAAGATATTCAAAGTCTTTTATATAAGCTTGTAACCATTTATGTTTCATAATTCCCCATTCAATCTGTAACACTTCGTTTTATAATGAGTTAACTGCCATTTTCGTCCCTGTGGTTTGGTCACTTTGGCCATTTCAGTCCATTTTTAAAAAATGCGCCATTTTCGTCCCCCACGTTCTGGAAAGGTGCCATTTCAGTCCAAAAATCATAACCCAGTTAAGTCAGTTTGTAAATAAGGACTGATTGTGTAAATTTGTAACATAAAGGACTGATTGTGTAAATTTGAAAAATGGACTGAAATGGCAGTTAACACCACCACCACTAGCCCTGCCACCACCACCACTCCGCTGCCACCACCACCACCACCGCCACCACCGCCACCACCGCCACTCCACAGCCACCACAGCCACCCTGCCACCACCACCACTCCGCTGCCACCGCCACCACCGCCACCACCGCCACCACAGCCACCACCGCCACCACCGCCACCACCGCCACCACAGCCACCACCGCCACCCTGCTCATTTCTGCAACTCGCCGGAGTTCGGAGTTCATCGGAGAAGACGACCGGAGAAGACGAAGACGTCCCCGTAACCCAAACACGGGACAACTTTCAAGGAATTCAATAACTAGTCCAGAGTACCAAAAACTTGTAAGCCGCAGATGCTTCATATATGGAAAGATGGGCAGAACTGAATTGAATGGGAACTTCAACAAATATAAAGTTACAATTAGTACATGAAATTGTAAACAAAAATCAACAAAAGAGTAAAAACTAACTAACAAGTCAACAACATTACAACATATTGAAGTCAATAAGAAGCTGGACACTTACTTTTTTAATTGAAAGGGATTTAACTCCACTTATTCCCTTCAGAAACTCCAGCCACATATCATCAGATTGTAAACAACGAAATGAAGTTGATGCCTCAACCAATGACGACAAATCTTCCATGACAAAAATCGATCCCAACTTACCGCCAACATATAGGTATTCAAGATTAGGGACATTTAATACAACTTTTTTGGTAACCCACGAAAACACTTTTTGCACTATTAGTTTCAGCCATTTCAAAGTAGGGATATTGAATATGTAATCTTCTTCTTCGTCCAGTTGAATAAATACTTCCAAAGATAAACTTTCAAGGATCGGGCAACCACGGATGAGTTCAAATGCATTGACAAAAGGATTGTTAAAAACAACAATGTCAAGAGTTTTCAGACTAGGAAGATTGACCGGACACGGACACTCCCAAACACGGGAATTAAGATTGTCATCATCTATTCTTTGTTTTGCTCGTTTACTAAAGCTAGGGGCATGTATATATAGTAAATATTAGGCTAACATTATAGAGGTAATTATATGATTATATAGTATATAATCTAATTTTTCATGTGTAGTTTTTACACTAGCATTGCTGTAGCAGTTTGTAGTGTGACTCTCCATTTGTATTGCATGCTTTGTATATATTCTCAGCTTTCGGATAATAGTCACCACGCTCCCCATCATAAGCGAGTTTCCACAGAATCTGTGTACGATGTATGGCAATAGTCAACGAATTCTTCGTCTGCGACAGTAGCACGCTTGCAACCTTCATAAAAAAACATATTGCAATGTTAGCCAACAGATTGCATTCTACAGATGCTAATATGCGAATGTCTTCGTCATCCACATCTTTCATTATATATGGGTCTTGCCATGACTTTATATTACATATAAACCTCCATACAATTTGCAAACTTAGAATCTGTTTTCGGAAACGAGCAAAACAAAGGAACGAGAACGGTATACCGAAACGAAAAGCTTGCGGGTTACGGGGACGTCTTCGTCTTCTCCGGTCGTCTTCTCCGATGAACTCCGAACTCCGGCGAGTTGCAGAAATGAGCAGGGTGGCGGTGGTGGCGGTGGTGGCGGTGGTGGCGGTGGTGGCTGTGGTGGTGGTGGCAGGGTGGCTGTGGTGGCTGTGGAGTGGCGGTGGTGGCGGTGGTGGCGGTGGTGGTGGTGGTGGCAGCGGAGTGGTGGTGGTGGCAGGGCTAGTGGTGGTGGTGTTAACTGCCATTTCAGTCCATTTTTCAAATTTACACAATCAGTCCTTTATGTTACAAATTTACACAATCAGTCCTTATTTACAAACTGACTTAACTGGGTTATGATTTTTGGACTGAAATGGCACCTTTCCAGAACGTGGGGGACGAAAATGGCGCATTTTTTAAAAATGGACTGAAATGGCCAAAGTGACCAAACCACAGGGACGAAAATGGCAGTTAACTCTTTTATAATTTTAATGAAACTAATTTGGATAAAGTTCTTAGAATTATGTCAAGTGATATTTCATTATATATTATTTTATACAATTAATTTAATTATAATTTATAAACCTTGCATTTTGTCGTTTGATGTTTCATGTTCCTTATGTTGGGTTTGCTATAGGTTAATTTAAAGGTTTGACATCAAACGCTTAGCCAAAAACAATGTTTTAAAACTCATTTAAAACCCACATTAATAATCCATTTACATAAAGCTTTAGAAACTGGAATAAAAGCAAACATAATATGACAAAAGGAAACAATGAATGATAAAGTGATGGATGGGGAGGTTAGCGGTTCAAGCATAATGCTTTAAACTAGTTCCTCGTGCTTAGACTATGTGTTATGGGGTTTCAAAGGGGCACCATCCAAGCCACATCAACAGACGAAGGGGAACGAATACCCTTAGATGGGGGTGCCAACCAGGGTGCGGGGCAACTTGCGGGAGTGGGAAGGGGATGGTGATTTATATTCTTTTTTTAATATTAAATATTATACTCGCCCAATCATGTCTAGCTACTTCAACCCGATACCGCATTTCACATAAAGTCCCAATAAAGCTCACAACACCCCCTTTGGTGGTGTGAAGGGTGAAAAAGCGCGCCTACATGACCGTGTGAAACACTTTTTTTCTCAATAACACAACAACAGAGCCCCTCCATAACACATAGCCTTATAAGATGCCATCGACAAAAATCTTTCAGGCGGCTTTCAAGGACATCAAATTCTTGCAAGCTCAGGTTGGTGTTTTGCAATTCATGAACTCATCTCTGCAATCCACTAATTCACCACTAAATTTTCAATTTCTTGGTTTTTTTTGTTTTTAATTTCAAATAGATTTAGGATTATCATTATTCATTAAAGTGGTTATTATTGTATTTTTCTAGTCAAATACCTCTTAGTATTAAATTTCTTTGTAAACTTGAGAATTTTTTTAGGCTAAAAGTTTCTTAACTTGTTAAAAATACACGAAAAAGTATCAAAATGTTTTTTTTCTTGGGGTGTTTTGGGGAAAAGTAGGGGAGAGATGATGGTATGAAGGAGAGATGGAGATATTAATTTTTTGGTGAAAAACTTCTAAAAAAATGTGTGAGTTGAGGAAAAGAAAGGAAACTTGGTTTTTATGGTGTGTGAGTGGGGTAAAGAGAAAACTAACGTTATTGGTTGGGTATGTGTCAACTTGACATCTCAAAACCAACAAAAACCATCCGTAAGGGTGGATGAGGTGTTACACATCATACCCTCCAAACATCCAATCATTGTTGTACACATCACTTCTTCCTTTTGAACCTCAGGATGCCCCCACCCACTTTTATTGGGGAAGCTCTTGCCCTAAACTTTATAATAAGAAATATATGAAACTGAAATTTTGTATGAGGCCCCGAAATAGGTAGAGTCACCTATATCATATCATGAGATGTATTGTAATATCCGGTCTTTCGTACCACCAATATTGATCACTTTGCCTCAAATGAGTTGCTCATTTAGAAACTCACGATTTGTCTTTGGTTGCTTTGGTAGACACTTCTCAGAATGTGACTCATTTTGGAACTAATCCCGCCTTAGCACGCTTAACTGTGGAACTTTTATCTGCTACACACTCAATGTCCCTAAAACATGTTAGTGATTTAAGAGGCATAATATTTCTTGTGAATAAAAAATCTTTCATGACTATGACTGATGTGAAGTTTGCCTATGGTGTTATAATGAGCCATATTAATCTTCTCTGTATCATTACATGTATAATATATGTTGTTTTCTTGGGATTGGTAATTTGTATAGGGTAACTCACGTCTCAAGAGCTCTCACTAACCAAACAATGACCTATTATATCAAAAATAAGAAGGATGTACATTGCTTTGGTCCTATTGGTTCACGTAGCGGACTCCTATTGTTCCATGTTGAAACCACTAAGTCTCTCTTAGACCACCCGTAGTGGTGTATATTTCGGGCGTTTTTTTGCCCAACAACGTCGGAGCACGCCACCACCTCACCCCCGTGGGCGTTTTTTTTGGTCCAAATCAGTTGAGGCGTGCAATTTTCCACGCCATTGCCCCCATTTGTTTGTCCAATCACCCTTCATCTTCCTATTCTTTGTCCAATCAGTTTTTTTCATGGTTTTTTTATTTATTTAATTCTTTACACCCCTATTAACATAATACTCACATCCCCACTACACCCATTTTAGAAAAAAACACCTCTTTGCTGACTAGGACGACACATGGCGGACAACGCCCAATGGTGGGGCATTATTCACCCCAACCACTATGCATGGTCTTGTTGGTTTCATACATACATCATCAGTGACGGACCTAATAATTATTTTCTGGGGGGTGCGAACGAAGGATTCAACCAAATTTTCAAGGGGTGCGGTCGGGATTTTTACCTCGAAAATACACTAAATTTTTTTTAAGAGGGGGCGTCCGTCCACCCAAACCAAAACTTAGGTCCTCCCTTGTAATATCATTCGAATTAGAAACACAAGTTCTCTCCCTTGATTGGGTGTGAGAGATTACCCATGTTTACCACAAGTCTAAACCCCTGGTTATTAATCATAAACAAAAACTTTGGACATCGAGGTTGAACCTATGACCTCTACATTATGGTGTCATTTACACTACTATACATGGGTGAATGTACTCTGGTTACATTATAACTTAGTCGTGCAACCGAGTTTAATCCAAAGGAGATATAATTTGTGACACCTGTGCCTCCACGGCCATCAAACAGATACTGTATCAATGAAATATTGTATTTCATACTTGGGATTTTTATAAATATGTGTATCCTTTGCACATATCAATTCTTGTTCGATTTCAAGCTTTAAATCGCTTTCTGGAAGGTTATACGCGCACTGATGCGTAAATATAACCCGTTTAATGCAACGAACACTCCGGAGAAGTGAAATAGGCTTAACATACCTAAAATAACCTTTACATAACTTAGAATTAAGCTTTGAAGGCTTTGGTATGGCAAAATCGAGTTAATTCGCCTACAGGGACTAAATTTGACAAACTACGAAAGTATGCCAATTTGAACTGTAACAGACATTCCGGAACATGACAGGGACTAAAATATCCTTTATATAGCTTAGAAATAGGCTTTGAGAGGTTTGGTGTGCTAAAATAAACTTTTGAGTCATCCAGGGACTAAAAGCGTCAAAAAGTGCACAAGTTTGCATTTTCGCGCATAACTTACGTTCTGAATACATCCGGACATCCAAAAACATATGTAAGCACTAAAATATTTTATTTTAGTGTTTGGCATGAGAAAAATCCATTCGTCGCGCAATTTGGATCGTTTTTCGCGCTTATGCGCATTCCGTCGTAATTAAGCGAACATCGCGAACGTACAACCAAACGAACTGACATCCGGCATATTTTTGAGCATGTTTCATGTCCACAATGTTTAGGTATCCTTGTGGAGCCTTGAAAATGATTTAACGAGCCTTAAACATGTCGGAAATGGCCTTAATACGCAACGGGGACTGAAAGGGGAACATTGGAAAGTGTTTGCTGATCAGGTGGACCTTAGCGTGACACCTAGCCCCCTAGGCGTCACGCGAGGCCCCTTCTGATCAGCAAAAGTCATTTTTTCAGCTGTTAACAGCCCTTAACCACTCCAAAGGCCAATGCCATGTGTCAAACTCTTGTGGTGGGGGCAAAATGAGCTACCACAACATTCCGACAAGTGTAGGGATGTGATCATTCCCTCTTCTCCAAGAAACGATCCTAACGGTGAATCGAAATCTATAAATACCCACACCCCATTCATTGCAAAACCCACTTGAAATATGAGATTTCTCTAAGTTGGGGTGTTTCATCACCTCATACCTTAGAATATTTGGATTATCAATCTTGCGGGGACCCTTTGTAAGTATTCCTTCGTTCTTTTATTGCTTTTCGAGTCCGAAAGTCAAACTTTGTTTGACTTTCTGCATTGACCAGTTTATGGTCAATGCGAAGTTCGTTTGAACTTCGCAACGTGAGCGTAATCACGATGGTTATAGTCCCTTGTGGCTATGCCTACTGATTACCACGTTGTCTAGGGTCGTAAGGGTAAGCGATCTGATAAATCGCTTATACCTTCGAACCCGACCCATTTGGTCGATCATTAGGATCCGACCAAACACATTAGGTGACCATAGTATATAGGGAATAACCTTCCGAGGTTATACCTTATGGTCACGACGTTTACTTAGTTGTATGATAGGTAGGTTATATGCCTTAGGTAAATTACCAAAATACCCCTTTGACACCAAAATTCATTTTAAGCATATGTAACATAACTTTTGGTATCTAAACTGATTTAGCAACAATATTAGACATGTTAAGGCATATTTTACTTATCATAGGGCTAGTTAGGCATTCCGAACGCGTTTTACGCGAACGACGCGTTAAAGTAGCATAAGCTACCTAAACGGGTCGTAATGGGTCGTAAGCACTTAGGTTAGGTTTCATTTTAGTATGTAGGCCTTGTTAAACCATACTACATGAGTTCCCATACTCATTTGGTTTACGAGCCCTCATTCTATCCGATCCTCCGACATAGGTCTGGTTTATTAACATAGTTACCTATACTAGGTGCCGGTTGATTCCGTGATCTCTAGCATTGCTTGGTGGTTATCTTAGGACTTCTGAGCAATCTCAAGTGAGTACATAGACCCCTATTTTACTGTTTTCCAAACGTTTTGGGGTGAAACACATGTGCCTACTTGTTACCTTCGTGCTTTCCTGTTTTCACATCATATACTTGCTATGTTTATTAGTACATTTATAGTACACGATTTCAATACATTCTATGCTATCTATGCCCATTGTGTGCATACTTAGTACATCACTTTACAATACATTTTATGCTATGTATGCCCATTGTGTGCATACTTAGTACATCACTTTACAATACATTTTATGCTATGTATGCCCATTGTGTGCGTACTTAGTACATTATTTTACAGTACATTTTATGCTATGTATGCCCATTGTGTGCGTACTTAGTACATTATTTTACATTACATTTTATGCTATGTATGCCCATTATGTGCATACTTAGTACATTTGTTTTACATTACATTACATGCTATGTATGTTCATCATACTTAGTACATTCGTTTCACATCACACGCTATGTATGTTCATCATACTTAGTACATTTATTATTCATTCACATGCTTACATTTTGATATGATATTTGGTTTGTTTTGATGGATCAATATACATTCATTAACACCGATCACGCCGTTCGTGTCACACCCCGATTTTCACGTGTCACCGGTGGGCCCGGTGGGGGAGTATCGTGACGTGGTTGGCAACATAATAGTCAAACAACACAATAATCAATATGCACAGCGGAAGCAATTTAAAAATATGATACAACCGAATTTAATATTGTAATATCAAATGTCACAATATTCGGAAGTTTATCCACAGATGGATCGAAAATAAAATAGTATTTATAGTTCAACAGACTTCAGGCATCTTAAGCTTGCGAGACTTCTAGTGATGCTAAGGAGAAATCCCAGCCAATTTCGCTTAGTACCTGCATTTAATCTTCTTGGGAAA
The DNA here is from genome assembly GCA_030545235.1 of Helianthus tuberosus. Lineage (NCBI taxonomy): Eukaryota > Viridiplantae > Streptophyta > Magnoliopsida > Asterales > Asteraceae > Helianthus > Helianthus tuberosus. Next base: position 140,691,841 of record CM060430.1, on the reverse strand, counting down.
ATACGTCAGTTTACACTGGTAAATACAATCAACTGACTCATTTTGGAAAATGATTGAAAATTGGTTTGTATGCACATGGCATAAACATTTTATTTTACTTGGGAGAATTATTTAATATTATAATCTTGTGAACGAATTACACGTTCCTTGTGCGTTCAGTAGCCCGGATCTTGTCCGGGTTAAAGATCAATAGACACACCACAATATACTTTTGTGCACCGACGGGTGTACGCCTACACCCCGCGCTTAAGTCGTGGCCATTTCGTAAAATGATGCCAAGGATATCCGGGACATGGTCATTAACCCCCCAAAGGCTTTAAGTAACAAGACTGTTTAAACGAGCCGATCAAATTAGTCAATTACCCACTCAACGGTGGAGGATTTGATGCTCGATCAAGCGGTATGCTATATACCGTAACCCAAGCCCGTATAGGGAAAATAAGTTAAAAGTATTTACCTGAGCAATGTATAAATCACAATAAGCAAATTGCAAGTAGCTTTTACTGGTTCTCCTAATCTGGAATGAAGGTTTATAATAACCTATTAGAATCCTAACGGGTCTTTAGTTAAGCTTAAGCTTAGACCGGTTAGTTTCAAAGATACGGTTCGTACGCACGATTAAGCAAAGACCGGATAGAATGTGATTTAGACCCGACAAGTTCAGAGACTTGTTTAATATGGGTCCTTCATACACATTCTGGATTTTGAGATAAAACCGATAAGGTTTGACCCGTTTAGGCTAGTTTATGTAAACTAGTTACATAAACCGAACCGAACGCGTAATAAGCGTAACGGGTAGTAATGAGAGCCATTTACAGGTTTCCTAAGTTAATATGCTCCAAATATGTTGTGACATCCGTAAGATATCATTTATTATGCCCGAAATGAATTTAAACACAAACTATGCCCCGTAGGGGTAGTTTGGTCATTTTAAAGGTTGTAAAAGAGTTTAAATGTTAATCTGAGCTACAGGCCTGATGTAATCAGAAAATATACTCAATTTGCTAAGTTATATCAGTAGGCTAAAGTATATGTGTGAAATCTATCATTTATAACCAACTATGCACCGTAGGGGCATTTTGGTAATTTCACATAAGCCGAAAAGCTCAAAACTGAAGTCTGAGTTTATCAACCTTTGCTTACTGTTAAAATATTATAATTTTCCTCATATATCATTAGGTATCACCCTTGGTATGTTTAAAATAGTTATAGCACATACTATGCGTTAAAAACGCTTAAAAGGCGATTAAAGGCCATTTCCGGGTTTGATACATAAATCTGATATTTTTATATTTCCAGAAGGCTTAAAATAATTTATTTATCATATGGGATCAGTAGCAAAAGGTTTGGAGTCGTTTAGATATGTAAAACTCATTTTATGGCCCGTAAGGGCAAAACCGACAATTACCGGATTAAGCCTACGACTACTAGTTATGCTCAGCCTAAAATTTATTAAAAATCTTTAAAAATCCCAAAACAATATATTACATCAGTGGGTAAAAGATTTGATATCAAAAAGTAGGCTTAACTAGGCTATACGCTAATTACGCCGTTTTATTAACATAAAGCTTTAATTTTACGCTAACGAGCATAACTCTTAACCTACACCTCAAACTGATATCAAATTTTGTATGCAAGTTTAAATATCAGTAATTAAAGTTTCTACTCTTTTACATTTCCAAAAATCACGTTTTAAGGTAATAAGGGCATAATGGTCAACATATGGGCAATTAACGGAATCATGCGTATTAATTGGATAACTAATGATCCGAGGTGTATAATCACAGAGGGTTATACTAGCATGTAACCTGGTCCAAATAAATCTCTAAGGCATTTCTAAAACATGCCTAAACGGGTCAGAACTGAAAGTCAAAGTGAAAGTCAAACTATGTGACTTTCGGTTCCGAACCGGGTATTTACAGGAAATTGTCGGGTTGAACATGTTTAGACATGTTCTTACACTTATTACCAAGTTATAACAATGATCAAACAGGTTGTATATGATCAACATTGCTAATTATGCATAAATTGTAATTTAAACCTTCTGTTGACTTTTTCTTAGCAAGTTTGACCCGACTTTTGACCTGGTTAGAGTGGTAATCAGGGGGGACCCTTTTAAGGGTTTATTACCCACATAATTACCTTCTTATATCTACTTTTAATTCGAGATTTGACTGAGCCATCATTAATTAATCTCGAAGTCAAACCGTAATTACGACGGTTTGACTTTTAGCTAAATCACTAAGCTAAACTCAATTAAAGAAGGATTAGCTAACTTACTGAAGTCCTATGCAAAAGATGTGATGCTTAGAGAAAGATCCTTAGCTCCAGAAGTGCTCCAAATGTGCAGATGAAGGTGTGATCAATGAGTTGCAAGTTAATGCCTTTATATAGTGAATTTTTCACCACAAGAAGTTGACACATAACTCTATCACTGACCACAACCCTCCAACACGTGTCCCTAGTGCTCTAGAACAGTTTAGGGGTCGCCCACCATGTTAAAATATCGCTTAAAGATCGAATAACCGCGAATACAGGAGCCTGTCTCGTTTTTCTGCATCTGATGTCCTGATGCGGCCCGCGTAAGGTTCTCTTAACCTTAACGCGGCCCGCCTGGACCCTGATATCAGATTTTAAATTTTCTATTTTCCACATAAGTGTCCCTTGGCTTCACGAAAGGGCAACTAAGCCTACTTCTTGCATTTTGACCCCTTATTATTTACCCACAAGGGCTTTAGGACTTGTACCCACTTTGCCAAGTCCCTGGACACTTCCGGTTAACCCGAAAAGTCTTAACTTTCAATGTTTACGCTTTAACCCCTCGCACACGAATTTGATCATAACTTTCTCATACGATAACGAAACTTTATGAAATTTATATCGCGCATTCTAGTGAGCATAATTATCAGTTACAAAGCTTTGGGTTTATCAAAAGGTCACTCAGAGGTATAACTTAAACATGTTGACACATTTAACCCCTGTGGTTTGTAATCTCTCACTTTTAGCTTCGTATGATCCATGATTTATTCGTTTGACGTTATAAACATCATGTAGGGTTAATGTACAATATATTTGTTCACTGTTGGCACTTAGAATACGTATATTCACATACTTTCCATGTTTGTCAACTTTAGTCCTTTCATAATATTCTTTCACACGTTTCATCATATGACACGTGTCTACACATTATAGGACGTGAATTTTCGAGGTGTTAGAGTTCGTTAGTAGGTAGTGGTACCATAGGAATTGACAACTCCCATTCCGGACATCCTGGGTAGGTTTGGATGAAAGGAATGACCGAATTCGATATACATAACTTAGATAAACCTTTAATTTGTTTAAGGGTTTATCGCCACAGTCTCAAGGCTTGGATGTATGCATTCTCACAATACCGCATAGATGTTTATATCAGTATAGCATGCATTTGTTCCACAAAACATAGATTTGATTTAAACCATGTTTTACTTCAATACTTTGTTTTTGTGCATATGGTTTAGTTGATATATTTCACTAGCCATACATATCATTTTGGGGTTACACATTACATGATTTACATTTGACACATAAACATTATTGACATTGGTTACACATTACATGATTTACATTTGACACATAAACATTATTGACATTGGTTATACATTACATGACTTACATCTTGACATAAACATTTTGACATATTATTCAATACATTTGGCAATTGGTTTAAACATAAACATCTTACGTTGTTGGTTTGGTTTGAGTAAGTGATTTAAGTAACGAGGCGTGTGTAATATGATACAAGCATGGTGGATACGCCGCTGGTACTTCCTATATATAAGTGATTGTATGGTATTACATATCGTAGCGTTATTTGAATCATTTCAATTTGGACATATAACATTTTATACAAATAACATACTTTTCACAAGACATTAATTTACAAACAACTTATTTTATACAAACTCATTTTACATGGTTATTCATTTAACCATACATTATTCTCTTATTTATACATATCATCTGATCTTATCGTTTTTCAAATGATTTACAAGGCAAAGCAAATTACAAGGTTCATGACTAAACATTTTCTCAAACATAAGTCATGAATTCTGTTTTCACAAAACCTACGTATCTCACAGGCATTTTTATGCTGACGTACCTATTTTCACATGTGTTTTCAGGAGATGATGCATAGGACTTATCAAGATACACATAGGCGGACTTGGGCCTTAGTGACAATAAAAGATGCAAGACTAGTTATTTATGTTATGTTTCTTTGATTGTCAAGACATTGTAACTCTTTTAATCAATAAAACAATATTTCAATTTCCATGTGTTATGAAACAATGATTCTGTTACAACACTCCCCGACGTTTCCGCCACGTTTTGTTGTTTTACGTGGTCGGGGTGTGACATAATTAAAAGGATAATTCAGTTTGACTATACGATTGAATCCATTAACTATTAACTAGTAATGTTTGGTTGCTACGTAATTTACTTGACCAGGTGGTTTAAGTTCTTCCATTTTCACACAATATTATCCATATTCATGGTTTAGTACAAAACACTCTATAAACGGTTATACTAATAGATAAACGATTTTATAGCTTCAGTTTAATATACATTTAGCTAAACGGCATACCAGGAAATATGTTCACATTCGCATGTTTCTAATAAAATAAATTTAATATGCGGAGGATATACTTATGATGTTGACCATTCTATTATTGTCCATTGCGTCCTTGTTGGTTTTCAAAGGGAATCCAAAGTTTTAATCATGTATTCATGTCATGCAATCAAATTTAAGAAAAGGGCCCATTTACAATTTACACACCAAATCAGACTCCTGTTTTCATTTATGTCTAATACTTATTTATTCATCATCATCATCATCATACTCAGTATATCCCACCAATAGCAAAAGCTAAGGTAGGGTCTGAGGAGGGTGAGATGTAGACAGCCTTACCTCTACCCCGTAGGAATAGAGAGGCTGCTTCCAATGAGACCCCCGGCTCGATTGTGGTTTTGCATCAAGCCTTGGACATAAGGCACATAACACTCAGCAATTGAGACAAACGCCAATTGGTGCATGTACCCCCTTGTCTTTCGTCTAATACTTATTTATTCACAATAATCTATATTTGAACCTTTTTAATTTTTAGAAAAGGGCCCACTTACAAGATTTTTATTTTTTATTACTATTTATTTTTGTTTACTATACTTCGAATGTTTTTTTAGGTGCATAAGCTCATATGGTGTTGGTGCGTCATGGATTATATGCTCAAGCAAAGTATGTGCCTTACTTCTGATGGTGAAATTGGAATATCTTATTCATTGTCCTACTATTTCTATATTGTTTCAAGATTTCTTTATTATTATTATTATTATTATTATTATTATTATTATTATTATTATTATTATTATTATTATTATTATTATTAAAAAAAAAACGTATGCACTCGAAGAACACCTTTATTACGTTAAATTGAACACAATTATCATGCATCAAATATAACAAGTATATCTTTTATGAAGGTTCTCTTAGAAATACGATGAAGTAAATACATCAATATAAGGTTGGTTATAGTAGGCTAGCGCCTCACTTCACCTCACCTCAGGCATTAACACCCCTAAACAAACTCTTGGGTTCCAAGGAGGGACTAGCCCCCTTCGTTGCTAAGCTGGTAACGCCCCTTATTCTTGAACGTCTTTTTTTTTCAAATATTTGGTCAATCACAACAAGCTAGTCGCAAACCTTTTTTTAATTCCATTTTTCTTTATTTAATTTGGTCAAGTAAAACCACTACACACTTTTAAGTGTTTAGTTAGTAAAAGTCTAATTGCCCACATGACAGTTAGGGGTGCAAACGAGCCGAGCGGTTCGAGAAAAAAAACTCGAAATGAGCCAAGCCTTATCAAGCCCGAGTCTAAAATAAGGCTTGTTTATTTATCGAGCTCGAGCCTGTCATGTGAAGCTTGTCAGGCTCATAGAGCCTTAGTGCAATATTAGTTTTTATTAATATTTAATAACATTTGCTCCGTATTTAAAATTTTATTTTAAACGAGCCGAGCTTATTTAAACTTGTTTACAAGCCAAGCCCGAACATAAAAATAAGCTTGATTAGTAAACGAGCCCAAGCCCGAGCTTCACTTATCGAGCTCACGAGCCTAAACGATTCTACTATTTATATTATTTTTGTTTAATATATTAATAAATAGACAACAAACAAGTTGAGACTGAGAAACTATCAAAGAGCCGAGCTCAAGCTTTGAAAAAAAGAGGAAGCTCGAACCGGGCTGAGCTCGAGCTCTCATAAGTTAATCAAGCCCAGCTCGGCTCGTTTGCAACCATAATATCACTGATAGTGACATGACAGAAACTTTCACTTTTTAGTTAAACGACTACACCGTGCACCCCTAATATCATTAACAAGTGACATGACAGAAACTTTCACTTTTTAATTAAACCACTACACCAAGTTTAACTAAAACAAAAATATACTCTATTATCAGTTGGTATAGTGACCTACTTATAAGTTGTAAACGAGTCTGAATTTGAGTTCTATACAGATTATGTACCATTAGAAGAGGAAGAGTGTATCTTTGTTGATTCTCTTTAAGAGAAGAAAAAGCAAGCCGGTTTAACGTATTAATGGTTACCTTTTTATTCATATATATTTTCTTATGATAAAATTGTAATTCTACATCAATATAACAATCACATTTAACGTATGCCAGTACTATATACCAAACATATTAAATGAGGAGACTAAATCTGCATCTTAGTTAAAGTTGAAAAGGAGATCCAAAATATGTATCATTTGTGTAAATATAGTGTATATAATTAATTTAATTTTATTATATAAATAAAGAGCAAAATGATGAGCAGGTGTTTTAGTTTGTGTATCCCGAGGGTAAGGAATTGGGAAAAGCAAAACATTGAGGGGTTGGCAAAGGAGAAAAGCAAAGGTAAGATGCTTAAATTGACGTGGCCATGTACCCCAAAAGATATAGTCGGTGCCTATTGCATTCCACGTGACACTTTCATATCAATATCACCATTCAATTTTACCCTTTAATTACAACTTTTTCTTAACATCAATATATTTATTCAACGTAACAAAACACACAAACAAATTATTGAGTATCTAAAAGTTGATATCAAATAAGTTTTATATTAAATTCAACTACACCGATTAACTCTCGTAAATTACGAAGCTATTGGTTGAATCTGTAAAGTATAACATATAGATTATAGACAAATCTTACATCTATCTAAAAAATAAAAAAAGATTGTTTTTAAAGATAACTCTGATCTAAACAGAACTTAACATTACCCTAGATACATTATATAATTCATATAATTCATCATTTGATAGAATGTGTTTTAGAAAGCTTAAATACATAACAAACAAATTTTAAGTTAATTACCATTTACATGTGATATTATCTTTGTTGTTGTGTTTACCCCAAAAACAGTAAATAATAATTAGTTAGGTTCTCCATTACCATCAACATCTTATTAAAACAATTGAATAAAGTCCAACCATTAATTTCCCCTTCATTCCAGACCAAAAATTCCCAAGGGCAGTAACACTGCTGCAACCACTTGTACCTACCTACCCACAAATCCACAATACACTAGATTTTTCTATATATAGAAAAAGAAAAAAAAAGTGCTATTCTTGCTGACGTCATTCAATCACCATAACCTTCTTCCCCCAACGGTGATATAGCATCCAGATCTTGCAGATCAAAGAAGCTTCAAAATTCTTCTCTTCTTTCTTTACTCTCTCTCTCACACACACTCACACCAAAACACACAGTTGCTAATCTTAATGACACTAGAGAAGAAAACAAACATGAACCGTGTGACCAAAACACACAATCCTCATTAGCAAACACTATGAGACGACTCCTTTTTATCTTTTCTTTTTTAACCTTACTCACCGCCCAACCCACTAGAAGAATTCTCCACCAGCCACTTTTTCCGGTCAGTTCAGAACCACCACCGGACACCCAACTCCCACCCCCCTTACCACCGCCTGCCACCACCACCACCCCAGACCAACCCTTCTTCAACGAAAACCCAAATGGGCCCACCCCAGATCAGGCCCAATTACAACCACCACCGACACCCACCACCCCTGGCCCACCACTGGTCGGCTCCGACACCACCACCACCAACAATAACAACAACAACGTACCGTCACACCCTATTGCCCCACAACCACCCACCAAACCCGGTAAGAAAATAGCGGTTGCAATTTCAGTTGGGCTTGTAACTTTAGGAATGCTGTCAGCATTAGCATTCTATGTTTACAAACACAAGTCGAAACACTCAAATGACACTCAAAAGCTTGTGGGTGGACGTAATCGGAATAATAATAATCATGAAGATAATATTCCACCGTCTACTTTTTTATACATTGGCACCGTTGAGCCACCGAGATCCGTCAGTGAGCCCAATGGGCCACCGATAACTTCACCGTATCATAAACTGAGCTCGGTTAAAGCATCGGAGAGGTACAGGCCCAGCCCAGATCTTCAACCACTTCCGCCGTTGAACAAACCCCAGCCGCCGCCGGCCATCACTTCTCCGCCGGCAATGTCGTCGTCTTCGGATGATGAAGGTAATGATTATTATACCCCTCATGGATCAAATGCTAGCACTGAGGATGCCAATTCGAATTCGAATAAATCGAAACGGGTTAATTCGGGTAATGGGAATGGGAATGGGAATGGTAATAGTTGTCGATCGGTGATCCAACAAAGAATTGAACCGCATTCGAAAAGAACTTCACCGAGGTCCCGACTTTCGGTTTCTTCTTCACCGGAGAGGAAACGGAATGCTCAGTTGCAGCTGCAGCTGCCGCCACGGCCGCCAATGTCTCCGTCGTCTACTACGGAGTACACTCAGCCGTTGGCAATAACATATGGGCCCAGAAGAACCCAATTTGCAGCACCACCTGCACCGGATATGACACGTTTGCATACAGTTAGTAATCAGTCTCCAAAAAGGGCTAAAGTAGCTCCTCCACCACCGCCACCGCCGCCCCCACCACCACCGCCCCCACCGCCGGTTCCAGCACAACAGAAGATGGGAATTTCGCCGGTGAAACCGGCTGGTAGTCAGCAAGTGGCAATGCCGGAATCAAGGAGTATTAGTCCTAAAGTGATCCCTGGAATTGTGGAAGAAAAGCCATTGGAGGAAGTGAACAGCAATGGTGTTGAAACTGATGATGCAGATGGGTTGAAACCGAAGCTGAAGCCTCTACATTGGGACAAAGTACGAGCAACTTCCGATAGAGCAACCGTGTGGGATCAGTTAAAATCGAGCTCTTTTCAGTAAGTATACATACACTAGAAGCACATCATTTTCGTTAGAAGATTAATTAATTTATAATGTGTATGATTATCCCTTTGATGTGTAGATTAAATGAGGACATGATGGAATCCCTTTTCGGATGCAACCCGGGTGGTCCAGTGAAAAAAGAAGAGACCCGTAGATCGGTTCTACCTCCGGTTGTAAAGGAAAACAGAGTCTTGGATCCAAAAAAGTCACAAAACATTGCCATTCTACTAAGAGCACTGAATGTAACCAGGGATGAAGTCTCTGATGCACTTCTAGATGGTACTTATTCACAAATTTTGTAACTTTTATAAATAATTTTGATGTTTAGTTTAACAAGTTTAGTGGGTATACTATATAACAGGAAATCCAGAAGGGTTAGGTGCTGAGCTATTAGAAACACTGGTAAAGATGGCACCAACCAAAGAAGAAGAGATCAAACTTCGAGATTATAAAGGTGACTTGTCGAAATTAGGGTCTGCAGAGAGGTTTCTAAAGGCAATACTTGATATACCATTTGCATTCAAACGAGTTGAAGCTATGCTTTACAGAGCAAACTTTGAAACAGAAGTCAAATACCTCAGGACTTCCTTTTTAACACTAGAGGTATTTCATATTTGCTAACACGTTCCATAATTCGATACTTTTAGTTATGTTGTTCGTTCATTATATACAAATTTCTATCAGGAAGCGAGTGAGGAGTTGAAGAACAGTCGTCTGTTCCTTAAACTTCTAGAAGCTGTCTTACGAACGGGTAATCGGATGAATGTTGGTACTAATCGCGGTGAAGCTACAGCTTTTAAACTCGACACGCTTTTAAAACTAGTGGATATAAAAGGAACAGACGGGAAGACAACATTACTTCACTTTGTCGTTCAAGAGATTATCAGATCAGAAGGCTCAGATCACGATGCTAAAAGCAACGGTTTAAAGAATCAAGGGTTGCAAGTTGTTGGCGGGCTCAGTCGAGAATTAAGTAACGTTAAAAAGGCAGCAGGAATGGATTCAGACGTTTTAAGCGGGTATGTAACAAAGCTTGAAATGGGGCTGCAGAAGATTAGAATATCGGGTCATGAGAAGCCTGATATGCAAGGGAACTTCTTCGAGTCGATGAAAAAGTTTTTAAAAGAAGCGGAAATCGAAATTGCGAAAATCAAGATTGACGAACGTAAGGCGTTAGCGTCTGTGAGAGACGTGACAGAGTATTTCCATGGTGACACTGCGCGAGAAGGGGCGCAACCGTTCAGAATATTTATGATCGTACGGGATTTTCTAGCCGTATTGGACCGTGTTTGCAAAGATGTCGGTCAAATGCAGGATAGAACAATGATGGGTTCAGCGAGATCATTCAGGATCGCTCCGACTGCGTCTTTACCAGTTTTGGACCGATATAACGTGCATCATACTATGAGTTCAGATGATGAAAGCACGTATTCATCTCCATGATAGGACTCAATGCATTTTGTACAAATGTAGGTGTATCTTGCTATTTTGAGCATAGAACAAAACAAAGAGAAGGTCATGATACTAGAGTCCAAATGGTCAAAAAGATGGAGAAAATAATGGATGATTTATTGAGCAGAAGAAGGTGGTGGAAATTTGGCATTTCATGGGTCTTCTAACGTGGTATAGAATACATACTGATAATTGAAGTAATCTTATTTCCTTGTATACATTCATGAAAGAAAATAAATGTTTATTAAGGGTATATTTGTAGTTTAGTATAGCATTATTTTTCATCACATGGAATATTTAACTTCATACTAATTCTAAATCTCTTAAGGAATAACACATTGTTTCTAAATCTTGCCCCTTGAACATCTGTAAAGATCAATTAAAAACTTCCACTAATAAGGACCTCAAAAGTAGGGCTATATTTGTGAAGATCATCAACGGTCCAGTTTCAATAGATGTGTTTAAATTATGCATTGTAACTTTGAAATCCTAGTAAGCAAGAGTTATTCATAGAAAAGTATATAGGGATTAATTGATTTATAATAAAGAAATAAGAGTTTCGTTAACTTTTGACAAGAAAAGGTTTGAGAGTTGAAAAAAGAAAGGAACTAAGATGGGTCAGTCAAACCAAAAAAATTAAAAGCGGCATTATCTTTCAGCCCATCATGATTCAGGACCCATCAATTCCTCTTTTTAACACTTCTTTTAACACATGAAAAAAGCTAAGCTGGATAACCCAAGTCCAAATTAACCCATATGTGTATCCTAAATGTTGATCCTCTTCTTCATGTTACTATCAAAAACAAAATGTGCAAGATCAGATCACTTACCAGGTGACTGATAAAATGCCACTAAGATTTCATCCCCAAACGCTCTTATGTATCCACTGTCAACTCCCTAAAAGATGTAATGCATTTATTTATCGTTACATGAATGAGCAACCAACCACAGACGAGTAACTGAACTGAAGCTAACAATAAAAACAAAAGACTTCTACATGGTAGCAATCAAACAAAATATAGGGTTTTGCGACACTCTTTCCGCCGTACCTAACCTCGGGGTTAAGTGTTCATTGGACGGACCTAAAGATGAATAAACGGGCCGGGCCAGAGGTTGAGTCAGATTTAAAAGATAAGCCCAGTTACTGGTTGAGCCCAAAGTTGCATATCATTTGCTGTCAAAGAAGCCTGATTGCATCCACAATACCCAACTTCCACAAACGCCCGTCAGATCTCAAACTGTCTTTAAAAATACTTATTTTTTCACAACACCAAACCTCCACAAACACCGACAAAAACCAGTTAAAAAATTAATGTGTGTGTGTGAGAGAGTGGGGGCCACCATCCTCGTCCGAATGGGTTTGAAATACCGGACCTCCAAAAAATCGGACATCCTTCACATCAATTGTCATTCTAAATAAACTCGTTCGGGTGCAGCGGACTGTTCCACAATGGCATCGTTTTCGATGCTCTAAGCCCGAATTTTTGGTCCTCTACTTGCATACATTTTTTTATTAAAAACTGCCAAACCAAATAGCAAATATAACATGTACTCTTTTTTTGGGTTTCATGGTTAAACTTAAAAGTGTACAACTTCCTCAATGCCCGTCTTGATTCATGAAAGATTTTAACATACAATCGAAGCAAGAACAAAAAATAAGCTATACTTTTGTTCTTGTGTTTGATTATGGATACAAACGAAACGACGACACTTGTGAATTTTATTCTATTACTATATGGTCTATGGTGGTTGCTCACCCTACCCTCGTCCTCATGACAATGCCAACGTGAAATATGGAGCTCCGGTGATGCTCTTCGTTCTCATGATTTTCCTCACCAATATTTTCCACTTCATCTCGTCCTTATCCTTGTTCTTTTTCTTCTTCTTGTTTTCTTTTATCATCCTCTGCTTAAGCTTCCTGTTTTCAAACAATTTTATAAGTAAACGCTTATTTGGTATTGTAATTCAATAGACATTTATTTATTTAAGACGCACTTGCATAAAGGAACCCGACAAACATCAGAATCAGCACAGATTCGCGAATGTAACTCCAAAAGCTGCTTCATTCTTTTGCAATGAGAGCAGCCACCAGCCACCCTCAGCTTGCATCCACAAAAATGTTGAAGAAGGGATTCAAGCCCTTTGTTAGCCTCATACTTGCAAGGCTCTTGATCATGTTCACCACTTGGCCTACGACCATCTCTGCATATACGAACAAGTGCTTCCATCGCCTCATATAGTTCTAGATAAACTTTCCTCTCATTCACCTTTCTCATCATCTCCTTTTGTCTCTATATAGCCAAAATAAAAATAAAAAAACAATCAAAACAAGCCATACGACGATATAGATGTATAACAAACAGTATATGCTTCTTACATGATCTTCAAACTTTAAGGATTCAAGAAGCTTCTTTTCAATATGTGGATGACTTGCTCTCATCGCCTTCCATCCTGCGGATGAAGATGCTGCTTTGAAGCACCCTAGAACAAATCGCTGGCAGATGATACTAAGTCGAGGAGCGTCACATAGTACTGCGAGCTGAAATACATCGACTACGTTTTCCATGTTCAGCAATTTGTGTTCAAGTTGATACTCGCACTCTTGTTTCAGTTGAGGTACCGTAAAAGCATGGGAAAGCACCAAAAGGGATAGTATATGTTCCTCCATTTCCGCTTCTTCATAGCTACATAACCCACAAACATAAGTCATACATATTGAAAGTTGTGAAAGAGTTGCTAACTAGTAGTATATACCATGAAGAGTACAAGAAGCGAGTAAATATGCGAACAGCCTCTGATGGGACTCCATTAATCGAAATGTGATGCGTGCGTCTAGATTTCTTAAACATGCTTTTGAAAACAGGCGAGGCAATACCCTATTGCACAAAACAATCGAATCAATATGTTAAACTTTATAATAATTTATAAATCAATTTGACTTACAAGAATACTAGCATGTGCATAGATGATGATGGTATCATTATCCGTATGAATCTCGACATCTGCCCTGTAACCTTCATCAAAAAGCCGGTCCCGTGATTCCCTGGCTTGTGAGATAGAACAATTTCTTCCTGACAATGCTGACCTGTTCTTGTTCAGACTACAGCATTTTCGACGATTAACATTTGCTGTTGATGGAGCAGATAATGGAGGAGGTACCGGTTCAGTTTTGTTAACAAGAACTTCTTCGTGTATATTTTCCATCACTTGTGGTTTTAACCTATCAAACGATCAATTCTTAACGATAAAATGCAACTGCAATCATTAATCCAAAACGTAGTATTTTACGTGGATTTAAAACGTTATGATTTCCATGTTAACAACCTATATATATGGAACTAATGAATCAAAAAACATATGACAATGAAATGAAATGTCATCTCATGCAATTGAAACGGGAAACTTACCTGAAGCCTAAGCCAACAATAATGTATTGGTGTGTAACAATGCAGATATGGTAGGAACGAAATTGGGTTGAATGTCTCAGTATATATTCACGCCGGCACCACCAATGCAGCCGTTGTTCTCCGCCACCAATCACCGTCGTTAACCGGGGTAGATTGGTGGTGGATTCCTAGCGAGGACTAAGGAGGAGAAGAAAAAGATGGAACGACACAAAATATTTAAAACCGTTTTACAGGAACAAATTAGTAGTTTGCAAAAATAGTCCTTGGATTATTGTGATATAACGTTTTTTTGGTAGATTTAAACAATGGTCGAAAATAAAACTATTTCAATTTAGCAATTGCTTTATGTGCCTATAAACAAAATCAAAAGTTAATGAATTTAACAAACAAATTAAGTTTCTAAAACTAATTTATAGTCTTTTATCTAATTAAAGTTTGTATATATAAAAAAAATATAATTATTTAAAAAAAAATAAAAAAGATTAGTCCCCGAGGAGAGTGGGCCCTAGGCGACACTTTGCCCTCCCTAGGGCCAGCCCTGAGTCGCTGATTAACATGTATCACATCGAAAACATTCAATTTTCTAAGTAACATTTTTTGGTGGATTTAAACAACGGACGGACATAGTGACAATTATAACAAAATTTGCTTCGATATGAAGTTAGCAACCAACGAAATAATGACTGCTATCACCTTCATTTTTCTATATTTTTGTAAAGGGTTCTATTATAATTTATAGATCAACTAACACGTTGAGGTTGAGCTTTGTCCAATGTGGCCCGATGTAACGGGCTTCAACCTATCCCAGTTTGGCCCATCAGATTTAGCCTACTCTTAATATAAAGAAAAAAGCAACCCATGTCTAAAACACTTTTTTTTTCCATTCTCTCTTGATACATATTTCTTATATGCATACTGATACACATTATTTATATCCACGTGTTTATATTTGTAGAATGACTTGATTGTGTGTGACAGTGATCTTCGAGCGTTCGGCCACAGGACCCCATCTAATGGTTAACTTTGTTGTTTGTAGCTCGAGGAAGCTCTGCCCATGTTCTTGAGGATGAATCCTAGGAATAGTGTACCAAATCCTATCCTCAAAATTTAAAGTTCGCATTATATACAAACACAATTATGGAAACTAAGTTGTCGTTTGGAGTTGGAGACATGTGTGTTGTTTAGTGTTGTTCACTAGGGGTGTTTTTCTAACTGTTCATCGACTCTTGATTTTGGTGTTTGATTATGGCTTTGAACCATTTTTAGGTTTTGGTTGTGATGGGGTAACAATTGTTATGAACACTGGAATAACAATAGACACGCCAAGCAAACATATAAAATTAAATTCTCATATGGATCAATGGTGGTTAGACCTAAGAAAAATCACACATGAATTAGTAAAAGACATTATAACTCAAGCTTGAAATCAAGGCATAATCATAATAGACATTCAACTCGTTCTAACACTACATAGGCAAAAAGGTGCATGATAAGACGTACTAGATACACGCATTATCTGGATGACCATATTGTTGGCTAAAACCATCGGGGAAGCGCTCATGTCGTTACCATACACTATAGAGGCAAAAAGGTGCATGATAAGACGTACAAAGTTTAAACCAACTCATGTCGCTAACTTTAAAGACTCGGAGGCAAAATGGCTCATGTCTCTACCTTTAAAGACAAAATATTATATGTATTAATTTTGTTTATTTGTTTTTATAATATGTTATTTAATTAGTTAAACTTAAAATATTACCACTTTAACCCCCTTTCAAATATATTTAATGTTAATACATTTAAAATTAAAGTTATAATATATATATATATATATAATAATAATAATAATAATTCAAGCTGGCTCACGAGTTGAGCCAGACCTATCTCGGCTGAGCCAATCGGCTTGTTCGCAACCAAGCCAATTTCGAGGCGAGCTTTTTTCTAACAAGCTACAGGCGAGTCACGAGCCGCGAGCTTTTTAAACACCCCTAATACCACGTCACCACCACCATTTTTCCGTTCGTTCGTTCTAGTCACTACACCACGTCATAGGTGGCACGTCAGCATTTTATTTCTATTTGTTACATTTTATTGATTTTTGGTTGTTTTACACATTTATATTTTGCAGCTTCATACTCCGTTTGGTTCGTATGAAGGTTCCCTGCCACAACACACGGTGGGGAAATCCTAGTTTATTTTTGCTTTTAATTATCATCCATCTGAATATACTTCCGAAAACAAAGAAATGAATTCTGCAACAAGTTCCTCCTGTTCACCCATCTGAATATACTTCCACCACAACACAACGGGTTCCTTCTTAAAATGACAATATTCCTCCGCACTCTTCATTCTAATCTAACCCTAAAGAAAAATCCTTTGCGTCTCTCTCTCTCTTTGAAACCATCGACGGCAACCTTCAATCGGATGAGTGGTCTTCAGTAACCTGACTGTCTTGCTGCAGGCGAAATTCTCAAAACTCAATTGAAAAAATGGCCGGAATCCGTGCTCCAAAAACCCGACGCTCCGTTTCCTTGCAACGGTAAATCGGAAGTCGAAGGAATATTTGATCCGCCTTATTACGAGTGGTTTCAGTTCAATAAAGTTTGATTCGTTGTTTATTGTGTTTGTGAATTGAAATTAACTCTGTTTGAACAATTAGGGTATTAAGATTCGATTTTGTGAATAAAGTGCAAGAGTTTATAGAATATTATTGTGTTTGATGATTGAAATTGCTCTGTTTTTGAAGAATTATAATTTTGAGATTCGTACAGGTGAAATTGCTCTGTTTTGAATAATTAGTGTCACACCCCAACCGATAGCGGAAACATCGGGGCATGGCACTGAGCGAAACAGATTGTCCATGAGTATCCATAACAACTAGTAATTACCAGATATTTAAACGTCATGTCCCATACCATAATATATCCAAATAAAACAATTATTACAAATAATTGTCTCAAAAACAAACATTGTTCCGACAACTCAGATTTAGCGTGACATAACTAGACCCCTAGCTTGATTCACCAAAGCACAACATTCCTAGCATCTTAAACACCTGCCACATACGTTAAAATAGAGGTCAATACACATAGTGTAAAGGTGAGCATACAAGTTTATTAGTATGGTAGTAGCGAAAGCGAGTTTACGCATAACCAGGATGTAACATGTATAATGTGAAGCAAGTAGGTTATCGACAATGAAATATGCACAGACGTGACTGCGAGTTGTAGAGTGCGTAACACATATCACCACCGTGACACGTGAAGAAATACCCTTAGCAACCCCCGTCCACGACAGGTGCTGAGTCCAAACTATAGTTCTATCGTTGCTAAGGTGTCAGGAAACAATCACTGTGTAAACATAACATACAAGCATTCATCGAGTAATACGTATAACATGCATTAGAGGTTGGCGTATAAAAGTGTTTGCGTTGTGTGTTGATTGTGATTTGATATAGGTAACGTATGTAACACCCAAAAGTACTTAAAGCAAAAAGGGATCGAGTATACTCACAGCGATGGTAGCTAATGGATTGAAGGGAGCGCTAAGGTGAGCCTGATTACAGAACGAGTACATAAGTGATGAACGGCGCGTAAAACGGTGCAAGTGAAACAAGTGGCGAGTGGTCATCTGGCCGGATGACAATCCGAGTGGATGGTCATTCGATCGGATGACAATCCTTTCGGATGGTCATCCTGTCGGATGGCCATTCGGTCGGATTTCCCCTCGTTTGGGATGGATGTGCTTGTGTATGATGGCTTTGAAGTTTTCGTTGTAGCATTTTAAAATCATAGAAGTATCTCTACCTTTCAGGTTATCCGGTCGAACGGTCGTTCGATAGGGTGGCGATCCGTCCAGCCAGGTATTTCTCAGTAAATACTAAAGTGTTGGAGACCATATGTCATCCGATCGGATTGTCGTTCGATCGGATGGCAATCCGATCGGACGGCAGTCCGTTTGGTGACTTGGTCATTTTGAAATTTATTAAGTTTGAAAGTTTGCGGGTTAATCGAGACGGTATGATAACGATTTGAACAACAGGAACCCCATCAAGCCTAGGTTATCCGATCAGACGGGAATCACCCTAGTCTGACCAGTCAACTGTTCTTTGACGGTTGTTCATGTTCAACCCGGAATCGGTGGTCTCTTTGGTAAGAATCAGATCTCGGTCCGACACTTCACTAGAAACTAGTAGAAGGTCTGAATGAGTCCCGATTCTATCGGTTTTGAGTGCATTGAGTGTAAAAGAGTTGAAAGAAAGTGTGAAACCATCTTTCAATCCTTCTAACTCGGAAATTGTTTAGATCTATGCGAAATCAGTGTTTAAACATGTTGAAATCTCTTAGATCTAAGTTGTTCTTGGTGGAATGAAGCCAAATCTTGAAGTTCATAAGAACTCCAGGATGACATAATCCTAAACACCTTAAATCTGTTGATTTCACGATTAAAAGTGAAGATTTAAAGGTGAAAATGATGAAGAAGTTTGTAAAGATCATAGAAGTACAAGATTTGAGGTAGAAACTTACAAGAATCGCGAGAAATCGAAGGAGAAAGGTCTAAGAAGTTGAAGAGTCGCACCAGAGCTGTCACATCATTGATGGGGGTGTGACAGGTGCTATTTATAGGATTCCAAAAGAGGAAAGGTGCGCACAAGTGACGAATCGGACGGCACATCGATCGGATGGCCATCCGATCGGATGGTCATCCGTTCGGATGAACATTCGATCGAAGTGGTCCGGCGAGTTAGGTTTCGGCGTTTCGTTTCAGGTGTTGAGCGTTGCGATGCGTTTAAGCGAGTGTCGACTAAGCGATGCGATAGATTTAAATAATAACCACACAAATACTATATCTAACATACAATCAGCATAACTAACTTGCGTCTAGCATTTGCGATTAGATTGCGTTGCGATAGAGTTGCGATTGCGTTTTCGAGTAATCACCACAAAACATAAATAAACATGCATAAGTAACACATAAATAACACACACGCAAAACAATATCCAGAACGCATACTTCGACTTGTGGATGCGATTGCGATGTGATTAGCGATTAAACATGCGATTAAACCTCAATTTGTTATAGATACTCCACATAATACAACTAAAGCAAATAAATAAAATATTCGGTTACAAGTCAAAGTGTACAATCAATAGTTAAGCAAGGAGTGACAGATCACCATTAGCAATCTTTTCTTCTGTTGGGATTGAACCCTACCAGAGGAACAGATAATGTAAAGCCAAAACCAGGTCACAACAGTGGATTCATAATAAGCAGCAGTTTACATTAAGCTTTCCCCTTGAAAGTGATTTATAACAACTGACGGTCTTTATCCGCTGTTCAGATACAACTACTGCTGGTTCTTCAACTGCTGATCAAAACCCTGAAGTATCTAACACTGCTGGTCCTATCTACTGATGATAAAGCACTGCCCAGTCAAGGACTGATCAACCTTGAGTAAAGCACTGACATAAAGGGAGAGCAGCTGTTTGAGTAAATTGTTTGTTTTATGTATAGTCAGTGGTTAGGTTAGCAGTGTTTGCGTAAGGACAGTAGATACAGGTTGTTAGGCTGTTAGACGTCGCTTTCATGGTGACGTCAGCTGAGATACCTCAGTGGTTTGGTTTGCCTATAAATGTATCAGTACCCTGTACTGTTACATTTGATTTTGACTGAGCGAGTTCTTCTCCTCATGTCTAATCCTTTCATCTTGTGTGCAACCAACCTTGGGGCATCAGGCTGAGGGGGAGTTTAGTTTGTAAGCATATCTGTAATCTTTTGCTTTGATTTGTAAATCTTTTGACTCTATGAGAAGCAATTGTTTATCAAACTATTTTCTCCATTTGATTGTGTTTACCAAGTTTGTTTTCATTTCCACTGCACTTTACATGTTTTCATGTTTACAAATCATTCTAAACATACAAACAAACACAATCATGAGAGCCTCCGATCCTAACATCTTCCTTTGACTTTGACTTTGACTTGCACTTTGACTTTCAAAACGCGGGGTGTTACATCCTCCCCCTCTTAAGGGAATTTCGTCTCGAAATTAAGGCGCAGGCGTAACAAACAGTTGTGGGTATTTTGCCTTCATGTCACTTTCGAGTTCCTAGGTGAACTCGGCGCCGCGTTTGCCTTCCCAGCGAACCTTCACAATGGGAATGTGTGAGCGTCGGAGTAACTTGGTCTCTCGGCCCATGATCTCGACAGGCTTTTCCACGAAGTGTAATGTTTCGTCCACTTGTTGATCCTCAAGTGGTACTTGTAAATCTTGCTCGGCTAGACACTTTCTGAGGTTCGAGACGTGGAAGGTCGGGTGGACGTTACTAAGTTCTTCCGGTAGTTCGAGTCTGTATGCCACTTTGCCAATTCTTTCCAGAATTTTAAAGGGTCCAACATATCGATGCGCGAGCTTTCCTTTCTTGCCGAATCTGACCAACCCCTTCCAAGGTGATACCTTTAGGAGTACGTGATCGCCAACGTCAAATTCAAGGGGCTTGCGACGTCTATCGGTGTAACTTTTCTGTCGACTCTGAGATTTCAGCAGATTGTCTCGGATCTAGAGGATCTTGTAAGTCGTTTCTTGCAACAGCTCAGGACCGGTAATTTGCGCGTCTCCGATCTCGTGCCATACAATAGGCGATCGACATTTTCTTCCGTATAATGCCTCAAATGGTGCCATTTGGATGCTAGAGTGATAACTGTTATTGTACGAGAATTTGACTAAAGGTAAGTGCGCGTCCCAATTACCACCGAAATCTATGACACACAAAGCGAAGCATGTCTTCAAGGGTACGGATCGTTCGTTCAGTCTGACCGTCGGTTTAGGGATGGAAAGCGGTAGTTAGATTAAGAGTAGTACCGAGAGCAGATTGAAACGTTTCCCAAAGACGCAAGGTAAACCGACCATCGTGGTCAGAGATGATGTCATGAGGCGTCCCGTGTCGACATATAATTTCGTCGGTGTAGATTTGGGCTAATCGTTCTACCTTAAAGTCGTCTCATATCGGCAGAAAATGAGCAGATTTAGTAAGGCGATCAACGACAACCCAGATGCTATCGTGACCTGATGGCGTGCGCGGAAGTTTCGTTATGAAGTTTATAGCTATACTCTCCCATTTCCACATAGGGATCTCCGGTTGCACAAGTAAGCCAGAGGGGCGTTGGTGCTCAGCCTTGACTTTTGAACAAGTCAGGCATTTCGAAACGTAGATAGCGATATCCTTCTTTATTCCCAGCCACCAGTACTTGTAGCGAAGGTCCTGGTACATCTTGTCTGCACCGGGATGAATAGAATATCTGGACTTGTGGGCTTCGTCGAGCAGAATCTGTCGTAAGTTGGTGGGTTTGGGAATCCAAATTCGGTCCAGATAATGGAATATACCATTCGATTTATTCACCAACTGTTCGCCGTTGTTGATAATCCTTTCCTTCTTCAAAGTGCGTTCGGTAAAACAAGCATGTTGCGCATCACGTATAAGAGCTTCGAGATTGTGTTGGGCTTGAGTATTACGAATGCTATGAAGATAGCTTCGTCGACTGAGAGCATCGGCAAAGATGTTTGCTTTTACAGGATGGTAACGAATCTCACAGTCGCAATCGTTGAGAAGTTCTACCCACCACCGTTGGCGCATATTCAGCTCCTTCTGGCTAAAGATGTGTTGTAGGCTCTTATGGTAGATGAAGACCGTACACTTGGTACCGTATAGGTAGTGTCGCCAAATCTTTAGCGCAAAAATAACTTCACCAAGCTCGAGGTCATGGGTTGTATAGTTCTTCTCGTGGATCTTGAGCTGTCGAGAGGCGTACGCGATAACCTTGTCTCGTTGCATGAGAACACCACTGAGACCGAGGTTTGAGGCATAGCATTAGACTACGAAGTCGTCGTTTCCATCAGGTAATGCGAGCACTGGAGCGTTGCAAAGCATAAGTTTGAGGGTTGGAAAGGCTTCTTCTTGTTCAGTTCCCCAAACAAAAGGTTTGTCTTTTTGCGTGAGAGAGGTAAGCGGTACAACGATTTTAGAGAATCCTTCGATAAATCAGCGATAGTAACCCGCTAGTCTGTAACACCCCAAAAACTCGAATTATTCAGTTACTAGTATGTACCACGTTTAAAAGAAGGAAATGAAATAACTAGGTTATTAAACCTGGTTATATTCTTGGTTAAAACAAATAAGGATAGGAAATTAAGTTAATTATGAACAAATGACAAACTTGATGGGTTGATTTGGAAAAGATGGAAAGATGAAATATAAAATAAAAATAAAAATTCAAAAACACACACTGAGTGTGTGTAGGGGTGCGTACGATCGCACAGGAGAAGAGGCAGAAAGGGGCACAAATTCTAATTCAGCATAAATCTTCAAATCGAAAGAGGAAATTGGCTCTAACCTGATGCATGGACCTAATTACATGATCATCTAGCCCTAACAAACACATGGTAAGTTGTTATTTTGAATTTGATGATTTTTGTATGAATTGGGTTATGATCAATTCACGAAATTTTATGAAATTGAGCACAAATATATGTTAGAATTATCATATGGAATGTGAATTTTACAAGATTTTGATGTTAGTTGATGTTTGAAGATGAAACCCACTTGGGCCAATGAAAATGGCGACATGGGTATAACACCCATGTCGAATTCTTGTTCAAAAATTGATGTTGCATGATTGTGGTATGGATGATATTGAAGTGAAATAGTGTTTAGGAGTAAACCCTAGACAAGTATATATTGAAATCATGCCTAGCTCAAGTAAATTCAGATTTTGTTGATGCTAATTTCATGTATGAGATGTTTTTAGGGTTTTGATTGCTAAAAAAATTAGTGTTATGATGTCAAGAACATGCTTTAATTGAAAGCTGAATTCAAACAGCTCCTGATCAGAATTTACAGCCGACTTGTATTGGCTGTAACATGGACAAAACATGACAAAAACATGTGTTTCTTAAGTCTAAAATGTAATTCCAGGAAATATCTTTGAAACCCCACTGGAATCGCATTTTTTTGACGAAAATTGAGCGTTTTATGAATTTTTCCGTATTGAAGGTTCAAGCTGCGTTTTCTGGCAGAATTTGCAGCCCATTATGAATGTCATAACTCAATTTAGGAATTTAGTTATGATCTCAATTTTTTCCGTAGATAGTTTTAAGCGATTAAAAGAATCTCCAATTGAAATTTCGTCAATCGGATAAACGAAGAATTTTTAATGAATTTTTCCATAAGCTGCAGTCAGAAGTGATGAATCTGATTGCAGCTTAGTAAATGAATTGTTACGAATTTTTGGTAAAGAGTTAGATCTTGAAATTTTAACACAAGGCCTAACCCTCTGAGAGGTACGCCACATAAAACATCATAATTTTTGAAGACTTGTAAACAGGTTAAACAAGTCACCAAAAATAGCCCATTTTCAGTGATATGAAATGCCTAAATGAAATCGCGGTCTACTTAGTTGTGTGTAAAACGTGATTATATTAAGTGTTCGGATGAATGCATAGAAATGTGTAAGGTGGAAGATCATATTAAATTATGGTTAATATAACCACCTTGTGAACATTGGATAATAGTTTGGCGCTTAACAAGCTAGGTGGAAGCTTGTGGATGAAGCGGGTCAAACGGAGCAAGTATGGAAAGAAAAGCGTGGCATGGATGCAAGGTAAGTGAATCTTACACCCTTTTATCTTAGAATGCGTAATGATTATAAAGGTTATGAAAATGATAAGCTAATATTTGAAATGTAATGTTCCAACATAAATTGAAATGGGTCGAAATAAGCGAAAGTGATGAAAACCATAATGAATGGTAAAAAGGGGTAATATTGGGCATATAGGCCAAACAGGTCGAATGGTGGTGACAACACTATTTGACAATATCGACTAATGTGGTTGTCAAGTCTTATGTTAACAGGAGAGATTAGCAAATCGGATAATTGTGTCGCCATAGGTTGTGTGATAATAAAAGCGAGGTATAAATTGGGTCTATTTGTTAACCTGGGGCAAGGACTCTTAGTCAAAGATGTAAGGGGAATATTTTTACGGACCAATAGGAATAAGTTCTCGGTAGGTTCTGGACTCTTTTGGGCAACCGTACGGCAGTAGCATCTCACCGTAAGCATTTTCTGGCCACCGTAAGCTATGGTAGACACCGTAGCTTACGGTGGGGCTGTCGCGCCCCGCGAAATAGTAAGCATGGCTTACGCGGCCCACGAGGGACCGTGCTGCCGGATTTTTTGCTGAATTTTTGATATTTTGGACATGAGACTTGACTAAAAATGGTTTTCCAAGGCCTCGTACATTATGTTAATAATGGTTTTGAATATAAATGATGTTAAAGGTCGTCGGTTGGTGAATGAACGGTTTGTTTCGTGCTAGTGTAAGAAAGTTTAGAAGTATATTTATATATGTATAGGAATCTAGAAAGCACGTAGTTCGATTTGTATATCGTCTATACTATGTAAAGTTGTGATTATGTCATTTCTGCATAAATCCATGTGTAAGAAGTGGTAAACAAGAGCTAGTGCTTATTTTTGTGAATAATTGATTTAGCGTAGGAAGAGTGTAGACATGTGTGAAGGTACGTATGTATACACCTATATGTGATAATAAGTGTTTAAGTGTGAATGTATGTGTAAATGAATGTTCAATCCTAGAGACATATGTATGAACGTTATCTCAATATTTGGGTACTTACGATTACTAATGACGTGCCATGAGTTGGAATGTAATGCAGGTATGAATGTGTCGGCTTCATGAAGGAACGGAACCGGATTTGGATAAGAGTATTAAGAAGGCGTTTGGACAGTTCCACGTTTATTTTATAGAATGCTTTACGAATTTCTAGTATATAGTTTAATGTTGCATGGTGTGTTATTGACTAATGGTTGGGTTGTATGTGGTGTCCCCAGGTATCGCTCGGGTGCCTCTACCATCATCGAAGTGAAGCGGACTTAGTTCGAGTTGGTGCAAGGATTGTACGGGGTAGAACGGTCACGTAGTTTGTTTTAAATAGGTCTTGAAGTCATGATATAATTAACATTGTGAATGTATTACAGTTTGTAAATGGGTCTTCATGTAGTTAATATGACTTTTTAAGAACGAAATTTTTGGGCTCGTATTACAAGATGTAAGGGGAATATTTTTACGGACCATTAGGAATAAGTTCTCGGTAGGTTCTGGAGTCTTTTGGGCAACCGTACGGCAGTAGCATCTCACCGTAAGCATTTTCAGGCCACCGTAAGCTATGGTAGACACCGTAGCTTACGGTGGGGCTGTCGCGGCCCGCGAAATAGTAAGCATGGCTTACGCGGCCCGCGAGGGACCATGCTGCCGGCTTTTTTGTTGAATTTTTGATATTTTGAACATGAGACTTGACTAAAAATGGTTTTCCAAGGCCTCGTACATTATGTTAAGAATGGTTTTGAATATAAATGATGTTAAAGGTCGTCGGTTGGTGAATGAACGGTTTGTTTCGTGCTAGTGTAAGAAAGTTTAGAAGTATATTTATATATGTATAGGAATCTAGAAAGCACGTAGTTCGATTTGTATATCGTCTATACTATGTAAAGTTGTGATTATGTCATTTCTGCATAAATCCATGTGTAAGAAGTCGTAAACAAGAGCTAGTGCTTATTTTTGTGAATAATTGATTGAGCGTAGGAAGAGTGTAGACATGTGTGAAGGTACGTATGTATACATCTATATGTGATAATAAGTGTTTAAGTGTGAATGTATGTGTAAATGAATGTTCAATCCTAGAGACATATGTATGAACGTTATCTCGATATTTGGGTACTTACGATTACTAATGATGTGCCATGAGTTGGAATGTAATGCAGGTATGAATGTGTCGGCTTCATGAAGGAACGAAACCGGATTTGGATAAGAGTATTAAGAAGGCGTTTGGACAGTTCCACGTTTATTTTATAGAATGCTTTACGAATTTCTAGTATATAGTTTAATGTTGCATGGTGTGTTATTGACTAATGGTTGGGTTGTACGTGGTGTCCACAGGTATCGCTCGGTGGCCTCTACCATCATCGAAGTGAAGCGGACTTAGTTCGAGTTGGTGCAAGGATTGTACGGGGTAGAACGGTCACGTAGTTTGTTTTAAATAGGTCATGAAGTCATGATATAATTAACATTGTGAATGTATTGCAAGTTGTAAATGGGTCTTCATGTAGTTAATATGACTTTTCAAGAACGAAATTTTTGGGCTCGTATTTTCCGCTGTGTCGTATTTAAGTTCTTACAAGTTGGTCATACAGGGAATCGTTCATTATACGAACGGGTCATGCCCAAATTTTGTTAAATAAAAGTATGATAATATCACATTTTGGAATGTGAAATTTGGGCGTTACAAGTTGGTATCAGAGCCCTGGTTTCAGGGAAATCAAGTAGAAGGAGGTGAATACTTGTGACAAGGAACCCGTACAATCCAAGACTCGATCAAGGCCTAAAGTTAAAAGCGAATGTAAGTATGTATTAAATTATGTATTTGAAGGAAACTAATAGTATGTTATGTGAAGGGTAATCACAATTGCTTGGAAGGGATGATCTGTGAATGTGGTCTAGGACCGGCACCAAGGCATGTAATAAGACATATTGACCCAGGTACGTAAATTTAGCTTATGGGTGCATGTAATGGTAAAATTTATCAAATGAAGGAAACTTTTTTTAATGAAATATAATAATAGGATGGAAACGAAGTTATGAAAATGTTACACGTGCCGAAACCTAATTCTTCGGGCATAAGGTGACGATTACACGAAGACACGAAACTAGTATGTGGATTGTGTACCTGGCCAGTACTCAAGAAGCATATGATGTTCGTGAGACCGTGATAATTGTTGCAGGTATGTCTGTTAGAATTAGGTAGTAGGTAGACGTGAGGGTGAAGAGAAAGGTAAGACTTTCAGGGATTTGAAAGTACGAATGATATGTTAGAATCCGCGACACGGATTCGAATCATGAAAGGAATGAAAGTAAGAATGATATGTTAGAATCCGCGAGACGGATTCGAAACATGAAAGGAATGAAAGTACGAATGATATGTTAGAATCCGCGAGACGGATTCGAAACATGAAAGGAATGAAAGTATGAATGATATGTTAGAATCTGCGAGACGGATTCGAAACATAGAAACGAACGATTAAAATTAAAAATTAAATAAATAAATAAAAGTTCGAATGTGTAAGTGATTATAGACTAAGCAAGTATATATTCTTTAAAAAGCGGATATTATCTAAGTTATGTCTTAAACATATGTATATATATATCTATACAAATATGATCGTATGCAAGAATGGTTAAAGGGACGAATGAGTCATGCGGGTCAAATGGTAATCGCCATTTAAACCTTGTACTTAATGTTTATTTTGACAAGTTTTATGCTTACAGATAAGTGTAATGAATGGGCATGCATTGTCACAATTGGAAAGAAATAACCATTGTAAGTTATGGATAACGAGTCAAAAGGTTTTGATTCGTGCAAGGTATGTACAAAGGTTATGTTTTCTTTTAAGTAGGGGCTTATAGCTCAATTAGAGAAGGATACGCCAGAAATGGGTAGTTGGTGGACATATTGTCAGAATGTATTTTACAATTGGATTATGAACAGTTAAATAAAGCAAGTGATAGTTATTAAGCAAGTAATAGTAAAATTAGCATGAAGCATTTGATTTACTATGTAGGTAAAACCAATGTAAGCTATTGTAGTAGCAAGAAACCTTAGTTGAAAGAAATAAGTTGTGAGCAAGTTACATGAAAGGTATATTACTAAATGACTCTTGTGGGTCAAAATGAATGACGGGCTACGACCAGAACAATAACTTAAGTATGGACGGGAAGGGTAAGTTTTGCAAGAAGAACGGAAAGGATGTATTAAAGTACTTGTATGTAAGCATGAATGGAAAGAAATACAATCGTGTACTTCATTACATCCATGATAATTAAGAAACGTCAGTTTGACCTTGGAAAGTCAACTGTAATGGGTCGGTGAAATAATTAACAAAACGAAGGAATTGTGGGTGTTTAAAACACTAAACAGAATAAATTGGAAAGAATGTAATAATGATAAGTACCAACGGAAAATGCTAACCTTGATGCTAGGTTTGTTGGCCATGTTCATTTAAACAAGATATTGTTAGAAGGAAGCCCATGAGCGGAAGCCATTCATGGAAGGAAGGGATCGAACCGGCCTTGACATGGACTCATTCAGAAGCGGGCCAATCCGGTTTGCAGATCGTTAAGTTATACAACGAAGGCAAGGTTAGTAAAATGTTTAATTCTAGATTGAAAGGTAAGAATCTGTGAATTATTTGTACATATGAATGAAATGAATGGTAGGACAAATATGGTATAGTATGAAATAACCGACTAGCAATGGTCATCTTTAGAAAGTATTTATGTCAATAAGAGGAAGATTTAAAGACCCTGAATGAAAACTTGGGACAAGTTGATTAATGCTCATATGTTGCTCTTTGCACGACATGCCGGGTTAGTATAAGGAAGTAATGTGAAAGATTAAATATAAGGTTAGACATAAGGGTGTAAGTAGTTCAAGTGGCGGTAGAAATGTAGATTAATGATTGTTCCTCATGACAAGTACGGATAATGAGATTTAAAAATGATAGTTATGTTAGAATGTTGATACTTGGATGTTTACGGTAATGCGTACTATCATACGCTCACTTCACATAGGGACATGAAGGAACCTAGAAAGGATGTTAGTTACAAATTATGGAATATGGGATGTGTCACAAACGTCAATTCCTCACAACATACTTATGTAAGTCGTCCAATGTAACCTGAATGAATGAACGAACGAAGAGTAAGACTAGACGGGTTATAGAAGAAATGAAAGAGGTTTCGGGGACGAAACCTTCTTTAAGGGGGGTAGATTTGTAACACCCCAAAAACTTGAATTATTCAGTTACTAGTATGTACCACGTTTAAAAGAAGGAAATGAAATAACTAGGTTATTAAACCTAGTTATATTCTTGGTTAAAACAAATAAGGATAGGAAATTAAGTTAATTATGAACAAATGACAAACTTGAGGGGTTGATTTGGAAAATATGGAAAGATGAAATATAAAATAAAAATAAAAACTCAAAAATACACACTGAGTGTGTGTGGGGGTGCGTACGATTGCACAAGAGAAGAGGCAGAAAGGGGCACAAATCCTAATTCAGCATAAATCTTCAAATTGAAAGAGGAAATTGGCTCTAACCTGATGCATGGACCTAATTACATGATCATCTAGCCCTAAAACACACATGGTAAGTTGTTATTTTGAATTTGATGATTTTTGTATGAATTGGGTTATGATCAATTCACGAAATTTTATGAAATTGAGCACGAATATATGTTAGAATTATCATATGGAATGTGAATTTTACAAGATTTTGATGTTAGTTGATGTTTGAAGATGAAACCCACTTGGGCCAATGAAAATGGCGACATGGGTATAACACCCATGTCGAATTCTTGTTCAAAAATTGATGTTGCATGATTGTGGTATGGATGATATTGAAGTGAAATAGTGTTTAGGAGTAAACCCTAGACAAGTATATATTGAAATCATGCCTAGCTCAAGTAAATTCAGATTTTGTTGATGCTAAATTCATGTATGAGATGTTTTTAGGGTTTTGATTGCTAAAAAAATTAGTGTTATGATGTCAAGAACATGCTTTAATTGAAAGCTGAATTCAAACAGCTCCTGATCAGAATTTACAGCCGACTTGTATTGGCTGTAACATGGACAAAACATGACAAAAACATGTGTTTCTTAAGTCTAAAATGTAATTCCAGGAAATATCTTTGAAACCCCGCTGGAATCGCATTTTTTTGACGAAAATTGAGCGTTTTATGAATTTTTCCGTATTGAAGGTTCAAGCTGCGTTTTCTGGCAGAATTTGCAGCCCATTACGAATGTCATAACTCAATTTAGGAATTTAGTTATGATCTCAAATTTTTACTGTAGATAGTTTTAAGCGATTAAAAGAATCGCCAATTGGAATTTCGTCAATCGGATAAACGAGGAATTTTTAATGAATTTTTCCATAAGCTGCAGTCAGAAGTGATGAATCTGATTGCAGCTTAGTAAATGAATTGTTACGAATTTTTGGTAAAGAGTTAGATCTTGAAATTTTAACACAAGGCCTAACCCTCCGAGAGGTACGCCACATAAAACATCATAATTTTTGAAGACTTGTAAACAGGTTAAACAAGTCACCAAAAATAGCCCATTTTCAGTGATATGAAATGCCTAAATGAAATCGCGGTCTACTTAGTTGTGTGTAAAACGTGATTATATTAAGTGTTCGGATGAATGCATAGAAATGTGTAAGGTGGAAGATCATATTAAATTATGGTTAATATAACCACCTTGTGAACATTGGATAATAGTTTGACGCTTAACAAGCTAGGTGGAAGCTTGTGGATGAAGCGGGTTAAACGGAGCGAGTATGGAAAGAAAAGCGTGGCATGGATGCAAGGTAAGTGAATCTTACACCCTTTTATCTTAGAATGCGTAATGATTATAAAGGTTATGAAAATGATAAGCTAATATTTGAAATGTAATGTTCCAACATAAATTGAAATGGGTCGGAATAAGCGAAAGTGATGAAAACCATAATGAATGGTAAAAAGGGGTAATATTGGGCATATAGGCCAAACGGGTCGAATGGTGGTGACAACACTATTTGACAATATCGACTAATGTGGTTGTCAAGTCTTATGTTAACAGGAGCGATTAGCAAATCGGATAATTGTGTCGCCATAGGTTGTGTGATAATAAAAGCGAGGTATAAATTGGGTCTATTTGTTGACCCGGGGCAAGGACTCTTAGTCAAAGATGTAAGGGGAATATTTTTACGGACCATTAGGAATAAGTTCTCGGTAGGTTCTGGAGTCTTTTGGGCAACCGTACGGCAGTAGCATCTCACCGTAAGCATTTTTAGGCCACCGTAAGCTATGGTAGACACCGTAGCTTACGGTGGGGCTGTCGCGCCCCGCGAAATAGTAAACATGGCTTCCGCGGCCCATGAGGGACCGTGCTGCCGGATTTTTTGCTGAATTTTTGATATTTTGGACATGAGACTTGACTAAAAATGGTTTTCCAAGGCCTCGTACATTATGTTAAGAATGGTTTTGAATATAAATGATGTTAAAGGTCGTCGGTTGGTGAATGAACGGTTTGTTTCGTGCTAGTGTAAGAAAGTTTAGAAGTATATTTATATATGTATAGGAATCTAGAAAGCACGTAGTTCGATTTGTATATCGTCTATACTATGTAAAGTTGTGATTATGTCATTTCTGCATAAATCCATGTGTAAGAAGTGGTAAACAAGAGCTAGTGCTTATTTTTGTGAATAATTGATTGAGCGTAGGAAGAGTGTAGACATGTGTGAAGGTACGTATGTATACACCTATATGTGATAATAAGTGTTTAAGTGTGAATGTATGTGTAAATGAATGTTCAATCCTAGAGACATATGTATGAACGTTATCTCAATATTTGGGTACTTAAGATTACTAATGATGTGCCATGAGTTGGAATGTAATGCAGGTATGAATGTGTCGGCTTCATGAAGGAACGGAACCAGATTTGGATAAGTGTATTAAGAAGGTGTTTGGACAGTTCCACGTTTATTTTATAGAATGCTTTACGAATTTCTAGTATATAGTTTAATGTTGCATGGTGTGTTATTGACTAATGGTTGGGTTGTATGTGGTGTCCACAGGTATCGCTCGGGTGCCTCTACCATCATCGAAGTGAAACGGACTTAGTTCGAGTTGGTGCAAGGATTGTACGGGGTAGAACGGTCACGTAGTTTGTTTTAAATAGGTCTTGAAGTCATGATATAATTAACATTGTGAATGTATTACAAGTTGTAAATGGGTCTTCATGTAGTTAATATGACTTTTCAAGAACGAAATTTTTGGGCTCGTATTACAAGATGTAAGGGGAATATTTTTACGGACCATTAGGAATAAGTTCTCGGTAGGTTCTGGAGTCTTTTGGGCAACCGTACGGCAGTAGCATCTCACCGTAAGCATTTTCAGGCCACCGTAAGCTATGGTAGACACCGTAGCTTACGGTGGGGCTGTCGCGGCCCGCGAAATAGTAAGCATGGCTTACGCGGCCCGCGAGGGACCCTGCTGTCGGCTTTTTTGCTGAATTTTTGATATTTTGAACATGAGACTTGACTAAAAATGTTTTTCCAAGGCCTCGTACATTTTGTTAAGAATGGTTTTGAATATAAATGATGTTAAAGGTCGTCGGTTGGTGAATGAACGGTTTGTTTAGTGCTAGTGTAAGAAAGTTTAGAAGTATATTTATATATGTATAGGAATCTAGAAAGCACGTAGTTCGATTTGTATATCGTCTATACTATGTAAAGTTGTGATTATGTCATTTCTGCATAAATCCATGTGTAAGAAGTCGTAAACAAGAGCTAGTGCTTATTTTTGTGAATAATTGATTGAGCGTAGGAAGAGTGTAGACATGTGCGAAGGTACGTATGTATACACCTATATGTGATAATAAGTGTTTAAGTGTGAATGTATGTGTAAATGAATGTTCAATCCTAGAGACATATGTATGAACGTTATCTCGATATTTGGGTACTTACGATTACTAATGATGTGCCATGAGTTGGAATGTAATGCATGTATGAATGTGTCGGCTTCATGAAGGAACGAAACCGGATTTGGATAAGAGTATTAAGAAGGCGTTTGGACAGTTCCACGTTTATTTTATAGAATCCTTTACGAATTTCTAGTATATAGTTTAATGTTGCATGGTGTGTTATTGACTAATGGTTGGGTTGTACGTGGTGTCCACTGGTATCGCTCGGGTGCCTCTACCATCATCGAAGTGAAGCGGACTTAGTTCGAGTTGGTGCAAGGATTGTACGGGGTAGAACGGTCACGTAGTTTGTTTTAAATAGGTCATGAAGTCATGATATAATTAACATTGTGAATGTATTACAAGTTGTAAATGGGTCTTCATGTAGTTAATATGACTTTTCAAGAACGAAATTTTTGGGCTCGAATTTTCCGTTGTGTCGTATTTAAGTTCTTACAAGTTGGTCATATAGGGAATCGTTCATTATATGAACGGGTCATGCCCAAATTTTGTTAAATAAAAGTATGATAATATCACATTTCGGAATGTGAAATTTGGGCGTTACATAGTCCGAGGAAAGAACGGACTTCAGACGGGTTCCTTGGTGTAACCCAACTCTTAACTGCTTCTATCTTCGCAGGATCGACATGAATACCTTGACTATTGACGATGTAACCGAGGAATTGAACCTCCTCTATCTAGAATTCGCACTTGGAGAACTTGGCGTAAAGGCGGTTTCCCTGGAGTAGTTCAAGAATCAAACTGAGATGTTGCGCGTGTTCGGTTTTTGATTTGGAATAGATCAGGATATCATCGATAAAGACGATGACGAATCGGTCGAGAAAGGGTTTGCACACGCAATTCATTAGATCCATAAAAACGGCGGGAGCGTTTGTCAAACCAAAAGGCATAACAACAAAGTCGTAATGACCGTATCGGGTTCGAAAAACGGTTTTGGGTATATCTTCCTCTTGAATTCGTAACTGGTGATAGCCTGTGCGTAAGTCAAGCTCCGAGAAACATGTAGCACCTTGTAGTTGGTCAAACAAATCATCGATTCGAGGTAAGGGATAATGATTCTTGATGATAAGCTTATTCAATTCCCGGTAGTCGATGCACATCCGGAACGATCCATCCTTCTTTTTGACGAAACGGACAGGAGCGCCCCATGGAGAGGTGCTCGGGCGAATGAAGCCTTTATCAAGCAATTTCTGGAGCTGACTCGAGAGTTCACGCATTTCAGAAGGAGCGAGGCGATAAGGCGCTCTAGCAATAGGATTTGCTCCAGGAATGAGGTCGATTCGGAAATCGATATCACGTGTGGGAGGTAAAGCAGGTAAATCATTAGGAAACACAGCAGGAAAATCACGAACCAAGGGTACTTCTCCTATCGTCTTTCCTTTCTTTTCCTTCTCCGCTACTAAGATGAGTGCCAAGAAAGCTTGGTATTCCTTGCGGAGACACTTGCTAGCTTGGACACACGACATGAGTTGTAACTTCTTTAGAGCGACTTCGCCATAAACACACAATTGATCACCATTCGCGAGGGAGAAACGAATCATTTTATCGAAGCAAACAATTTCAGCATGATTCTCCTGAAGGAAATCCATACCTACTATGACATCGAAGCTACCGAGCTGCATCAGAATAAGATTAATCAGGAAAACGTGACCGTCGAGATCAAGAGTACAGTCACGCAGAACAGAACTGACGGTGACGGTTCTTCCGGTGGCAACTTCTACGTCGAAGGTCGTAGGGAGATGGGCGCGCTTACGATTAAGGAGCTTCTCGAATTCGAACGATACAAAACAGTTATCGGCTCCAGTATCAAATAAACACGAAGCATAAATACCATTCACGAGAAATGTACCATTAACCACGTTGTTGTCTGCCTGAGCCTGGCAGGCGTTGATGTTGAAGACTCGCCCGCGGGCTGCTTGCTGTGCTGGCTGCTGTTGTTGCTGCAGCTCTTGCTTCACTACTCTGTTCGGGCAGACGTTTGCGAAATGGTTGGGATCACCACATGCAAATGTAAGACCCAATCACGTATTTGACTAAAAGTCGTAGCGGAAATTCGTGCCATAAAATTTCTTTTCTTATAAATACTTTGACTAACTTGAAATTTCATTTTAAAAATAACTCTTCCACATAATTCATAAATCGACTCATTTACTAAATAAAAAACATAACTTATGTTTACTACATTATATGCATCAACGTTCCCGTACAATCTATCTTGCGACTCGGTCTTCGATCTCAACTCCCCGATGATCCTCCGTGACTCGTACTACCTGCGCTCACCGCAAAATTCATAACATTAGTACACATTATAACATACAAGTTTCGTTCTCGTTTACTTTTCATTTCGTTATTCTCTTTACATTCCAGCTTTCCATCAGATTATACAATTCGTGGTGAGACTTCCTTATCGTACCTGCGATACACTTCATTCACAAGGCACGCTATAATTATTGTCAATACTCAATTGCATTGAATACATGCATACATAATTTCACACATACTTGTATAAATATGCACACATTCACACATAACTACTTACATACATACACACATGTCTACATACCTACATCATTACATACATTCACAACATTATACATACATGCATACTTACATCCCTACTTGCAACATCCCTACACTCATACATGCCTACCCATATACATATCTTCATACATCCGCGTATGCTTGATTACATACGTATAAACATACATACTTACCTTTACGGATACCTATGATTCCTAAAACATAAATTAAATTGGTCATACATAGCTTACAATTGTTTAAGACGTGTTTAAACGGGTCCGTAACTGAAAATAAACACCCAGCAACCATTTTGCTGCTTTTAAGGATTGTCGCGGGGCGCGGCAGAAGAAAGACCCACTCTCACGGGCTGCGAGAGTTGTCGCACTACGCGATGCCAAGGACCCTTACCTGTCGCGTGGCGTGATGGCCTCATTTTGACAGAAACTTCGTAGCTGGTTGCTGCATATTCCCAGCATAACCAATCTTTACGGAAACAAGCATAACTTGCTCATTTTTTATCCGATTTAGATCACTTTTCTTCCGACGTGATTGTAATTTGATTCTCCATCACATGGAGTAAAAATCCAATATTCGGACTACCAAAATTTGGGACTTTTAAGCCTTCAGCTTATTACCCTTTTACCAAATTTTGACTCGTTCATACATTTATCAACATAACCTGTTTGTTTGACCTTGACTTCATATGAACTTAATAATTTCAATGTCATCTATCATAAAAGATTAAATTTCCAGATGTCTTACATCCTCTTAACCCATTTTTGATCAAAGGCTTAATTTGACCCGTTAAGGGTATTTGCGCATTTTAAGGTCTATGACTTACAAAAACATACTCCTCACTTTCATACTTGTCCAAAACATTTCACCTAATCAACTAACTTATTCCTAGACAACTTTTAGGATCGTTTGCCCGATATACCCACCAAGGGCGTTTTGGTCAACTTTGTTCCGTCCTTTACAACAAGGACTTCATTGCATATTTAACCAATCTTACTACTTAACTACAACTCTAATCGCACATACCTAGCTCGGATCAAAGCTATGACCCGTTTTAATACTTCATCCGCTAAATTGCTCATTAATAGCAATGAAATTCCTCTCGCTATTCATTCTGTGAATTCATAATGCTTGACAAAACAATTCATTAGTCGATAACGCCAAATGGTGATATCTTCACCATTTGACCCGTTAAATCTAAATATCCATTTTATCCTTGTGGGATTTTAATTATCCATTATCCCATCCATGTAACTTATTCCTTCGTTAACTCGTAACCAAATTACCATAATACCCTTTTTAACCATCAAACTTAGTTTCTTGTAAAAAACACATGTTCTGACCCGTATCAACTTGTCGGAACTTCACATTCCATATATTAGCTTATCATATTATTAATCTATACGATGAATAGATATTCTACAAAAAGGGGTGTAAGCTTTACTTACTTTGCATCCAGATATGCTTCCCATGTGCATAAGTTTCGTTTGACCCGCTTCTTTCCCAAGCTTCCATGCCGCTTATCAAGCATCAAACTATCATATATCATTCCTCAAGATAGTTAGCTTATTCATCATTCATCACGACCTTTTCATCACACGGATCTTATATTAAAATCATCATTCGACCTCATAACATACTAATCTATCAAATCTTATTCGATTTCTTTAAACGTTTACACCCAAATAAGATTTCAAACATCATTAACATAAGCATAATCATTATTTCCATCATATCATCAAAACCCACTTCATAACTACTTTGTTAATCACTTACAAGTGATCTAATCTCAAATTCCTCATAATTGCATCATTCATTTGGTGTGTATACTACCTCCTAAGCATAGTGTACAACTAATTCATGCATATTCTTCTATTCGCATACATAATTCATCAAATTCCTTCTTCTAATCAACATGAATCATTCATTCATAAACCTCAAACATATTAGTATCACATTTCTTTCAATTCCTCTAACAAGAATCCGTCATACATATCATAATACATCAATTTTGAACAAGAATTTGGACATGGATGATATACCTATGTCACCATCTTCACCACAACAATTGATTTCCATTATTAACATCAATTTAAGCTAAATAATACATAATTCATGTTCTACATGGCGATTCTAACACCTATTCATGCTCAATTTCATACAAATTCGTGAATTACAACATAACCCACTTCGTGCAAGATTACTAATCTAACTTTTAAAACATATCTTATGATCCCCTCTTGAAGGTGATCATTAATCCATGTTCGGTTATGAATTTAAGTTTCATTTAGTCTTTCAATTTGATGGAATGGATGAAAGTAGGGTTTTGAGCTCTCATGGAACTCCAGCTCTTCTAGAACACACGATCGTGTGTTTATGTGTGTGTTTTTCATATATGAATTAAACTTTCATTTTTTTACCCCACTTTAGTCCCTCAAGTTTGCCACTAATTTATACTTGGCACAACTTTCATCCTTTAGTTGTTTCTACTATATTCTTAACTAGGTTAAATAGTCTAGTTATTTATTTCTTGATGTACCATATCAGAACATTTGCCAAATGTAAACATTCGGGTTTTGGGGTGTTACAGCAAAGCAGGCTCTTGCGTGAGCAGGAGCTGCTTGCTGTCCTTGTGAAGCTGGTAGAGCCGGAGCTTGAGCTTGAACTGGGGCTAGAGCTGGAGCTTGGCGAGGACCGGTACGGCAGTTAGTGGTGAAGTGGCCGTACAGGTTGTAGTGAATGCAGAACCGGCATGCGATACCTACCGGGTGATGATAAGTACAATTAGGGCAAAGCGGGTATGGTCCAGTATATGCACGCTTGGCTGGCAGTGCGTTGGCCACAGGCGCCGCTACTTGGCGGTGTTGAGGTTGCGGTTGAGCCGGTACAGCTTGAAGTGGTGCGGCAGTAAATACACAGTTCTTGTTGCTGGAGCTGTTGTTCTTTCTCTTGCGACATGAGAGCTTTGAAGATTGCGGTGTGGCGGTAGTTTCAGCGGTGGGAGCAGCGGTGACTTGATGAAGACTCTTGGCAGCTTTATCGAAATAACCAGCCCTGACTCGCTTGTCGTTAATCTCGGCAGCGAGTAGGTAGGTTTCCTCAATAGTTGTTGTTTTGGCGGCCTGCACAAAGTCTGCAACGCAATCTGGCAGAGCACGGATGTATTTCTTGATGGTTATCTTGGGGGTAGTGACTTGACCTGGACAGATAAGACTAAGCTGCTTGAAGCGAGCAGTTAAACCAGCGTTGTCGCCACCCTCTTGCTTGATGTGCTAGATATTGGTGCATACGTCTGTCGACTTCGTCTTATATCGAGTCTTGTATTAGAAATGTTATATCAGGGCACGTTGTACGAGAAAATAGGTTTTATGTGGTGTAGGGTTAATTTCGCTTGAAATGGCCAGTGCCACTTTCAAGCGAAATCAGCCTCCCTATATATACTCTTGATACGAAATCAGTTGTAAGGTTCTTGTTTCCGGTACTGAAGTGATGCCGACGTGTCGATTGATCTGTAAACCTGTTATAATCAATATACAAGACATTTAGAAGTGTATCAACTTGTTTTCTAAGTCAATTCATCTGTTTCCGCCTCTTGAATTGATAAAGAACTCTTCTGATTGACTCGTTTGGGTCACAGAACGATCCTACAAGTGGTATCAGAGCTCAGGAGGAAGGGTTCTTGCCAAAACATCCATTATTTCTGATTTCTACACCTTCTTTTACTAAATTCACAAGATTTTACGGTCAAAATGGTCTGAATTTCACACATTATAATCGTAATAGTGTTTTAACAAATCCTTGAAAGATTTGGACCTTAATTCAATCTAAAACGGGTAAAATTCATAATTTCGCTTGAAACACAGATCGATCTATGATGATGTCAGCAGCATTTCACACAAAATTAGCAATTGATTCCGCTTGAAATTGCTATTTCGCTTGAAAATTTCATCTAATTCCGCTCGAAATTACCTGATTCCGTTTAAGAGTGTAATTCCGTTTGAACCGTTCCACACGAAATTAGTTAATTCCGCTCCAAAGTGTAATCTCGTTTGAAAGTGTGTTGTTTCAAACGAAATCAGGGATTCCGTGTGAGAGTGATTCCGTTTGTGAGAGGTGATTCCGTGTGAAGAGGTTGATTCCGCATCAAGATTTGATTCTGTTTGAAACTGTATTTCGTGTGAAATTTGAGTTTTTGTGAAACAATTTTGCCGAAACATGGAAGAGGAATTCTACAATGCGTTTGCTACTCCAGTTGCACCAGTTACAGCTACTGAAACATTGTACAGTGAGAATGAAACGGGAACTCATCAAAAACCGCCAAAACTCATGTACATTGAAGATTTTAAAGGATGGCAGAATCGATTTGAGAACTGGGTGCAAGCTTATAAGTTTGATGCATGGTGTTCATTGGAAAAAGATTACGAGAAACCAAAAAATGAACGTGGGCTTGAAAAAGCGTTTTGTGACTTTTCGGAGATTGATAAACTGAAATATACAAGTGAAAAAATGATGATCAGTATTCTTCAACAAGCGATTAAAGAAGATATCTTTGTTTTGCTCCAACATGAGGGTACTGCTAGGTCAATTTGGACGGTATTGATTCAAAAGTTCAAAGGAAGCGCAGATATGATAAAAAACAAAAAGGCATTATTGAAGAAATCATTTGACATGTTTGTAGCCTTTGACCATGAAACAACAAAAATGACCATTGATAGATATTGTCATCTTGTTTTGGAAATGGGAAGATTGGACATAAAGAAAGACGATGATGAATGGGTTGATAAACTTGCTGATGCATTACCACAGCAGAAATGGGGAACTTATTTGATGATTCTTAAACACACGAGAAAATCTGAAAATATGAATCTGGCACAGTTTATTCAGAAGATTGAAGAGCACGAATTGGATATCCAGAAAATAGCAATCATGAAGAATCCAAATGCTCAACAAGATGTCAGTTTATACTACAAAGGAAACAAATTTGAAGTTACTCCAAGCCCAAAGATTCAAACTGGCTTCAGTGCTGATATTTCTTCTGGAACAAAGGGAAGTACTGTGACTCAAAGTGGTGGATCTTCGTCTTCGTATTCAAGCTTTGATCCAAATCATATTACTCCAAGTTCTCAACAGCAAAATTCTACAAATCTGCAGTGCAATGTTACTTTAAACATTTAAAATGGTCAAAATTTGTCTCCAGAAATAGCTAAGCAACACATGGCATCACTTGTTGCTATGTTGGAATCATATGAAAGTTTGATTGCTGGCAAAATTGGAAATCCGATGCTTACAAAAGAAGATTATGACCAAATTGATGCAGAGGAACTTGAGTTAATGGATGTTAAATGGTGTATGGCTAGTGCTGTTAGAAGGGCATAAAAATTTCAAGAAATCACAGGTAGAGATGAGTTTCGAGGATTGGCTAATTCTCCGTTAGGATTTGACAAGTCAAAAGTTACCTGTTTTCGTTGCAAAGGAAAAGGACACTTTAAACGAGAGTGTAAAAATCAAGAAGCAACAAAAGGATCATAAAAGAATGACTATTATCATAAATCTATTTTTCATCAGATTACTCAACAAAAGGAACCACAAACTGCTCATGCTAAAATGATCGAAGATGCAAATAAGAAAGCTTATTTTGGTATCATTGATCAAGATGATGAGAAAGTGGCTGCAGGTTTTAGCTGGGATAAATATATTCCACCCAGTTCAGGTCTTGTTGCTAGAATTATGGAAGCAGAATCACTCAAATCTCAGTCGAAAAGAATACCGATTTTTCCAGATCTTGGAAGTGATATGGATACCGATGATGAAGAAGAATATCTTAATAAAACTAGAAAAGGTATAGATCCTGATAGTTTTAATTTGTTTTTTTTGCAGATAAAGTTGAGATGCTGTATGAGAAGAAGATCGCAAGATTGAAGAGAGAGCTGAAAGCAATAAGAAAAATAGCTGATGAAAAGGCAAAGATGGAAGCTGAAGAAGCAAATGTTGAACCAGTAATTGAGAAAGTGATAGAAAAAAATGTTGAAGTGGAGAAAGTGGTAGAAAAAATAGTCGAAGTTGAAACACTCGTCGAAGTTGAGAAAATTGTCGAGGTTGAAAAACTCGTCGAAGTTGAGAAAATCGTCGAGGTAGAAAAAATTGTTGAAGTTGATAAGATTGTCGAGGTTGAAAAGATAGTTGAGATCATTAAACCTTGTGAGAAATGTTCAGAATTTTGCAAAAATTGTGATGAGAAAGA
Organism: Helianthus tuberosus; assembly: GCA_030545235.1. NCBI lineage: Eukaryota > Viridiplantae > Streptophyta > Magnoliopsida > Asterales > Asteraceae > Helianthus > Helianthus tuberosus. The sequence goes on along the minus strand of CM060430.1, from coordinate 140,650,223 downwards.
CAAAAGGATTTGTGAACTGGAAGAGATGAAAGAGAATTTGTTGTTTGATGTGAAGTATGTGAAGGAATCATATGATGTCCTGAACAACACAGTGAATGGTCTGAAAAGGACAAATTCAGAAACTGAGACTGCTATGACAAAGATGAACTCAACATTAATGTTAAAGCAGAAGGTCATTAATGAATATATTGAAGATTGTGCACAGTTGAAGAAAGATTTGGAACTTGAAAAGATTGAGACTTAAAGAATCAAAAGGTTACTGTTGAGTTATACAACATGTGATTATTTGATTGATCGAGTTTATCCTACTGTTGCAGGTCTTGAAGCTTTCAAAGATAAAGAGACGGAAGAAACCGATGCTGGTAAGAAACAAAGTGCCAAGTATAACAAGTGTCCGCCTTCAGTCTATGAGAGTTATTCCCCCAGAAATCCAAACGAGGAGCGTTTAAAAAAGGAGTCAACATCAAGTTAAAGTCTGAAACCATTGATGAGTTACCAGACAATATTGATGTCACATTCACAGCGTCTGACACTGATCATGAGTCTGAGTTGTTAAAGAAAGTGGTCGATCAGGTGTTGGATATGGATGAAGAGTCAAAATCGGAGTCTAAATCTGAAAATTCGAGTTCGTCAGAAAAGAGTCCAAGTTCTCTGGTTAAACGGGTTTACAATAAAGAATTTCTGTTATCAAAGTCTAATTTGAATGATGGATCAATCAAAGTGGCATATACTTTGAATGATTCAGACAAATTATATTCTGATGAGGAATTTCCAATAAGAAGTGTCAAAATTGAAATGATCAAACAGGTTTTCAAATTAACAGAAATTAATGTTTCTAAAATAAAAGATTTAAATCTTACTGAAAAACCTAAAAGGTACACTTCAAGAGTTCAACAACGGTTGACTAAGAAAAAAAAGGTTACGGTTCTGGTTATGGTTTTCAAAAGAAACCAAACCATAACAGTAATTTCAAAAAGAAAGGTCTTGGTTTTAGTTCTTCAGAAAATTATAAAAATGAGAAAAATTATAAACCAAAAACAAAATTTGTTGCAGGAGGAAGTTCTGAAGATGAGCAGAAGAAACCATTATGGAAACAGTCAAATCAAGAGTTTCTTGCTGAAATAAAGAAGAATGTGAAGAAATTTGCTCCAAGAGTTGACAAAAGAACGTGTTTTAAATGTCACAAGATTGGACACATTGCTTGGAATTGCCACGAGTCAACTTATTCAAAACAGGGAGTTTCTTCTAACTTTGAAACAAACAAGAAATGTGTTGATAAAAAGAAACAACCAACTGAGAAATATAAGGTGTTTGAGAACTCGACTTTCGAAACTGGTGATGTTTCAAAACGTTTTTACAAAAGAAATGTCGATTTAAATAAACAAAAATGGGTTGTCAAAAGTTCAGATGAAAGTTCTGACAATGAATCTGATTCCATAAAATCAGAGGAGTCATTTGTTGAGAAAAAGAATGAGAATTCCGTTCCTGAATTGAACGATGAAAATTTTCCGACATTGTCAAAGGAAAATCTGAAATCAAAAGGTAGGTTTGAGATTTCAGATCAATTTTTCCCTGGTAAAGGAGAACTTGATGCTGAAAAGGCTTTCAATGGGAAAGTCAAACACATATTTGGGAAGATGGTTGAAGGAAAGGTTAAAAGTGCAAAAGATTTTTATCAATCAAAAAGATGGTGGGATAGATGTGTACCAAAATCACCCAAGGCTGGTCAGGCTTGGGTGACAATTTTTTCTAACTAAAAATTCTGACTTGCCGGAGCTTCCAAGTTGGTAATCGTGGAGCAGGAATCGGCATCATTCTTGAATATTGTTTGGTTGGTAAATCTACAGGTGGTATCTTTATTTTGTTATATTTTGACTTACAAGTAGTTGAGAAAGGTTTTCACTTACAAGTGGTAAATCAAAATTGTACTTGTTTTTCCTACAAATGGTATTTTGGAGAACAATGTGATGAACCCCGATTTTAAAAGTGGAAAATCAACGAAACTAATTTTCCGGAAAAACCATTTGATTAAAACAAACTTAAGTGTTTTGAAATAATAATGGGAAAAGGTTTTGTTGAGAGGGAGAGTTCTGATTGTTTATGCCAAGTGGATGGCGATCTGAAGTGATTCGATATCAGTTGTCACATTTCTTGTACAGTTTGTTTTCAAATTTCCTTTAATGATTTTGCATTTTAGGGGGAGTAAGAAATTTTCGGAAAATCCAAAAACATTAGAAATTTTGAAAAAGGCAAAAACATGATAAAATCAAAAATGAGTTTTGTTGTGAAAAAGAGGAAATGGTAGTACATCAGTGGACTATCACCACATGCTAAAGAATTGGAAAGTCAAATGTGATAAACGGTCTCACTGATGATGTGCCAGTAGATTTTTGTACATTTAGTAGATTGTGACGCGATATAAACCTAAAAATTCAAACTTACTTATTTAGTGGGTAACATCTCTCGGATATATGGGTAACCCCCGAAATCTTGTTTGAAGGACCCCTCTTTCTGAGATACTAGCTCTTTATGCTTAGTGATATCTGGGGTATTATCCCGAGACTTCTGATTTTGCGGAAGTAATGGCCTAGTCCCCGGAGAATACTTTACTGCTTGCTTGAAATATAGCCCACCCTCAGCATAAAAAATGATAAAACATTGCAAAATGCTAATCTTGTGCTGTTGTAGAAAATATCCTCTAAAGGGGACCCACCAAAAGTCGAAGCCGTCATCTCTCTGCTGAACGGAAGTTCTGACCTGAGCTCTCATGGCCCTCGCAATTTAACCCCTTACAGATATCATCTAGGTATACTCACCTGTAAGACTGAATATTGGGATCTGGATACGGGAGTATATTCTGAGGTGGGATACGCGAATAAGTTTAAGTATTTAAAACATTAATCTTGTATCTCGAAACAGTTGAACTTTGTGTGAGAATTTAAGTGGATCAGTATACTGACAATCTAAGTGAATCGTTTAGAACTTAAAATGTTTAAAGCTTAATGGTGTTGGTGATTTGTCTCAAAAACTGATATGATCCTCTTACGTAAACTCACAAAAATATTGTGTGTAAACATTTCTTTATTGCATTTCATTTTATATTAAAAATCCAAAAAGATTTTCAGAGTGTTTTAGCATAAATTTTGAAAAATTCAAAAAGATTTTAGACAACTGATGTTGAAAAGCTGATTTTCAAAATTCCGAGTGCTATACATGATGAACAGGTTTGGGAGTGTACTGTTAGAAAAATGATATACATACAAGTGTTCATCAGAAATTAAAATTGTTATATCATTAATTGATGTTTTGATCTGAATTAATCAAGTGATTAGTAGAGTTTAAATTTGTGAAATTTATTCTTGGGTAGAGATTTGTGCAGGAATCAGTAGAGCCAGGAATTGGTACTGATCCTGTGGGAAGGAATGTGAGCCAGATCACGTTCTAGAACTTGTAAAAGCCAGACTACGATCCCAAGCATGCTTCGAGGGAGAGTCTGTTGATGTAGAGCTTAAGGAATCAAGAGATCTGATCAAGAGGATGTAAGAGCCAGCTCCAGATCTTGGAGTTGATAAGAGATAAATATTGAGGATGCTTACACTGTCAAATACTTTGAAAGAGCCCAAAGACTGATAAAGACTGAAGACTGTAAAGACTCGACACTGAAGACTCGTCAACATCCGAGGGGGAGTTTGTTGGTGCATACGTCTGTCGACTTCGTCTTATATCGAGTCTTGTATTAGAAATGTTATATCAGGGCACGTTGTACGAGAAAATAGGTTTTATGTGGTGTAGGGTTAATTTCGCTTGAAAGTGGCAAGTGCCATTTCAAACGAAATTAACCATAAGTGGCAAGTGCCATTTCAAACGAAATTAACATGGTTAATTTCGCTTGAAATGGCGAGTGCCACTTTCAAGCGAAATCAGCCTCCCTATATATACTCTTGACACGAAATCAGTTGTAAGGTTCTTGTTTCCGGTACTGAAGTGCTGCCGACGTGTCGATTGATCTGTAAACCTGTTATAATCAATATACAAGACATTTAGAAGTGTATCAAGTTGTTTTCCAAGTCAATTCATCTGTTTCCGCCTCTTGAATTGATAAAGAACTCTTCTGATTGACTCGTTTGGGTCATAGAACGATCCTACACCAGAACTCATCCTCTAACTTTTGGAGCTTGTGGGGAGGGCAGGACTCTCGCATCATGATGTCCTTCAACTCATCCCACGTCAGCCCATAAGCTGCATCATTCCCTCATTTGTTTCTTTCGACAGTCCACCAATCTAGAGCTCGGGATTGGAAGACGCCTGTAGCGTTAACAGTGCGAAGGTTTTCCGGACAGCCACTCTGGCGCAAGGTGACTTCGATCGAATCAAACCATTGAGAAATGGCCGTAGGCCCGTCTTCTCCGGTAAATTCTTTCGGGCCGCAGGCTTTGAACTACTTGAAGCTAAAAGTCGCTTTAGGAGATTCTGTCCTGGATTCTTCTGAAGACTTGCTGGCATTTTCGTTCAGCTCGCTAACAATTTGCGGTATGACTTTCGCCATCTGCTTAGCGACTAGTGCAGCAATACGTTTGTCTTCATGGTTTCAGCAAGTGGAGCGAGCAGTGTGTGATCCAAATGACGACATTGTCTGCAACAGACATCGTCACAGGACTCAAACACAGTTTCGATTAAGCCGAGTATAGTCAATTATCTCACCTAAAGCTACTTTATATAAAGCACAGGAACACGTCTAACCACATAAACACATAGTCATGTAGGCACACAGATCACAAAATCACATAAGCACGTAGAGCATGAAAGTACATAAGGCACATAGAACACTGCAATCACGAGGACACACTATATTTTGCATGTATTGGCCTACATATATTGCATGTATTCACCTATCTTTCATAGCTGCGTAAGGCGATCGAGAGTTGCGAGTGAGAATAGCGAGATTGCGAGTAACATTGCATGCGATTGTCCTGCGATTTGTTAGCGTATTGAGGTAAATGTGCAGTGTAAGTCGTGCATATTGATCAAAGCAAGCAGCGAAAAGCGAATAAATCACCAAAATCGAAACACATAACACATCAAACCACATAAAATTCTCATAAAATCAATAAATCACAGAGTCAGCGGCTTGCGAATTCCAGAATCGAAACACATAAAAGCGAATGGAATGTCTCGGGTGCATTAGACCTTGACTACCCAAAGTGATTCGATTGTTCTCAAGGACTCTGGGAGTACATTTTGGCTTGGCAGACTGTGCTCTTGCCTCAATCCGGGTGATCGACACACATCTATTTGGCCATTACGTGTCCCTAGTCGTTGGAATTTGATGCGTGTGAAGTGTCGTTAGTTTTTAATGTATTTATTAAGCCCTTTTTAACACTTTTTTAGCCAAGTTTTAAATTTATAAAACACGATATTTACTAACACTAAACACACATATGGGCAAGTGCACCCATCGTGAGCGTAGTATAGTGTTGGCAAGATACCGAGGTCGTCCAAGGACACAAGAGCTTTTAGTACCGGTTTATCCACAACGTCTAATCAAATCAAAAGTTTAGAAAAAGGTTTTAAACTAAGAAAATAAAAACTAATTAAAATGCTGAAAATAAAAATAAAAGAAAAAACAGATAGACAAGATGAATCACTTGGTTCCGACTTGTGTTTAGTGTAACCTTTGATTATTTCCGCACTTTTGCACTTATTTAAGAGATTATCTTAGTTATTGTAGTAGGCCCCTCTTTTGAAGGTGACGTTACCCTCAACCCAGTAGTTTGAGTCAGCAAGGATACAATCCTAAAGGGTCGGATTATTGAAAGATAATTAATTAAGTTATTAATGCAAATTATGGTAGGCCCCTCTTTTGAAGGTGACGTTACCCTCGACTAAGTAGTCTGAGTCAGCAGGGATACAGTCCTAAATAGCCGGGTTATAGTATTAATAGTAGTTTAACTTATGATGGGATCAAAGAGTTTGGACCCCCGCCATCCAATACCATTAAGTATTGAAGGAGGTCCTACTAAATTTGACCCAGGTCCCTTGCAGGATCTCTGAACGCTGAACAACTGCAAGACTCTTACCAAGCCGTTCCCTTAACCCCCGACCAGGTAGCCAACATACCTCCATATAGACCGTGGAGATATGAATGGTGAAAATCTTTTATTTTATATAGACAGTAAAATAATGCCAAGACACCACGGACAAACGATAAGGAAGAATCACCTTCAACATAAGAAACTAGTTATTAAAGTCATTAATACAAAACCAAGTAAAAAGTGCGAAAAGATTAAAAATAAAAAGTATTACACTAGACACTTGTCTTCACCAAGTGATGTAAGAGACTTAGGCAAACATGGCCTTGATTGTCAAGAACTCTTACGATCAATCTTGGATCCCGAGACGACTCATACACTCTATGATGGACAATGGATGATGGTGGTGGATGATGGTGTTATGGTGGTGGTGGGTGGTGGGTGAAGTGTGAGAGAGGTGGTGCCAAGGGATGGTTTGAGCTTGAGCCAAGAACTCCTATTTATAGGCTGAACAGAAGCTCGGGCACGGCCCCGTGTCTAGTGGGCACGACCTTGTGTCCACATCCTCTCTTTCTTCATTTAATGCAGCTTGTCTTTATTAGTTGACCACGCCCCCGTGTCCGCTGAGCACGACCCCGTGTGCAGAAGCATATCTGTACTATGAAGATTTGCCTGGATTCTGCGAATCTTATAGTTGACCACGGCCCCGTGCCCGTTGAGCACGACCCCGTGGTGGGCAATAGAAGCTTCTATCACTTTGTCTTTTCTGCTGACACTTGGGCACGCCCCCGTGCTGGCTGAGCACGGGGCGTGTTCAGTCTTCTGTCTTCTTGTTTTGCTTGGGAAGATGCTGTCGTGGGGTCGGGCATGTCACGTTTGTTCCCTTTCTTGTATTTATGTTAGATTTTGCTGTCTTTTTGCTTCTTTTGTTAATTTGAGCTCATTTAATCCTGAAAATACAAAAGGAAGACAAAAGCACACTTTTTCCAACATTAGTACTAAAAAAGGGTTAGTTTTATGCCACAATTGATGTAATTTATATGTTGCATTTTGCACACATCAAATACCCCTACACTTGAATCTTTGCTTGTCCTTAAGCAAAACTCTTTATAATGTGGCTTTACACACCCAAATGGAATGGGTAGAAGAGAACGTTTTCGGGCTTGTCATAGAGTGTCGGGATTTCCAAGATTCTTTACTAAGTTTTTATTTTTATTTATTTACAATCCTATTCGTCATGATTTATTTAAAACTTTTCATAAGATAAATTACTTATTAGGGCATAACATACCTCTTTAAAATTCTATTTATATACAAGTTCACATACCTCACGGGGGATCACTCAACACTCGGCCGAAGATGTATTTTAGTGAATCACTCAAGAGCGGCATGGAACTTACTCCTACCATAGGCTTGCCAAGCAATCAATCCTCCTCCTTTTTAACTATATACCTTTGTAAATATCAAGAGGTCTTTTGGAGTGAAGGGTTAGGCTTGGGTTAAAGGTAGGTGGTTGGGTTAGTGGTTAGTAGAAAGGGTGAAAAAGCGTAACAAGCGTCGGTTTTCGTAAGACTTTTTATTTTCGTAACGTTTATTTTGATGAAGCTATTATTCAAATAAAGTTATTTTTGATGAACTTGTTTGTTTATTTTCTTTTGCTTCATCATCAACACAAAATTTATATATATATATATATTTTTTTTGAAAAGTCATACGAAAAACCGAGCTAGTTACTAAAACAAAGGGTTAAAAATGAAAAAGGTTTTGGTGGGTGAAAGGGTGTTTGGTTTGGGTTATGAAATGAAAAGGTTTAGGCTCAAAGGGTCATTCGATCGGATGACAATCCGTTCGGATGGTCATCCGGTCGGATGGCCATTCGGTCGGATTGCCCTTCGTTTGGGATGGATGTGCTTGTGTATGGTGGCTTTGAAGTTTTTGTTGTAGCATTTTAAAATCAGAGAAGTATCTCTACCTTTCAGGTCGTCCGGTCGAACGGTCGTTCGATCGGGTGGCGATCCGTCCAGTGAGGTATTTCTCAGTAAATACTAAAGTGTTGGAGACCATATGTCATCCGATCAGATTGTCGTTCGATCGGATGACGGCAGTCCGTTTGGTGACTTGGTCATTTTGAAATTTATTAAGTTTGAAAGTTTGTGGGTTAATCGAGACGGTATGATAACGATTTGAACAACAGGAACCCCATCAAGCCTAGGTTATCCGATCGGACGGGAATCACCCCAGTCTGACCAGTCAACTGTTCTTTGACGGTTGTTCATGTTCAACCCGGAATCGGTGGTCTCTTTGGTAAGAATCAGATCTCTGTCCGACACTTCACTAGAAATGAGTAGAAGGCCTGAATGAGTCCCGATTCTATCGGTTTTGAGTGCATTGAGTGTAAAAGAGTTGAAAGAAAGTGTGAAACCATCTTTCAATCCTTCTAACTCGGAAATTGTTTAGATCTATGCGAAATCAGTGTTTAAACATGTTGAAATCTCTTAGATCTAAGTTGTTCTTGGTGGAATGAAGCCAAATCTTGAAGTTCATAAGAACTCCAGGATGACATCATCCTGGAACACATTATATCCGTTGATTTCACGGTTAAAAATGAAGATTCAAAGGTGAAAATGATGAAGAAGTGTGTAAAGATCATAGAAGTACAAGATTTGAGGTAGAAACTTACAAGAATCGCGAGAAATCGAAGGAGAAAGGTCTGATAAGTTGAAGAGTTGCACCAGAGCTGTCACATCATTGATGGTGGTGTGACAGGTGCTATTTATAGGATTCCAAAAGAGGAAAGGTGCGCACAAGTGACGGATCGGATGGCACATCGATCGGATGGCCATCCGATCGGATGGCCATCCATTCGGATGACCATTCGATCGAATGGTCATTCGATCGAAGTGGTCCGGCGAGTTAGGTTTTGGTGTTTCGTTTTGCGTGTTGAGCGTTGCGATGCGTTTAAGCGAGTGTCGACTAAGCGATGCGATAGATTTAAATAATAACCACACAAATACTATATCAAACATACAATCAGCATATCTAACTTGCGTCTAGCGTTTGCGATTAGATTGTGTTGCGATTGTGTTTTCGAGTAATCACCACAAAACATAAATAAACATGCAAAACTAACACATAAATAACACACACACGTAAAACAATATCTAGAACGCATACTTCGACTTGCGGATGCGATTGAGGTGTGATTAGCGATTAAACATGCGATTAAACCTCGATTTGTTATAGATACTCCAGATAATACAACTAAAGCAAATAAATAAAAGATTCGGTTACAAGTCAAAGTGTACAATCAATAGTTAAGCAAGGAGTGACAGATCGCCATTAGCAATCTTTTCTTCCTTTGACTTTGACTTGTACTTTGACTTTCAAAACACGGGGTGTTACAATTAAGGTTTTGATATTCGATTTCGTGAATAAATTGCATGAGTTTATTGAATACTTATTGTGTTGTTGGATAATCAATGATAGAAATTACTCCGTTTTGAATAATTAGGGTTTTGGGATTACTGATGTTTTTTGTCTCACTCGAGCACACTAAGTGTTCCATATTAAACATATGGCTTTTACTTTATACTGATACACCAAAACGTTATTACAGATTGAATGAAGACCGAGTCTGTAATGTACTTACTCACATGTTTCTCTATCAAAGTGAATTACTTTGACAATGAACCACTCATCTTTGCGAGCATCCTCCTCAGTAATCCTAGCAGCAACTTGACAATGTTACATTTATAAATTACATTCATTGTACGATCGAGTACAACATCATTCTTTACAAGGATGAGAGTTAGACCGATCTAACGGAAAATGGAAATGCAGGTGAAGATGGACTTAAAGAATGATGTTTTATGTCGATGGATGCTGGTGCGGAACTGAATAATGACTTCTACCACTTTTTAAAGGTAATATCTTGCTTTTATTAGCTTCGCTTGGTTTGGTCTGGGCATGGCTTATTTACAAAACAAGTCGACGCGGCTTAGTTCATTTACTAGTGATCCAACTACAAAAAATAAGTAATATGCAAACCAATTTTAGCGTTTTAGGTTTAATTTTTGCTCTGCTTGCCGATTTACATTGATATATATTTTAATTTTAATGTGTATAGGGTTTTGTGTGTATAGGGTTTTGTATCGGTACATCAGACCGTATTTTGGTGTATTTGTAGGCTAATTCTGAAAATGAACGACGCCAATTTTTATAATATTTGTGATAAGTTTGGTAATTACTTGTGCAGTTGGTAGTGCTTGAAAGTAAGAAAAAGGAAGTTGATAAGTCTGATGTTGTTGTCAAAGAAACAAGCAAGCCAAGCCAATCAACGACTCAAGGAACTTCAGAAAGACTATTGAAGAACTGATGCAGTTACTCTAGCAAAGGGTTTTCAATTTGCTTCAAGTTTATTGTTTCCATATTTATTGTGTTTTTTTAATTGTTTATTATCTATTTGAAAACATATTATTTTGTCTACCCCGTTCAGGTCGCTTCGGTGGTGGGTGACAAAATTCATCCTATTTTGTTTAACAGTTTACGTATAATTTCATGTATTCTTTAGGAAATTGAAACGACTTTTTTTTATCTTATTTATTAGATTGATTCATGGTGACCGTCTCTGTCTCTGTTCGCCGACAACATGAATCAAGGTCGTTGTTCGAACTTAAGGTCGCGAAACATGTAAAAAAAAATATGTATTTCACTATGAAACTTTTCATATGTCAATCGAAACTGAAATTTTTAGTTAGGTATTTGAGATGGATTACGGCGTTTGAAACCCTAACTCTAATTTGGGAAGATGAATAGTAACCTGCTGATATAAATATGATTCTTAAAACATATAGGATTGGATGTGATTTAGTTGCCTTTTGGCACACTTTTCGTGGGACAGGAGGTGACCCATTTGGTGCAGCGACTAAGATGTGGCCATGGGAAGATGGTTCTAGTTCCTTAGCCATGGTTAAGTGAAGAAGTAAGATCAATAAGTTTTAACCCTCGAACATGGCTTTTTTTGTTAAATTCTTAAGTGAAATTTTGGTCTGTTAAGTCGAACAATCGGATCAATTTTAAACAGATTAAGGTGAAGAGGGATTTGATGGAAGAGAAATCATTAAAGGACGATTGAGTTATTAAATAGAATGAATATATATATTTTGCGGTTTGTGATTTGGTAGGTTTGGAGTTGGGTGTTCATAGGTGGGAAGTTGAACTCAAGGTGTTCAATGTAAGTTCTAAACTAACTTTCTGGTTTTTATTTTGGCTTATTAATGGTTAGAAAACTGATTAAACTAAAAACCAAACCAAGTTTTGGTTATTCGGTTCTGTTACACAATTATCCTATTCGGTTTGGTTTTTGGTTAGGAATGAATAAAATCCAAAACTGAAAAAAGCGAACCAAATAACATGAAAATTTTGAAAAAAGAATTGACGAACACCTTAATCCGTAAACAAGGTGAGTTTTTTTTGCCCGTTTCTATTGTAGTTTCTAGCAATTGATTTCTTTTAAAACAATGTTATGATTTTGCTTTTAGGTATTGTTCCTTTCATCTTAATTGAATGGTACGAATGTTGAAACAATCAAATAGAATTGTGACAAGAAACAATCAAACAAAATCAGTTTTGGTGGGTCTTTAATGTGTTGTCAAAAAGGCTTTTGGTCTTGGTGGCTGGCATTGGTCTTCGTGGCTGGTAGGGGTGCAAACGAGCCGAGTCGAGCCCGAGCTTGACCAGGCTCGAGCTCGTTTAACATATGAAAGCTCGAGCTCGGCTCGATTCGAGCTTTATTTCTAAAGCTCGAGCTCGGCTCGAATGTAATTTTTCAAACTCGAGCTCGGCTCGGGCTCGACTCGTTTAGTATTTATTAATTAATTCATATTAATTATAATTATTATTATTATACATATAATTAAATTATTTTTTTATATTTATATAAATGGTAATTATTATTATATAGATATATGTTTAATATATTAATAAAAAATATATAAACAGAAAGCTCGTATAGGCTCGCGAGCCGGCTCGAGCTCGATAAGCGAAGCTCGGGCTCATTTACTAAACGAGCTTGTTTTTTAGGCTCGGGCTCGAGCTCGAGCTCATTTAAGCTCGGCTCGTTCGAGCTTTTTTTCGTGCCGAGCTCGAGTAGCTCGCAAGTAGCTCGGCTCGTTTGCACCCCTAGTGGCTGGCAATGGCTGGGTTTCCGCTATTCTTTTGTTTTTCTTATGTTTTTTAAATTTCATAGTAATTTAGGGGAAAAAGGGGGAAATAACATGCCAAGATGATTAAAATTGTACATCCATAAGGCTATCACAGTTTGATTTTTTTAATAACTAGTATTAAGTACCCCCGCATTGCGGCAGGGGCGAACACCAATGCCACACTACTATCAGCGACTACCAACACTAAAGTTGCAGCATGTTAATGGGAAGAAATTAAACCGAAACGTAAAACATATAAAAAATAACTAAGTTGATATAGGACCCGAGGGTTACGATGAACATGTCAAACGGAAAAAAATAGACGACGTAAAAACGTTTAACCACACACTCACGTTACGCCGTGTTAACTCGCAAAATTATTTATATTATTTAAATAAAATACAAAATTGTCTTTAGTGGATACAACGCACTAAACATTATGTTACAAATCATAATGTATAGATATGTTGCAAATTATATGTATATATAATATATAATTATATGTATATATAATGATCACAAAGTACAACACAAAAACATGCACATAAAACAACTAAAGCCAAAGTTACAACACACTTTGTACAATCTTGTTGCAAAATTATAGTATATAATGTTGTTAGTACTTTGTAGGAACCGGAGGAAAAAAGCTTGATACAATAAGCTAACAATTTAAAAGTTAGGTTTGATAGGATTTCTATTAAGGAGGGAGTTGACCATGTAGATGGTACGAAATTCAAACATATGCCACATTTACATATTTTATTTAATTAGATCTATTTTTTTTCCTTTCATACATTTTTTCATGTTTTTAGGAGCTTGCGATTATAGTTGCAAGAGGACGAGGTAATTCTTTATCATGATATCCTGTTGTTTTATAAGTTAACCTATTACTTGCATTGCCGATGAGATTGCTAACGAATTGCATGTGGACGATTATATATATGTGTACGTAAGAATAAGGCTAGCTTTATTGCCAATTTGATCTAGGAAGTTTGTTTGTATCAAATTATATTTTTTTTGTTAACTTCCAAGTAGCCGGAAGGGATCTCCGTATTGGCCCAAAACATATGGCGAGCTATCAAAAGGTTATTGAAGGGTTTAACGGGATTTTTTATTGATATTTGTTTGTTAGATAATACAAGGGTTCAGTTTGGTTCAAGTTAGGATGGGTCTGACCGAAATAGGTTCATCTCAAAACGGATCATTTTAGAAAAAAAATATCAAATGACTAAAATAATAAAAATATTTCAAATCTTAATTTTGTTATTTCAATATGTTTTAATTCTTGATATTAATATCTAAGCTGTTACGTATTGTAGAGGTGGAAGAGTTAAAGGAGAATGACGAGAATAGAGGCCAATATGCTACGTTTTGGAATGAATTTTGCAAAACGATTAAACTTGGTATCATTGAGGATGCAGCAAATAGGAATCGTTATTTGAGATGTAAGAATTTTTCATTTCTTTTCTTTAACTGGTTATATACTTGCTTGATATCATGCTTTCATTCTTTTTTTTTTCTTTTTTGTATTCTAATGAACAAGCAGAAGTGTTCAACCTAATTGAATTGCTGGTTATTTGAGTTAAAAACAGACCATGGCTTTGATTGTATGAAAATGAATAGAGTTTGTGGGATGTTGCTTTATTTTTTATTTTATGTTGATTTAAATCCATTGAACTTAAGTAATTTCTTATCAATTTACGATTGTTTAATTTATTTTTAATCTGATTTTATTAGTAAATTTGAAGATTTTAATACTATGATCTTGTCTTATTGTTCAATGGCAGGTTGCTTCTGAATGTAGCAAATCACTATCTTCATGTCATACTTCTAATATTATGACTGTAAAATATTTTGCAATACACCATTGCTTTTGTGAGTATATTTATTTATTGTAATTTCAATAAATGTTCACTCTTTTGTGGTAACAATTATACCTTTTGGATTTGGGTTCATTTTTAGTTCTAATGTTTATTAGTTATTACTCCAATTCTATAGGTGAAGGGGTATGGTCCCAAAAACATTGCGCAGGCGCACTGAACCATACCATAATCTTATCCCAAAAACATCCTGAACAAAGACCCTGCGCGGCTGCGCAGTGGTCCTAAACAGGATTTAGGAAGAAACAGTTTAAAGACAAAGACAAAGGAACATGGTCTAGGAAACCTCGCGCAAGATTACAAGGTCATACCATAGTCCTATTCCAAGAACACCTTTAACAGAATCCTGCGCGGCTGCGCAGCGGTTCCAAACAAAGGTAGAAGAGAACAATCTTCGATAACCATGCGCCAGAGAAAGGATAAAACTAACATTCAACTAACACCCTTGCGCGGGCTCGCGCAAGAGTACAGTTAGACTGGAAGACATGATCCTAAATATCTCCGCACGCATGGAATCAAGACTTGAACCAAAGTATGTTTTCTGTTACAACTTAATAGACACGTGGCAAGGGCACGAAGGTTTACAGCTGTAGATCTTCTAGAAGGTTATTAATACTCATCGTGCATAGCCATTCAGTTATAACTAACTGTGACGTGGCATGATCAGGAACGCTCGTTTGATCACGATGATGACACTCCTTTAAAGATCAATCTACAACAAATCCATTTTCCAGGTGGCACCTCCCCAGCCGTCGATCACAATCACGATCCGTGTACATGGATGTGACGTTAATGGTTGACGGATAAAGAAAGAAATAACTGCCTACGGAAAATACTTTATGTTTACTCTCTCCGTCACCTCGATTTCCCGCCAAAAACAGTTATAAATAGAGGATTGCAGGTAAGATCTCAGAAGTTACATTCACTTCACTTTTACTACTTCTTCTTTTTCATCGAGATCACTGTACTTATGCTCACGCCAGAGGGTGGTCACGGAGAGAACCCCCATTCTCCCTGTGGCGAGTCTAACGGCTTTCTGTTTTGCAGCGATCACCGGAGAAGGAGCTCAGTTTAACCCCCGAATCAAGCGAGAGGATTAACCCTTTTATGCAGAGACTAAACCCTTGGTCAGATTGATTCCGATCATTCAAACAACTGTTTCTTCATTGGCGCCCACCGATTCTTCAATTAACACTTCCATCTTCTCGTTTTGATTCATTTCTTTTCATTTTCTGTTTGCTATGGCAGAAAATCAGTCAAACCACCCACTAGGCTCTCGATCGGAAAACAGGATCAATTTTGCTCCCGATCTTCGTGCCGAGGGGATTATGGAGGAAGCTTCTGATGATAACGAGGTCTAGAACAACGTTAATTATGTAAATGATCCTGTTACACCAGGAGCACAACCTGAAATCCCGATCAGCTCAATTTTACCTCTGGGTGAAACTCTGATTTCGTGGTATGTAAAATCTCAAGGTGTAATAAACGCAGTTTATGCACAGCTCTGTACATAAGCTGCTCAACCTGCAACCCAAACACGTAGATCTGAACCTGAGGTGCGAGCCCCGTCTGCACCTAGAGCGTTGCACTACAATGCACCGTCACGTATGTCAGCGGATAATACGGAAGTCTATTCCAGATTTACCGCTAAGTATGAGTCCACTCACTCTGAATCCAGGAGACACGATCACCATGACGAACAGTATTCTCATAGACGTTAGTCAGTTCATTCACGGTTGGGCCCACGTTCGTACCAGAAGCGGGACACCCACAAAATGCAAAGTGTCGTTGATTTGGAGATCTTTGAGAGGAACTTAAAGTCCTTCTTCAGCGAGACACTTCTTGAGATTAGAGACTTGAAACGTTGGATGAACGTTGTTGAGTTCTTGAGGTAAATCGAGTCGATAATCCACCTTGCTAATCCTTTCAAGTATCTTGAAAGGACCAACACAGAGAGGGGTAAGTGTTCCCTTTTTACCAAAACGAACTACACCTTTCCAAGGAGATACCTTGAGTAGCACATGGTCACCAACGTTAAACTCCAATGGTTTGCGTCTCTTGTCAGCATAGCTCTTTTGTTGACTATGATGTGTGTAAAATGCAACATATAAATTACATCAAATGAGGCATAAAACTAACCCTTTTAAGTACTAATATTGGAAAAAGAGTGTTTTTGTCTTCCTTTTGTATTTTCAGGATTAAATGAGCTCAAAAATGCAAAAGAAGCAAAAAGACAGCTAAATCCAACATAAATACAAGAAAAGGAACATTAGTGGACTGCCCGACCCCTCAACGGCACCTTCCAAAGCAAATTAGAGAAGGCAGAAGACTGAACACGCCCTGTGCTCAGCCAGCACGGGGCCGTGCCCAAGAAGCAGCAGAAAAGACAAACCTATAGAAGCTTCTATTGCCCACCACGGGCCGTGCCCAGCGGACACGGGGGCGTGTCGAAAGTACAGCAGGCGCATTTATTGTAATTGCGAATTACAATTAATGAGGAGAGAGAGTGTCAGACAGGCACGGGGCCGTGCCCAGCGGACACGGGGCCGTGCCCAGCTCTCTGTTCAGCCTATAAATAGGAGTGCTTGGATTCATTTCATCTCATCCCTTGGCACGCCACCTCTCTCACACTTCATCCACCACCCACCACCATCACAACACCATCATCCACCACCATCATCCATTGTCCATCGTAGAGTGTGTGAGTTGTCTCGGGATCCAAGATTGGTCGTAAGAGTTCTTGACAATCAAGGCCATGTTTGCCTAAGTCTCTTACATCACTTGGTGAAGACAAAGTGTCTAGTATAATACTTTTTATTTCTAATCTTTTGCACTTTTTATTTGGTTTTGTATTAATGACTTTAATAACTAGTTACTTATGTTGAAGGTGATCTTTCCTTATCGTTGTCTTGGCATTATTTTACTGTCTATATAAAATAAAGGATTTTCACCATTCATATCTCCACGGTCTATATGGAGGTATGTTGGCTACCTGGTCGGGGGTTAAGGGAACAGTTTGGTAAAGGTCTTGCCATTGTTCAGCGTTTAGAGGTCCTGCAATGGACCTGGGTCAAATTTAGTAGGACCTCCTTCAATACTTCACGGTATTGGATGGCGGGGGTCCAAACTCTTTGATCCCCTCATAAGTTAACTACTATTAATACTATAACCCGGCTATTTAGGACTGTATCCCTGCTGACTCAGACTACTTAGCCGAGGGTAACGTCACCGCCAAAAGCGGGGCCTACCACAATACTGCATTAATAACTTAATTCATTATCTTCCAATAATCCACTCTTTTAGGATTGTATCCTTGCTGACTCAAACTACTGGGGTGAGGGTAACGTCACCTTCAAAAGAGGGGCCTACTACAATAACTAAGATAATCTCTTAATTATGTGCAAAAGTGCGGAAATAATCAAAGGTTATACTAGATACGAGTCGGAACCAAGTGATTCATCTTGTCTATCTGTTTTTATTTTTATTTTATTTTCAGCATTTTAGTTAGTTTTTATTTTTCTTAGCTTAAAACATTTTTCTAAACTTTTTATTTTGGTTAGACGTTAAGGATAAACCGGTATTAAAAGCTCTTGTGTCCTTGGACGACCTCGGTATCTTACCAACGCTATACTACACTCAACGATGGGTGCACTTGCCCATATGTGTGTTTAGTGTTAGTGAAATATCGTGTTTTATAAATTTAAAACTTGGCTAAAATAAGTGTTAAAAAGGGCTTAAAATATACACCTAATATATATAACACTTCGCACGCATCAAGTTTTTGGCGCCGTTGCCGGGGACACAAGGATTTTAAGAAAGTTAGGAATCAACGGCCTAATCATTTTTTATTTTTCTTTTTAATTTTTTTAGGATTTTCTTAGTTTTTCAGCTTCTGCAGAGCTCAGCACGGGCCGTGCCCGCTGAACACGCCCCCGTGCTCAATCATTGGAACTGGCAATCCTGTTTTACGTCAGACAGTAAGATGAACACGGGGCCGTGCCCACTCAACACGTCCCCGTGCCCAAGTTTCAGTTACTGAAAACAGAACCGTAAGATCCCAGCGGTTGGTAACTTCTGACATAAA
Organism: Helianthus tuberosus; assembly: GCA_030545235.1. Lineage (NCBI taxonomy): Eukaryota > Viridiplantae > Streptophyta > Magnoliopsida > Asterales > Asteraceae > Helianthus > Helianthus tuberosus. Next base: position 140,632,027 of record CM060430.1, on the reverse strand, counting down.
CATGAGTGATAGTAATTATTTTTACTTTCGGCACTCTTATGGTACGTGGTGTCAATTATGTGGTGGCAAACATGAAGAAGTAGAATGCTACTTTCTAAATTATAGGCCCCACTACATGGACCCACCGACTTCTTACAACCTTAAGAGGGGCGAAAGTAAAAATAAGCACTATTTCTCTCTCGAATGCGCCCAGCCAGATATTCTAGGGGAAATGCTCCTTGATGAGTTATTTCAACTAGAAAAGCTAATTCAGAATTGGTTGGAAGAGCTTAGGAAGGATTTTATTAATCCACCCCAAGACAATGACCATGACGAAATGCTGGAACCGCATTCCAACAACCTCGTTGCTCCCAAAAATACCTTCGTTCCTAGCAAAGACTTGGACGATAGTCGTCCCTGTGTCGATTGTGCCGTGAAGGACTCTCCATCGACTTCGTTCGGTGCATACATAGACCTGAGCGATTCGGCATACACCTTCTTTAATGAGAGCCCGGGAAAGGGTTGGACTTGTCCACCTAGAATGAAAATAGGAATTACCCTCACCGACAACCTCTTGCGTTCTCGCCTTAGTCTAGGACAATTAAGGTATCTTAGGCACTTTGGGGTTGTTCCAACCAGTCAGGAGCCACCCGATACTAACAAGTTCCTTAAAAACTAGACAACTTCATAAAACTGTCCCTAAACACGAGGCCGTGTCCAGCCAACACGCCCCCGTGTCCATCAAAAGATTCCATTCTGATCAGTACGTCAGAATGCGGACAAACTGTGTCAGAACTCCACCTGCACACGGGGCCGTGTCCACTGGGCACGGGGCCGTGTCCAGGATGCTGTCGTTTTCTATAAATGCAGCCAAGAATTCTGCACATTTGGACCAACTTGGGGCAGAGATTTGCAGGAATCTTCTCTCAAACTATCCTAGGTAAGTCTAAAAGAAGGTTCCAACAACCCATCTTGTCCCTTCCTCTTTTAGCCATTTCCTTCTTCTCCATCTTTCTTTAAAGAACTACCATTAAAAGTTTGAATTATTCAAACTTTGTGATAGGGATTAATGAGTTTTGTTCAAGGAATCTTGGTAAAAACATGTTATGTAACATTGTTTTAAGTTATTAGCAACTAAAAAGACCTCACAAGTTCAGAAAATAACTTAAAAATCCAAGTTTCCTTGTTCCAAAATTCTGCAGAAAGATGAACACGGGGCCGTGCTCATTGAGCACGGGGCCGTGTCCGATAACTGTTTCATTAAATAAACTCTTTCAGTTTATTTTTCATAGAATGTCGAGTGAAAACAGCGAAACATCTTCTGTGCATTCGTCAAACAGCCGAAGAGGAAGAAGACCCTCCATTGAAGCTACACTTGTGCACTATGTGGTAGCATTAAGGGAGGCTCTCGACGAAATGACTTCAGTAGAGGAGGTCCTAATTGACCGTATTAACGATCTTACGATGGGACTTGAAAGCAGCTTCCAAGAAATTAACCTCTTGCACCAGAGGTTAAATATTCTTGTAGCACCCCCAATGGAACCAGTCCTTCCTCAGCAGGATTGGAACCTAGCACTCGGAATCAACAATCCTACCGGGTGGGAAGACTTTCCGGCGGAACCTCCCGTGGAACATCAACAAGAGATCCCGGTGGAAGTTGAAACTCCTCAAACTAATGCCAATGAGCCTTCTTTTCTCCTTCCAAGGGAGGTGGAAGAATGGCTCGCCGACATTTGAGGAGAACCGCACGCGGAAGATGGAGTTCAAAAAGGCCTTGTTTAACCAAGATTAATTACTTCTTGGAAATTTTGCTAATTAAAAATAAAGGCTAGGACTCCATGGTTTATTATTTCCTTGTTTTATCTAGTTTAATTTAGGATTATGTAAGTTCTCTCTATGATGAAATGAAATGATGGTTTTAAGGTTTGGATGGTTTGTAATGAATAAAACACACTCATGGTGGTAAAGGATGAAAAGGGGAATGAGAAAAATGAACTCATGCACAAGAACAAGGCAACCCGACAATTCTCTCCAGTCCAGAAGGTTCAACACGGGCCGTGCCCAACCAACACGGCCCCGTGCTGAACCACCTGCAGAAAAACGCCCAGTTCAGGTACCTGGACACGGGCCGTGTTCACCCAACACGCCCCCGTGTCCAGACTTCTGTTTCTCTTATTTTAATTTTGTTACTGGCACTTGAACACGGGGCCGTGCCCGGATAACACGGGGCCGTGTTCAGTGCCCAGTAACACAAATTTTTGCTTTTTAAACACTATTTTACACATCTAATCAACCTAAAAATTTATTTTTGGGACACATTGAGGACAATGTGTAATTTAAGTGTGGGGGGATGCTAAAACCTTGAATTTTGTAAGTCCTAAATACAAGCCTTACACAAAACTCTATTGGAACCGCTAATCACCCCAAATTTTTTCAAAAATTTCATTTTTTTTTGTCTAGGTTTAACTCGGGAAATTCAAGTTCTTAAAAAGGTTATATTTTTACAAATTTACAACCGATAGCGTAGTGATAAAAAGAACCAACATAAGAAAATTATGAAAAGGCATGACAAACTTAGTTAAATTTTGATTATATATACTTGATCACATAAAAACCCATTCCCACAAAAAAAGTGAGTTTTGAGCCTTTATTGAGCACAATTACATATCATTAGACTAAATGCTCATTTTTCGTTTCTTGTGTGAATAGCCGCTTGGTTCTTACGACTCTAGAACTTGCCATGACGATACATTCCCGGTCCTTATCAACTTAAACCCGAGTAAGTAAATGATTGAGGCATTAGGACTAACCCTTTTTATTTCTACACCATTATTTTTCTTTTTCTTTTTCCACCTACCCAAAAATCCCCCTAGTTAACCCCTTTGAGCCTAAACCTTTTCATTTCATCACCCAAACCAAAAACCCTTTTACCCACCAAAACCTTTTTCATTTTTAACCCTTTGTTTTAGTAACAAGTTCGGTTTTTCGTATGAAAAAAAAAAATTATGTGTTGATGATGAAGCAAAAAGAAAATAAACAAACAAGTTCATCAAAAATAACTTTGTTTGAATAAAAGCTTCATCAAAATAAAAATAGAAAGTTTTACGAAAACCGACACTTGTTACGCTTTTTCGCCCTTTTTCTACTAACCACTAACCACTACCCCAACCACCTACCTTTAACCCAAGCCTAACCCTTAACCCACAAAGTCCTCTTGATATTTACAAAGGTATAAAAGTTAAAAAGGAGGAGGATTGATTGCTTGGCAAGCCTATGGTAGGAATAAGTTCCATGCCGCTCTCGAGTGATTCACTAAAAATACACCTTCGGCCGAGTGTGAGTGATTTCTCCCGTAAGGTATGTGAACTTGTATATAAATGGAATTTTAAAAAGGCATGTTATGCCCAAATAAGTAATTTCTCCTATGAAAAGTTCTAAATAAATCATTACGAATAAGATTGTAAATAAATAAAGATAAAACCCAAAAAGACCTTGGATTCCCGACACTCTACGACAAGCCCAAAACCTTCTCTTCTACCTATTCCATTTGGGAGTGTAAGCCACATATTAAAGAGTTTTGCTTGAGGACAAACAAAAATTCAAGTGTGGGGGTATTTGATGTGTGTAAAATGCAACATATAAATTACATCAAATGAGGCATAAAACTAACCCTTTTTAAGTACTAATATTGGAAAAAGAGTGTTTTTGTCTTCCTTTTATATTTTCAGGATTAAATGAGCTCAAAAACGCAAAAGAAGCAAAAAGACAGCTAAATCCAACATAAAGACAAGAAAAGGAACATTAGTGGACTGCCCGACCCCTCAACGGCACCTTCCAAAGCAAATTAGAGAAGGCAGAAGACTGAACACGCCCCGTGCTCAGCCAGCACGGGGCCGTGCCCAAGAAGCAGCAGAAAAGACAAACCTATAGAAGCTTCTATTGCCCACCACGGGCCGTGCCCAGCGGACACGGGGGCGTGTCGAAAGTACAGCAGACGCATTTATTGTAATTGCGAATTACAATTAATGAGGAGAGAGAGTGTCAGACAGGCACGGGGCCGTGCCCAGCGGACACGGGGTCGTGCCCAGCTCTCTGTTCAGCCTATAAATAGGAGTGCTTGGATTCATTTCATCTCATCCCTTGGCACACCACCTCTCTCACACTTCATCCACCACCCACCACCATCACAACACCATCATCCACCACCATCATCCATTGTCCATCGTAGAGTGTGTGAGTCGTCTCGGGATCCAAGATTGATCGTAAGAGTTCTTGACAATCAAGGCCATGTTTGCCTAAGTCTCTTACATCACTTGGTGAAGACAAAGTGTCTAGTATAATACTTTTTATTTCTAATCTTTTGCACTTTTTATTTGGTTTTGTATTAATGACTTTAATAACTAGTTACTTATGTTGAAGGTGATCTTTCCTTATCGTTTGTCCGTGGTGTCTTGGCATTATTTTACTGTCTATATAAAATAAAGGATTTTCACCATTCATATCTCCACGGTCTATATGGAGGTATGTTGGCTACCTGGTCGTGGGTTAAGGGAACGGTTTGGTAAAGGTCTTGCCATTGTTCAGCGTTTAGAGGTCCTGCAATGGACCTGGGTCAAATTTAGTAGGACCTCCTTCAATACTTCACGGTATTGGATGGCGGGGGTCCAAACTCTTTGATCCCCTCATAAGTTAACTACTATTAATACTATAACCCGGCTATTTAGGACTGTATCCCTGCTGACTCAGACTACTTAGCCGAGGGTAACGTCACCGCCAAAAGCGGGGCCTACCACAATACTGCATTAATAACTTAATTCATTATCTTCCAATAATCCACCATTTTAGGATTGTATCCTTGCTGACTCAAACTACTGGGGTGAGGGTAACGTCACCTTCAAAATAGGGGCCTACTACAATAACTAAGATAATCTCTTAATTATGTGCAAAAGTGCGGAAATAATCAAAGGTTATACTAGATACGAGTCGGAACCAAGTGATTCATCTTGTCTATCTGTTTTTATTTTTATTTTATTTTCAGCATTTTAGTTAGTTTTTATTTTTCTTAGCTTAAAACATTTTTCTAAACTTTTTATTTTGGTTAGACGTTGAGGATAAACCGGTATTAAAAGCTCTTGTGTCCTTGGACGACCTCGGTATCTTACCAACGCTATACTACACTCAACGATGGGTGCACTTGCCCATATGTGTGTTTAGTGTTAGTGAAATATCGTGTTTTATAAATTTAAAACTTGGCTAAAATAAGTGTTAAAAAGGGCTTAAAATATACACCTAATATATATAACACTTCGCACGCATCAACTACGAGCCTTGAGTAAATTATCATGGATTTGAAGAATCTTATCCGTTGTTTCTTGTATGATCTCAGGACCAGTAAATTGTTTGTCACCAATCTCATGCCAGCTTAGAGGAGATCGGCATTTGCGAGCATATAATGCCTAGAAAGAAGCCATTTGAATACTGGAGTGGAAGCTATTGTTGTACAAGAATTCGATCAATGGTAAATGCACATCCCAACTACCACCAAAGTCGATGACACAAGAACGGAGCATGTCCTCTAGGGTTTGGATAGTACGTTCACTCTGTCCATCCGTTTGAGGATGAAAGGCCGTACTGAGATTCAAATGAGAACCCATAGCGGACTGAAAGGTTTGCCAAAGACGTGAAGTAAAATGACCATCACGATCAGAAATGATGTCTAGAGGAATACCATGACGACATATGATTTCGTCAGTGTAGAGTCGAGCAAGTCGTTCAACCTTGAAATCTTCACGAATAGGAAGGAAATGAGCTAAGTTGGTCAAACGATCGTTGATTACCCAGATGCTATCATGACCAGAAGGCGTACGAGGAAGTTTGGTTACGAAGTCCATAGCGATGCTATCCCATTTCCAAACAGGGACTTCAGGTTGTTCGAGTAGACCAGAAGGTCGTTGATGCTCGACTTTGACTTTCGAACAGGTAAGGCACTTAGAAACGTACGTGGCAATGTCTCTCTTCATACCAGGCCACCAATAGGATGTATGAAGATTATGGTACATCTTGTTAGCACCAGGATGAATTGAATACTTGGATTTGTGTGCCTCGTTCATGATGAGTTCACGAAGATTGTCGCGATTTGGCACCCAAATGCGATCACGACAGTATTGAAGACCATCAGATTTCATAACAAGCAGGTCTTCAGTAGCACCACGTATTTCGATAAACAAGGTTCCTTCGTTGGTGGATGAGTATTGAGCTTCACGAATGCAAGTGTGAAGGTCGCTAGAGATGTGAAAACAACGAATACTACTAACATGATTTTTTCGACTAAGTGCATCAGCAACGACATTCGCCGTACCAGGATGGTAGCGAATCTCGCAGTCGTAGCCGTTAAGCAGTTCCACCCAATGTCGCTGACGCATGTTAAGCTCTTTTTGGTTAAAGATGTGTTGTAGGCTCTTATGGTAAGTGAAAACCACACACTTCGTACCATATAGGTAGTGTCGCCAAATATTTAACACAAAAACAACTACGCCAAGCTCGAGGTCATGGGTAGTATAGTTTTTCTCATGTATTTTGAGTTGACGAGAGGCGTAAGCGATGACTTTGTCTCGTTGCATGAGAACACAACCAAGACCATGATTCTAGGCATCGCAATATACGACGAAGTCATCGTTCCCATCAGGAAGAGCGAGAATAGGAGCGTTACAAAGCAAATTCTTAAGAGTTTGAAAAGATTTCTCTTGCTCGGAACCCCAAGCAAAAGGTTTCTCTTTTTGAGTCAACGAAGTGAGAGGACCGGCGATCTTAGAAAAGTTCGAGATGAATCGGCGGTAATAACCCACCAATCCTACGAAAGAACGGATTTCAGAAGGGTTTCTAGGCGTGGTCCAATTCTTCACTGCTTCGATTTTGGAAGGATCAACATGGATTCCTTTTTCACTAACAACGTGTCCAAGGAATTGGACTTCTTTGATCCAGAACTCATATTTGGAAAACTTTGCGTAAAGATGTTCGGTACGTAAAAGCTCGAGTATAAGATGTAGATGACGTTTGTGATCGGCTTGAGATTTAGAATAAATGAGAATATCATCAATGAAGACGATCACAAAACGATCCAAATAAGGTTTACAAACACGGTTCATAAGATCCATGAACACAGCGGGTGCGTTGGTCATACCAAAAGGCATAACCATGAACTCGTAGTGTCCACAACGAGTGCGAAATGCGGTCTTGGGAATGTCCTCTTCGAGAACACGAAGCTGGTGATAACCAGATCGAAGATCAATCTTGGAGAAGCAAGTAGCGCCTTGAAGCTGGTCAAAAAGATCATCGATGCGTGGAGGAGGATAACGATTTTTTACGGTGAGTTTGTTAAGCTCGCGATAGTCGATACACAAGCGAAACGAGCCATCCTTCTTTTTGACGAAGAGTACAGGAGCACCCCAAGGTGAGGTACTTGGAGGAATGAAGCCCTTTTCGAGGAGTTCTTATAGTTGACTAGATAACTCTTGCATTTCGGAGGGAGCAAGACGATAAGGAGCCTTGGCAACAGGAGTCGCACCAGGTACGAGATCAATACGAAAATCAACAGATTGGGGTAGAGGAGGACCAGGCAGATCTTCAGGAAAGACGCCAGGGAAGTCGCGCACCACTGGAACATCATTTACGCTCTTTCCCTTGCCCTTTTCTTCCACAATGTGGGCTAAAAATGCAAAGTACGGTTTGTGTAAGTATTTGTTCGCTTGTGTGTAGGACATCAATCTTAGTCCTTTTGAAGGTCGGTCTCCATAAACGCGTAAGGTGTCGCCAGATGTAAGAGGTAATCGAACATACTTCTCGTAGCAAGCAATTTCAACATGGTTTTCACGAGGCCAATCCATGCCCACGATGATGTCGAAACTACCCAATTACATGGGTATGAGGTCGATAGTGAAGGTATGATCGTTAGGAGTAAGAAGACAATCACGAAGAATGGAATCGACTAAAATGGATTTTCCATTGGCAACTTCGATAGAAAACGACTTAGGCAGTTTAGAGCGTGTAACACTTAACAAAGGTTCAAATTCAACGGACACAAAGCTTTTGTCCGCACAAGTATCAAATAACAATGAAGCATAAAGGTTGTTAACAAGAAACGTACCATTAACGACTTCATTGTCGGTGCGCACTTGATTCGCATTGATGTTGAAAGCTCGACCTCTAGCGGGCTGTTGTTGCTCTTGGTTCCATTGTGGGCATTGAGGATGGAGATGAGTAGTATCCCCACATTTGAAACAAGCTCTAACTAGTTTGGCGTTTTGCTGAGCTGTCTGGGCTTGTTGAGCATGTGGTTGAGGGTTACTTTTTCTATAGGCACTATCTGTAACACCCGACTTAATAAGTCAATATTTTATTAATAAAATACGCATTTTAATGCTAAAATGTGATTTTACAAAAACTTTTCATACTAACATTCCCACATGTTTACAACACTTTAAAAAAATTTACAACTTAATGTAATTGAATTCGTCGTTTAAAAGATACGACGAAACACCGCGCGGAAGCTTATATTTTATCGTGTTCGGTTCCTCATCGAGCTTGATCTTCATCCGGGCACTCTTGGCATTCACCTATGATCAAAACCAACTTAAAAGTTAGTTTTGATAGTTAAATAATAAGTTTAAACAAGTTCCATGGGTCAAACAAACAAAAAAATAACATTTTTCCGGAACTAGGGGGCGTCGCGTGACGCCTAGCCCCTGTTTTCACAGAATGATGCTTAAACAGTTGCTGTACATACCCAGCATGACCCGATTTCACGGAAACGAGCATAACTCTCTCGTTTTTAATCCGTTTTACCCGATTCTTTTTCCTACGCGTCCGTAATTTAATTCTCCATCATATGGAGTTAAAATCCAACATCCAACATAAATAAATTTTAAGACTTTTAAGCCTTCGACTCGTTACCTTTTTATCGAATTTTACCCGTTTATGCATTTTATCAAACAAACATATTTGTTTGATTCCTATATCTCATACACTTCTTCAAATTAATATTATCTACCATTTTAGGTTCTAATCACAGGTTTATTACACAATTTAAACCCGTTTTCGCTCGTATGCTTATTTTGACCCGTTAAGGGTATTTAAGCACTTTCGAGCCTAAAATCGCTTTCGATTGCTTCTAGCATTCCATCACCACATTTCTTATCCTATAATCTCCCACCACAACTGTATTTATGGTGGGTTTAATGTGGTGATCTATATAAACCAAATTTTACCTCTCGAATCATTATTTTACGGCAAAAACTCAATTAGTGCCATTTGACTAATATAATACCTTTTTCAGCTTCTATACTTATTCTAAGTATTTACCTAATCATAAAACTCGTTTCCAAACAACCTCTAAAGGTTGTTTGTTCGAATTAGCCAACAAGGGCGTTTTGGTCCTTTTTAGTCTTTCAATTACGGAAAGGTCTTTTGAGAGCATGATTGACCCATAATTCTTCTTTTGAGTTATGATCTTGTTCGAAAAGTCATTATGCTTTTCGAAACGCCACGACCCTCTTTTAAAACATTCGGTTTGCCCATTTAAGTAACCCATTGTCTATCTAAGACTTCATCTAATGCTCATTGAACCTTATGTTCTAAATGAATAAATACTCTATTACACATACCTGGCTCGGGTCAGTGTATTGACCTGTTTTAATGCCTTGCTATAATATTCGCTAAATAATAGCGATGCAAATATCATTTCTACATTTATTCCTGAAATCATATAACTCGACAAGAATCATTAGTCGCTATAATCAAAAGGTGGTATCTTCACCCTTTGACCCGTTTGGTCTAAATGACCAATTATATTAGTGAGACGACATGTATTTTCATCTCGACTATATGACTCGCTCCGATTTACATCGTGCGGTCGTTTTACTTATAATTCATTTTCTTAATACTTTTCGGCCTATTAAGGCTTACTTCATAAGTGTCTTTTAAAACCAATAGTTATGGTCGACACGTGACCAATTTACCGTTTTACCATTATTGTTTGTTTTGGTTAACCCTATAAGGTAACCATTTAAAAGTTCATTTTCCATTTGTCATAAAATGATCAAATTACCAATTTAACCCCTTTTAAACCATCAACATGGTTTCTTGTCATGCTCGACTATCTTGTTCCGTACGTCTACACGCCGAAACATCATACCTCAACTATGTATTTATCTTATTCGTAACTAATACGATAAGAGAATATTCTAAACATAAGACTAGTGTAAGCCATACTTACCTTACTTCCAAACAATGTTTTTCCGTCATTCTTGCTTCGTTTGACCCGCTTTGTTCCCATGCTTTCACCTAGCTTGTTAATCGTCAAACTATCATTGTAAATTGTAAGATGGTTAGATTAGTCATAATTATTCGCGACTATTCCATCTCAATTAATTTCATAAGTCGAAACCACTATTCGACTTCATGATTAGTTAACTTAGCTTATTAAAGTTAACTACTTTCGATCACATGATTTACAACATTAGTTCAAATCAACATGATGATTAGAACTCTTCTTGTTTCATATTTCATATAACTTGCCATATCATTCAAATACACATTTTCACTCTAATTTCAACACTTTAGTTTTCATTTAGGCATTTTAACAAACACCTAATGTGCATACATTTTTACACATTTACAACTAGTTCCTAACTAGTTATTTTTACCAAAATTCACATCAAAATTCACCACTATCACTTATGATCAAATACTCAAACTTGCAAATTGTTTAAGTATTTCCGGATTACTTACCATGCGTGATGATTCTAAGCATATCTATATCATCTATTTCATCATAACATCAAAACCCACTTATCTAAGTGTGTTAATTCACCAAGTTCATCAATCTATAGCATGTTATGTATGATTTACACTTAGGGTTTCGTTCCTAAGAAAGTATACATCACTAATCTAGCCATAGCTTCTCTAATTCATGCCTAATTCACGATTAGGATGATTATCAAATTTTTACAACTTCACGAATGTTAGAAATTCGACATACCTTACGATCCCCTTGACTTGGTGATCGTTTCTACGCATTCAAATCTGAGTTTGGCCTTCAATTGATCCTCCAATTTGAAGAATTTGTTAAGTTTAGGGTTCGCTCCCATGGAGCTTGTCTCCTGATCCATCTCACGCACGCACACACACTCTTGTGTGTGTGTTGTGTTTTGTTTTTAAGTTTATAATTCCATTTTCAAGTTACCCGGCTTTGGTCCCTCGTGTTTGGTTAGTTATTAATTAGGTCACAACCTAATTATTTTCAATAATATTCCCACTTATTAACTAGGTTTAATATTCCTAGTTAACTTAGCGAGTTCGGGAATATTTATGACTAAGTTTATTTTAGGTCCCGTCAACTCGGGCCTTTTATCCTTTTTATTTCCTTAAAAGCTTTTATTCACCTTTTAGTTAATATTATGATTATTTATTTAAGTCCTAATATTCACCGGGTTAAATTTTACCACTAACGGTATTTTACCAAGTCATTAATATTAACGTGGTTTGATTACCAAATCCGTTTTTGTGGTGTTACAAGTCTACCCCCCTTAAAGAGGTTTCGTCCCCGAAACCTTTTCTTACATAATTTATCGAGTTTAACTCCATGCACTGATCTCGATAATCAATCGAGCACTGCTCATATTCTAACCAATTGTTAGTATTACCAGAAAAGTATGATAATATCGTTTTGGTTACTAATCATCTACGTATCTCATACGACATAATGCACTTTGAAATAACGTAATCTCGTTATTTCCACTGGTTTAGTTTACTTAGCAATATTCATCACTCGGCTCTAATGCGATTATATTTCACATTACACTTCTTGACCGTGATCATGTCACGTCATGCCAAATTTTACATCAACTTTCTATTTTCAGAATTATCACTTTTCGGATATATCGTCTTGCACCTATCCGTGTCAAGACTTATATCTTTCATGTTTACCGTTTATACGTCTATCATAATTCATTTTGTAGAAACGTTATTTCGTACCAAAACTGAAGTTTTAGTTTAGCGTCTTCTCTTTAACCTTTGTCAATTATCCATACTGGGATATTGACAGTCCAAAATTTATTCTTTTTTAGTCTTTGTTTTATACGAGGATTCTCCATTTATTCCCCCCTTTTGTCTAATTAACCCGTAGGTTTCATCACTTAGTCTATGGGCTATTTTATTAGACTTTCACCTCTTTAAGGCGAGGTCCTTTTAATCTATTTCTTTCTAGTCATGACTCGTAGGTCGTTTTAGTCTAGTAGCCCTTTCCTTTGTTTATAACCCCAAAGGTTATGTTGATCCCGTAGATCATTCTTTACTCATGTCATTCTTAAAATACATGTTTGGTATCAAGGAACTCTGTTTTTGTTTGGAGAATCATTTGGTTTCAAGCATAAGATCCGTTAACCTTGACTGTAGTTCGTGGCTACGATTATTTTCTTTCGGACGATTTTCCGTTATGACTTTTCACGTCATTTATGCGTCAGTTCTTCTTATGCTTACTGTTATTTGATTTGCATATATTCTTATTTGGTTATGTCCCATTACCGGGCTCATTACTCTTTTGCATTTGACGCTACCATTATCCTGCTTGCGTTTACTCATGCCGTCCGGTATGATATTATATTCGACCTGTTCAACTTCAAAATAGTTAAACATAATTTATTCAAAATTTCTATTTACATTATCTTGTCGTCTTTTAGTTATGACTCAAAACCCGAGTCTTTTAACTTTCCATCCGAGTCCCCGTCTCTCGGTCTACGCATGCGTTAAATTCTTACCCATCAACTGGGTGTTTTACTGAAGTCGTTATTATTGCAACCCTCCCGGTATGCATTAAGACCTCACTTCATTTTATATTCCGACTTAGTCCTCGAGTTTGACGTTTTACAAAAACGACCCGTTTAGAGACATATTCGCATTTTCCGGGTTCGAGTGTAAGTACACCCCCTCCCAGTGCATATCTTAATCATTTTACATGTTTCTTTGTCCCTTCCCTCGGGCTCATTATCCTAATATAATACGCTTCCGTCACTCGGCTGTGCGTTTACATTATGATCAAATATTCTGCTTATCTGATTCATTTGGGTACTTTTTAATTTGTCCCTTTAACCCCGTCCTTACTACATCGGATGTAAACGTGTCCACTATAAGAAGTTCATGGTATCATATGCCACTACTTACTTGGCCAGAGTAAGCGATTAACACATGACATGCATGACCTTTTTTTAGTTTTCACATCACGCCCTATGTAAGTAATGCCTCTATTTGTTTCTCTTGGAAACAATATCCCGAATACATTTCTATTTGGGTTTTTCCAAGTTTTAATCTACATATGCAACTTTCAATTTCTACTTATTTGTTGCATATTACTATTTGTGCAGTTAAATTTAAAATGTACACCTGGTAATGTTTGCCCTAACAGGCTTCTCTTGCCATTAGCCTTGTTCGCGACCGTTACGCGATTTAGGTCCTTGATGAGCATGCTCTTGTCATATCTCGGACCGTTCCATCATCATATCAACAATTCGTTCAACTCTCGTCGTCTTCAAACGCGAGTGTCCTTCCATTAAAACATTCACAAATGTTAGTAATGTCAACTTCAATAATCGCCTGTATTATAATACAAGGCTTTTTCCACAATACGCGTCAACGCGCGTATTTTCGTCAACTACATCAATCATTTTAATTGGGGTAACGTGTATCACACGATAGCCCTATGTGTTGTTTACAACACTTCAGCATGCTAAACTATTAACATACATGTACTTACCGGATTTGCGATCAAGCCTCGAACCGAACACACTTTATTCTCTAACCTTGAGCTCTGATACCAAATTGTAACACCCGACTTAATAAGTCAATATTTTATTAATAAAATACGCATTTTAATGCTAAAATGTGATTTTACAAAAACTTTTCATACTAACATTCCCACATGTTTACAACACTTTAAAAAATATACAACTTAATGTAATTGAATTCGTCGTTTAAAAGATACGACGAAACACCGCGCGAAAGCTTATATTTTATCGTGTTCGGTTCCTCATCGAGCTTGATCTTCATCCGGGCACTCTTGGCATTCACCTATGATCAAAACCAACTTAAAAGTTAGTTTTGATAGTTAAATAATAAGTTTAAACAAGTTCCATGGGTCAAATAAACAAAAAAATAACATTTTTCCGGAACTAGGGGGCGTCGCGTGACGCCTAGCCCCTGTTTTCACAGAATGATGCTTAAACAGTTGCTGTACATACCCAGCATGACCCGATTTCACGGAAACGAGCATAACTCTCTCGTTTTTAATCCGTTTTACCCGACTCTTTTTCCTACGCGTCCGTAATTTAATTCTCCATCATATGGAGTTAAAATCCAACATCCAACATAAATAAATTTTGAGACTTTTAAGCCTTCGACTCGTTACCTTTTTATCGAATTTTACCCGTTTATGCATTTTATCAAACAAACATATTTGTTTGATTCCTATATCTCATACACTTCTTCAAATTAATATTATCTACCATTTTAGGTTCTAATCACAGGTTTATTACACAATTTAAACCCGTTTTCGCTCGTATGCTTATTTTGACCCGTTAAGGGTATTTAAGCACTTTCGAGCCTAAATTCGCTTTCGATTGCTTCTAGCATTCTATCACCACATTTCTTATCCTATAATCTCCCACCACAACTGTATTTATGGTGGGTTTAATGTGGTGATCTATATAAACCAAATTTTACCTCTCGAATCATTATTTTACGGCAAAAACTCAATTAGTGCCATTTGACTAATATAATACCTTTTTCAGCTTCTATACTTATTCTAAGTATTTACCTAAACATAAAACTCGTTTCCAAACAACCTCTAATGGTTGTTTGTTCGAATTAGCCAACAAGGGCGTTTTGGTCCTTTTTAGTCTTTCAATTACGGAAAGGTCTTTTGAGAGCATGATTGACCCATAATTCTTCTTTTGAGTTATGATCTTGTTCGAAAAGTCATTATGCTTTTCGAAACGCCACGACCCTCTTTTAAAACATTCGGTTTACCCATTTAAGTAACCCATTGTCTATCTAAGACTTCATCTAATGCTCATTGAACCTTATGTTCTAAATGAATAAATACTCTATTACACATACCTGGCTCGGGTCAGTGTATTGACCTGTTTTAATGCCTTGCTATAATATTCGCTAAATAATAGCGATGCAAATATCATTTCTACATTTATTCCTGAAATCATATAACTCGACAAGAATCATTAGTCGCTATAATCAAAAGGTGGTATCTTCACCCTTTGACCCGTTTGGTCTAAATGACCAATTATATTAGTGAGACGACATGTATTTTCATCTCGACTATATGACTCGCTCCGATTTACATCGTGCGGTCGTTTTACTTATAATTCATTTTCTTAATACTTTTCGGCCTATTAAGGCTTACTTCATAAGTGTCTTTTAAAACCAATAGTTATGGTCGACACGTGACCAATTTACCGTTTTACCATTATTGTTTGTTTTGGTTAACCCTATAAGGTAACCATTTAAAAGTTCATTTTCCATTTGTCATAAAATGATCAAATTACCAATTAACCCCTTTTAAACCATCAACATGGTTTCTTGTCATGCTCGACTATCTTGTTCCGTACGTCTACACGCCGAAACATCATACCTCAACTATGTATTTATCTTATTCGTAACTAATACGATAAGAGAATATTCTAAACATAAGACTAGTGTAAGCCATACTTACCTTACTTCCAAACAATGTTTTTCCGTCATTCTTGCTTCGTTTGACCCGCTTTGTTCCCAAGCTTTCACCTAGCTTGTTAATCGTCAAACTATCATTGTAAATTGTAAGATGGTTAGATTAGTTATAATTATTCGCGACTATTCCATCTCAATTAATTTCATAAGTCGAAACCACTATTCGACTTCATGATTAGTTAACTTAGCTTATTAAAGTTAACTACTTTCGATCACATGATTTACAACATTAGTTCAAATCAACATGATGATTAGAACTCTTCTTGTTTCATATTTCATATAACTTGCCATATCATTCAAATACACATTTTCACTCTAATTTCAACACTTTAGTTTTCATTTAGGCATTTTAACAAACACCTAATGTGCATACATTTTTACACATTTACAACTAGTTCCTAACTAGTTATTTTTACCAAAATTAACATCAAAATTCACCACTATCACTTATGATCAAATACTCAAACTTGCAAATTGTTTAAGTATTTCCGGATTACTTACCATGCATGATGATTCTAAGCATATCTATATCATCTATTTCATCATAACATCAAAACCCACTTATCTAAGTGTGTTAATTCACCAAGTTCATCAATCTATAGCATGTTATGTATGATTTTCACTTAGGGTTTCGTTCCTAAGCAAGTATACATCACTAATCTAGCCATAGCTTCTCTAATTCATGCCTAATTCACGATTAGGATGATTATCAAATTTTTACAACTTCACGAATGTTAGAAATTCGACATACCTTACGATCCCCTTGACTTGGTGATCGTTTCTACGCATTCAAATCCGAGTTTGGCCTTCAATTGATCCTCCAATTTGAAGAATTTGTTGAGTTTAGGGTTAGCTCCCATGGAGCTTGTCTCCTGATCCATCTCACGCACGCACACACACTCTTGTGTGTGTGTTGTGTTTTGTTTTTAAGTTTATAATTCCATTTTCAAGTTACCCGGCTTTGGTCCCTCGTGTGTGGTTAGTTATTAATCAGGTCACAACCTAATTAGTGTCAATAATATTCCCACTTATTAACTAGGTTTAATATTCCTAGTTAACTTAGCGAGTTCGGGAATATTTATGACTAAGTTTATTTTAGGTCCCGTTAACTCGGGCCTTTTATCCTTTTTATTTCCTTAAAAGCTTTTATTCACCTTTTAGTTAAAATTAGGATTATTTATTTAAGTCCTAATATTCACCGGGTTAAATTTTACCACTAACGGTATTTTACCAATTCATTAATATTAACGTGGTTTGATTACCAAACCCGTTTTTGGGGTGTTACACTATCATGTCCAAAATGGTTACATTTGGTACATCGGCGACAGTTGACATTGGCAGGATGATGGTAGTTGCAAGTGGCACACTTGGGATGGATCCCAGTGTATGGCTTTCGCTCGTTTGTAGGTGTAACAGGGTTTGGATTCACAGCTGGTACAATCGCGTTGCAACCAGGGTTCTGTTGCTTTCGCTTCTTCCCCCTGTTGCTACTTGACTGTTGGGTGATTTGATTGGCTGGCTTAAAAGAAACAGGATTTGCAGCTTGTTTATCGCGAATGCGATTGTTGTTCAGGGAAGCGGCCAAACGGTAAACAACTTCGATATTGTCGAGTTTGGCTGCCTCGATCGTATCGCGCATACCAGAAGGTAACCCATTGATGTACTTCCTTATCTTGCGGTCGGTGGTCATAACAAGATGGGGAACAATGAAACTAAGTTGTTTGAAGCGAGTAGTATAGGCTTGGTTATCATCACCAACTTGTTTTAAAGCCCAGAATTCTTCTTCCAACCTTTGTTGCTCCTGGGGGGGGGCAGAATTCTTCCATCATAAGTGTCTTAACTTCTTCCCATGGTAAGGCATAAGCAACTTCGTTAGAACTAAGATTCCTTTTGTTTGTCCACCATTCGAGAGCTCGGGCTTGGAATACCCCAGTCGCACTACGCGTTTTGAGCTCTTCGGGACACTCACTGTTGATAAACGTTACTTCTATGCTGTCAAACCACTCGAGCATAGCAGTCACCCCATCGTTACCAGTGAATGGTTTGGGGTCGCAAGACGAAAAGTGCTTGAAGTTAAACGACACGGGCTTGCATGCTTCAACCTTCGAATCGACGGAGGAGTTTGGGGTATAAGAAGTTCGAATCTCAGTGACGATCTTAGGAACGATGCGAGCAATCTGATTGGCCATGAATGCCATCATCTTCTTTTGATTGTTGGTATTTGACTTCTTAGTCGAGTTGGAGAGATGAGAAGACATCTAAGATTCAAAGAACGAAAAGGTGAGACTTGATCATAATGTTTGTTTAAGAAAAATCGTTTTCATGAAATGAATCACATAGCATAAAGTGTTACATAGCATAAAGGGTTTTAATCGTTTCACATAGCATAAAATGTTCAAGTCGTATGACATAGCATAATCATGGATTCCACATAGCATAAGACAAATTTCACATAGCATATCATGAATAAATGGAAGCATCGTAAATTTAGTTTGTTCAAGAGAGATTATTATCGTTTTTGATTGCGATACGTGCGAATTATGTAAAAAGTTTGAAATGAACGAAGTAACGAGTATAAAAATCACATATAAATTGAGGTAACATAAAAGAGAGGCTCAATAAAACATTGGATTTTTTTGGGTAGAGAAACGTCGACTATTCCAAAGTGGGTCGAAAGTCCTTTCGAATTAGAGAAATCGTGCTTTGGCCTATAGGTAAGATACTCTCGTCGAGAAGCGATTAACGGTATCTCACCTTCCAGTTACTACACGTCTCTAATCGATTGAAACAATCAGGACTTTGGCGAGATTGAAAATCGAGGAATGGGACTTAATCGACAAGATGCGGGTTTCACCCCTAACTTGACGATTTCGTACCCTAAATGTGGTTGGTACTCGTTGGGTCAAAATATAATTTGACACTTTGACGAGGGTCCACTAGAGTTGAAATGGAAAATACCATTAAATTGTGGATTTCACTCCTAGCTTAATGGTGTAATTTCATGCAAAAATAGTTTAAGGTAGAATGAGAGTCGTTTACCAAATTGTGGGTTTCACGCCTATTTTGGTAAATTCGTCTCGTTTTTGTTACGAGTGTCTTCAAATAATCAAAAGTGTATTCATGTTAGCCTTAGGAAAGACATGTAAGTTTAACAAACAAGAAGTATTGCTAGCAAGCATGTAAGGTAGAATGCATAAGTTTTAAACGACAAATAAGAATCAAGTTCCTAAAAACTATAGACTAGGGCAAAGCATTCCTACTTATTCCTAATTCCCTATAGTTATGGCTCTGATACCAATCTGTCACACCCCAACTGATGGCGGAAACATCAGGATGAGATGAAAACGAGATTGAAAGAGACTTCATAACACTATGTGACAATATAATTTAAATCCAATTTCATTTCAAGACTAAAATGTCATACAAAATTCAAACAAAGACTACATCGTTTCAACAATACATCAAAATAACAAAATTAATCTAGGTGTGTATCTAAGTCCACCTAAATTGCATTCTTTATAGCATCATCGAGTCTATCAACCTGCAACATGTATTAAAATAATCAACAAAAAGTTGGCAAATATACAAGTTTTGTTACATAGCATAATATAGTGTAAAAGTGCTCATATCCAACATGATTCATAATATGCGAATACTAATATGCTAAAATGGCGTACAATATGTTCAAACCCAAGTATACAACGCGTTAAAATAGCCTATCCCAATAGAGTAGCGGGAGATAACAAGTTTAACTTAACAATACCCCAAGACTAATGGGCGGTGCGTTAATCCTATAGCGCTATAATTGTTAAGGTAGGCTAGCAAAGTTAATGAGCATATATCAACCAAATTGTTTACATAGCATACGAGAATAACAAGCAATCACATATAGTCTCATGTTAAGCATGGATATAGTATGTTTAAAATAGTTTAAGTGTCATGTGATTTTGTATAATATACATGTTGCATCCCAAAGTGTTAAAGGGTAAAAAGAGATCGAGTATACTCACGGTTTTGCAAGCTTTCCTACTTGAAATCCCGCGAGTGATGTTGGTTGCTTAGTAAGGAGCACCTTGTCCTTCTACATAAAGGAACAAAGGTGTGTAAGTTTGGGGAATAACGAAAGATTATAGATTTGGAATTTAAAAATACATGAACATAGACATAGGAAAATAATCATCCATCACATATGATGCTTAGATGATATACTTACTAACTTGACAATGTCCACTTGTTCACCATCAAGAGTTCGGTTTGTTTGAATGTTACATAAGTATTACATAGAGTATACTATATCATATATGTCAAGCATGAGGTAGAAGATTAAAGTCTTCATTTAGGCACCTCTAAGTATAATAGAATTCATACATGAGGTAGGAAGATTAAAGCTTCCATTTAGGCACCTCTATTGTTCACCACTACACTTGTTATAAACAACAAGGAGGGTCATGAACTTACAAGCAATAATGAAAGATGAACATATAATCTATGGAAAACATCAAGAAGTTAGTGGATTTTTATGAAAGATAGCCCAAGCTAGTGTAACAATCACACATACATCAAGCTTCAAGCTTGAACACTTCTTGTGGGTAAAACCCTAACTAAAACAGAATGTTTGTGAGGTTTTAACCTCTGATTTAACATCTCTCAGCTTTGTTTTTAAGCCCAACTAACCATTCAATTGATTATGAGCATTAGGACATAGGTTTGAGATGAGTTAGACTCAAGTTCAACTAAGATTAACAAGTTTAAATGAAAAACAGAAACAAACAGTCCACTTTGGAGCCTTTTTGGTTATCTAAGTAATTAATTAGGTAATTTAACTTGGTTTGCTAACTAGGTTAACTTGTATTTTCTAACTTTAAAATCTAACGAGACTAACTAGATTATTAAAAATAAAACCTTTAAATTGTAGAATCAATTAATTTAATTAACTAAATAATGGATAAATAACCATATTTATAACGAATTAAAGACAAAAGATTTTCTTAATGATTAACCATTTTGCGAAACTTCCGAGTTTCAAGAATCAGGATTCGACTTTCATTAGATTAGTTTAACGAGCATCGAGTTTCATTGTGTAATAGCGAACCAGTATAACGTTCAAACGTGAATTCTGATTATCAGTTGCACATAAGTCTAGTATGAATACACAAACACGATTAAAATAGCTTCGTTTTCATTATGATCAATAGTCTCGAATTACAAATGAAAGAAAGTAGATTACAAGAGAGTACAACTGTCTAAATATGGAAAGTACAACACGTCTTGCTAAAATAAGAAATTGCGGAACGGCGGAGCGTTACATGAGGTCTAACCCAGTTATTTTTTTGCTGACGTGAACCATTACGTGACGTGGCAGATGACTTGGCTGCTTATGTGGCATTATCACCACCACCATCCCCACCGTTATCCACTACCACCACTACCAACCCCTACCACCACCCACGACTCACCACCATTAGCGATCACTAACCTTCAGCACACCGTCATCAACAACCTTCAACTCCATCACCACACTAACTCAACACCACTCATAACCCCATTTCATGATTGCACATATCTATTTCTCTCTCCTCCTATACATACACAAAAACTAAAAATTAATTCGAATCAATCTCATTCGTCCCTCAGCAACTATTTCTAGAGAGAGAAAACGGTTTCTAGAGAGAGAAAGTGTGCAGAGGTCGCCGGACATATGAAACCTTTGGTTTTACCATCAATCAGCATCTGTACAACAATCCAGAACAACAAACATCTCTATCGATGACAATCATTACAATTTCCTATTGATCGATACTCCGTTGAACGTCCGGTCATCTTCTCCGACGACATGTGTGTTGAGTAGCAGCCTCTGGTTCGTGCTTGCTAGCTTGTTTGCTTGCTGCGTGAACTTCAACGTCGAATCTTGCACACAGATGGAGATGGCGGTGGTAGATGGCAGTGGCGGTGGATATGGTGGTGGTGAGGTAGTGATGAGAGTGCCAAATTATTGTCCACATTAGCAAATAATAAAGTTGTGTGCCATGTCAGCGTCTAAGTCAACAAAAACTAACTGAGTTATAACCCAGTTAGAAAAAGATCATTGGGGGCCAAAATCTTACAAATTGGGATTGTCAGAGGGAATTTTTGAAGTTAAGATTATTATCGGCCAACTGATGAAACTTTGTATTATTAAAATCCAATAACCTTTAATTAACCCCCCCCCCCCCCCCCCCCCAAAAAAAAAAGAAAAAAAAGGTAAATTGTGAGTGGTAGACACACATGGGCCCACCCCAACCTCTCTTCTTCTCATTCACCATCGCCATTGTGTTAACCATTAACCCATTAACTAAAGCTGTTAGCGGACCGACATGGTGTGTCGGTCGTTAACAAGCTAATGTGGCACGTTAACAAGAATCTTGTTAACTGACTACGAATAGTCTTAGAGGAGATGTCTCAGGTTTCAACTTAGGCAAGATAGAGTACTTTAGGATTATTGGTGAAAAGTATAACAGAATTAATATTTGCTATTAAAAAAAGCCATAAGACATCGCATGCATTGAACTATGGTGTTTATAAAGAGTTAATAAGAGTTAAGTTTTTTTAAACGGCTAAAAGTTATTCTCTCCGAATTTGTATCTTTACAAATAACACACAATTTGCTTAGGATTGAACCTAAGACCTACTTTTTGAATTTCAACTAGAGTTAAGTGCATGTGTAAGTCATATTAAAGTTTTGATTTTAACTTTTCAAATATTATATATACAATCATTCACTCATTTATAACAGGTTTAGTAACACTAAATGGTATTAAAAGTTCTACTTAATTTTTGTTGAACAACTATTATATCTATTTTGTTTAAAAAAAAATCATAAAAAATCACAATCACCCCTCCATTTCTTCTTTTTTTTTTCATTCAGGACGGTTTGTACCTTTGAAACATAATGTTGAATATGTGTCGGTGTCCATTCGCTCCCAACTATTGATATTGATATTGATATAATCCATAATTTAAATTCATAATTTAGTGACCCATAATTTAAGAATGTTTTTAAATTGTTATAACCTTCATAATTTAGTGACCCATGTTAATGACTTAGTACTATATTGATAGTTTGTAATACATATTTTTATTATATTCAGAGATTTCGGAGAGAAATACCGGATATAATCCATTTTTTATAAGTTTATATTGAAAGCCCATATTGTTTTAGAAAGGTATAAAATAAAAATGTAAAAAATTGTATCCATGTTAAATTGATCTAATAACGTTCCCACGTTTATTTATAGTGGGTGCAGATACAATAGGAAGTTAATTTGGCTAGGAAGGCTAGGAAGTGATCTTGACCATCCATTTAGTTAATCAAGGGCTAAGATTAAATCAGGGAAATTGAAAAGAAGAAAAGAGGCGCGTGAGTTTGTTCAAGGGCATTCTAGTCAATCCAATCCAATAGTTTCTCTCTCCTCCAATTCCCCTCATTTTTTAAACGTTAATAACTCTTTCATACGACATTATTTTTTTATAAAAATTGCACCAAAAACACGAGCGTTTTTTTATCTTTAAAACGAGTATACTATTGCTATATTTAAAAAAAAAAAATTAAACCCAGTTGTGTAAAACGCAATAGAAAAACCACCAGTTACGTAAAACGCAATGAAAAAAAAAACCTAAAAAATGACATTTTTCTAAAACGCAATGCACAAAAAACACAAAGAAATGACTTATTTGTAAAATGCAATGGCCAGAAAACACAAAGAAATGTCTTATTTCTAAAACGCAATAGACTGAAAACACATAAAAAAGTGTTTTACCTAAAACGCAATGCACAAAAAACACAAAGAAATGTCTTATTTGTAAAACGCAATGGCCAGAAAACACAAAGAAATGTTTTATTTGTAAAACGCAATGGCCAGAAAACACTTAAAAATGTCTCATTTCTAAAACGCAATGACCTAAAAAAACAAAAGAAAGTGTTCTCTGTAAAACGCAATGGACTGAAAACACCTAAAAATGTGTTTTGCCTAAAACGCAATGACTAAAAACACTTCAAAAATGTGTTTTACCTAAAACGCAATGACTAAAGATACTTAAAAATGTGTTTTTTTCTAAAACGCAATGACTAAAGATACTTAAAAATGTGTTTTTTTCTAAAACGCAATAGCCAGAAAACACATAAAAGTCTCTTATTTCTAAAACGCAATGGACACATAAAACTGTTTCTGAACTGTTTGTGAATTGTCTACGAATTACTGTCTTTGAAATGAGCCAATTTCTGGAAAATTAATTTTTCTGATGCGTTTTTAGTACAGCAATTTAATCGGAAAAAAAAAATTTCCGATTGTCTGTCAACCCCAGCCAGGGGCTCTGCCCCTTGGACCCCGCCAGGGGCTGCCGCCCCCGGACCCCCGCCAAGATCGTAAAACGCAATGACTAAATAAAAACCCAGATCGTGAAAATGAAATTAAAGAATTTCTTACATGGATCGAAGCCGGTTTCTTCATCAATTGACGAAATTTGAAATGATAGAAACACTTATCAGCGATTGAATCGAACAAATCGAGTGATTATCTTCAAAATCACCGGAAAAACGAGATTTTGTATGAAATTAAACTGGGTTTTCTTCAAAAAAAACTGAAGAACACGTTGATCGGGGGTTTGAATCATTGATTGGTGATGAAAATCGCACTATAATGTAGTGATTATTGAGATAGAAAGTGAAGAAATGGTTGAAGATGGTGGGTTTTGAAAATGGTGGGTTTTGAAGTTACTGGGTTTTGAAAAAGGAAGAAGAAAGGGTTGGATTGAATAAAATACCATTTTTCTTTATTTTAAATGTTGCCACATGTCATCCTCTTATTGCTTCCTATCCTTCCTAGCGAAATTAATCTTCCTATTTGATCTTTTCCCTATTTATAGTAGTCCTTAATTCAAAAAAATAACTAAACATATACACTAACTATTTGTCAAACAAAATATTCTAATTTAGTTTGAAAGCATATTTTATGTCTGGTTAAATACATAAAAACAAAGTATACTTTAGAGTAGCCATCAATTGAAGAATTATTCAAATAGAAAAAGTAGTAAAATAAAATAAAATAAAATAAAATAAAAAAACAAAGGGGGAGCGTAAGGAGGTGTACTAGTGTGCCCCATATTACTAACACGTGAAAACGCTCCCAACTAATCATTTAGATCCTATTTATATCTTGCTCACGTGCTTCATAAAAAATCATTTACATATTATTTTATTTTATTTTAATTCATTGATTTTCCTTCACCCGTTACTTATCCGTCACTGAGTTAAAACTTTTGTATGCGCTCGACTACCGGTCACTTCACTTGTGAGTACCCACGTTCACAGGTTACAAATATTGAATGGACCTAACTAGTTTCAGTCTCGATATAAAGACATAGTAAACCTTATTCTTATCGATCTACCCAAAAAAGATTAACAAAAGGAAAGAAAAAAGTTCAGCATTTCGAGAATTTCTTCACTACGAATTACAACCAGATAGTTAAACTCATGTTTTCTTTTCCTTAAAACTCAGATTTTATATAAGTAATCTAAATTCAGAAATTTCACATATCTCGGATTTAAAATTTCGGATAATTCGGATTTGAATTTTTTTTTTCACATCACTAGTTATAAATACTTTACAAACAATATAATAATTGTTAGGGTATAAATTGTAAGGTTTTATGCAATGTAGAAAAATGAGATAATTAATTTTAAAAAAATAAAAGGTAAAAAAAAAATTAAATAGTTGATAATGTTTGTCATTTCAACTTTGGTTTGGTGGCAGAGGCTCTTGTCTCTTAGGCTGCTCGGTGTGGGGGTCGTCATCAGGGCATCCAGGTGCGGCGACGGGCCAGAACACCTCGGGCTCATACCCCATACGCTAGGCCTATCCGTTGGGGTCCAGGTGAGCACCCATGTTCATCCTCTAATATTGCAACACATAGCGCTGACTAGACGCCTATTCATCACCTTGCCCACTCGCGTCCACCCTCACTTGAGACTGTAGTGGTAACTTCACCAAGTGCGTCCCAGAAAAAAACCCAAAACACCCCTAAACAAGTCCACTCGCTTAGGCTATCACACTCACTTTGCTCGCTCGCGCCGGCGTTAGCTTGATCATGTTGTGGTGTTCACGAGCCATGTGGCTAGCGCCACCCGCTAGCGGCTTCCACAATAGGTAGTCTTAGAGAAAAGACCAGGGTTCAAATCCTGACGTTGAGTACAATTAGTATCTATTGATATAATTTAGGAATATGATGAATGTAACCTTTTCCGTTAAAAAAAATGATAACGAAATACTAGAGGGGGCTTCGCCTCGGATATAAATGTGTTGGATACTTGCGACCGACGAACCTAATTATGTCATGTCTTTAATCCTATGACAAATACATTCTCCCCCACCCTTCTTGTCATGTTTCTTTTTATACCAACTATTTTTTTTTTTTGTTAATGTAGTAGCCTTTCGTCAATTTACTATAGCAATTTTACAATCGATATTTTAAAAACTATACTCATAAAAGATATAAGTTGGACATACATTTATTGTTTCATATTACTAAATAATTCTTTAGTATGCTATAATAAAGTTTCAAAATCACGGAACAAGTATTTATTCTTAGGTTGAATTTTTTAAGAAAGAAAAATAATGGTTGAATCCCACTTGGGAGCAACATAAAACTGGAAATGAGTTTATAAGTTGTAACACTTCACATTCGTTGGTTATTACTTCCATGAATCATGATATGTGGAGGATGTACGTAACTTTAAAGATCTGCAAAAAATTCCGAATAAAAATAGGCACAAACTAGTTTGACTTGGTTTAAGTTTGAGAGTTTCCCCTTAAGTAAGATTATATATATATTTTTTCATAAAACTTCACATAAAAACTACATGAGTTTATACAAATCATCTACAAACACATTTTTTCTTTGTGTTTATGTGATTATATTCTTGAGATTATATCATTTTCCTTCCCTATCATTGAATGTGTAATTATGTGTCATCGTATAATCTCATTGTTAGTGTTCAAATTTGTTCCACGTAGGATACAATCACTTCACACTTTGACCGCGACAACGTGGAGAAATTATATTGTTGGCCAACACCTACTTGACTCAGATTATCTTGTGTGTGGATATGGTTAGCAGGGGCGAATTATAGAAGGGGCCGGGGGGGGGGGGGGACTTTTCGCTCAGTAGTGTTATATATGTAGTTTTCGTATAGAAATTTTTGGGTATATACGTTTTCGACCCCCCCCCCCCCCCCCCTCGGTCATTCGGGTCAAGCTTCGCCACTGATGGTTAGAGGTTTTTTTTTTAGAAGAATCAATCATCCACACCAACAAGTTATAGATCTCAATTTTTTTGGGTAATATCTTGAGCACCCTATGTTTGTTTATGGTTTCTTGATTACTTGCATTTGGACCTTGACGGGAAATCTGTGATAGGTTTGTTTATAGGTTTTGTCCCGAAATTCCAAAGGGGACAAAAGCGGATGAGTGGAGATGTGAATGTAAACCACATGCGGACGAAGGAGTGGGTCACCACTCTCACACATATGTATACATATATACATGCACACATAAGTGTGTGTACATATAACTTTTGTTTGAAATTTTATAGTGTTGTGGGAGAAGCAAGTGTTTTTGAAGAATGTTTATAGTTTGATATGACAACTGAAATGACGGTTTATAGGTTTGTAGCATTGTGGATACTCTTTCATCGGTTGCTTCCCATACTCCTCTTAAACCAACCCTCATATCGTACTTTTGTAAACTTTCGTAATGAATTACTATGCCAACTTTACATGATCATATTCTATCAATAATCTCTTGGTCTAGTGGTTAAGGGGAGGTGAGAAGCCTTACTTCTCTTGGAGGTCATGGGTTCAAGTCCAGGCAATGCGGTTTTAATACTAACTTGGTGATACTAACTACTGACTCGGTTAATGATATCCTAACCGTACGCCGTTAAAAAAAAGATGATTATATCCTTATAAAACAGTCTAGCTGGAAGATGGGTATATAAATATTTCAGTAGAAAGAAAAGAAAGAGAGGAGGAAACAAAAATCTTCATACTCATAATTATATATTCGGTCACAACGATATTATAAATAACTCGCCATGAGTGATGAGCCCATGAGTCATGAGTACCATAGTCTATTATTAAATATAATTAAATATATTTTGTTTATAGGAATCTTCAATAACCAATTTAAAATACGTATAATATACAGTATATAATCATATATGTATAATGAATAGTTTTTATACTATTTAATATCATAAGGTTATTGGATTTTAATAATCCAAGATTTCATCTATTGGCTAATAACAATCTCAACTTTAAAAAATTCATTTGATAATCCCAACTTGTAAGAATTTGACCCCCATTAATTCTTTTTATAACATATAAGAATTTGGTTTTCTCAACAAATTCAAGTTCACCTGCAACCTCTTAAATTGAATTAAGTGCATCTACAGTTTCAAAAGGATCGATGCGGACCAAATTCTTACAAGTTTGAATCGTTGATGGGAATTTTTAATGTTGAAATTATTATCGGTTAACATGTGAAATTAAGAGTATTAAAATCCAATAATTCATATCCTAAAAAAGTTTAAAACACGTTAGTTAGTATGTTAATTGAGGTAGAGAAAAAATATTAAGATACCGGAAAAGTTGTCACCTTCATTTGTTTAAATAAAAAATAACTTTAATAATACTGCATTTAAACTATACAAAGATTTAATAATGAAAGCACCTACATAATTTAATAGAACCCTGCATTTATAAACTAACAAAAAAAGTAATAATCTTTAAGTTTTTTTCTCAATTTTTTTATATATTCACCACTGAGATAATTAATGGTTAGCAACAACATAAATATCGGGATGGTATCCGATAAAAATAAAATTAACCAAGATGTGAATAACTAGAGTATTTTTCATTTAAACTAAAGTATTTATTATTACTCTAGTTGTAGCGTAATAACAATTATTCTAATTCAAAACGCTACATTTAAGATATATATTACTCTATAGTTCAAATAAACTTACTCTAATTATTCACACATTTAGTACTATAAAACCTTTTCTTATTTAATCTAACATTTTATTTGACTACATATAATCATGTTTTAGCATAAAAAAATAAAACCAAAACACTTATAAAAAAAGATAGAACCATAAAAGTCCCCTAACTCATGGCCAAAATTTGGCGGCACAGAAATCACTACTCCTCACCAGCTCCCCCCATTTCGCGCCTTTTCTCCCTCTAGATTTCATCAATCCAACAATATTATCAACAAATCCTCCACTGATTCTGCCTCTGCTTCACATCAATGGATCCCGACACTACATTTTCTCTACCAAATCTTATGTGTGAAGAAGAAGACGATTCATCGTCAACCCAAGTCAAAATCAAGATTTCCCAACCCAGATCGGACGACGATCGCTACATACGATCGTTAATCGATAAAGAAACTAAATCCAACGATTATGGCTGTGTTTGCGTTGATGAGAATAGTAGAAATCGGCTCAAATGTGCTCGATTAGATACCGTTAATTGGATTTTCAGTGTATGAATGTTTTTAATGCTTTTGTGGCTTTTATTTTTCACCCCAAATTTTATATTTTTATTTTTTTATGTTTGATGCAGATTAGGGAAATTTTGGGGTTTAATTTTCGTACAGTTTATCTCTCGTTGACTTACTTTGACCGATTTAATTCGAGGCGAGTTATCGATGTAAGTGTTGTGTATTTGTGTGATTACAACATGATTTATATGTTAAAAAAATGTGGTTCCGGTACTAAATTATTATGTACCGGAACCACTTTTTTAACATGAGAAACGTAGGAAGGAAAGTGTTGATATGGATACAACGCGCAAATAACAAAGTGGTGATATGTAACAACAAATGTTATAACAACACAATATCATGTGTTGTTACATGTTAGCACTGTTTGTTACATTATTTGCGCATCAACAATTTGTACTCATATCAACAATTTGTACTCATATCAACAATTTGCTTCCTAACGTTAAAATCTATTTGTATTTGTTCCAAAAGGTTAAATTAATTGTAGTTATTTTAAAGTTGAAGATAGTTTATTTGGCTTGAAAAACAGAGTACTTATCAATAACATTTTGGATGAATTATGTTTATAGAGTGGGAAAGAATGGGCTATACAATTGTTGGGCATTGCATGTTTATCATTGGCTGCAAAAATGGAGGAACAAACTATACCAACATTGCCTCACTACAAAGCACAAGGGTACAATTTTGAAAATAGTGTGATACAAAGAATGGAGTTGCTTGTTTTGACAACATTGGAATGGAAAATGTGTGGCATTACTCCATTTGCTTATCTTCATTACTTTGCTTCCAAGATTTGCGATGAATGTGACCGTAATGAGTTACTTGTGTCCAAAGCTATTGGATTTGTTCTTGATTTCTCCAAAGGTAGATCAAAGTTTGAATCTTTAAGGTTGATTTGATCTACTCTTTAAGCTTGAGTTGTTTTCGTTTATACAGAGGTTAATTCGATGGATCATAGGCCATCTGTTGTTGCAATAGCAGCAGTCTTGTTAGCTTGTGATGATCAATTAACAAGAAGCACATTGGAGTGCAAGATTGGTGTTGTGTCCTCACTTCACTCTCTTGATAAAGCAAGTGTTTTTATTAGTTTTTTAACGTTTTTATTTTTCGACATTATTCGCTCTTGTTTTAATTTGACGTTTTGTTCATCTTTTACAACAGGAGTGTATATATCGTTGCTACAATCTTTTGAAAGAGCTTGTGACAAAAAAGAGTAACACCCCTGATTCGAATTCTTACGATTTATTGAGAAATTATTGTAACACTTCTTCTAGCATTGGCATCAAGAGGAAGCTTACATACAACGGTATTGAACAAAAATGCCCGTTGCAGAAGACTAGTAGGCGATTGTAGCAACGTCTTGTTTAGATATTACATAAATTCGTTGATTGGATTTGATCGCGCGATCTTGACCGAATAAGATTTTGAGTTTTGAGAATATTAATCTACCAACATATGGTATGATTTAAAGGGTACCATAAGAGAGTTCAATATTGAATGACAATGAAAAAGTTTTGCAGCTAGTGAAGAGGGGTGTGGGGTACATTACTGGAGTCTAGAGGAAGGTGGATGGTGGAGTTTAACATACAGTGAAGTGCCTGAACTAAAGATTGTTAAAATGTGGAGTTTTTTTTTTACTTTTCATGAATTCAATTGTCTTTTTCAATACCCTTTTAAGCTTTAGTTCAGAAAAAAGATTGTACTATGTTATGGGTATGTCATTGAGAAGTTGCTTTATTTCCTTTTTATTTTTCTAGGCACAAAATCAGTTTAAACTGAATTAATCTAAATGAGACAATTATGCAACTTGGTTATTCTTCATTCAATGAAACTTAAAATTAATCATTGCCAAATAGTAACCAAGTTTCTTATTTGTTTTTAGTTACATCATTTTTTAGGGTCGTATTATTGGCACACCTTGGCTTATTAAATCGACACCCTCAATACGCATCGTATAGGTCTATACGATGCGTATTGAGTTGGTTAATTAATTCTGTGTCAGTCAAAGCTGACACTGTCTCACGGGGGGGCAAAGTAATACGCATCGTATAGGCCTATACGATGCGTATTACTTTCTTAAAAAGGACGACCAGCTTTCTGTCACTGTTGATTGACGTAAAGTGATTGACGTATGCCCTATACGCATCGTATAGGGCTATACGACTCGTATTGTTTTCTGAATTTGAATTCTTCTTCCCCTATTTAAACGACGAAGAAGACGATATATATATCGTCTAGGGGTGCAGACGAGCCGAGCCGAGCCGAGCCCGAGCTTGACCAGGCTCGACTCGAGCTCGATTAACTTTATGTGAGCTCGGGCTCGAGCTCGAGCTCGATTCGAGCTTTGTTTTCAAGGCTCGAGCTCGGCTCGTTTGTATTTTCTCAAGCTCGAGCTCGGCTCGGGCTCGGCTCGTTTATTATCTATTAATTTGTATATTAAATAAAAATAATATAAATAATAGACTTTTTAGGCTCGTGAGCTCGATAAGTGAAGCTCGGGCTCGGGCTCGTTTACTAAATAAGCTTATTTTTAGGTTCGAGGTCGGCTTGTAAACAAGTTTAAATAAGCTCGGCTCGACTCGGCTCGTTTACACTAAAGCTCGATAAGGCTCGACGAGCCTAACGAGCTTCACATGCAAGGCTCGAGCTCGGGCTCGATAAACAAACGAGCTTTGTTTTGAGGCTCAAGCTCGGCTCGGGCTCGATAAAGCTCGGCTCGTTTCGAGCTTTTTCTCGAGCCGATCTCGAGTAGCTCGCGAGCCGGCTCGGCTCATTTGCACCCCTAATATCGTCTTCGTTATATATTCACATTCACTAACAAACATGTCTTGGTACAACTATGTTTTCGGTGAGCCGTCTGAGGCGGACACAAGCACGTTTATTTCGGATAGCAGTGTGGTATATCATTTTTTTAAGTTATTCTATTTTTTTTTTTGTTTATGAAATACTTAGCACACCGTTTGTATTAGGCGGGGTCTAATGTCCCTGATTCTTACGATTTGGGTGGAAATGATGATCACGCGCACGAGGTCGTGTCCGGCTATCGTCCCCGTCATAATGAATCGTCGTTGCCAGACCTCAACGAGGTAAGTATATATATTTACCTTTTCTATTCGGCGTTAAACTTACCATTACCTTTTACCCGTTGAATTTTTTTTAGTCTGCTATGCCCCGCCAACCGTTGATACCAGATTTGAACGCGTGTAGCCATGATCAAGGTTATAGGTCTCCGTATTATGAACCTGGTTACGTTCCCTCGTACGAACAGGAAGAATATGACAATAACGTTTTCGTTAGTGGTCCCTCGGGAGTACAAGGAGACCTTAGTCACCCTTCTTACGTGCAAGAGTCATTGGGTGACGATCCACCCGTGCAAGAGTCATTGGGTGACGAGCCACCCGTGCAAGAGTCATTGGGTGACGAGACACCCGCTTACCCTGAAGTTTCGTACAAAACTGATCAGGTACGAACGATATATGTTTTTGTTAAATGTTATATTTTTTTCTGTTAAATTATTAGACAATTGTTAATACAAAATACATTAAAATTGTTATATTTTTCAAATGGGATAAAAATTAATTAATAAATGTTATATGAAATATTTTTATAAAATTAATTAAACTTGTTATATTTTTTTAAATATTATAAAAAATACATTAAAATATTTTTTAAATATTAATTAAAATATTCGTTGAAGAGTTGAAGACACTCGTATTATACAAACGAGATGATTTCACCAAAATAGGCGTGAAACCCATAATTTGGTGAATGACTCTCAGTCCGCTTATTCAATTTTGCACGAAATTACGCCATCAAGTTAGGAGTGAGATCCACATCTTGACGGTAAGTTTCCAATTCAAACTCTAGTGGACCCTCGTCAAAGTGTCGGAATTAACTTTCTTGACCCGACGAATACCAACCACACTTATGGTACGAAATCTTCAAGTTAGGGGTGAAACTCGTATCTTGTCGACTAGTCCCGTTCCTCGATTTTCAATCCCGCCAAAGTTTCGATTTTTCAATCGATTAGGGACGTGTAGTAACTGGAAGGGTAAAGTACCGTTAATCGCTTCTCGAGGAGAGTATTTTACCTATAGGCCAAAGCACGTTTCCCTAATTTGAAAGGACTTTCGATTCACTTTGGAATAGTCGAAGTTTCTAAACCCGAAACAATCCGATGTTTTATCAAGCCTCTCTTTTACTTTATCTCAATTTCTATGTGATTTAATACTTGTTACCTCGTTCATTTCAAAACCGATGCACAATTCGCACGTTCCTCGCAATAAAAAACAATAATAATTTGCACAATAATAAAAAATTGTAAAGAAAAAATACATTCAAAATTGTTATATTTTGTAAATAGGATAAAAAATTAATTAAAAAATGTTATATTTTTATAAAATTAATTAAAATGTTATGTTTTTATAAAATTAATTAAAATTATTATATTTTTTTAAGAATTTTTAAAAAAGTACATTCAAAATTGTTATATTTTTTTTAAATTACTTGTTATATTTTTAGGATTTTTTATCTCGCGATGATTTGGAAAGTTGGGTAAAACGAAGGGGCTTAGCCAACAGATACATAATTGTTACCAGACGGTCCAAGGATAACCGGGCGTGGCTCCAATGTTGTCGTAGCGGCGAGCATGAGAGTAAGGCCATGGTTAGGAAAACCGGCAGCAAAAAATGCGCGTGCCCTTTTATGGTGATAGGTTGTCTCGACCGGGGCTGTATGTCTTGGCGGATAGATTATCTGAACAAAAATTTTAACGAGGCGCACAACCACGGCCCTGCTGAACATCTGGAGGGTTACGCGTATGCCAGGAGGCTTACTCCTAATGAGTTTAGGCTGGTGCAAGAGCTGACAGATCAAGACATACAGCCCCATACAATCTGGAATGTCGTAACCGAACAGAACCCTGAGAACGTATGTGTTCCGAAAGACATACACAACGCTCGCCAAAAGATCAGGGCCGCGAAGTTCAAGAAAAAACCGTCTCCCATGCAGCGACTAGAGCAAATCCTCCAGGAAAAAAAGATGACCTATTACATACAGGCGGAACCTTTCACCAACGTCGTTCAGCATATATTTTTCTGTCACGATGAGTCCTTTGAAATGTGGAGGGCATTCCCGCATGTGCTTATGATCGACGTTACCTAGAAGACTAACATGTACTATCTTCCATTTTTGCAAGTTGTGGGTATGTCGTCGACAAACCACACCTTCTGTGTTGCGCATGCATTTCTTTCAAACGAGCAGGAGGCAACGTACGTCTGGGTATTGGAGAGGGTCAGGTCTATGCTACACGAGTGCATGGAGCCGCGTGTAATTCTAACGGAAAGGGACCAGACACTGATAAACGCGTGTAGAAAAATATTCCCTGGCGCACACAGATATCTCTGCAGGTTCCACATCTTACAAAATATTGTTAAGCACTGCAAGGGTTCGTTTAATGGGCAAGATTGGGATGCCTTTATAAATTAGTGGAAAACAGTGTGTAATTCCACTACCGAAGAGTTATACAAATATAACGTCCTCAACCTTCAGAGACACCTTGTCAATCAACAACTTACATGTATGTTCTCTCTAAGTAAATACATTCATACAAATTGATTTAAAATTTGAATATGTTTATTTTTTTCAGATGTTTTTAATTACCTATGAAATAACTGGTTAAGCACCTCCAGACAATTGTTCGTATCTACATAGACCAATCAAACCCTGACATTCTTGCAAACTACAACAAACAGAGTTGAAGGCGCACATGTTGCATTAAAGAAATAGCTTACTACACCGAGATGCAGTCTGGAATCGCTGGTGAAAAAGGTGGACACCTTGGTACTAAAGCAATATGCGCAAATAAAGAAATCCTTGGAAGAAAGCTGCACCAAGCGAATGAATAGCCACCTTCAGATTCCTATGTTTTCCAACCTACTTCTTAAAGTTTCCATCCATGCTCTTAACCTATTGGAAAACGAGCTAACACAGAGAATAGACACGTTGCGGCCATTCGGATCAACATGTGGCTGCCAGCTGTACTCGGGTGTCAGGTTGTTATGTGCATGTCGCCTGGAGAGATTGCAGAATACAGGTACTTATAGACTTATAAAAAATGTTTTGTTGTCTTAATTTAATATGATTGTCTAATGCTCTCTTTTTTTTGTTTTGCAGACTGCGTCATTCAGCTCGAAGATATAGACATTTTCTTGAGAAAACTTGACCTGAACCCATCAAATTTTGATGAGGAAGATGTTGATGTAGACAAACTGTAACAATCCTCAATAAAACCGACACCCTCATAATATTTCCGACACCCTAGTATATTTTAAAATATCCCATTATGTCCCAAAATACACCCCATACGCGAAAACGGGCCTCAAATATATTAAATAGTATTAAAAATAATTAAAAATCAGGCTTTGGGTCTGAGGCGGGCCGCGTAAGCTTAAGCCCAACCCTTACACGGGCCGCGTGAACTTAAAATCTGGCGCAACCCTGGGTCGCCACGTGGCCCAACACCCGGCAGACCTATACATCGACTCAGCCCAGCTATGCATTGACCTGGGGTCAACGCGGGCCGCGTAGGCCCTGTGCTTGTGTTACACGGGCCGCGAGAGAACCAGACTCAGCAACTATATAAGAAGGCCATCGGGTTTCATTCAGAATCGCTCAAATCTTTCTTTCTAAACGTGAATTTCTGATAATAGGCATAATACTCGGGTATTATACCCCCTAATTAGCGAAGTTCTGCTCCGTTGTAAGTATTATAACCCCTGGATACGTATTAGATACGGTGCCCGATTGATCTAGGGTTCCGTAACGGCTGTCGTGGTTCTGCGCGACGTAGTCGTTGGAATGACGTCTCGGGGAGGGTATTACTAATGTTAAAATGGGTTATTATACTAACGCGTGTGCATTTGTGTAAATTTTAGATTATCACCAGGAAATCCTTACGGAAAATCTAAGACAGCAATGTGAGTTGATCCACTTTTTGTAAACCTTTTTGTTAACTGTTTTACAAAAGCTTAAATACTTTTCCATACGAATAACAGTTATTGAGTATTTGTAAGATTACAATTATGATGAGTATGTTGGGGTTTTGTATACAAAATTTGTTACCACCTGGTCAAGGAGTAACATTTCCACAAGTCGGGTTCGACAATACCATGGATGTTAATTGATATGTCTTGAAAACAAATATAATTGCGAGATCGCCCTCAATACTGTACACTGTGTTTTACTTAAACTTGATTAAACTGGGATTCACTCACAAGTATTTCCCACTGACAAATGTTTTTAAAACGCGTTTCAGGTAACAAAATGTGAAAGACAAATAGAAGCCAGCTGGACAGCACCGAAGGCTTGGAAAAGTGACAATTAATTTACCTAAAAAGAAATAGATGTTTTTCTTAAATAAAATATGATTTATTCCTATTAAAATGTGTGTAATGCAAACTTGGGTTTTATCCCATATGTTTAATACTATGAAAATGTGGTATTTTACTCTGATCAAATATTTCCTAACCACGGTCCTGATGAAAAATTCCGCTGCCAAATTAGACAATACGAGATACCACCGAAACTGGCTCACGGCCGCCCGTTCCCGGGGATGTGGGATCGGGGGTTGCGACAGAAGGTGGTATCAGAGCTAAGCCACTGATTCAGCCACAGAGGTGTTCTGTTGACATCAAAATTCAATATCTTAGGAAATAAATTACAGAAATACGTGCATAACTGTATTTATTGTTATGTGTTATTTGACTATTTGTTAGTTTACAGTATGAGCGACCAAGGACCATCTGACGCATATCGTCAATTGTCTGGTTCGCCTAGAAGTGAAGGCACCTCCTCTTCTCAGCCTGCCCTCTCAGGGTACTCTGCTAAGGAATCTTTGTGTTTAAGGCTCAGTCAGAAAAGTCATTTCCTTAGAAAAAGAGGGGATGGTTCAGTAGAGGGGCACACGAGCATAGAAAGCGTATGAAAAAGTTACAAGACCAGAGGGTACTAGCAGCATCCAAAAGAGAGACAGATGCCTTTGCCCAGGATATGATAAATAGAGGTATAGCCAATATTCACATCCTAGCAACCACTGCAGCTGACCCTAATCTGGAGCAAATAATAGCACCCCAACCACAACTGCCAATCCCTGACCAACCCATGGAGATAGAAAACCCTGAAAACCAAGTAGAAATGCATGACTTCAACCCGGAGGAAATACCTAGGGTACCAGCACCAAACCCCCTAGACCCAAATTACGATCCCTGGTGGGATGAAGTTAGGGACTATGTGCAACGCTACCCGACACATGAAGACACACCTATGCAGAACATAGGAGCCTATCCAAGTATGGACCCTTTAGATCCCTATTACCACGATGAATACATTAGGGAGATCTTAGAAGATCCTTACCGATTCCAGGTACCTACACCCTCATATCAAGAACCCGCACCCTAGATTCCAAACCCAGTCCTAGAACCTGCACCCCCAATGAGTGCAGAAAACGTACAAGAATATAGGACATTTGGTGAGGAAATTTTAGAGAGCAGTGAGAGAATGAGACAGGTAGGAGAGCGACTCGTCTGGAAGTACGACGAGCGCAATATGGATTTTTGGATAAATCCATATCCGTGAAAGTGAGAATGGAGACGGTAATAGTAATAATAATAATAATAATAATAATAATAAAATATGTGTGTACAGATGCCTACTATTATTTATTTCAGTTGGTATTGTAATTTTATTTCAGTACTGGTGTGTAATAGATATATAGTAGATGAATAGAGTAAAGTCGCAATGATCGACGCTTTTGGCTAAATTGCGTGTCATGTGATTGACTATATTAGCTATTATTTTGTGATATTAATACGGGGTAAATGTTTAAAATTCAGATGGTCGACGAAGGAAATCAAGAAAATCTTAA
The DNA here is from genome assembly GCA_030545235.1 of Helianthus tuberosus. NCBI lineage: Eukaryota > Viridiplantae > Streptophyta > Magnoliopsida > Asterales > Asteraceae > Helianthus > Helianthus tuberosus. The sequence continues at coordinate 140,593,735 of CM060430.1, read as the reverse complement.
TAAGGATAACCAGAGTAACATTAACGTGGTTAATGAGAATCCGAGCATCAATAACAATGGAAACCAAATGGATAATAGTGCCGTTCAACATATAGTGGCACAAGGAATCATAGATGCAATGCCATTTATTATTCAAACGATTCAAGAAGCGAATAATAAAAGTAAACATAGCAGTAAGCGACCAATTGAACTAGAACACAGCGTGAACAATGGACCCCTACTTCAAGTGCCCATTCCCAAAAGAAGAAGAACCATGCCTTATGGTTGTTCTTACAAAGAATTCTGGTCCTGCAAACCAATAGAATTCTCGGGCAATGACGGACCCATTGCAGCTCTACGCTGGATTGAGAAAACTGAGGTTGTTTTAAAAATAAGCAAGTGTGCTGAAGAAGACAAAATAATGTTTGCTTCTAATCTGTTTAAGAACTCAGCCTTAGAATGGTGGAACACTATCCTCCAATCAAGAGGAAGTGATAGGGTTTACAGCATGGAATGAGAGGAATTTAAAAATACGGTAGAAAGAAAATTCTGCCCTCCTAATGAAAAGGAACAAATAGCTAATAAGTTCCTAAACTTAAGAATGACCGGAGTAGATAGTAAGGGTTATACTACCACATTCTTTGAATATGCTAGAATAATACCAACCCTTGCATCACCTGAACCGGTATTAATCTCCCGTTATATCTGGGGATTAATTGGAGAAATTAGACATGTAGTCAAGGCAGCTAGACCTCAAACTATAGAAGAAGCTGTAGAACTAGCCAATACCTTGACAGATGAGTTAATCCGTACTAGAGAAGAAGACCAGAGGAGAAACCTAACCCAAAGGCTTACTCTGTTCTGGGAATTACAATCGTAGGAATCTAGGTTCTACCTCTGCACCATTCTGCAAGGTCTATGCTACAACTGTGGAGAAAAAGGTCACATCAAGTTGAATTGTCCAAAATTGGCTCTAGTTGTGAACAATATGAACACTAAAAATGCTAGAGCATTTATTCTGACTGCAGATGAAGCCAAAATGATTCCAGACGTGATGGTTATTTTCAGATGTATTTCCAGAAGAATTACCAGGACTACCACCAGACAGAGAAGTTGAATTCAGAATTCACCTACTGCCTGGAACAGCCCCAATTGCCAAAGCACCTTACCGTTTGGCACCCGCCGAAATGCAGGAATTGAAGAAACAATTAGATGAATTGTTGGAAAAAAGATTCATACAACCAAGCTCATCACCATGGGGAGCGCCAATATTATTCGTTAAAAAGAAGGACGGATCAATGCGTGTGTGCATTGATTACCGTGAATTGAACAAAGTCACGATTAAGAATCGGTACCCATTACCGAGAATCGATGATCTGTTCGACCAACTGCAAGGAGCTCGATTTTTCTCTAAAATCGATTTAAGGTCAGGATATCATCAATTAAAGGTACAGGAAGAGGACATTCCTAAGACCGCATTCAGAACAAGGTATGGCCATTATGAATTTACTGTCATGCCATTTGGTTTAACCAATTCCCCAGCCGCATTTATGGACATGATGAACCGAATATGTAAGCCATATTTGGATAAATTCATAATCGTCTTTATAGATGATATTCTCATTTATTCTAAAAATAGGGAAGATCATGCAAAGCATTTACACACACTTTTAAGTCTATTAAGAAAGGAAAAGCTTTATGCTAAATTTTCAAAGTGCGAGTTTTAGCTAGAACAGGTACAATTTCTTGGACACTTAGTGAACCATGAAGGAATTCATGTGGATCCAACAAAGATTGAGGCGATTATCAATTGGAAAACCCCTAAGTTACCAACTAAGGTTAGAAGTTTCTTTGGATTGGCCGGTTATTATAGAAGATTTATTTGAGATTTTTCTAGAATAGCCATTCCTTTAACTAAGTTAACCTGTAAATGCATTAAGTTTGAATGAGGACCAAAACAAGAAGAAGATTTTAGAATTCTTAAGCAAAGATTAACTAATACACCCATACTAGCGTTACCAGAAGGAACTGAAGACTTTGTAGTCTATTGTGACGCTTCTAAATTAGGTTATGGATGTGTATTGATGCAACACCAAAAGGTTATAGCTTATGCATCTAGGCAACTTAAGAATCATGAAGAGAATTATTCAACCCATGACTTGGAATTAGGAGCTATAATTTTTGCCCTTAAGATTTGGAGACATTACCTTTATGGTAGTAAGTTTACCGTATTCACTGATCATAAGAGTTTAAGGTATGTTTTCGGGCAAAAGGAGTTGAATATGAGACAAAGATGATGGATGGAGATGCTTAGTGATTATGATTGTGATATCCAGTATCATGAAGGAAAGACAAATATAGTGGCAGATGCTTTAAGTCGAAAGTATCATGAAAAGCGAAAAAGGGTACGTTCTCATAAATTAAATCTACAAGTAGATTTAAATGATCAAATCAGAAAAGCCCAAGAATCAGTAATCAAGGATGATGCTAAAAAACTAAAAGGTATGGTTAAAGAATTAGAACAAGGAACATATGGAATATGGAGATTCCATAAAAAGAGAATGTGGATACCTAAATTAGGAAACCTACGTCATCATATATTAGAAGAAGCCCATAAGTCTAAATATACGATGCATCCAGGAAGTGATAAAATGTACTAGGATTTAAGGAAAAATTTCTGGTGGATAGGAATGAAAAAGGACATAGCAGCCTATATTTCTAAATGTTTAACTTGTTCACAAGTCAAAGCTGAACACCAGAAACCCTCAGGTTTGTTGCAACAGCTAGAAATGCCAGTGTGGAAATGGGAATTAATAACAATGAATTTTGTTACTAAATTACCCAAAACAAGGAAGGGTAATGATACAATCTGGGTGATTGTAGATAGACTAACTAAGTCAGCTCACTTCCTACCAATAAAGGAAACTTTCAATATGGAACAGCTAGCTAAATTGTATGTAAATGAAATTGTTTCATTACATGGAATTCCTTTATCAATCGTTTCTGACAGAGATAGTCGTTTTACTTCTCATTTTTGGTCAAGTTTCCAAAAGGCAATGGGAACTAAGTTAAATCTAAGCACAACTTATCATCCTCAAACAGACGGTCAAAGCGAAAGGACAATTCAGACAATGGAAGACATGCTTAGAGCTTGTGTAATTGATTTCGGAGGTAATTGGGATGATCACTTACCTTTAATAGAATTTTCTTATAATAATAGTTATCACACAAGTATCAATGCTGCACCATTCGAAGTGTAACGCCCGGCTCTTTTGTACTTTCCGTTTATAGAAAGATTCGTTCGTATTTCTATTTTTGGAAATCTTGTATTCTTGTAATCGACTTTTCGTAGTAATTGTTGTAAAATCTAATACTTGGATCATAAATAAAATTCGTATTTCTTTTCACATTCTACATATTCATACATCCTCATACGATCGAATTCATTGTACATCGAATCCTTATTCGTAATTCATACGCATACGGTACTTATTTGTGATACATGTCCATGCTTGTCCTTAAATTGTTGACACTTAAAAACCCCCCCAACAATATGCGTATTTACACAACGATTAATCATCTAATATGTGACATATCCTTGTCACTTACAAACATATTACATACTTATACATCACACTTTTTACCTAGTTAAATCATGTTTTATTTCATATTATACCTTGTTACAAGTTAGGGGAAACATTGTTGCATATAATTACACAACTTAATTAACAAAATTACTCATTATAATGTTTAAAAGAAAAAAAAATAAAGAAATATGGCAGCCCAAATCAACAAAAATTCAGCCCCATATGATTGGGTTTTGTGGGCTTGTTTAATGGGTTAACCCCTTCTAAACACTTCCAAAGCCCAACCCATTGAAACCCTAATCATTCCCTATAAATACCAACTTATGTCCAGCCTCTCTACCATTTTTACAACCCTTAAACACTTCAAAAACTTCTCAAAACCGTAGCTGAGTTTCCATGTTCGGCCAGATTCAGCAAGCTTCACGAAAATGAGCATAACTTCTTCATTTCTTATCCGTTTTGGTCCATTCTTTTTCCTATGTGCTTGGATTTTCCTTACCTTCGATTCCATGGGTTTTTCACAGTAAATAAGTTCCTGGAACTCTGGAAAAAAGGCTCCAAAGTCCACTGATTTTTTTTGTGCTTTCATGAAATCTTTGTTAAACTTAACCAAACTTGAGTTTTCTCATCTCAAACCTATGTCCTAATGCTTATAACCTCATCTATGGTTAGTTAAGCTTAAAAACAAGGTTGAGACATGTTAAATCAGAGGTTAAAACCTCAAATACTTTCTGTTTTGTTAGGGTATTTCACCCACAAGTCATGTTCAAGCTTAGTTCTTGGTGTAGAGTGATTTTGGAACGACTTGGGTTCTTCCAACATAGAATCCTCACATGATTTGATGATTTCTCTTAGATTAGATTGTTTACATACTTGTACTAATCCTAGTTCGTGACCCTCCTTGGTTGTTTTTACATCAAGAGAAGTGGTGAACATTCAAGGGGTTCCTAAATGGAAGCATGTTCTTCCTACCCCATACATGACATCTATGATACACGAGGTGCCTAAATGGAGATCCTAATCTTCTACCTCCTACTTGAATTATTGGACTAAATAATATGTAATACTTAACCTAGATATATATATATACACTCATTCGAACCTTTGATGTTGAACTTGTGTTTATATGTTAAAAGTAGTAGAACGTCATCTAAGACCTAAACCTTGTTGTGATTCTTATGGGTGTGCAACTCATGAAAACATTATCATAACCCTTGTGGTTACCAAGTGTCATACAAGTGTTAGGTGTTGAAGATGATTATTTTCACATGTTATTCTCATATCTTACTTTTATGTTGTTTTAAATACCGAATCTCGACTCTAAGCATACTTGAACTTAAACCCTTACACATTCAATCTTTAACCTCATCAACTAGTCAATAATTGGATAATTGGAAAGCATATGCAAACTTTGTGAGTATACTCGTATTTTCCCCTTTTACTTTTACCACTTTTGGGGTGTAACATGTTTACTTATCAACAACTTACACATGAACATTTTGCTTAAACACATGAACATTCCCATTAACATGCTTGTATACGTGATGGCTTGATATTTAAACTTGGGTTAATCTTATGTGTTGAACTTATCATTAACTTGTACGAGCCAAACCGTGACATATGTAGCGCTATAGGATTAACGACCCGCCGCCCGTAACTTGTGGTTATGTCATGAGCATATTGCGTTTTCTTGGTTTGATATGTTAGACACATACCATGTTTTTATGTTTATCTTGAATCACATGCTTGCTATGAGGAATTGTTTAAAACTTATCTTTTGCTATGTACGTACCAAACTTGTATACTCGCCTTTGCTTTTGCATTGAACTTTATTTTAAACATGTTACAGGTTGAGGATGATGATGCTATGAAATGAAGTAGCGTTGATGCCTAGATACACATATAGACGTTTAGGTCAAATACATCGTATAAATGTCATATTTGTTGTCGTATTGTTTTTCTTGTATTTAACGTGTTGTATTTCAACTTTCATGTATTGTAACATTTATTTATGAAAGAAATAAATTTATCTTTAATTCTATTGTCACAATTAGCGTTATGATGTCTCGAGCAATCTTCACACTTCGTCTCATCCCGATGTTTCCGCCATTGGTTGGGGTGTGACACGAAGCACTTTATGGACGAAGGTGCCGAACCCCAGTCTGTTGGGCAGAAATTGGGGAAAAACAACTATCTGGACCTGAGATAGTGCAAGAAACAACCGACAAGATTGTTCAAGTCAAAGAATGACTGAAAGCAGCACGTGATCGACAAAAGAGCTATGCTGATAACCGACGCAAACCCTTGGAATTTCAAGTAGGAGATAAAGTATTGTTGAAGATCTCTCATTGGAAAGGAGTAGTAAGATTCATCAAACAGGGAAAGCTAAGTCCCAGGTATGTTGGACCTTTTAAGGTTATTAGAAGAATAGGACCTGTAGCTTATCAGCTACAACTGCCAGAGGAAATGTCAGGAATACATGATGTATTTCATGTATCTAATCTCAAGAAATGCTTAGCCGATGAATCACTGGTAGTACCTCTTAAGGATATAGAGGTAAATGAACAACTCAAATTTGTAGAAAGGCCTCTACAAATTGAAGACAGGAAAGTCAAAAATCTCAAGCATAAGAGACTAGTTCTGGTCAAAGTGAAGTGGGACTCCAAAAGAGGACCTGAGTATAAATGGGAGCTTGAATCTGAAATGCAAAGGAAATATCCACACTTGTTCCAGTAGATCTCGAGGAAGAGCTCTAAAACAAGGTGGGGAGGATGTAACAATCCTCAATAAAACCGACACCTTCATAATACACCATAGTATATTTTAAAATATCCCATTATGTCCCAAAATACAAACCATACGCGAAAACGGGCCTCAAATATATTAAATAGTATTAAAAATAATTAAAAACTAGGTTTTGGGTATGAGGCGGGCCGCGTAAGCTTAAGCCCAACCCTTACGCGCCGCGTGAACTTAAAATCTGGCGCAACCCTGGGTCGCCACGTGGCCCAACACCCGGCATACCTATACATCGACTCAGCCCAGCTACGCATTGACCTGGGGTCAACGCGGGCCGCGTAGGCTCTGTGCTTGTGTTACGCGGGCCGCGAGAGAACCAGACTCAGCAACTATATAAGAAGGCCATCGGGTTTCATTCAGAATCGCTCAAATCTTTCTTTCTAAACGTGAATTTCTGATAATAGGCATAATACTCGGGTATTATACCCCCTAATTAGCGAAGTTCTGCTCCGTTGTAAGTATTATAACCCCTGGATACGTATTAGATACGCTGCCCGATTGATCTAGGGTTCCGTAACGGCTGTTGTGGTTCTGCCCGACGTAGTCGTTGGAATGCCGTCTCAGGGAGGGTATTACTAATGTTAAAATGGGTTATTATACTAACGCATGTGCATTTGTATAAATTTTAGATTATCACCAGGAAATCCTTACGGAAAATCTAAGACAGCAATGTGAGTTGATCCACTTTTTGTAAACCTTTTTGTTAACTGTTTTACAAAACCTTAAATACTTTTCCATGCGAATAACAGTTATTGAGTATTTGTAAGAATACAATTATGATGAGTATGTTGGGGTTTTGTATACAAAATTTGTTACCACCTGGTCAAGGAGTAACATTTCCACAAGTCGGGTTTGACAGTACCATGGATGTTAATTGACATGTCTTGGAAACAAATATAATTGCGAGATCGCCCTTAATCCTGTACACTGTGTTTTACTTAAACTTGATTAAACTGGGATTCACTCACCAGTATTTCCCACTGACAAATGTTTTTAAAACGCGTTTCAGGTAATAAAATGTGAAAGCCAAATAGAAGCCAGCTGGACAGCACTGAAGGCTTGGAAAAGTGGCTATAAAGTTACCTAAAAAGAAATAGATGTTTTTCTTAAATAAAATAGGATTTATTCCTATGAAAATGTGTGTAATGCAAACTTGGGTTTTATCCCATATGTTTAATACTATGAAAATGTGGTATTTTACTGTGATCAAATATTTCCTAACTACGGTCCTGATGAAAAATTCCGCTGCCAAATTAGACAATACGAGATACCACCGAAACTGGCTCGCGGCCGCCCGTTCCCGGTGATGTGGGATCGGGGGTTGCGATACAAACAATTAGAATATGTGAAACAAAAATTGTCTACCCAACCCCCGCAAGTGAGAAAAAGCGTCTTATCGAAGATCATGGCGATGATAAACCCATATATGAGCGACAAAAAACCGCCTGTCGTACAAGAAAACACTCGCGGGCGGCCAACTTCCAAGGTCCAACAACGAAGAAAAGGGCAAGCTGCTAGAGATAGCTAAGTTGGGCCTCCCCGACAAGAAAGTATGTGTGACCCTCCACGACATAGCTCTTATGTACCATCGCAAGATTCCCTAATACCGTCTACGTCTGCAATGTCTCTAAAGTCTCAAAGGTCGTTAAATCGACACGGTCGTTCAACATCTTTACGTGAAGAAGAGCCTGGCAAGGGCAATGCCTTTCCGTTAATCATTGATGAGGGAATGCTTGAATATGCACACAGATACAAAAAACAAATTCCAAAAGTGTTCCACCCCTACATTTCAAGGATAAAAGATGTTAGGCCGGATGGACATTGTGGATTTCGGGCGGCGGCTGTGGGTTTAGGGTTTAAACAAGATTACTTTGGGCATATTCGAAACCAACTACTTGAAGAGCTGACGGGTCCGAACAAAGAAATGTGGGAGTACATCTTCGATAATGAAGTACCAGGGGACTACGACCAACAAGTACAGAGAATAGATTTTACCGGGGTTGGAATGGCACCCAGGGAACATTGGATGGAGATGCCTCAAGCAGCACTCCTTTTTGCCAATAGGTTTGGTGTGATTGTTCATATATTAGACATCCAAGGTTGTTTTACTGTATTTCCCTTATATGATCCAGAGTACGCACGTGACCCCCATCAGTTCGTTTCACTGTTATTTGTTAATCGTGGTCATTTCATCCACGTCAGACTTGAAGGGGTCTATCCAATGCCGCCACCGACCCTTACATGGAGTAGACGCGCGCGCCAAGAACTTTACGTTGGACGGAAAACTACACGGAACGGATAGCGTGGTATGATATGCTAATGAAGCCTAACATTGACCTTACATTGCTTGTTATTGATTGATTTGTAATTTTAAACAATAATTTATTTGTATAATGTATTCCATTTGTTTATTGCCAAATCAATGCATTATATTGATTAATTTGTAATACGAAAATACGGTAAAATATTTGAAAATGCGCTAAAAACGTCAAAATACGTTACAGTACAATTAAATACGCTAAAATATGCTAAAATACGCTAACACGCGCAAAAATACGCTAAAATGTTCAAAAATACGGTAAAATACGTCAAAAAACGCCGAAATACGCTAAAATGCGCTAAAATACCTTAAAATACCATAAGATGCATGAAAATATGCTAAAATACGCTAACATGCGCTAAAATGTTCGAAAATAGGGTAAAATACGTCAAAATACAATTAAATATGCTAAAATGCGCTAAAATACCATAAGATACATGAAAATATGTTAAAATACCTTAAAATAGGATATAATGCTCTAAAGTACGCTAAAATGTTCAAAAATACGGTAAAATACAATTAAATACGCCGAAATACGCTAAAATGCGCTAAAATACCTTAAAATACCATAAGATACATGAAAATATGTTAAAATACCTTAAAATACGATATAATGCTCTAAAGTACGCAAAAATACGCGACTAATGATATTTTCCATGAACGTATACATATAACACATTACTATGGAGTACAAGTGGACTTCAAACAAAACTGTACGTAATCGTAAAATACGATATTCGCACGCAACCGAACGTCACCGAAACGACGTATGTTGAATTCATACGTCATAAAACGACAAAATATGCGAAATTTTATCAAAAAACGACTCGTATACGTGTCGAACCGAGGAAAACACGAAAAACCAAAATTTCAAACTATGGCATATACGATCGTATAGGCCAAAGTTGTATCGTATTGCCCTTTCACACGCATTGTATAGATCTATACGATGCGTATTATCCACTAGATTTATTTGAAAAACCGGGGTATATTAGTAATTTACTAACCATCGTATAGATCTATACGATGCGTATAGGATGAGAAAACGATATAACCCCTTAAAACACAGGGGGTTTATACGATCCAAAAACAAACAAAACTCAAAATACACCCAAATACACACACATACGGTGGTATACATACGGTCGACATACGCTCGAGATTTCAAGATCGAAGACTAGTACAGTATTCATCTCCACACCCTCTTCATTTTAACGTTTTAGATTTTGCATTTTAGCCGTAGGTTTATTGTGATTTTTGGGTTGAAAACTGGGGTTTTTTGAAGAACTTTTGAATCGATACGATGCGTATCGGCCTATACGCATCGTATCGTTTCAAAATTTCAAATTTTTGTCAAGAACAGATGGGTCGATACGATGCGTATCGACCTATACGATACGTATCGATTCATAATTTCATTGTTTGATCAAGAACATTTGAACTGATACGATACGTATCAGCCTATACGCATCGTATAGGTTCATAAATTCAGTGTTTTTTCAAGAACATTTGAACTGTCCGTATCGCACGTAGGTCAGTAACGAGCGTCGAAACCTAATACGTCGTAGATAGATAATAATTATAATATACCGTTCGGGTCGTCCGTAACGCGATTAGGTCCATTTCGAGCATCGAAACCTAAGATGTCGTAAATATATAGTTTTTATTTTTTATTTTTTAGTCGAAACGTCCGTATCGCGCGTAGGTCCGTAACGAGCGCCGAAACCTAATACGTCGTAGATAGATAATAACTATAATATACCGTTCGGGTCGTCCGTAACGCGATTAGGTCCATTTTGAGCGTCGAAACCTAAGACGTCGTAAATATATAGTTTTTTTTTTAGTCGAAACGTCCGTATCGCGCGTAGGTCCGTAACGAGCACCGAAACCTAATACGTCGTAGATAGATAATAATTATAATATACCGTTCGGGTCGTCCGTAACGCGATTAGGTCCATTTCGAGCGTCGAAACCTAAGACGTCGTAAATATATAGTTTTTTTATTTTTAGTCGAAACGTCCGTATCGCGCGTAGGTCTGTAACGAGCGCCGAAACCTAATACGTCGTAGATAGATAATAATTATAATATACCGTTCGGGTCGTCCGTAACGCGATTAGGTCCATTTCGAGCGTCGAAACCTAAGACGTCGTAAATAAATAGTTTTTTTTTATTTTTTAGTCGAAACGTCCGTATCGCGCGTAGGTCCGTAACGAGCCTCGAAACCTAATACGTCGTCGATAGATAATAGTTATAATATATAGTCGGGGTCGTCCGGGGAGATAGCGGTGTTATATTTTTTTAAATTAAATAAAAATTGTTATATTTTGAAAAAAAATTGACTAAAATTGTTTAATCATGCAGATATGGAAGTCGCTATGGGTAGAGGGAGAGGTCGAGGGAGGTGGCGGTGGAGGTGACGGTCGAGGTGGCGGCGGTCGAGGTGGTGGTGGCGGTTGAGGTGGCGGTCGAGGTGGACGTGGCCGCGCACATGGAGCGGCGGGGGCGTTGATCGCGGTGGCGGTGCCTGGTGGGCGTGGCCGTGGACGCGGGCGTGGCGCTGGACGTGGGCGTGGCGCTGACCCTGGAGAGGATCCCCTGTTGGAGAATAATTATCTGAGGTTCGAGGAGGGGAGCGAGGCTTATCACAGATGTGAAAAGTTTCGTCCTATGCAGATCGGCGGCCACTGTGCCCTCGATTGGGGTGCTCTAGAAGAGGTCGCGGAGGCGGCGAGAGCCAGAGGGTTCATCGGAGACGATACTCCATGGTCGAGGTATACTATTTGTTACTGTTTTTTCTTTGTTTTGTATACAACATGCATACTAACCACACTGTGTGACAGGTTGTTCGATATGGCATACACGCCGTCTTACAGGGTCATGGCGTGCGAGTTTTTGTCGAGTTTCGACTACGCTCCCAGGCATGCAGACCGTCCGGAGGAGGATGACGACGAGGACGACCCGTGGATGGAGGTTAGCTTTCGTCTAGCGGGGCAGTGGCATTTGATGCCACTCAGACGGTTTGCCGAGCACTCCAGCCTTTACAGGGTGGAAGAGTTAGACACCCCCATCTACACCGGCGGAATATGGATGGCCCCTCGTACGACTCTGATGCGGTTCTAGAAGGTGATCAGCGCGCATCGCTTCGGCACGTCGTCGAAGCAGAGGGCTTCCTATATCACCGATCCCCTCTACCGCTACCTGCACAAGCTTATTGCCACATCTATAGCACCACGCGAGCAGAGTCGCGAGTGCTGCACTCAGGGGGATCTCTTTTACCTGTACTGCCTTATATGAGGGGGGAGGTGCGCCCTCCATCGCTGCCTAGCCCAGTGGTTCGCGACGGCGTTCCACAGGCAGGACAGGTCTGTGCTGTACAGGGGGCGTACATCACACGTATCGCCGTCTCCTTGGGCCTTGTTCCCCAGCAGGACCAGTTATTCTCGGATGGGGGCGTGGTGGAGCCGAGCTTGTTGACCCGTGCTACCCTGATCGGCATGCACATGACGCGTGACTTCCCGGGGCTCGGTCTGCGACTTATAGGAGGGAACGGGCAGGTCTTCGAGCCCGTCGCTCTCCCAGACGAGCTACCGGAGTTGCTTCCGGAGCCGGCACAGGGTGAGGGTCAGCCGGCAGATGGTGATGCCGCAGATGGCGACGGCGACGACGACGACGATGGTGACCACGTTGAGCCACCACCATCTCCCCTGCCGGCTCCATTTCCGTTAGGTGCCCCGGCATAGCAGGCGCAGCCACATGGGGTGCCTCAGTACCCCCAACACGTATTCGACGAGCTCGATCCACCTGTGGCATGTGCGTTGGCTGAGTTGGAGGACCGGATGCAGGCGCGGATGGAGGCCGCTCATGGCCGTATGGAGCGTCTTCTCATGGAGGCGATCCAGGCATTCCGGCGTGGTAAACAGTCCGGTTCGGATCAGGGGGCGGGGACCTTAGGCACTGCGGGGGCGGGGCCCTCAGGCACCACTCAGGATCCACCGCTTTAGGATCGTTGTACTTTTGTTGTATTTTGACGGTTTATGTATTTTGAACAATTGCCTGTGTATGTTCAAACTTATTATGTAATTAAATTTGCAGTTTCAGTTTATTTGTATTTGTGATTGTTTATTTTAACTGTTTAGATTGATATGCTTGGTTACGTACAATCGATAATACGATATTAAGTTAAAAATGTGATACGGTACGATATAAAGATAATACGATACTTAACGATATAAAAATAATAAAGATTTTAAAACTTATTAAAATAAAAATAACTAATAATAAACACCAATAACAAACCCAAAACACCAAAATCCCAACACAACACACAAAAAATAAACTTCAAAAATTCAGGGTGTCAATACGCATCGTATAGGCCTATACGATGCGTATGATGCCAGCCGCCAGACAACACCTGTACCTGTCAGTCTGCAATGTTTTTTTAACTTTTTCAATACGCATCGTATAGCTCTATACGATGTGTATTGAAATTCTAGGGTGTGCAAATAGATAATGAGGTGTGGGAATAGAATTCCCCCTTTTTTTAACTTTTTAGTATGGGCAGGCCCTGAGAATTCATGTACCCTGTTCGAGCTCGAAAAAATTCGCCCTTACGCCTTAAGGAAATTGGGTATTGGGCTCACTAAAGGCCTAAACCTAATGCCAATGGGCTAATAATTAATCTAAACCATAAGAATAATTTTGTAAGTAGGTCTATGTTGGTGTTTGTATGAGTCTACCCTATTAAAAAAACCATATTTTACATATACATATCGGTTTTTTTCATAAAGTAAAGTGTCCTTCGAAATATCGGGCCCTGTCCGGTGGTCCTCCCCGCCCACCCCCAGGGCCGGCCATGTAGTTTTTTTCACGATGAATGATATTAAAAACTTAATGGTTTTTATAGAACGGCGAACAGTCTAACACACACCCTCTAATCCTAACTATAAGTCAACTAATTCACACCATCTAATCCTACACGTTCACTATGGGATTCGGGCTCTCAACCTCATAAGACAATAAGACACCACTTTACACACCTTGATACTATGAGGGTAGAAACCATTTGTTTATGCAGTTAAGACTTAGAAAAAGGTATGAGTGAAATATTTTTAATTTACATATGTTTCTTTTAGAGGCTTGGAATGCTGACTTTTAAAAGGCTGGAAGCCATTAGGGGAGATTTGGGGAAATGTAGAGTTATTATTTGATATGATATGATTAGATGCATTTGTTGGGTGGGCAAGAATAATGAAATAATGAAGCATGAAAGGTGAAATGGGTTTTGATCTGTTTGTGATTTTCTGCCTCTCTTTATGGTAAGTGGAATGCCCCTCTTTTTACTATTTGGTCATTGGTGCAATGTTTAGTGGGTCCTTATTATTTGATGTAACAAAGAATGAAAACAATATTTAATAATTGCACTTTGCTCCAAGTAACAAGTGACATCAAATATTGCAATTTCTATTTTGGGTTGATCTCATGACTCCAGTTTCAATTTTGGGCATATTTATGGTTACCATTTCATCTACAAAGTCTTCTTTCCATTTATCTCAAGTTTTGATCACAATTTTAAGATAAGAATGCTAACTTCACTTTAGGGCTCAGCGCGCTTGGATTATCCATATCAGATAGTCAACTTTGATTGTCCTTTCCGGAGTTGTTTGGTCAAATTGATTATCTGATTATTTCAATACATGAATTATTAGAATTATTGCACATGTACCGCAAATGTCACTATGGCGAAAAGAAAACAAGACGAGAGTTTTCCAATAACTGTTGCAAGTTGCAACTCCATTTAGTTTAACCTGTAATGGGGTTTCATCATCTTCACCTTCACTAAAAGTTGCCATTAAATTTCCTCATTGTGTCAACTGTTGTAACCAACAAGTTGCATGAACCATATTGGACCTTGGTTCCAGACAACATATAAGTCTTTAAACTATGTAGTCAACTGATTCTGGTTGGGCCGCTGTACTAGTTTTATCATGATATAGGCCCAATAAGGAGAAACATTATGTGATACATACAGACTCAACACATAATTAAATTCAGCACCAAAACTCACCATGTAAAAACTGAAATGCAGCCTTTGAAACCAAAACTGCTACCCTCAACTTCTCTTGTGATCAGTCAACATGGCTTTGTTCTTTCATACTAATTATCATGTGTTTGCGCAAATGCATAACAAGTTACTTAAGTTGAGGGGCCTGGAACAGCGAATGGCAGCTGCCTATTCGCGCTTAGTCCTCTTTTTCTTCAACGTCTCTCCAGGCAGACGGATGCTTTGGTTTCACTCACCCAGGATTCTCTTTCAAATAACTCTCCATCTCTTTCTGTCGGAAAGAAGGAAAAAGATAGTATAGGGGCTAGAGTGTAATATGGTTTTATATATATACACCATCTCTATGTAACCCAATTCTTGTACAACTTCAATGAAATACAATTCAAACCTGATTCAGAGATTATTCTCGATACCAAACAACATGGTATCAGAGCAGGTTTCCGATTCTTGAACACCTTGCTCATCACCTACAATCTGTTCCAGTCAATACAATCTCAAACCTAACAACAAAATCAAACTCAGCTCCGGCGGATCAAACCATCTCAGCGCAATCATCTAATCGGTTCTTGCAAGTCAAACTCAGATCCGTTGAATCAAACCACAGATCTGGCGAATCAAATCATAGTTCCGACAGTCCCTTCATCTTCGCTACAATCAACCAATCCAATCCAACGTCAAACCTAGAAATCAAAATCAACAGCCGCCAACCCAATCTTTGTCGGTAAACCCTAACTCACCGATCGAAACCCAGAACCAGCCGCACATACTCGCTAGCCGCAGATAATTCTTTTTGACCTCCTTGAAAACCTTGTTGAATCTGGATCTGGTGAATCTGACTAGAATATTTGATACCGCTGCTTTGAAGACTCATCTTGAACAGCAGAAATAGTTCACGGCCTCTTGAAGACAAGATACAAGAGACCAATAAGTCAAAGAAAGAAAGAAATATACAAGATACACTATAAGCACAGCCGCCGTTTGTTTGATAAATTCGCCCTACCCTACTAGCGAATTTGGTACCCACATGTTTGATAAATACGCTGTCCATCATCAGCGAATTTGTGTCCCTCGGTTTGTTTAAATCTTGAACGCGAGTTCAAGTCACCGGTGATTTTCGATAAATTCGCCGGCTGAGATAGCTTCGCCTCTTAGCGGAGTTATTCCGAACCTAAATCTTGAACGCGAGTTCAAGTCGCTGGTGAATTGTGATAAATTCGCCACGTGAGATAACTTCGCCACCTAGCGGAGTTATTCTGGGCTTCCTTTCTGGTGCGGGTGTTCGGCGTAATTGACTGTTTATTAAATACGATCGGTTGTTTCCTGTCCAAAAAAAAAAAAATGGAAATCAATCAGAGTAAGAACAGTGCTTGGATTTTCGATTCTGGTGCCACTGACACCATGACGTTTGAACCATCAGACATACGATCAATATCCAATCATCAAAAAACTCAAATCCACACTGCAAACAATGGGATGATGCAAGTGAAAGGCGGAGGAACAATTGAAATTTCACCAACTATGAAATTATCAAATTGTCTTTATGTTCCATCATTATCACACAAACTGCTCTCAATTAGCCATATTACCAAAGAGCTAAATTGCACAGTACTAATGCATCCTACTTTCTGCCTTCTACAGGATATCAGGACGGGTGTGATTATTGGACGTGGTACTGAGCGCCAAGGATTGTACTATGTGGATGAAGTGGCTCAACAGGGTACTGTGATGTTGGCTCATGGAACTGATAACCGGGAAGCCTGGCTATGGCATAGACGTTTGGGACATCCATCCCATGGTTATTCGCACCTTTTGTTTCCAAAACTCTTTCCCTCGAATGGTAAAATAGATTGTGAAACCTGTTTTCGTGCCAAAAGCCATCGACAACCATTTAAACCAAGCAAAACGAAAGTTGCTTTACCTTTCTCCTTAATCCATTCTGATGTGTGGGGTCCTGCTCCTGTTATGGGGGGGGGGGGGGGGCAGGGTCTTCGGTACTTTATACTATTCGTGGATGATTGCACTCGCATGACATGGGTATATTTTTTTAAAAATAAAGCCGAAGTGTACGAAAAATTTGTCATGTTTTATGCTATGATTCAAACTCAATTTCAAACTCAACTCCAAATCCTTCGATCTGACAATGGGGGGGAATTTGTCAATACATCTATGAAACAATTCTTTAAAACCAAAGGATTAATTCATCAAACCTCTTGTGCTCATACCCCCGAACAAAACGGTGTTTCCGAACGGAAAAACCGTATTATTCTTGAAATGACTCGTGCCCTTTTGATCGAATCTCAGGTTCCTAAATCTTTCTGGCCGGAGGCAGTTGCAACATCCGTGTATCTGCTGAATCGGCTTCCCACAAAAGCTCTTAACTTTAAGACTCCCTTAGATTGCCTGTCTAAGTCTGCCAGTATTCCTCATCCTCTTACACTTGAACCTCGAATCTTCGGGTGTACCGCATTTGTTCATATACCCAAAACCAATCGAAACAAGCTTGGCCCATGTGCTGAAAAATGTGTATTTGTCGGCTATGGGATTGATCAAATAGGTTACCGGTGTTATAATCCAACAACTCGTCAAATGTTCACCACAATGAATGTTGACTTTCTTGAAACAAAATACTTTTATAACACCCAACTCAGTGGTCAGGGGGAGAATGACAGTATAGACACACTGAGCTGGTTAACCCAAATTCCCTCATCTGAAGAAGTCACAACAGAAAGTCCTTCAAACAGTACTGCGAGTCCTTCAAACACAGACATACAATCCGCGGAGCACAGTACCACTGAAGAAAGTCCATCCAACGTGATTCCTGAGGTAAGAAATACTGAAAACCCTGAATGTTCTACGTCTTATAACTATGAGACAACGGGGGAACACATAGAACCGACAACTACAGAACATGTTGATCCAGTTGTTGAACAGGTTGAACCAGTTGTTGAACATGTTGATCCAGTTGTTGAACATATTGAACCAGTTGCAACAGAGACTACCGGAAGATACTCTCTTCCACCTAGAGCCAATAGAGGGGTTCCTCCCAAACGGTACTCCCCAGAGAGGGAGACCAGAAATTCAAGATATCCTGTAGCTAATATGGTCAACGGGAACTTATCCAACAGTGCGAGAGCCTTTGTTACTTCTCTATACACTGAACAAATACCTAATTCCGTAAAGGAAGCTCAAGGTAAGAAAAATTGGGATGAAGCAATGGAAGTGGAGATGCGTGCTCTTATGAAAAACAATACATGGGAGAAGTGCATTCTTCCTAAAGGAAAGAAAACAGTTGGATGCCGGTGGGTGTATTCGATTAAATATAAACCAGATGCCTCAATTGGAAGATACAAAGCCCGGCTTGTAGCCAAAGGGTACACTCAGACATATGGGATCGATTACTCTGAGACATTTTCTCCGGTTGCAAAGATGGATACCATCAGAGTTCTCTTTTCTGTGGCAGCTAATAAGGATTGGCCCCTTCATCAATTTGATGTTACAAATGCATTTCTTCATGGAGACCTAACTGAAGAAGTTTACATGGAAGCACCTCCAGGTTTTTCAGGGGGTTTTAAAGATGGGGAAGTTTGTAAGTTGAAGAAATCTCTATACGGGTTAAAACAGTCTCCTCGGGCATGGTTTGGAAAGTTCACCTTGGCCATGAAAGAATACGGGTATCACCAAAGTAACGCTGATCATACCCTGTTCCTCAAAAGGAGGAACGGCCTCGTAACTTGCTTGATCATATATGTGGACGACATGATTATCACCGGAGATGATGTAGAAGAAATAGCACAGCTGAAAAGAAATTTGTTTTCAAGGTTTGAAATGAAAGACCTTGGGAATCTCAAGTATTTCCTTGGAATAGAAGTTCTAAGGTCTAAACGGGGGATTTTCATCTGCCAAAAGAAGTATGTTCTTGACCTCCTGGCGGAAACAGGGTTGATTGATTGTAAACCAGCAGATACGCCAATGGTGGTAAACCACAATCTTCACATGGAACTCGATGGAAAGCTCGCAGACAAAGAAAGATATCAACGGCTCGTGGGCAAGTTAATTTATCTCTCCCATACTCGTCCTGATATAGCTTATGCTGTTGAAGTGGTAAGTCAGTTTATGCACCAACCGCAAGTTGCCCACATGGAAGCTGCTCAGAGAATTCTAAGGTATCTAAAGGGTACCGCAGGCCATGGAGTGTTGTTCCAAGCAAGTGGACATTTAAATGTTGAGCTCTACACGGACGCCGACTGGGCAGGAGATAAGGGAAACCGAAGGTCAACGTCAGGGTACTTCTCCTTGGTTGGTGGAAACCTTGTCACCTGGAGAAGTAAGAAACAAAAGGTGGTCGCTCTGTCGAGTGCAGAAGCTGAGTTCAGAGGCATAACTCGAGGGCTAAGTGAAGTTCTTTGGATTAGGAAGCTCCTAGAAGACATTGGTTTCTCCCAAAGGGCAATACCCAGTAAAATTATGTGCGACAATACAACTGCTATACAAATCTCAGAAAACCCAGTTCAGCATGATCGAACAAAACACGTGGAGGTGGATCGACATTTCATCAAGGAAAAACTGGAGGAAAGAATCATAGAGCTCCCATATATATCAACAAAAGAACAACTCGCAGATATTCTCACAAAAGCAGTCAACGGAAACGCTTTTAGTAGCTGTTTGAGCAAGTTAAGTATTGGTGACCCCACTACTCAACTTGAGGGGGAGTGTCGGAAAGAAGGAAAAAGATAGTATAGGGGCTAGAGTGTAATATGGTTTTATATATATACACCATCTCTATGTAACCCAATTCTTGTACAACTTCAATGAAATACAATTCAAACCTGATTCAGAGATTATTCTCTATACCAAACAACACTTTCCTCCCTTTCAAAACTCACATGGTCAACTGTTCAACCATCAAAGCTCAAATTCAACATTGGTTCCTTCTTTCACAAACATGATAAACTTCAGATAACCTCAATCCAAGTATTCACACTTTTGTGGCTTAACTCAAGATTTATGTATTAACTTTGGACTAAAAAATGATTAGCAACTATATAATGAATATTTAATTTGCTCTTAATAGATTATGGTTATTAGCGTAATGCAGAACGGAAACAAAGAGGACAATGTTCAGAGAGTTGATATGATATTCATGTCTAAACTATTACCCACATTTTAGAAAAATAAAATTATATGTGTAGATATTAATTAGGTTAAATTACACTTTTCGTCCTTTATGTTTGTATCGGATTGCAATGGATACCCTTTAACTTTAATAATTATAGTCACAGTCCTTTTTTTGTTAAAAGTGTTACAATCTAGGTCCTTTAACACTAACCTGGTTTGTTTTAGACGCTAAGTTATCTCACGTGCACCTCATGTGAGGTCCTTTTACCCCTTGATTCATCCCACCTTATAAACCCTCTTTCACCCTCCATCCAAATTAGGGTTTCAAACTCCCAACTTTTCCGCTTGCCCGTTAAAATCTGTTTCAGATCCACAATCTCATCACTTTTCTGGGCTCCCGATTTCATCCAAAACCTACACCACCCCCAACAACCTGAAGCTAACTTAAGGTTTTGGCCCTAACTCTTCACGTTCTTCACAAAAACTGCTCTTCTACATCCACCATTGACATACAAAAGGAACCCCCAAATCAGCAGATAATAACCAAATTAATTCAAAATCTTAATCAATTTAGAATGGGGCGGTGATGAAGTGAAAGTCCTCTCATCAGATGACCTGCAACTTCCACTGGGGACAGCGAGTCGGCGACTAACTAGGTGTTTGATGCAACCAAATCCACCCCAATCGGTATGGCAGTGATCAACTTCAAGAGGAGATTTGCAGGTAGAGATGAAGAGGTAAGGAACGATGATAGTGTTGACGATGATGTTTCTAAAGGATGTGTTTTAATAATGTTAGGTTATTAATAAAAGAGTAAACTGCAATTTTACCTCCTGAGGTTAGGGGTCATTGGCATGTCTACCCCCCTTAAGGAAATAATTGCATTTTTACCCCCCACTGTTCACTATTATGTCGCAACCATACCCCCCGGCGTCAAAGTCAATAACAAATCTGTTAACTCTAAGTTGAAATGACTATATTACCCTTCCATTTTACCCCCCAACCTTCGTGTTAAGTCGCACAATTACCCCCCACTGGTAAATTACTAATTTGTCCTTTGTTATTACCCCCTGTACTTTGTGTTAAGACACAACATTACCCACTGCAACTTCCAAAACCCTTCCCGCCAAAATCAAAAACCTGATCTATGATTCTATAATAAAAAATCTGAACCTGTTCTATGATCTGAAACCTAATTCTGAATCAATTCACACGTAATCTGATTTTGATCATATAAACACCTAATTCTGAATCAATTCACTGTGATTTTGTTTTATTTCTTAAATCTGAAACCTAACAAGCATACCTGTTCAAAAATCAAGCATACCTGCTGCAATGTGTTCTATACTCAAAAAATAAAGCATACCTGCACTAACAATTTCATTCAATGTATCTGATCAAAAATCAAGCATACCTGCTGCAATGTGTTCTATACTCAAGCATACCTGCTACTCTGACCATGACTATTAACCACACTAGAATCTGTGGTGACTATTAACCACACTAGAATCTGTTATGACTATTAACCACACTAGAATCTGTGGTGACTATTAACCACAATAGAATCTGTTATGACTACTAACAATGTATCAAACCACTGATTAAGCACACTCACTGCTGCACAAATTGAGTTGAAAGACTTTAAACAGATTGTTGATCAAATGCACAAAATGTATATCCTAATCAAACATCAAACTTTCACAACTGCACATTTTGATCATGTAAGATCATGTAACTGTCATAACTAGGCACATTTTGATCAAAACATCAAACATCCCAACTGCACATGTAACTGTCATCAACTATGATCAGTAACTGCACATGTAACTATCATCAACTATGATCATGTAACTGTCATAACTAGGCACATTTTGATCCTAACATGTATCAAGAACACCAATATACCATCATGAGAATATAAAAAAGGCTTATCAATAACACATTACCTGTAAACATTGGTCATAACTAGGCACATTATATTAAATCAAAAGATCCTAATATATATACAATTAGATCAGTATTAAACCAAAAGATCCTAATACATTAAACCAAAAGATCCTAATATATTAAACATCAACTACACAACCATTTCCTGCTGCGGGGGAAACTGGAAGTGCAGGAAAGGACGGCCCCGCATTTTCACAACCATGGAAACCACAATCGATCGGGCTGAAAAACGAATCCTCATGTCCACTGCAAACACAAAAAGATCGATGTTTCAATAATCCCCTGTTTTTTACTTGTTCAGAAAGATTGATGTTTATACCCGAAATCAGAGACAACAGGGAGGATCGGTGGTTGTCGCCAGTAGCCAGGTGCATCGGCGGAGGTGGAGGTGGAAGCATGGGGTTCTGCGATTCACTCATTGTGAAGTGGAAGCCGGTGGGTGTTGATGTTGTGGTCGCAGGAGCTGGAAGCCGGTGGGAAACTGGAAGTGCAGTCGCCGGCAATGGAGGTGGAGGTGGAGGTGGATCGCCGGTGGTGAAGAAGAAGGAGTGGAGTGAGTGAAACTTAGGGGGTAAGGGTGTAGGTGGAAGAGAAGTACAGGGGGATTATAAAGATCCAAATGGTGAAATTACCTTTATGCCCTTTGACCGTTTAAAGATAACATTGACTTTGACGCCGGGGGGTAAGGTTGCGACATAACAGTGAACAGTGGGGGGGTAAAAATGCAATTATTTCCTTAGGGGGGTAGACATGCCAATGACCCCTAACC
This sequence comes from Helianthus tuberosus, assembly GCA_030545235.1. Lineage (NCBI taxonomy): Eukaryota > Viridiplantae > Streptophyta > Magnoliopsida > Asterales > Asteraceae > Helianthus > Helianthus tuberosus. The sequence goes on along the minus strand of CM060430.1, from coordinate 140,571,157 downwards.
TCAGGGGGTAAAATTGCAGTTTACTCTTAATAAAATAAAGGGTAAATTTTGTTGAAGAGTTAGAGCCGGTTGAAAATGGGTTGAAAGAAAACCAAACCTTCGTAGCTCTTTGTTAAAAAGATTTAAAAACTTGCATTAAAAATCGGTACTTTTAACCAACGGAATTAAACACAATATTTGTTTGGGGTTGTTTTGTAAATTTAAAGAGAATTATCCACCGCAATTTTGACAAATTTGTGATTTATTAAAAAGACCTCTTGATATCATCTATTTATTTAACAAAAAATTAGAACCAATAATTAAAGATTTCTTTTTCAACCGACTACAGGATGGCGGCTGCAACAGATTATGGTCGAATTATTTCTTGCTGTAGTTGTGTTTTCACTTGGATGGTTGTTTAGATATGTTTCAAGCGGCCGGAAGTGGCGGTCGAAAATGGCGGTGGTGGTGAGTGGTTGTTTTGGAGAAGAGAAAGAGAGTGGGGGAGAGATGGAGAAGATAAAAAGATAGTACGGTGGTGTTTGTTTTTTCAGACCCAAAAGGTCTGCAGTCTGCGGACCACATCTGCAGGCATCTGCAGGAGAAGAGGTGGACCAAAGGTCTGCAGTCTGCAAGGAGAAGAGGGTTTGTTTTTTTTACTTCTAAAAAACCCCTTCACAACACACAACACACACAACACAACACACTCCACTCCACTATCTCTCTCTCTCTCTGCAAACCCTAGCCCCCACTAAAGAACCCACCACCATCGCCTTCAAACTCCGACCACTATACTCCGGCCGCACACCCACCCCATCCTCGTATACCCCCTACAACTAACCCCTTGTCCCTGTAACACACCCACACCCACCCGATCCCTCGCTGATAATGGCCATCAACTTGATCCGTCGCTGATAATGGCCAGCAACCGCCTGATCCCTCGCGGCAGTCATCGAAGAGAGAAAGAGAGAGACGACAGAGGAAGAGAGAGACGACAGAGAAAGAGAGAGACGACACAGCGGCGGCACACGGCGGAAGACATCTCAGCAGTGGCTTGGTAGTGGAGATATGGGGGTGGAGGTGGTGGCGGAGATGTGGGGGTGGAGGTGGTGGCGGAGATGTGGTGGTGGAGGTGGTGTCTGTGTTTTGAAAGAGAGAAGATGTGAGAAGAGGTGAGAAGATGTGGGGTTATGTCTGCGTGGGGAAGAGGTAAAAGGTGAGAAGTGTTTCCGGAAAACAAACAAGCTGCAGGATCCAAAGGTCTGCGTGTGTCTGCGCGACGCAGACATAAGTGGCCAGAAGTGCTTCTGGCCAAAAAAACAAACAACACCTACGTGAAGAGAGAGGAATAATCATATTTATTTTTAGATGAGTAAACTGCAATTTTACCCCTGGGGTTTTGGGTGATTGGCATGTCTACCCCTCCTAAGGAAATAAATGCAATTTTACCCCCCCCCCCCACTGTTTGCTCTTATGTCGCATGTTTACCCCCCGACGTTAATTTGGCTAACTGATCTGTTAGATTTAATATGAAATGACTATTTTACCCTTTTATTTTACCCCCCAACATTCCTGTTATGTTGCATAATTACCCCACAGGTAAATTACTAAAATGCCCTTTCTTATTCCCCCCTATACTTTCTGTTAAGAAGCAATTTTACCCCCTGGGACATCCAAATCCCTTCTCGCCACCACCCAGATTCAATTCATTTGCAGCATATTGAATAACTTAATAATCAAAACCAATTAATAACTTATGTTGCATAACTTAATAATCGAAATCAATTAATAACTTATGATGCATATTGATGCAATTAATAACCCCTGCTCTTAATCAACCCATTGATTCAATTCATTGCTCACATATTGAATCAATTCATTTGCAGCAACTATATACACATTTTAGCATCAGTATACACATTCAAGTAACTGTATAGAGTACATGATTCAATTCAATTCATTCAAGCATCAGTATACACATTCAAGCAACTGTATACACATTGCTCACATATTCATTCAATTCATTTTAGTCTATCTGTAATGAAAATGCACATGAAAGGCACATACAACAACTGTAATGCAAATGTACATGAAAGGCACATACCTGACCCAAACTGTCATTTTAGCATCAGTATCCATTGTGGACTTATGCCCAAACTTTCATCTGCATATTATGCCCCAACTGTAATGCAAACTGTCTGCTGATCAATCTGATTAACTGAACTTATGCCCCTAGCATCTGTATGAGCATATGGCTAGACAACAGATTAAATGAGTGAAAAATGGGTCAGTGTGTGTTATTTACATGTGCACAACAGATTAAATGAGTGAAAATGTCAACAAAAACAATGAGTGTGCTGCCCATTTTGATCAAACATAATGTCAAGAAATAATGAGTGTGCTGCCCATTTTGATCAATCTGCTGATCAAGCTACCAACATTGACCTAGATTAGCTACGTACTTGGTAACCAAGCTAACAACATACCCAAAATCATCATTTTACACAAAATGCATAAAGGATTCCAACAACACTGCATAAAGGTAACCAAGCTAACAACGTACCCAAAATCATCATCATCATTTTAGACAAAAGCTAAATAAGTTAAGTTAAGTTAAGTTAACCTACATAGTACACAAAAGCTTCGATTAAGTTAAGTTAACCTACATATTACACAAAAGCTAAATAACTACTAGAGTAATCATCCGCTCAACTATCCGGTGGATAATGGAAGTTGAGGACAGGCCTCCTTAACACAGAGACCACCAAGTGGACCACCAATGATGAGCTTGATAAGCTCATCGTCAGGTCAACTGTAAAAAAACCAACAGTGAACCAAATCAGACCCTAACCCTGTTTATAACATGATAATGACTAAATCTGACCCTGATTAACTAACATTGGCCGATTATACCTGCGGTGTGGCAGATGAGATAGTGGATTAGCCAACAAACAACCGGCATTTTGTAGAGAAGACTGATCGGAGGAGATAGCGGAGGAGTTGTTGTCGCCGGAGGAGAAGACTGATCGGAGGAGAAGCCTGATCGCCGAAGAATCCCTGATCGCCGGAGAATCCCTGATCGCCGGAGAATCACTGATCGGAGGAGAAGCCTGTCGCCGGAGAAGGTGATCGCAGGTTAAAGGACGATGGTAGGAAGGTGGGGGGTAATTCTGCTTTGTTATGTTACTTATAGGGGTGTTGTAGAGAAGAAGCTTCACATTAATAGCAAAATGACATATTTACCCTTTGACCATTAGCTTATTATGTTGACTGTTAAGCCAAATTAACGCCGGGGGTAAACATGCGACATAAGAGCAAACAGTGGGGGGTAAAATTGCATTTGTTTCCTTAGGGGGGTAGACATGCCAATCACCCCAAACCCCAGGGGGTAAAATTGCAGTTTACTCTTTTTAGATTTTGTTTTTGTTATATTATTAAACAATTTTAAGTAGTTTGGTAAAAAGACTAAACTACCCTTATGTAACAAAGCTTAACTGAAAATTTTAATCAGGTTAGTGTTAAGGACCTAAAGTGTAATGTTTTTAACAAAAAAGGATTGTGACTGTAATTATTAAAGTTAAAGGGCATCAATTGCAATCCGCTAGAAACATAAAGGACGAAAAGTGTAATTTACCCAATTAGAAACTTTAAACATTTTGATTATTTAATTATAGTTCACCATATTTATGAATTTACATCGAGATAGTTGGTAAACGGGCAACAAGCTGCGCCGCTACCCAAATCAAATACTCACGCATATTTTTTTACATAAACAAGGAAACTCGTTGAGTCTGAAATTCGAGGCTTCAAATAATGGAATTAAGGTTCGACGGTTGAGACAAACCATTGCCACACGATTTGGCTCGTTGAGACATTTTCATTCATTACTTGTGGACCTCGTAAATTCAGACGTAGCTCAAGTCATGCCACTTTCCCTTTCTAGCTCGGTTGCCCCTGTCTTGTTGTCGTAAGTGTGAATTTGATGGCAACAACAAACAGAGGCTGTAGTGATGGTGGTGGTGACGACGACCGATAATGCATCCAACAAAACCTATGAACTCAATTAACTCGTGTAGAACTATAATTGTGGATATAGGTCTCTATCTTTTCTTGAAAATATTCCAAAAATTACAGTTAAAGTATATTTGAAGAAATACAATGATAGGTGTACAAAAGATCAGTTATTAAAGGGTTTGTAGCCTAGCTGTATCAAGATGTGTAGATAATGTATTCCTCTCCATATGGTTGAGAGTTTATAGTAAGGGGTGTTCAGAATTCGTTTCGAATTCGAAAAATTCGAAATTCGTTTAAATTCGATTCGATTATCAAGAATTCGTTTCGATTAAAAGAATTCGAATTCGATTCAATTTGAGTCAAGTAAATCGAATACGAATTTATAATTTCAAATTCGATTCGATTCGATTCGATTCGATTCGAAATTCGAATAAAAATTATACATTTTTATTTATTATTTTTTTATATATTGTATATATAACTTTTATTAAGCTATACTATAAGTTATTTTCAAATTTTTTTCCAAGTATTAAAATTACCCATTACCAAACCCACTACATGGCCTATAACTAAAACCTAAGTAACAAATATATCAATAGATTTATAACCCTAAAAATATTAACTTGTAATGTGGAGTGGTTATTCCCGACTTATCGTTTTGAATTTTAGACTTATGGTAGTTTATTTGGAACTTTTTAATGTGATATCGTGTTTTATAGCTGCTTTAAAATTTATGTTTCATTTTGATAGTATTTTACATGTTTTTAAAGAATATGAATTAAATCGAATTTATTCGAATTCGATTCGAATTCGAATTTTTAATCGAATACGAATTGGGTTTTTTATTCGAATACGAATTCGAATCGAATTCGGTAAGTTTTAATCGAATTCTAATCGAATACGAATTCAAGGGAAAATAAAAATTATTCGAATAATTCGAAAATTCGATATTCGATTCGATGAACACCCCTAGTTTATAGCCTAGCAGTATCAAGATGTGTAGATTTAGGATTAGGATAATGTAGATTTAGGATTTGTATCACCCCACCTAGCAGTATCAAGACGGTGTTGTATTCGGAAGGAAAAAAAAAGGGACACCTTTAAATTTCTTCATTGTTGGGATGTTGCAAAAAACTCCCTAAAATGGGCACGGGTACCTTTAGTGGGACAATCGTCGTCCAAAAGGTCTAAAAGTTGTTCTTCTACTAGTCGCTCGGATGCTCATGCCGAGTTTGAGATCAACTTAAGCGACGGTGATTTTGAAGCAGAGCGCCCACCTGGTAGAGATAAATAAAAAAAGGACGCAAAAATCATACTCTACCGGTGATGAAAGAAACTTCGTGTTGGTCGGCATCGAAGATCATATGACTACGTTCAATATCATTCAAGCAAAAGGAAATGAAATCAGATATAACGTCCGCTCTTCAAGCCCCTCAACACCGTACGGTCTAATATAAAATATAAATAACCATGTTAAAAGTTTATTATTTTTTTATTATTTTTTGAATGACACATGTTAAACGTTTTTTAATCGTCTTTTCGTTTTAGGTGAAAAAAATATAATTTTAAATTTAACCAACAATAATTAAACCTACTGGTCCTGCCATTATATAATCGACGTATCCAAATCCAATCTTGGATTCGCATTCAAATCTTTTGTCATAAAAATAGAAATAGCTTGCTTTATTTAATTTACATTTTTTTTTCACGCTTTAATCGACGCCATGACTATAGCTGCCAAAATCTCACTGATCTTCACTTCTTCGCCAACTGTTCACGCCCCAACAACAAAGCTACGGTTTGCAAAATGTCTCCGGAAGACGACTCTAGCTTTGACACCAGTCAAATCAACGGACGTTTCAAGAACGCTGTCACATACGGTCGATCCCACAGTCAAACCAGACCAACATGCATTTACTAACGGTAAAAACTAAAAAGTTGTTACAATTGTTTTTTTTACACTATTTTAATTCTAATTCTATATCACCGTTTTACACACCTTGGTACCGCTAGTACCCGTTATAACTGTTAGTTTAGTTTTTTTATGCACAATCGGATTCATGCAGGCTCGGGTCTTCACACGAATGTTGTTTGGCATAAATGTTCAGTGGAGAAAATTGACAGGCAGGAATTACTTAACCAAAAAGGTTGCGTTATTTGGATTACTGGCCTTAGTGGTTCAGGTTAGTTCCATCAATTTCTTTGGAGCTTTTACATATACTCATGACTCATGTATGTTCAGATTTAATAAATTAATCTTTGCAGGAAAGAGTACTGTAGCTTGTGCGTTAACTCGCGCACTCCATGCTCTAGGAAAGCTGACATACATCCTTGATGGCGATAATGTAAGGCATGGTCTTAACTGCGATCTTACTTTCAAAGCAGAAGATCGCGCTGAGAATATAAGAAGAATTGGTAGGATATCGTTTTCATTTTTTTTCCTTTAATTTTGGAAAATTGTATTGGTTTTTTATTCTTAATTTACTTTAGGAGAGGTGGCTAAGCTATTTGCTGATGCTGGAGTTATTTGCATAGCAAGTGTTATATCTCCCTACAGAAAAGATCGCGATGCCTGTAGATCCATACTTCCGGATGGAGATTTCATTGAGGTATTCATGGACATCCCTTTATGTGTATGTGAGGCCCGCGATCCAAAAGGCTTATACAAGCTTGCACGCGCCGGAAAGATTAAAGGTAAATCCAAAATTTGCCTGATGTTCTTTCATACAAGAATATCTTGTTTTTTTTTCTTCTTGTTATTGACTTTATTCATGGTTTAAACTTTGAACTATCATATTCACAGGTTTTACTGGAATTGATGACCCGTATGAGGCGCCATTAAATTCCGAGGTATGCCTTGCAAACGGTCCTAGACTAATAATCAAATACCTAAATACCCATTGATCGATAAAGCATCACAGCTGTGACAGCTTTGATTCAAACGGGTCGGCCTAAATATATGGCATGCTGCCTTGTACATTCAAGTTTTGGTCCAAATTTTGAAAGTCCTGCATATATAGTTTTTTGACAGATTGAAGAAATGAACCAGCATGCATTATATTTTATTTTGTTAATGTGCATGAACTTTTGCTTGTGCAGATTGTTATACAACAAGGAGAGGTCTGCCCCCCACCTGAGGCTATGGCTGAGATAGTGATTTCTTATTTGGAAGCCAAAGGGTATTTACACGCATAGGGTGATTGTATCGCGCTACAAGATGTTGCAAAGATAAATTATAGGAAATTACTCATTTCCTGGTTCGGTTTCAAGTCATCAATGCAAAAAGTATGTCAATCAAAAAATATGTTGATTGTGTTCGGTTGTTTGTGTGTATTAGGTGTATATGGAATAATGGTAATAAAAATAGAGTAACATTGATCAGGGATTGATGTAGAATATGTAATGTTACATGTATGAATGGTGCTCTACTGTTAGTTATGAAAGAAAGGTATATTATTTAAGAATCATTTTCGTATTTAGTGTGAGTTAGTCAAATTTTGTTCAACAAGACCCAAATTTATTTTGAACACCAAACATGGATGAAGAGATATGGGTCTGGACGCCCGTGGGTCCGGGAAAAGCCCAATTTCGACCCACAACCCGGACACTTGGCAAAAACAAATGACCTGTGGGGTCCACCCGCCACGTCGGATGCGCTAGGATAGAGGAGACGAAAAGGCCATCGTGAAAACGACGTATGGCGAATGACGTTTTGAATATCACTGCATACTTGATGTCCACGAGTAGTTATCACAAGAGATACAAAAGGACAGTTAATAGCGAAGTCCAGACAATCACGTTCCGTGGATTCCTACTCCTTTTAACCTCCATTAGCGGTTATCATAGAAGACACCACAAGGACACCCAAATAGCGACCTCTTGCCAATAGCACATCGTGGAGATACACCTCCTCTGTCACCACTAACGGTCAGCGGAGAGGGGACCAAAGGGATATTCCGATAGTGACGTCTCGTCCAATAACTTCTCACCATCGTGGTTGTAAATACCACACTCATTCTTGTGAAAGGATTCTACACTCTCTACTCTCACTTATACTCACAAAGAGCGATTACTTATTCTTACGGCTCACGCGAGAGACTGGTTATGAGAAGAACCAAACCTCTCCTTTTTCGTGACCAGCCTAACAATGTTGTTTAGTGTTGTAGATTAAACCATCAAACAAATTTTTAAAAATCGGACCTCCACTTGTCGAACATTACCTAATCATGCTGTCGAACATTACCTAATCACGCTGATAAGATAGGATCATGAAAGGACGTTTGTCCCAGATCTACCTATTAAATGAGTGACAATATTCTATAATAATTACCTTTAGTCAGATTCATATTTGACAAATAAATCTATTTAAAATGTTATACTTTCTCATACAATTAATGCATAACAAAATATATATAATTTTTTGTTTTATAAGTTTTAAACTGAAAGCGACTTGTAGCAAATTATGGTAACAATAAATATAAACGTCCCGGTGTGGGGTAATGCCCCCAACCACCTGCTGGGTAGCGCCCTCCAAAACGCAACGGCTCCGCCAAAAAGGGGCGCTATTGAATGCCTTGCCTAGCCCTTAACGGGTGCTAGAGGGAGACTTTAGTGGGCGGCCTATATACATAAACCAATCAGATTTTTTTCTTCTCATTTCCCCCCTTTTTTAAAGGAGCTTTATTTCATACCTTGTTTGTTACGGGTTGGGGGCTTTGAAGTATAAAGCCCCTAAGTCTTGTTTATCTTTATATTGTTAAGGGTGGGGGGCTTTGAAGTATAAAGCCCTAAGTCTTGTTTATCTTTATAATAATTCAAGGATTATCATTTTCGTTTTCTTAAACAACTAAAATAAAATCACACCTGCCCTTTGCAAGATTTAAACCCATAACCACATAGGTGCTGTTTGTTTTTTTTGCAAGAAGAGCTTCCTGGGCTCTTATGTCTGCACCTCACAGACCACGCGCAGACCTTTGGGTCTGAAGACTGTTTGTTTTTTTCGCAGACCTTTCATTAAAAAAAGGTCTGCGCATCCTCTTCTTGGGGCAGATGTGGACTCATGTCTTCAAACCTCTTCTCTTCTCCTCTCCTCTCCTCTGCCATTTCAAAACACAGATCCTCAACATCTTCCTCTCCTCCACCCCTTCCTCCTCCCAGCCGTCACCTACACATCTCCGCCACCACCACGTCGCCGCTGTCGCCTCCGTCACCACCTCAACTTCCTCCGCCTCCAACACCACTCCCTCCGCCTCCGACCAGCTGCCTCATCGACCTGCTGCGGCCCGCCTTCACCGTCGACAACAACCTGCTGCCGCCCGCCTTCGCCGTCGACAACCACCTGCTACGATTGGGGGTGAAGAATGGTGGGTTAAAGGTAAAGGTTTGAGTTTTGGTGTTCAAGAGTGGTGATGTGGGTGTTGTGAAAGATGGAGATGGTGTTGTGCGGATGATGGGGGTGAACGCTGAAACAGCCATAGGTGGCCTGAGGTTGAGATGGGGGGTTTCAACTTTGGTTGATGAATCAAGAAATTGAAACCTATGGCAGGTGACGGTTTGAGAGGACTAAAGTTTTGGTAGAATTTACATCCCTAGTTATATTATAATTTATATGTATACACTAAGATTGAGAGGACTAAAGTTTTGAGATTTTTGGTGTTAATTTCAGAAAATTGTTAGTGTTTTGATGATTTTAGGTGTTAAATTTCAGAAATTTGGTGGTATTTTGATGATTTTTGGTGTTAAATTTAGAAATTTGTTGGTATTTTGCTGATTTTAACAGCTTGCAGAAGCTAAAAAACAAACAGTCTTCTTCCTGCAGACTGCAGAGGTTTGGTCCACCTCTTCTGCTACAGATGTCTGCAACTGTGGTCCGTAGATTGCAGATGTTTTACCTCTGAAAAAACAAACAACACCTTAGTTGGGGAAGTCACTACTTTACCACCAGACTATTCTCTCAGAGACCTGTATTCATTTTAAATCACAGATTCAATTTAAAGCCCATATTCATTTTAAAGCCTATTGACCTATCTATTAATATGTAATAAATGATTTGAATAGTGTTTTTCTTGATCTTGATTGTTGGTTTCTTGATCTACGTTGAATGCTCGTTGTCCACGCCTTTTATCCCATGTGGTATCATTTCCTTTGAAAGCTTTTCTTGGCTTCGTCTCAAATGTTGGGTTTATTTGCAGCCACGATGATCTACAGTTTCTGAGCCTTCAACGACCACAAAACAATGCTTGACATATCCACATTTTGATAGTTAGTATATGTTAGTCATTGTCATCATGTGTTTTGCACATCTTGGATCCCTACCGTAACGCGCAGGTGGGAAAAACACTTGTTTCAATAAATGTACATATTCAATGTCTTACATGCTTCTAGTTTAAGTCATGATTCATGTTTTAAGAACTTTATATTATTAAGGGAATATACTAGTAAAAATTAAGCTCAAATAATAGGATTAAAAGAAAATATCGGTATACTTATAATGACTTTATAAAAAGATTGGGCGGTGTGGCTTTAGATGAGGAGGGTGGGAGGTTAAAGCATTACATCACAACCACGTAGGCATCAGGCCTATAACTAACCCACCCTTTAACTATCAAGTTGTGGTTTAACTAATATATGTGTATAACTCATTAAGGGGATAACGATTTTGGGGCCAACGCCTTTTGGTGGCGGTGATGTTGTGGATTGGTGGTGTCACACCCCAAAATTACCACATGCGGGTTTCACCGCGAGGCGTGTGACGTACCAGGATCTAGCCACTAATCGTGTTGAACTAATAGTAAATAATATTAAACACAATCATCATATCCAACATGAATAGTGTATTTCAAGATAAACGTTTCAAACAAGTATATGTTCAGCGGAAACAAATGTAATTGTTTCAAAACAACTAAAACCAAATTGTTTTGAAATGCATAATATCAAGAGTCCTCATCAAAATGCATACCCCATGACACTTCCAGCTCCCAAGACTTCAAGTTCCTATGCAATGATGTACCTAACGACCTGCAAGCATGCAGAAGAGTGTCAACATTAAGTTGGCAAGTTCACAGTTTTGTTCAATGTAAATCATGTAAATGTTTAGCTTTAAAGACATGTCAAGAATAATAAACTCGGTACCAATATGACTAATTATGTTTGTTGTGCCCTCATCAATGCCATAGCATATACATAAACTTGGAATTGTATGTGTATATACAAACTCGGATCTATCATCCCCATTCCCGAAGTCACCAAAACTCGGAACACCCTTTCTTTTTATAAACAAACTCGGAACCATTAACATATATTACAAACTCTGACTTGGCTTGTTACATAAAACTTGGAATATCATGTATAGGTAAACTCGGACCATATGTACATACATAAACTCGGAATCAAAGGATTATATAAACTCAGATTTTAATATAAACCTGGACATATGGATGTTAATAAACTCGGACCCTTTTTTTGTTAATAAACTCGGATCATCAGTATTTATTCCAAAACTCAGACTTTTGTGACTTCACAAAGTCGGATCTCTTAATTCCGGACTAATAATTAACCTCGGATTAACAAAACAAAATCACAGTTTTTCAATGTAACAGTTACAGTACGATCAAACCCTAATCTCAACAATGCTACGCAACAAATCAACACATTAGTAGTTCTAATATACCAATAACATCTCTAGCATCTGACAAACAATTACACATTCATTCAATCTAACAACAATTACACATTCATCAGGAATGATCAACTAAACACATAACAATTGTGTGGATATTAAGGTTTTTCCTGAAATCAAAAGAACAAAGATATCAACGTGTAACATAAAGCATTACCTTAGATTCGATCTAGAGTTTGTTCTTGATGATTTGAAAGATCAGAGAGTAGATGATTGTGTGTGAGATTGTGTAGCAAAAAATGATTAGAGAATGTAACTACCGTATGATTGAGATTATGAGGAGTTTTAGGGTTGCAGTAGTTTATTAGAGTTTCAACATTAATCTTAACACACCCCTAACTATACAACTTTTACACAAAAGCGCATAACATCTTGCAGATTGCAATTCAAACATATAAGGAAAAATTACACTTTTCGTCCTTTATGTTTGTATCGGATTGCAATGGATACCCTTTAACTTCAATAATTACAGTCACAATCCTTTATTTGTAAAACTCATTACATCATACGTCCTTTTCCACTAACTAGGTTAAAAATTTCAGTAAACTCTATTCATAAAGGGGCAGTTTAGTCCTTTTACTTAATTATTATTTGTATAGTATTTAATAAATAAAAAAATAAAACAAAAACCAACTTTAAAAACTTAATAATTCATAATCAATAGAAAATTAGAAACCATCTCATTCTCAACTATCTCTGTTGCTCTCTTTCTCCCTGAACTCTCTTTTTCTATGAGCCACCACCACCATCACAGTGTTGCCATCTTCACCACCGCCTAAACCAACCATCTCCTGAAACTATTTCTACCAGTTCCTCATTTCTGGCGGCAACCAAACTCCACTGATAACCACCATCTCCGGTCGCTTCCTCAAATCCGGCGACCACCAAGCTCCACCTCACCGATAACTACAAGAACCCCTTTGTTTAAATCAGATATGTACAATCACATTTGAATTAGATCCGATAACCACAAGAACCCCTTTCGTTTAAATCAGATCTGAATCAGACCTGTGAGAGAGAGTGTAGTGGTGGTCAGAGGTTGGGAGAAGATGCGGTGGTGGAGTTGTTGTAGATTCGGTGGCGGGGGTGGTTGTAGATTGACTGGTGGTGGGGGTCGGAATGAGCGGTGTGACTTTTATACGGCGGGGGTGGTGGCTGAAGATCCGGCAGGGGTGTGGGGTGGATGGCGGTGGTGGTGTTCGACTAGTGGGTGAGTTAGGGTGGTGTTAAAGTCAGTTTGTGAGCATTGTTCGTGATTTTAGCAGTTGATCTAGCTGCTGTTTTTTTTGGTAGATCTGAACCATTCATCTCCGTCGGTGCCGCCGGTGATGTCGGAGCCTGTAAAGTCGCTGTCTTCACCTGCACTGGTGCGGTTTTACCTAATTTATCGATTAATTTCATGTTAATGTGAACGCACTTGTTAATGTTTTTATCTATTTTGATGTTACTTGTACAAACGATGATGATGATTACAGAGAACAAGTTTGAAACAATTTTCATTTTTTATTCACATTGATGATTCTCAATTAACACTGATGTTGATGTTGGAATCTTGACTCCGAATTTCACACTGTCGATTGCAATAAGTTTTGGCTTTGATTTGATAAGGTTTTGTTCCGATTTGATTGTTGCATCAACAACAATATTCTGATTAGAAACTTCTGTTGTTGTTGAAGATGAGTTGAGAGAGAAAGAGTGTTAAGAGAGAGAGAGAGAGAGTTGAGAGTGACAAAGAGTGTTGAAGATATGTATAAATGGGTAAAATTACAAAACTACCCTCATGTGCTTTGCACATGACCTGATTTAACTGGAAAATCTAACAACCGTCAATGAAAATGACGTAGGATGTAATGAGTTTTACAAATAAAGGACTGTGACTGTAATTATTGAAGTTAAAGGGTATCCATTGCAATCCGATATAAATATAAATGACGAAAAGTGTAATTTTTCCAACATATAATTCACGTATCTGTCACGCAACACATAAGTTTCGTATAAACCATCCGTTTATAATTATTATTCGAGTAAGTCACCAACGTTCGAGAATTTACTTGTGTGTGTGTTTCGATAATTGCCAGTGCTATGAATGTATGTTTAAACTAACTGTGGTTAGGTTAAAGTATTAACCTGAAATTGCGGGTTGTCACAGGTGGGAGCTATATCTGATGTGGAGGTGCGATGTTTGTGGGTGGTGCTAGAGATGAACACCAAACTAGTTAACCGAACCAGATCTTCAAACCTGACCTGAAAAAGCCCGGTTTGGAACCAAAAATCCTCAAATCAGTTTAGTTCGATATCCAAACTGACGGTTCCACACCCTGACTACAAAAGCTGACCCAGACCTATTTAGCTAGAAATGAATTCCCAAACGGATTGGGAAAAAATTGGTTCTGAACCGGTTCTAAACGTTTGGGCGAATCGTTAAAAACGGTCCTAAGGCCGATGGAAGCTGTTTTTGACCGTTTTCACCCCTAATTCACCATTTTGTCTCACTAAGTTAGTATAAATATGTATGTGATGTTTTGGTTTGATCACCACCCTCGAAAACGCAAAAAAAAAAAACGAACCCAAAAAAACACAAAAACCTCCCTCGTTGACACTCGTTTTTTCTTGTCTACTTTACTTGTTTTCGACATGTAAAATGTTAAAAAGCGCTTTAAAACAATATTCAACTTTACAACCTTTTCACAATCATATGGCTTCGTGTGGTGGAGTTCAACCGTTTCCTGAAGAGGGTTGGGCATGTATTGGAAATCTTTTCGATTTTCTTAAGGTTTTCAAAAACGCAACTAAAATATTATCGAGGGTTTGTTATCTCACGAGTTCAAAAGTAATGCATGCATTATATTTAATGGTTCAAACCATATATGAGTTTGAGGAACAATTATTTGTTTGAGAAAATGATACCCCCTATGAAATAAAGATTTCAAAAATATTTTGAAGAAATACCAAACGTGTTAATGTGTGCCCTCGCTTTAAACAGTTGCTTAAATGCTACGGAGGTTGACACTATAATCGATGAAATACATATGAGTTTACATTTTTATGAAACTCATACATATAAAAGATGCTTTCGACAAATAATTTCAAGCATCGTATAATACTCAATTAGAGAGATATGGTCCCAACATACACACACATGCGATCAATTGAATCAGGTTCAAGTCTGGGTAACTCGACCCAGGGTATCCGTAAACTTAATTTAATTAATCCCATGAGAAACCAAACGACAAAAAAAAAAAACAAATGGGTAAAACGTCGAGTTAGAGATCTGCATATGTTTAAAAGATCACTTGGACACGATGAATCGTGTACAACACCAAAGTACTCTCGAAGACATTACGAAGATTGAAGAAAAAAAATACATGACAAAGAGGTGCAAGAAGGACTAAGTGATCCTCCATCTGACGAAGAAATCGCCTACGATGCATCGATGTGTGCAAATATTAGTTCGGATGAAGAATAAGCACCAAAATAATAATTGTAATTTTTCAATTTATGTTTTTTGTATTTCATTTGTTATTTTCTTGTTTCGAAAACAATAAAAAATAATAAAATTCATTTTTTTGTCGTTAAAAATTAATTTAAAAGTTGGCCAAGAAAAAATAACCGGTTTAAAACCAGTTTCAATTCCTAAAAAAACCAAAACGTTCATCTGTAGGTGACGTCCCAACCAGTGGCGGATCTTGCCCGTTGAACGTGCCAGGGCCGAAAGACACGGGCACTAAAAAAACCCGGGCAAGCCCGGGCCAAACATAGTACATATAAAAAATTTCGATCGAAATGCGGAAAATTAGCACTACGGCCGAAAAACTTGCCCGGGCCGTGACCCTGCCACAGCCCTATTAAGATCCGCCCATGGTCCCAACAACACCCAATCTAAGACAACAACACCCAATCTAAGATGTATAAAATAAATCATTGCTTGGATTAGAAGTAAATGCATTTTCTCGTAACTAGTTTCACACTTTCACGTCTTCACCAAAATCTTTGCTCCAGAAATTACACCATTATATTAGATAGAGAGAATTGCATATTTCCCCTTCTTTTGCTTCATAATTGCATATTTACCCAAATCACAAATTTAAATTGCATATTTCCCCTCTTTAATAAAATGACTAAATTACCCCATTTCAATATTAAAAGATCTTTTACCAGCTACACAAAAGAAGGGGTTATCAAATTGCTCTGCAAAAGAACGACTCTTCAGTTCCTCCTTCCCTGGTGGTTCAAACGACCTCGGATACCAAGGTTCAGATTGCGATTATCAGGTTTCTCCCCCCGCAATTCAATCAGCGTTTTTAGATTGTAGATTTCACGTTATCAGTTCACCAAGAAGGGGAAATTAATCAACTTTGGTGATACTGAAGCTTTTGGAGTAGAGTAAATTAGATTGGGAAGCTGGAGCATTGGGTATAGTGACCTTGATATGGCAAAGGAAACATATTACTCTTCGACAAAGGCAAATGGTGGTCATTGTTTGGTTCAACATAGAATTGATAGATGTTTATGTTTATATTTATTTTCAATTTTTTTTGTGTTTATGGAAGATTATTAGGTTGTATTCTTATAGCAATGAAGTAAATAACTGTGCCATTTTCATATAAAAGTCATTAGATGCAGACAATAATTATGATTTTCTTAAAATTTGAAAGCAAAGTAATAAGTTTTTAACATTCAAAATATGTTTACGTTTTATCACAATACAGTAGAAGTTTGTAAATCACATTATACTATTAAAAAAATTGTGAACAAAACACAAAAACTATTAAAAAATGAGTAATTATATAATTTTTTTAAGTTTTAGTAAAATTAAGGGTAAAATAGTCAATATATAATATATTTTTAATAAAATAAATTAAAATGGGTAAATTTGCAATTTTATTAGTTAAGAAAGGGGATATATGCAATTATATTTTTTAGTTGGGTAAATATGCAATTAAAGAGTTTTTTAAGGGGAAATATGCAATTGCCCCTATTAGATAACTTGATTTATCTAATTTCGCTTACACACAGATACAAGTCTATATACCATCGGTTTTTCACCTTTGGACTTTGAAGACAAGGGTAGGTCCATCTATTATTTTTTCCCTTTCGTATTGAGTATGGATATTGTACTGAACTGACTTAATATCGATTGAAACGGAATTCTCGCCATATCATACGGGAAATCCCACAAGTAGTTACTTATAATCGATAGATAATTTGACAAATAAATCTATTAGAAATGTTATTATATATATTTTTAAGCCAATCTAAAACAAAAGAAATTTTTGTTTTATTGGTTAAAAATTGAAAGTGACTTGTAGCCAATTAATTAGTCTATTAATAAAAAAGATATAAACGTTGGTATCTAGTTTTCAATAAAAAATATATGTAACTTTTTTATTGTTTAGAGAAAATATTGGAAAAAGGATTATATTCGGATTGAAAATAATGAGAACATATCTTCCTTCATAGAAGAAACTAGTTTATGTATGAGAAATATATAATCCATAAATTTATAAACAAGTTTTTGAAATGAAAATATTAAATCTGTAAAAAAGTTAAAGTATAATTAATTCACAAAGAAATAAGCAAAAGCATAAGTCTATAAAGATTTCCTTATACACCATATTTGTTGTTTTTGTTGTCACTTTTTCATTTTTGTTTAATATTTGTAATTTTGACTTTGTCTCTACTTGTTACTCTTGATAGCGCAAAACACAATTGTTTATGAGCGAAAACCGGTTTTTCCAAGTATAAACCAACACACACTAGTGATTGTCAAGTAAATAATCATAATTTCTGATTGCATTTGACTAGTTATGTTTATTTCTCAATTACACTACATTTGTTCATGAACATTAAGCGTGATATTGAATCAGTTATAAAAAAAATTAAAGAATAAACAAATTTGAGTAGTATGAATGTTGAAAACTGAACTACAGGAAACTAAGACAATATTTTTCTCGACGGTAATTTATGAATGGATTATGTAATGATTAAATAATGATTTTATAAACATGATTATTCATGAAAATTTTATTTCCTTGATCCAAAACAATAGAACCTTTTGTTTTATTGGTTAAAAATTGATAGGGACTTGTAGCAAATTAATTAGTCTATTAATAAAAAAAGGATTACTGGATTTTAATAATCATAAGTTTTACATGTTGGCCGATAATAATCACAACTCTAAAATTCCCTCCGACGATTCCAACTTGTAGGAATTTGGCCAACATAGATCTTTTTTCAAATTGCATGTGCACTTAATTCAATTAAGGAAGTTGCAGGTGCACTTGAATCTATTGAGGAGACCAAATTCTTATATGTTATAAAATGACCAATTGGGGATAAATTCTTACAAGTCAGGATCGTTGGAGAGAATTTTTAAAGTTGAGATTATTATCGGCTAACAGGTGAAACTTGAGGTTATTAAAATCCAATAACCTATGAAAAATAAAAACGTTGGTATCTAGCTTTTAATAAAAAAATATTTATATAACTTTTTTATTGTTTAGAAACAATATGCGAAAAGGATTATATTCGGATTGGAAATAATGAGAACATATCTTCCTTCATAGAAGAAACTGGTTTAAGTGCCCGTATAATGTGAAATATATAATCTATAAATTTGTAAGAAAGTGTTTGAAATGAAAATATTAAATCTGTAAAAATTTAAATTACAATTAATTTATAAACAAATAGCAAAATCGTAAGTCTATAAAGATTTTCTTATACACCATATTTGTTATTTTTTTGTAAGTTTTCCATTTTTGTTTAATATTTGTAATTTGAATCCGTCTCTGCTTTTTACTCTTGATAGTGAAAAATACAATTGTTTATGAGTGAAAACCGATTCTTCCAAGTATAAACCAACCCAAACTAGTGATTGTCAAGTAAATAATCATAATTTCTGATTGCATTTGACAAATTATGTTTATTTCTCAATCAACTACATTTGTTCATGAGCATTAAGCGTGATATTGAATCGGTTATAAAGAATTAAAGAATAAACAAACTTGAGTAGTATAAATATTGAAATCCGAACTACATGAAATTAAGACAATGTTTTTCTCGTAATGATGGTGGTAATTTATGAATGGATTACCTAATGATTAAATAATGACTTTATAAACACAATTATTCATGAAAATTTTATTTCCTTGATCCAAAACAAAAGAACATTTTGTTTTATTGGTTAAAAATTGAAGGACATGTGGTAAATTAATTAGTCTATTCATAAAAAAAATATAAACGTCGCTATCTAGCTTTCAATAAAAAAATATTTATATAACTTTTTTGTTATTTAGAAACAATATGCGAAAAATGGATTATATTCAGAATGGAAATAATGAGAACATATTTTCCTTCATAGAAGACACTAGTGTAAGTGCCTGTATAATGTGAAATATATAAAATATTAAATCTGTAAAAATTGAAATTACAATTAATTCACAACAAATAAGTAAAATCGTAAGTCTATAAAGATTTCCTTATACACCATATTTGTTGTTTTTGTTGTAAGTTTTCCATCTTTGTCTAATATATATAATTTGACTCCGTCTCTGTTTTTTACTATTGATAGTGCAAAATACAATTGTTCATGAGTGAAAACTGGTTCTTCCAAGTACAAACCAACCCACACAGTGATTGTCAAGTAAATAATCATAATTTCTTATTGCATTTGACTAATTATGTTTATTTCTCAATTAAACTACATTTGTTCATGAGCATTAAGTGTGATAATGAATCAATTATAAAGAATTAAAGAATAAACAAACTTGAGTAGTATGAATGTTGAAATTCGAACTACATGAAATTAAGACAATGTTTTTATCGTAATGATGATGGTAATTTATGAATGGATTATGTAACGATTAAATAATGACTTTATAAACACGATTATTAAAGAAAATTTTATTTCCTCGATCCAAAACAAAGGAACATTTTGTTTTATTGGTTAAAAATTGAAGGACATGTAGTAAATTAATTAGTCTATTCATAAAAAAATATAAACGTCGCTATCTAGCTTTCAATAAAAAAATATTTGTATAACTTTTTTATTGTTTAGAAACAATATGCGAGAAAAGGATTATATTCGGAATGGAAATAATGGGCACATATTTCCCTTCATAGAAGACACTTGTTTAAGTGGCCGTATAATGTGAAATATATAAAATATTAAATCTGTAAATATTGAAATTACAACTAATTCAAAAATAAATAAGCAAAATCTTAAGTCTATAAAGATTTCCTTATACACCATATTTGTTATTTTTGTTGTAAGTTTTCCATCTTTGTCTAATATATGTAATTTGACTCCGTCTCTGCTTTTTACTCTTGATAGCGCAAAATACAATTGTTCATGAGTGAAAACCGATTCTTCCAAGTACAAACAAACCCACACTAGTGATTGTCAAGTAAATAATCATAATTTCTTATTGCATTTGACAAATTATGTTTATTTCTCAGTTAAACTATATTTGTTCATGAGCATTAAGCGTGATATTGAATCGGTTATAAAGAATTAAAGAATAAACAAACTTGAGTAGTATAAATATTGAAATCCGAACTACATGAAATTAAGACATTGTTTTTCTCATAATGATGGTGGTAATTTATGAATGGATTATGTAATGATTAAATAATGACTTTATAAACACAATTATTCATGAAAATTTTATTTCCTTGATCCAAAACAAAAGAACTTTTTGTTTTATTGGTTAAAAATTGAAGGACATGTAGTAAATTAATTAGTCTATTCATAAAAAAATATAAACGTCGCTATCTAGCTTTCAATAAAAAAATATTTATATAACTTTTTTGTTATTTAGAAACAATATGCGAAAAATGGATTATATTCGGAATGGAAATAATGAGAACATATTTTCCTTCATAGAAGACACTAGTGTAAGTGCCTGTATAATGTGAAATATATAAAATATTAAATCTGTAAAAATTGAAATTACAATTAATTCACAACAAATAAGTAAAATCGTAAGTCTATAAAGATTTCCTTATAAACCATATTTGTTGTTTTTGTTGTAAGTTTTCCATCTTTGTCTAATATATATAATTTGACTCCGTCTCTGTTTTTTACTATTGATAGTGCAAAATACAATTGTTAATGAGTGAAAACTGGTTCTTCCAAGTACAAACCAACCCACACAGTGATTGTCAAGTAAATAATCATAATTTCTTATTGCATTTGACTAATTATGTTTATTTCTCAATTAAACTACATTTGTTCATGAGCATTAAGTGTGATAATGAATCAGTTATAAAGAATTAAAGAATAAACAAACTTTAGTAGTGTGAATGTTGAAATTCGAACTACATGAAATTAAGACAATGTTTTTATCGTAATGATGATGGTAATTTATGAATGGATTATGTAATGATTAAATAATGACTTTATAAACACGATTATTAAAGAAAATTTTATTTTCTCGATCCAAAACAAAGGAACATTTTGTTTTATTGGTTAAAAATTGAAGGACATGTAGTAAATTAATTAGTCTATTCATAAAAAAATATAAACGTCGCTATCTAGCTTTCAATAAAAAAATATTTGTATAACTTTTTTATTGTTTAGAAACAATATGCGAGAAAAGGATTATATTCGGAATGGAAATAATGGGCACATATTTCCCTTCATAGAAGACACTTGTTTAAGTGGCCGTATAATGTGAAATATATAAAATATTAAATCTGTAAATATTGAAATTACAACTAATTCAAAAATAAATAAGCAAAATCTTAAGTCTATAAAGATTTCCTTATACACCATATTTGTTATTTTTGTTGTAAGTTTTCCAACTTTGTCTAATATATGTAATTTGACTCCGTCTCTGCTTTTTACTCTTGATAGCGCAAAATACAATTGTTCATGAGTGAAAACCGATTCTTCCAAGTACAAACAAACCCACACTAGTGATTGTCAAGTAAATAATCATAATTTCTTATTGCATTTGACTAATTATGTTTATTTCTCAGTTAAACTATATTAGTTCATGAGCATTAAGCGTGATATTGAATCGGTTATAAAGAATTAAAGAATAAACAAACTTGAGTACTATAAATATTGAAATCCGAACTACATGAAATTAAGACAATGTTTTTCTCGTAATGATGGTGGTAATTTATGAATGGATTATGTAATGTTTAAATAATGACTTTATAAACACAATTATTCATGAAAATTTTATTTCTTTGATCCAAAACAAAAGAACATTTTGTTTTATTGGTTAAAAATTGAAGGACATGTAGTAAATTAATTAGTCTATTCATAAAAAAAAAAATATAAACGTCGCTATCTAGCTTTCAATAAAAAATATTTATATAACTTTTTTGTTATTTAGAAACAATATGCGAAAAAGGGATTATATTCGGAATGGAAATAATGAGAACATATTTTCCTTCATAGAAGATACTAATGTAAGTGCCTGTATAATGTGAAATATATAAAATATTAAATCTGTAAAAATTGAAATTACAATTAATTCACAACAAATAAGTAAAATCGTAAGTCTATAAAGATTTCCTTATACACCATATTTGTTGTTTTTGTTGTAAGTTTTCCATCTTTGTCTAATATATATAATTTGACTCCGTCTCTGTTTTTTACTATTGATAGTGCAAAATACAATTGTTCATGAGTGAAAACTGGTTCTTCCAAGTACAAACCAACCCACACAGTGATTGTCAAGTAAATAATCATAATTTCTTATTGCATTTGACTAATTATGTTTATTTCTCAATTAAACTACATTTGTTCATGAGCATTAAGTGTGCTAATGAATCAGTTATAAAGAATTAAAGAATAAACAAACTTGAGTTGTATGAATGTTGAAATTCGAACTACATGAAATTAAGACAATGTTTTTATCGTAATGATGATGGTAATTTATGAATGGATTATGTAATGATTAAATAATGACATTATAAACACGATTATTAAAGAAAAATTTATTTCCTCGATCCAAAACAAAGGAACATTTTGTTTTATTGGTTAAAAATTGAAGGACATGTAGTAAATTAATTAGTCTATTCATAAAAAATATAAACGTCGCTATCTAGCTTTCAATAAAAAAATATTTGTATAACTTTTTTATTGTTTAGAAACAATATGCGAGAAAAGGATTATATTCAGAATGGAAATAATGGGCACATATTTCCCTTCATAGAAGACACTTGTTTAAGTGGCCATATAATGTGAAATATATAAAATATTAAATCTGTAGATATTGAAATTACAACTAATTCAAAAATAAATAAGCAAAATCTTAAGTCTATAAAGATTTCCTTATACACCATATTTGTTATTTTTGTTGTAAGTTTTCCAACTTTGTCTAATATATGTAATTTGACTCCGTCTCTGCTTTTTACTCTTGATAGCGCAAAATACAATTGTTCATGAGTGAAAACCGATTCTTCCAAGTACAAACAAACCCACACTAGTGATTGTCAAGTAAATAATCATAATTTCTTATTGCATTTGACTAATTATGTTTATTTCTCAGTTAAACTATATTTGTTCATGAGCATTAAGCGTGATATTGAATCGGTTATAAAGAATTAAAGAATAAACAAACTTGAGTAGTATAAATATTGAAATCCGAACTACATGAAATTAAGACAATGTTTTTCTCGTAATGATGGTGGTAATTTATGAATGGATTATGTAATGATTAAATAATGACTTTATAAACACAATTATTCATGAAAATTTTATTTCCTTGATCCAAAACAAAAGAACATTTTGTTTTATTGGTTAAAAATTGAAGGACATGTAGTAAATTAATTAGTCTATTCATAAAAAAATATAAACGTCGCTATCTAGCTTTCAATAAAAAAATATTTATATAACTTTTTTGTTATTTAGAAACAATATGCGAAAAATGGATTATATTCGGAATGGAAATAATGAGAACATATTTTCCTTCATAGAAGACACTAGTGTAAGTGCCTGTATAATGTGAAATATATAAAATATTAAATCTGTAAAAATTGAAATTACAATTAATTCACAACAAATAAGTAAAATCGTAAGTCTATAAAGATTTCCTTATACACCATATTTGTTGTTTTTGTTGTAAGTTTTCCATCTTTGTCTAATATATATAATTTGACTCCGTCTCTGTTTTTTACTATTGATAGTGCAAAATACAATTGTTCATGAGTGAAAACTGGTTCTTCCAAGTACAAACCAACCCACACAGTGATTGTCAAGTAAATAATCATAATTTCTTATTGCATTTGACTAATTATGTTTATTTCTCAATTAAACTACATTTGTTCATGAGCATTAAGCGTGATAATGAATCAGTTATAAAGAATTAAAGAATAAACAAACTTGAGTAGTATGAATGTTGAAATTCGAACTACATGAAATTAAGACAATGTTTTTATCGTAATGATGATGGTAATTTATGAATGGATTATGTAATGATTAAATAATGACTTTATAAACACGATTATTCAAGAAAATTTTATTTGCTCGATCCAAACCAAAGGAACATTTTGTTTTATTGGTTAAAAATTGAAAGGGACTTGTATTATATTCAGTGGCCGACCCAGGATTTTTTCCCAATGGGTCCATTTTTCCGGTGTTCAAAATTTTCAAAACAACATGTTAAAATTTTCGGGTCGGTCCTTGTTTGGATCGGGTCAGAGCAAGGTTTGAACTAGATTTAAAAAATCCCCAGAAAAAATAGGCTATACAGAGATTGAATCCATGACATTTTGTTGTTAAAGAGGGAGGTTTACCACAACACCAGCTTTCCTTTTCTTTCTATGGTGTTCAACTAATTATATTTATGAGGTCCTTATAAAATTTAATATACCGAATGTACTAATTTTTGTTTAAAAAATTATTGGGGTTCGGGGACCCCGACCCGTTCAATATGGGTCCGCCCCTGAGTACATTAATTAGTCTATCCATAAAAAAATATAAACGTTGGTATCTAGCTTTCAATAAAAAAATATTTGTATAACTTTTTTATTGTTTAGAAACAATATGCGAGAAAATGATTATATTCGGAATGGAAATAATGGGAACATATTTCCCTTCATAGAAGACACTTGTTTAAGTGGCCGTATAATGTGAAATATATAAAATATTAAATCTGTAAATATTGAAATTACAACTAATTCAAAAATAAATAAGCAAAATCGTAAGTCTATAAAGATTTCCTTATACGCCATATTTGTTATTTTTGTTGTAAGTTTTCCATCTTTGTCTAATATATGTAATTTGACTCTGTCTCTGCTTTTTACTCTTGATAGCGCAAAATACAATTGTTCATTAGTGAAAACTGGTTCTTCCAAGTACAAACAAACCCACCCTAGTGATTGTCAACTAAATAATCATAATTTCTTATTGCATTTTTCTAATTATGTTTATTTCTCAATTAAACTATATTTGTTCATGAGCATTAAGCGCGATATTGAATCGGTTATAAAGAATTAAAGAATAAACAAACTTGAGTAGTATAAATCTTGAAAGCCGATCTGCAGAAAATTAAGACAATATTTTTTCTTGTAATTATAATGGTAATTTATGAATGGATTATGTAATGATTAAATAATGACTTTATAAACACAATTATTCATGAAAATTTTATTTCCTTGATCCAAAACAAAAGAACATTTTGTTTTATTGGTTAAAAATTGAAGGACATGTAGTAAATTAATTAGTCTATTCATAAAAAATATAAACGTCGCTATCTAGCTTTCAATAAAAAAAATATTTATATAACTTTTTTGTTATTTAGAAACAATATGCGAAAAAGGGATTATATTCGGAATGGAAATAATGAGAACATATTTTCCTTCATAGAAGACACTAGTGTAAGTGCCTGTATAATGTGAAATATATAAAATATTAAATCTGTAAAAATTGAAATTACAATTAATTCACAACAAATAAGTAAAATCGTAAGTCTATAAAGATTTCCTTATACACCATATTTGTTGTTTTTGTTGTAAGTTTTCCATCTTTGTCTAATATATATAATTTGACCCTGTCTCTGTTTTTTACTATTGATAGTGCAAAATACAATTGTTCATGAGTGAAAACTGGTTCTTCCAAGTACAAACCAACCCACACAGTGATTGTCAAGTAAATAATCATAATTTCTTATTGCATTTGACTAATTATGTTTATTTCTCAATTAAACTACATTTGTTCATGAGCATTAAGCGTGATAATGAATCAGTTATAAAGAATTAAAGAATAAACAAACTTGAGTAGTATGAATGAGAAATTCGAACTACATGAAATTAAGACAATGTTTTTTTCTCGTAATGATGATGGTAATTTATGAACGGATTATGTAATGATTAAATAATGACTTTATAAACACGATTATTCAAGTAAATTTTATTTCCTCGATCCAAAACAAAGGAGCATTTTGTTTTATTGGTTAAAAATTGAAAGGGACTTGTATTATATTCAGTGGCCGACCCAAGATGTTTTCCCTATGGGTCCATTTTTCCGGTGTTCAAAATTTTCATAACAAAATGTTAAAATTTTCGGGTCGGTCCTTGTTCAGATCGGGTCAGAGCAAGGTTTGAACTAGATTTAAAAAATCCCCAGAAAAAATAGGCTATACAAGGATTGAATCCATGACCTTTTGTTGTTAAAGAGGGAGGTTTACCACAACACCAGCTTTCCTTTTCTTTCTATGGTGTTCAACTAATTATATTTATGAGGTCCTTATAAAATTTAATATACCGAATGTACTAATTTTTTAAAAAAATTATTGGGGTTCGGGGACCCCGACCCGTTCAATATGGGTCCGCCCCTGAGTACATTAATTAGTCTATCCATAAAAAATATAAACGTTGGTATCTAGCTTTCAATAAAAAAAATATTTGTATAACTTTTTTATTATTTAGAAACAATATGCGAGAAAAGGATTATATTCGGAATGGAAATAATGGGCACATATTTCCCTTCATAGAAGACACTTGTTTAAGTGGCCGTATAATGTGAAATATATAAAATATTAAATCTGTAAATATTGAAATTACAACTAATTCAAAAATAAATAAGCAAAATCGTAAGTCTATAAAGATTTCCTTATACACCATATTTGTTATTTTTGTTGTAAGTTTTCCATCTTTGTCTAATATATGTAATTTGACTCCGTCTCTGCTTTTTACTCTTGATAGCGCAAAATACAATTGTTCATGAGTGAAAACTGGTTCTTCCAGGTACAAACAAACCCACACTAGTGATTGTCAAGTAAATAATCATAATTTCTTATTGCATTTGACTAATTATGTTTATTTCTCAGTTAAACTATATTTGTTCATGAGCATTAAGCGCGATATTGAATCGGTTATAAAGAATTAAAGAATAAACATACTTGAGTAGTATAAATATTGAAAGCCGATCTGCAGAAAATTA
Organism: Helianthus tuberosus; assembly: GCA_030545235.1. Taxonomy (NCBI): domain Eukaryota; kingdom Viridiplantae; phylum Streptophyta; class Magnoliopsida; order Asterales; family Asteraceae; genus Helianthus; species Helianthus tuberosus. Next base: position 140,544,086 of record CM060430.1, on the reverse strand, counting down.
AGACAATATTTTTTCTTGTAATTATAATGGTAATTTGTGAATGGATTATGTAATGATTAAATAATGACTTTATAAACCCGATTATTTATGAAATTTTATTTCTTTTTTTGATAGATTAATCACTAACATTTAAAAAAAAATATTATTTGATTGATTTGAAAAGTTTTAGGTGGCATGTTTGATAATAATACAATGATGTATAGCGAATCACCTTTTTACCCATTATTATTTTTATTTTTTGAAGAAAAATTGTACTCCTACTCTTACTTACACCTATTATGCTAAAATACTTCCATTGTCCATGTTATAATCTTTGACATTCCCTTTAAGAGGCATATGTTGTTGGGTTCGTAGGCTTTGATAGTCGGCCCTAATTAATTAGGGCAACCATACCTAATTTCTTGAACATCTTCAAGTTGCCACAATTCCCATTGGTTAGATAAGTTGGATTAAAGGTTTTTCAAGAAATGGTAGGCATTTTAACTCACTTCTAGGTCACCATACAACTTCCAAGTAACAAAGTGAACAAGACTACACCAAGTCTTTAAACATTATTCATGTTTGGAATGCACTCGTATAGTCAAGTCACTTGGTTGTTTAGGTGAATTAGATGATTTAGATACGTGTATTTACATTTTTGTACTTATGTTTCATGACCATCTGAATCATCAATGTCATGATTTGTGCATATGTGAACAAAAGAGTTAATGGATTCATCCAACCCATGCATGACAATCTATGACTTAGACTTAAGTTGTAACTATATACATATCAAAATATATGTGATAATCACTCCAAAACCGAACCATGATAGCAACCAATCCATGGTTGACTATCATATGTTAAGGTGGAATCGTATCTAAGTATAGAAATTCTTACTTTGGACTTCCAATGAACGTAAAACTCATGAAGAACATTAATCACTATGGTGTCCAAATAAGTGTTATCCATTCCATCATCGAATCCATAAACTCAGACACCTTTGTGTACCCTTATAGGATAACCTGGGTGTTCCATCCTTCAAATCAATCAAGACTCACTTTGTAGAAAACATTTGCAAACCGTGAGTATACTTGACCCTCTTTCCTTTTAAACCACTTTTGGGTGTAACATGTATAACCTATTAGATTCACAAGACACACACAATCAATCTTATGCAAACACTCAATCCATTAAAAACATGCTACTTATTATACTTGAAGTTTATACATGCTAGAATACATTCATGTAACCTATTTGTCATTAACTTTGTGAGTCTACTTTAACATGTATAGAGCTATAGAAGTAGCACACCCGTTTTGGGGTCATTGTTAAGTAATCATTCTTTACGGTCTTATTCATTGCATGCTAGTATGATAGGTAACTTAGTATATAAATTGCCATGTTTGATTTGAGACATTATATATATATATATATATATATATATATATATATATATATATATATATATATATATATATATATATATATATATATAGTGGGATCCTACGAAAAGTGTGTTTTTCCTAAAAAGTGTAAAAAGTCATAAAACACAATAATTTCAGGCATAAAACACACCTAAAACTCACAAATAATAGAATGAATATTACTAAAACACCATATTCAAACTCTAATAGTCCATAAAAACTTCAAACACACCATCGTAGAACTATGAATATAAAACACACAATGCTAAACAACATAAAACACAATAATATTTGTCATTCCACAATCAGAGTCTTAACATCTAAAACACAACACAAAACCCACATACATGATGTTTTAGTAATCTTCATCATATTATTTGTGGGTTTTTGGTGTGTTTTATGGTTGACATTATGGTGTTTTATGACTTTTTACACTTTTTAGGAAATCTGGACTTTCTGGCCAACTCCTATCCTATATATATATATATATATGATATGTAGACCAAACTTGTATGTTCACGGACCCTTTTTTGTGTTGACGGACACTTTAATACATGTTGCAGGAAATGTATGATGACGCTCAAGAATTCAACTTTGGGCGAACTAGAAACACACCCAAACTTTACTTTATGTTAGTCATGTTAAATTGTAAATTGTTGTACTTTCCTTTCAAGACGATTGTACCTTTGAAGTTAGCAATAAAATAAAATTATGATTTCTTAATTATTGTCACATTTTAGTATGTTATGATGCTTCGAGCAATTCCGTTCGTCTCAATCTGATATTTCCGCCATCGGTTGGGGTGTGACAATGTTTGATTTTATATATATATATATCAATCTACCAAATTTTTAAAAGAAATAGAATCACTAAACTCAACCACACACTACGGCAAGTGTACCAATCGCAATGTAGCAAAGTATAGGCAAGACCGGATATCGAATTCGTGGATACTGTAGGCAAACCTCTGTCGACTTCTAGTCTATTTTAATTGAATTTAAAATTAGGAGCTAAATTAACTAAAAAGAATACGAAACTAAATTAACTTTAAACTAAGGAAACAGAACTAGAGTTAACAGATTGAAACGGGTTTGGTTTAAATCAATGAGAATAAAGAATCACTCATGTGTCAAATCCTCCTTAGATGTAGCTGACTAAGGTAAGACAATTGGTTTGACACTGAAACGAATAATACTGAAAAGACTCCTGTTATATATCTAATCCTATGGATACTAACAATGCTAGGTGTCGCAACCCCCAACCCCTACCCCGGAAGCGGTGTCGCGAGATCCATATTAGTGGTATTGGTGTTTATTAATATAACAACCCTCCTAAATTTTTCAACACCCTAAAAATAATTAGAATATCCCAATATGTCCTAAAATACACCCCATATACGAAAACGGACCCCGAATACCTTTATTTTTATTAAAATTAATTAAAAACAAAAATAAATGGTCTCTGGCGGGCCGCGTAAGACCTACCCTTGGTCTATGCGGGGCGCGACAGCCCAGCTACGAGGCCTCACCCGGAGCCGACACGTGGCACAATCGTGTCGAGGCTAAAAGTGATGACCGGTCAAAGCTAGGGCCTACACCCCTATCTCGCGGGCCGCGTAAGCCACCGCCTCATCTTACGCGGGGCGCGACGAAGACGAAATGCAACCCTATAAATTTAGGGCATCGGCCTTCAGTCCCAGTCGTTCAATTCTCATTCTCTCTCTCGAATACCTACATAGCAAACATAATTTTCGGGTATAATACCCCCCCTAAATAACGAAGTTCTGCCTCGTTGTAAGTATCATAACCCTGGTTACATATTAGATACGCTGCCCGATTGATCCAGGGTTCCGTAACGGCTGTCGTGGTTCTGCCCGACGTAGTCGTTGGAATACCGTCTCGGGGAGGGTATCATTAATATAAATATTGGGTTATCATACTAACGTGTGTGCATTTGTGTAATTTATAGATAGTCACCAGGAAATCCTTATGGAAAACCCTAAGATAGCAATGTGAGTAATCTCCTTTTTGTAAACCTTTTTGCAAACTGTTTTTACAAAACCTTTATTTATTTTAATTATAATTAGCAGTGATTGAGTCTTTGTAATTCTTCAATTACTGCCGGTATGTTGGGGTTTTGTATACAAAATGTGGAACACGTTACCATTGGACAAAGAGTTAGCCAATGGGTAATATGACCCACCAGTCAGGATTGACAGTACTGAATGAGTAATTGTGTAGATGTAAACATTGTAATCGCTCTCAATACTGTGAAAAGATAAAACTCTTCTGGATTAAACTGGGATTCACTCACCAGTATTTCCCACTGACAAAATGTTTTAAAACGCGTTTCAGGTAACAAAATGTGAAAGCCAACTAGAAGCCAGCTGGACAGCACTGAAGGCTTGGAGAAAGTGGCTATAAAAGTTACCTAAATAAAAGAAGATGTTTTATTCAATAAAATAGGGTTTATCCCTATGAAAATGTGTGTATTGAAAACTTGGAATTTTTCCATATGTTTAATATTATAAAAGTATGGTGTTTTACTCTGATAAAATATTTCCTAACTACGGTCCTGATGTAATTTTCGCTGCCAAATTGATAAACACCGATACCAACGAAACTGATCTCGCGGCCGCCCGTTCCCGGGACAGATAGGGGGCGGGGGTTGCGACAGAAGGTGGTATCAGAGCTAAGCCACTGATTCAGCCACAGAAGTGTTCTGCTGACACCAAGATATTATTCAAAGTGTTAGGAAATAAATTTCGAAAATACGTGCATATCTGTATTTTATTGTTGTGTGTTATTTGACTATTTGTTAGTTTACAGTATGAGTGACCAAGGACCTTCTGACGCCTACCGTCAGTTGTCCAGCTCACCTAGGAGCGAAGGCACCTCTTCACAGCCTACCCTCTCAGGGTATTCAGCTGACAATGAAGATGAGATATTCGTATTTAAGGCTCAGTCTGAAGAGCCATTCCCTCCTAAAAAGAGGGGATGGTTCAGTAGAGGAGCACATGAATGTAGGAAAAGAATGAAAAAGTTACACCAGCAACGAGCCTTACCAGCCGTTAAAAGAGAAACAGATGCCCACACACAGGATATGCTCAATAGGAGTTTAGCAAATTTCCATATCCTAGTAACCACAGCTGCAGACCTTAACCTGGAGCAACTCATAGCACCCCAACCATTACCACTATTCCCCACACAGCCAATGGAAATCGATAACAATCCAGAAAATCAAATCCCAATACCTGAATTCAACCCAGAGGAGATACCTAGAATACCAGCACCCAATCCATTAGACCCAGACTACGACCCGTGGTTAGACGACCATAGGGACTACCAGCAACACTACCCAATACCAGAAGACACACTTATGCAGAATCTAGCAGCCTACCCAGGTTTGGACCCTCTAGATCCCTACTATGATAGCGATCAGTACATCAGGGAAATTTTAGAGAATCCATACCCGTACCAAGGACCCATGCCCCAGTTTCCAAACCCAGTCCCAGTACCTGCACCCCCAATGAGTGCAGAAAATGTGCAAGAACTCCAAACCTTCAGAGAAGAGATTTTAGAAAGTAGCGAGAGGATGAGGCAGGTCGGAGAGCGACTCGTCTGGAAGTATGACGAGCGCAATATGGAGTTCTGGATGAACCCATATCAGTAATGATGGTGGTAGTAATAATAATAATATAATAATATATAATATGTGTGTATGTTTGAAAAAAAATCTAGACAATAGCTATAAATGCCTACTAGTATTATAATTTTAAATTCCAGTTCTAGCTTGTATTAGATGCATAATATAAGAAAGAGTAAGTCACAATGTTCGACGCTTTTGATCAATATGTGTGTCATGTGATTGGTTAAATATTATCTTGTGATATTAATAGGTGACAAATGTTTAAAATTCAGATGGACGAAGAAGTGAATCAAGAAAACCCGAATAATAACCCAGAAAACCAGAATAACGATAATCAGAACAACAATAACAATGGAAACCAAGTGGATAACAGTGCCATCCAACACATAGTGGCACAAGGAATAATAGATGCGATGACATATATTATTCAAACAGTTAGGGAAGCTGATAATAAAAGTAACCGTGATAGTAAACGACCCACTGAACCAGAAAACAGCTTGAACAATGGACCTATACTTCAAGTGTCCATTCCCAAAAGAAGAAGAACCATGTCTTATGGTTGTTCTTATAAAGAATTCTGGTCTTGTAAACCAATGGAATTCTCGAGCAATGAAGGGGCCGTTGCAGCTCTACGCTGGATAGAAAAGACTGAGGTTGTCTTAAAAATAAGCAAGTGTGCAGAAGAGGATAAGATAATGTTTGCCTCCAATCTGTTTAAGAACTCAGCACTAGAATGGTGGAACACTATCCTCCAGTCTAGGGGAAGTGACAAGGTTTATAATATGGAATGGGAGGAATTTAAGAATATGGTAGAAATGAAATTCTGCCCTCCTAATGAAAAGGAACAGATAGCAAATAAGTTCCTAAACCTTAGAATGACTGAAGTGGATAGTAAGGGTTATACTACGTTATTCTTTGAATATGCTAGAATAGTACCAACCCTTGCATCACCTGAACCAGTCTTAATCTCCCGTTATATGTGGGGATTAATCAGTGAGATTAGGTATGTAGTCAAGGAAGCTAGACCTCAAACTATAGAAGAAGCTGTAGAACTAGCAAACACCTTGACTGATGAATTAGTGCGTACACGAGAAGAGGACCAGAGGAGGAACTTAGCTCAAAGGCTTACCCAAGAATTTCGCTCTGGAAATTCCAACCGTGGGAAAAATATAGGTTCTACCTCTGCACCTTATTGCAAGTATTGCAAAAGGAAGCATTCTGGAAGATGCTCCATATATTGCAACTTCTACAAAATATCTGGACACAAGGAAGAAGACTGCATGAAGAAACCTAACAACAGGATATGTTACAACTGTGGAGAACAAGGTTACATCAAGCCAAACTGTCCGAAACAAGCTCTAGCTACAAACAACAAGAATACCAAAAATGCTAGAGCATTTGTTCTGACTGCAGAAGAAGCCAAAATGATCTCGGATGTGATTGCCGGTACGTTTTTAGTTAATGATGTTTTTGCTAAAGTATTATTTGACTCTGGTGCGAACCAAAGTTTTATTAATACTTCATTTTGCAAACTTCTCAATCAACCATTAACTAAACTCCCACAAGAATGTCTAGTAGAAACAACAAATGCAGAAACCGTTAAGATTTCTGAAATCTTGCAGGAAGCAAGAATAGAATTTCTAAATAAAAAGTTTATTGCAAACCTTTATCCAATGAAGGTGGAAGGATTTGATGTTGTATTAGGAATGGATTGGTTAGTAACCAATAAAGCCAGTATTTTATGTGATCAAAAGTCAATTCAAGTAAATTCACCAAGGGGTGAAAAAATCACAATTAAAGGAGACAAACCATCTAGATCCACAAAATTCATCTCTGTGATAAAAACAACAAGTTATATGAGAAAAGGATCTTTAGTGTATTTGATTTCCATAATCACTAACGCTAAAGGAAAAGAACTGAAAGATATTCCAGTAGTATCTCAATTTCCAAATGTGTTTCCAGAAGAATTACCAGGACTACCGCCAGATAGAGAAGTTGAATTCAGGATTCACTTGCTACCAGGAACAACACCAATTGCCAAAGCAACTTACCGTTTGGCACCCGTAGAAATGCAGGAACTGAAGAAACAATTAGACGAGTTGTTGGAAAAATGATTTATACAGCCAAGTTCATCGCCATGGGGAGCGCCGGTCTTATTCGTTAAAAAGAAAGATGGATGAATGCGTATGTGCATTGACTACCGCGAATTGAACAAGGTCACGATTAAAAATCGATATCCATTACCAAGAATCGATGATCTGTTTGATCAATTGCAAGGAGCTCGATTTTTCTCTAAAATCGATTTACGGTCAGGATATCATCAATTAAAGGTTCAGGAAGAGGACATTCCTAAGACCGCTTTTAGAACAAGGTATGGCCATTATGAATTTACTGTCATGCCCTTTGGTTTAACCAATGCCCCAGCTGCATTCATGGACATGATGAACCGAATATGTAAGCCATATTTGGATAAATTCATAATTGTCTTTATAGATGATATTCTCATTTACTCTAAAAGTAAAGAGGAACATGCAAAGCATTTGCACGCACTTCTAAGTTTATTGAGAAAAGAAAAGCTTTATGAGAAATTTTCAAAGTGCGAGTTTTGGTTAGGACAAGTACAGTTTCTTGGGCATTTAGTCGATCATGAAGGAATTCATGTGGATCCCACCAAGATCGAGGCAATTACCAAATGGAAAACCCCTGAGTCACCAAACGAGGTTAGAAGTTTCTTAGGATTGGCCGGTTATTATAGAAGATTTATTCGAGATTTTTCTAGAATAACCATTCCTTTAACTAAGTTAACCTGTAAAACCACTAAGTTTGAATGGGGACCAAAACAGGAAGAAGCCTTTAGAATTCTTAAGCAAAGACTAACCAACGCACCCATACTAGCGTTACCAGAAGGAACTGAAGATTTTGTAATCTATTGTGACGCTTCTAAGTTAGGTTATGGATGTGTTTTAATGCAACGTCAAAAGGTTATAGCTTACGCATCTAGGCAACTTAAGAATCATGAAGAGAATTATTCAACCCATGATTTGGAATTAGGAGCCATAATTTTTGCTCTTAAGATTTGGAAACATTACCTTTACGGTAGTAAGTTTACCATTTTCACCGACCATAAGAGTTTAAGGTATGTTTTCGGGCAAAAGGAATTGAATATGAGGCAAAGACGCTGGATGGAGATACTTAGTGATTACGATTGTAATATCCAGTATCATGCAGGAAAGGCTAATGTAGTAGCCGATGCTTTAAGTCGAAAGTATCACGAAAAAACAAAAAGAGTACGTTCTCTTAAATTAAATCTACAGATAGATTTAAATGAACAAATTAGAAAAGCACAAGAATCAGTAATCAAGGATGATACTGAAAAGCTGAAAGGAATGATTAAGGAATTAGAACAAGGAACAGGTGGAATTTGGAAATTCCATAAGAAAAGAATGTGGATACCTAAATCAGGAAACCTACGCCACCGTATATTAGAAGAAGCCCATAAGTCTAAGTATATGATGCATCCTGGAAGTGATAAAATGTATCAGGATTTAAGAAAGAATTTCTGGTGGATAGGAATGAAAAAGGATATAGCAGCTTATGTTTCTAAGTGTTTAACTTGTTCCCATGTCAAAGCCGAACATCAGAAACCCTCAGGTTTGTTGCAACAGTTAGAAATGCCAGTTTGGAAGTGGGAATTGATAACAATGGATTTTGTTACCAAATTACCCCAAAAAAGAAAAGGTAATGATACAATCTGGGTAATTGTAGACAGTCTAACTAAGTCAGCTCATTTCTTACCAATGAAGGAAACTTTCAGTATGGAACAGTTAGCTAAGTTATATGTAAATGAAGTAGTTTCATTATATGGAATTCCTTTATCAAATGTTTCTGATAGAGATAGTCGTTTTACCTCTCATTTTTGGACAAGTTTCCAAAAAGCCATGGGAACCAAGCTAAATCTAAGCACAGCTTATCATCCTCAAACGGACGGACAAAGCGAAAGGACCATTCAGACAATGGAAGATATGCTTAGAGCTTGGGTAATTAATTTCGGAGGTAATTGGGATGATCACTTACCATTAATAGAATTTTCTTACAATAACAGTTATCATACAAGTATTAATGCTGCACCATTCGAAGAACTCTATGGACGAAAGTGCCGAACTCCAGTCTGTTGGGCAGAGATTGGAGAAAAGCAATTATCCGAACCTGAGATATTGCAAGAAACGACCGACAAGATCATCCAAGTCAGAGAACGACTGAAAGCAGCATGTGATCGACAAAAGAGTTACACTGATAAGAGACGAAAACCACTGGAATTTCAGGTAGGAGACAAGGTATTATTGAAAGTCTCTCCTTGGAAAGGAGTGGTAAGATTCATCAAAAGAGAGAAGTTAAGCCCCAGGTATGTTGGACCTTTTAAGATTATCAAGAGAATAGGACCTGTAGCCTATTAGCTACAACTGCCAGAGAAAATGGCAGGAATACATGATGTATTTCATGTATGCAATCTCAAGAAATGCTTAGCTGATGAATCACTGATAATGCCTCTTAAGGATATAGAGGTAAATGAATAACTTAAATTTGTAGAGAAGACCCTACAGATTGAAGACAGGAAAGTTAAGAACCTCAAGCACAAGAGATTAGTTCTGGTCAAAGTAAAATGGGATTCCAAGAAAGGACCAGAGTACACATGGGAGCTTGAATCAGAAATACAAAGGAAATATCCACACTTATTCCAGCAGACCTCAAGGACGAGTTCTAAAACAAGGTGGGGAGGATATAACAACCCTCCTAAATTTTTCGACACCCTAAAAATAATTAGAATATCCCAATATGTCCTAAAATACACCCCATATATGAAAACAGACCCCGAATACCTTTATTTTTATTAAAATTAATTAAAAACAAAAATAAATGGTCTCTGGCGGGCCGCGTAAGACCCACCCTTGGTCTACGCGGGGCGCGGCAGCCCAGCTACGAGGCCTCACCCGGAGCCGACACGTGGCACAATCGTGTCGAGGCTAGAAATGATGACCGGTCAAAGCTAGGGCCTACACCCCTATCTCGCGGGCCGCGTAAGCACCCGTCTCATCTTACGCGAGGCGCGACGAAGACGAAATGCAGCCCTATAAATTGAGGGCATCGGCCTTTAGTCCCAGTCATTGAATTCTCGTTCTCTCTCTCTCGAATTCCTACATAGCAAACATAATTTTAGGGTATAATACCCCCATAAAAAACGAAGTTCTGCCTCGTTGTAAGTATCATGACCCCGGTTATGTATTAGATACGCTGCCCGATTGATCCAGGGTTCCGTAACAGCTGTCGTGGTTCAGCCCGACGTAGTCGTTGGAATACCATCTTGGGGAGGGTATCATTAATATAAATATTGGGTTATCATACTAACGCGTGTGCATTTGTGTAATTTATAGATAATCACCAGGAAATCCTTAAGGAAAACTCTAAGATAGCAATGTGAGTAATCTCCTTTTTGTAAACCTTTTTGCAAACTGTTTTTACAAAACCTTTATTTATTTTAATTATAATCAGCAGTGATTGAGTCTTTGTAATTCTTCAATTACTGCCGGTATGTTGGGGTTTTGTATACAAAATGTGGAACACGTTACCATTGGACAAAGAGTTAGCCAATGGGTAATATGACCCACCAGTCAGGATTGACAGTACTGAATGAGTAATTGTGTAGATGTAAACATTGTAATCGCTCTCAATACTGTGAAAAGATAAAACTCTTCTGGATTAAACTGGGATTCACTCACCAGTATTTCCCACTGACAAAATGTTTTAATATTATAAAAGTATGGTTTTTTACTCTGATAAAATATTTCCTAACTACGGTCCTGATGTAATTTCCGCTGCCAAATTGATAAACACCGATACCACCGAAACTGATTTCGCGGCCGCCCGTTCCCGGGACAGATAGGGGGCGGGGTTGCGACAATTAATTTGGCAGCGGAAATTTACATCAGGACCGTAGTTAGGAAATAGTTTATCAGAGTAAAATACCACACTTTTATAGATAATACTACATGGGAAAAACCCAAGTTTCCATTGTAATAAGTTTGTAGGGATAAACCCTATTTTATTGAAATAAATTCTTTATTCAGGTAACTTTTATAGCCAATTTTCCAAGCCTTCAGTGCTCTCCAGCTGGCTTCTATTTGGCTTTCACATTTTGTTACCTGAAACGCGTTTTAAAAACATTTTATCAGCGGGAAATACTGGTGAGTGCATCCCAATTTAATCAAAACAAGCTTTTATCATTTTACAATATTGAGGGCGATTACAATTGTCACACCCCAACCGATGGCGGAAACATCGGGGCGCGGCACTAAGCGTTCAGATTGCTCACGAGATTCCACAACACTAATTATTTCGATATAGTTAAATCAAAATTTCATACATATGTCTAAAATGTCAAACACGTTCCATACCAACATAACACATCAAAATAGCATAATGATTCAAACATCGTTCAAAATTGACTAATTATCTAAGATGGGTTTCTAAGCTCATCCTAGCTTGATTTCTTGAGTTCCTTTCGCCTATCAGCCTGCAACATGTATTAAAATAAAATCAACAATAATGTTGGCGAGTATACAAGTTTGAATACATAGTATCATAGTTTCAAGTTTAAAACTCATATCCAACATGAACACATATAAATAGTTTCAGCCGTGCTAGTTTACGCAGTCCAAGTGATAGCCCAAGTTTCCCAACGCGTTAAATTTGCCTGTCCTACTTCGACGCATCGAAGAGGAGGTTATATGTCTCCTCCTAACAATACCCCTCGACTAACAATGGGGGAGGTGCATTACTCCTATAGCGCTACTATTGTTAAGGCAGAACTACACACAGGGATTAAACATTCACATAGCACAAAATAGTCTCAATAGTTTCAATAGTTTCATGTTTTCATGTCTGATACGGATAGAGTATGTTTCGAATAAGTTTCAAGTGTCAATTGTCTTGATATAGAATACATGTTGCATCCCAAAAGTGTTTAAAGCAAAAAGGGATCGAGTATACTCACAGTGGGTGCTTAGAACCAAACACTGCTAAATTGGATCGAAGGGGGTGCTAGATCAGCCTGATTATAGAACAGTAGCGTAAGCGTAGAACAACGTGTCGAAACGTGATCTGAACGAATGGGGATAACCCATTCGAACGGATGGTCGTCCGGACGGATGGTCATCCGGACAGATGACCATTCGGGCGGATAGACATTTGCATGAAAGTGTGCTTGTAAATCGTTTCAAAGCTTTTGAAGTTTTCGTTGTAGTAAAATAAACAAGTCATCAAGTCGGATGGTCATCCGGACAGATGGCCATTCGATCGGATGGCTATTCGAGCAAGAGTTTGGTGGTTTGAAGTTTAACCACGTTGTTTTGAGCAAGGACATGTCACCTGATCGAATGGTCATTCGATCGGATGTTCGTCCGATCGGATGGCCACTCGAGTGGGTGCTCTATTGTTCTGAAAACTTGAAATTTTCTAAGTTAAAAGTTGATGTTTTAACAGAGACGGCGTATCAGCTTGTCGAACAACGGAAACACACTAAGAACCAGCTCACTCGATCGGATGGGAATCACCCCATTCGATCAGGTTTACTATTTCTTGAGGAATCTTCGTGTTCAACCCGTCAATCGGTCATCTTTCCGGTGGAAATCCGTTATCAGTCGGCTCTCAACTAGAAAGTAAGTAGAGAGTCTGAATGAGTGTGGATTCCGTCGGTTTTGTGTAGAAGAGTGTAAAAGAGTTGAAAGAAAGTTTGAAAACAACTAGAAAAATGTTGAAATACGAGAAGTCTTTTTGTGATTTGTGTTAAATCGTGTGGAAATCCTTTAGATCTGAACCATTCTTGATGAGGTGATGTCATACCACAGTTTGCATATGAAACCGAGATGATGTCACCTTCAAGGAGTCCAAATCAGGTGATTCCATTGTGAAAATGTAAGATTTTGTTAGAGAAGATGGTGTATAAGCGTGTAGTGATGATGATTGTACAAGATTTAAGTGGAAATACTTACGAAATAGCCTTGAATTTTGATGACAAGTGACTAAGAATGACTTGAGAGCGAGTTGATCGGATGGAGGTGTCAACATCAGTGAACAGTGATGAGTACGGGTATTTATATTGGGAGAGGAGAGAAGTAAGGCGGTGCAGGTGATTGGATGGTCATCCGATCGAATGTCCATTCGGACAGCCAACCTTGTTTGCTAGTTTTCCGACTTTGGTTTGATTCGCGAGCGATGTTAAGCGTTGCATTGTATAATATTATGGATAATTCATTGTTTCATAGTACTCGAGTATAAGATTCGTATAATCAAGAACAAACTCATGTTTCATGAAACGCCCATTTTTCACATCCGAAAATAACAAAAATGACGTACAAACTTTTTAACAAAAAGTTAAAAAAAAATTGGGCATGACCCGTTCGTATAATAGTCGATTCCCTGCTTTTAACAAACTTCATTCAAAATTAAGTGCTACGGCACTTTTTAAAGATATCTGCAACCATACACAATTCATTACTAGTATTTTGACCAAACTACCCAAAATAAGATTTTAAAGAAAATATCCAAACTACTTATGAACATCCTAGACTTAAGTTTAACATTACATCACAAAAATCATTTTGACTCTTTTACAAGAAAGCGACTTTAACCGGAAGCGCATATATGGGTGATGTGGTGTGTTCGATCCGAGCTCGCCATCCTAAGCATGAGATTTACCTACATCCATAACATAAACTTACATGTTAGTTCGGATAAAACATTATTACTAATACATTTTTAGCTTTTTCCTCATTATTTGACCCATTACCGAGTCATTTCATTTTTACATCATTTCATTAGAATTTCTCATACGGCAATTCCGCTTTAACGGATATCATGCCATTTAACTTCCATCACCATAAATCATCATATTTCATCCGACCCGTTCTCACGGATCATGCATATTCTTACTTTCTCGATTATTATACTCCACTAGTTTGACTTATAAAAGTCAACACCTAGTTATCTTAACTTCATAACAAATTCATCCTATTTGACACGTTTAACTACGGATTAATACATCATCAAGAATAACATCATTTTCAAACTTTAGACCCATTTGCACGGGTCGTCAATATAATTTTCCCTTTTTTCTACTATCAATTCTCATTAAGGCATTTTTAATATAGATTCCCACATAAAAACATCAAACAATTATTCACAAGAGAACTAACATAAAATCTACATTCTACATAAGCGAAGTTCATAAGAACTTACCGTGGTCTTGAGTTCCTTGCGCTTTGGAGTGACTTGTTCCTTCTTCCTTCTTTGTCCCTATACATCACAACTTCATATACTTAGCTTTCGTAAATTTCATTACTCTCACATTCCTTGTCATACAATATGATGTTTATGAGCTATATACATTCCCACCATAATCATATCTCATTAATTTAGCAAGTATTCATATAAAATCACAACTGAATTAATTTAGACATTTCATCGAACACATGGCGTGCGTACCACCTTCAAAGCATAAAGTACAAGTATCTTAAACACATTCTTCCCTAATTCATTCTTTGATTAGCATGAACATCCTTAATTTCCCAATTTGCCATCCTATCTATAAACATCTAATTCTAATTCAATTACTCATCAAGGTTTCATCAACATTTTGCTTCAATCATCAACATCATACTAACTACATATAGAGTGTTCTACAAATTATAAATCATCCTATGGCATACAAGTGGGTTTTACCCCAAATCATCACTATACACAAAATTAAACATATCTTACCATCTACATATTCATAACAACTATCATTCAAGTAAAATTTTACATTACATCCATAGATTACACAAAAACCCACTTAATCAAACATCAACAAATCACTTAATTCGACTTACTTGATATTAGAGACACTTAAGGAATCAATCTCCTAACTCATGCACTGATAATTCAGGATTTTCCTCCTTTAATTTTGTAAAATTTTGAGGAACTAGGGTTTCCCCTCTCCCTCTGTCTCTCGTTCGATCGCACAAGCCAGGAACAAGTACTGGCTTTTTTTTAATCAAATTTTCATTACACATGTGACAATTGCCAAATTTCCATATATTTCGTACAATGTTAAACAGTAATTTATGACTTAATGATTGTGCTGATTTAAATTAATGACATGAATGCTTTCTGATTATTGTCATAATACATACATGTGCATCACATATTTCATGATGTCATATCATTATTGCATGCAACACTTTATGATTCAAATGATGCACGAAACAAAGTAGCACAGTTATCAGACAAATCAGAAATACTTACGGGAGTTCAGTCTTTAGACAGACATGGTATTGAGACACAGAATGAGCCAGAAAAATAAGAGTTGCACTAGTATAGTGTGTAGGAAAGTAAGGATCATAAAACTGCCTTCCTAGTGATAGTTTAAGTGCCGGAAAGTGCCTAAAACTCACATAAACTGCAGAATTCTGCAGAAAACACCAAAATTCAGCAATTTTTAGGGTTTTAACATCAATATATAATGCAGAATTATGGTTAATGATCCAGAATACCTTCCTAAGTTTCGGGAATCAAAACTGTCACAAAAGGTAACATAAAGCACACTAAACTGCATAGTTTAGCACCTTAACGAACCGGTAACCAACCGAACAACCGGATACCACCCGAAACACCAAATTTTCACTAGAAGCATTGTTTTAGTGTTACGAAGCTAGTTATGGTCACCGAACATCATAACACATCTTATAAACGTATATTACATAAAACACTAACTATTCTCCATTACAACCTAACTAACTTAACTAACTAATTTTTACATCCCAACCATACACCCCCCCCCCCCACTTACAGTTAGGAACATGGGACCCACCCCATGATTTTATGGCAATTATTTATTTGATCTTGTTGTATATTAGTGAACATAAGAAACTTTAGTTTATATGATGTTGGAAGGACTTTTTTTATAACCACAAGACTACATCACTTAACTCATTTCTTCACCATTTCACCAACATCATCTCCTCCTCTTCACTCTTCCTTGTTCACGGCCCAACACCACCACCATACACCCTCCATTTTCAATCAATCTCCATCCATTCTAAGCATGTCCTAAGGTGTAATAAGCATAATTAAGATGCTAGGAGCTATTGGAACTTGAAGGACCTTCACCATAAGCTTTTATCAACCTTGTTTATCATCATCTTCATCTTGAATCTCTTCCCTATCCTTGTGCTAGTAGTAAGGCTCTCCTAATCTCATTTTACTTCTTGTTATGTTGGTTAAAAGATGATATAAGTAACTAATCATGAAGAACATCAAAGATCAAGAACATAATCACTAACCTAAAGCTCTAAATCATAATGATCTATGTTGTTTATGTGTATATATGCTTCTTGATTGTTGATTGTTTGTGTTTATAATGTTAAACATCATATGAAACTTGCTAGATTGTGATTAAACACATGATCTAGCAAGTGAGGGGATGATTTTGTGATGAATCAAGATGATCACCCTTATATGTAAACATGAACTTGAAAGATTAAGTGTTTTTCTTGAATAATGAAGTATGAAACATGTTATTAGTCATAAACATGGATGATTTCAAAACTAGTTTTCTCAAGAAACTAAGTTTACTTACAAGATTTACATAAACATGGTTTTTTTAAAAAAAACTAATCACATTTTTAGTGATTAATCATGTGTAGAAACATGTTATTAACAAGAAAAATTCAAGAAGAAATATTTTTAGAAAATCAAGTTACAAGTTGTGAAAGACTAACTTCCTCAATAATAATGTTTTTGAAAAAATAAACACACTTTAAAGGGTAACTAAGTCTACTAATTAACATGGTAAGTTACTACAAGTTTTTACAAAAAGTTCAAGTTCATGTAGTGTAAATGGCATGATTTTGGCACTTGGTAAGTGTTGTTTGATTTGTTGATGAATTGTGATGATTTTTAAAAGAAAATGATATGCTTTGAAAGCATGGAAACCTCCATTTTTAAGAGGAAACTATGGCAAAATTTTTCTAAAAATTAAACACCTAGAAAAATATCTTTAAGCAAGTGTTTACAAGTGTATTTTAAACATGGTTTTTCATATAAAAATTGTCATAATTTTTATTACAAAAATTACAAATATTGGAGGTTGGTTTTTTATAATAAAAGTGACTAAATATGTATTTAGGAAAATATATATATTTAGATGTCACAATTTGTGTGATTATTTGTATATTATGTGTATTAGTTATGTTATTTTAGGACTTGAAATAATATAACTCACCAAAATACCAAGAATTATAATACAAAATATTACCAAAAATTCCAAGAAAATAAATATATAATTTATACCCAAAAATTTGACAAACCGAACACGGAATATAAACCATATAAATATTCTGGGATTAAATTCATAAGTATATATTGGTAAACGCTATTTTGGAAACCAAGAGGACGAAAATATGATTCCTACAAGTATTACAAAAATATATCATATTTTTGACAAAAAGAAAATATATTATTTTTGAGTAAAGAAAAATATATATGTTTTTCTTGAATTACTAGAAAATATATTATTTTGGAAGGACTATATATATTTTTAAACAAACTTAGAATATATTATTTTTAGGGTGAAAAATGGATTTATAAGTATTTTCTTAGTTAATCTTGAAAATATACTATTTTTGAGATTTATATGAAAAAAATAATTATTTTGCCAAGGAGAAATTATAGATAATTTTTTATAAAAGTTTTCTTAAAATATATATATTTTAAGAATATATGTTGGTGAATTTTTATTGGTTAAAAATAATATTCCAGAAATTTAAATACAAAAATTAAATATAAGAATACTTAATAAATACAAGAAAATACGTATCCTCGTACGTACACATACACACCGGAATACGCCACCAATACTTGGCAAAATACACAAGTCTAAAAATACAAGTATAAGTATACCCATCATTGGGGAATTATTCATGGAAGGATTGCAAGACAAATGAGTTAAAATACATTATTTTAATAAATATTCCAAATAATTAATGAGTTTAATTCAAGTAAAAATATTATTATTTTAACAAATAATTATACACTTTGGAATAATACATGTACATCAAAGATGTAACACAAAGATACTAAGTCATAACAAACAAGACTAAAAGTCGTGGCACGACCCAGCCATCTAATAAACCATAACACGTGTGTAGGTTGTAGTATGGCGTAAGGATACATACTTTGGGTATACAGGAGGCAGGACGCAAATCAGTGAGTTCATGTCCCCCTTTTCTCTTAACTATTTTCAGTTTTATAACTTCGTTGGTGAAGTACATGTTACAAATTGTTTACAAACGTTTACATATGATATGGTTAGCTAAGGAATGAACTGTTAGATCATGTGAGTGGTGGGTACAACGCTTAAGACCATTAATCCTCATATAAGGACCGAGGGACATGAGTGATAGATCTATTTGGGTGTTGCGAGCCCCACCCATGGGACCAGGATTTGGCCCATGAGGTGACTATGTCTTCCAGCCGGAAGCCTGGTACAAAATCTTCTAGGTTTGAGCCTTCCTGCACCATGTCACACATATTAATGTATTAGCTACACATTGATTGATCTGTTCATAGACGCTTTTATACCGAATTACAAAGGCATACATAAAATAATTACAAATGTTTACAAGATTATTCGAACTCATACAGAAACACATGAACTCGCTCAACTTGTGTTGATGTTTTCAAAACTACATGTATTTCAGGAAACAAGATGGATCTTGGGCGCATGTGTTGTTTTCAAGACATAAAGTCCAAGTCTAGATGTCATCCACTTTTGTATTGTAACTTAACTTGAGGATTTTGGTTGAAACTTAAAAGACTTGTGTTTGTAACTTTTCAAACTTATGTATGGATGAACATCATGTTTTAATCATACAGTCCTTTACTATAATTGAATGCAATGATATTGAACAAGTCACACACCATTACACTTCCGCAAAAGTCAGGGTGTGACAGTTTGGTATCAGAGCTTCGATTGTAGTGAACTAGGATTCCTTCTCGAGTCTAGACTACAATCACCAGGATTCTCTTACGAAAAACATTTTCACAAAATATTTTTCGTTGCATTTACAAAAAGCGCCAAGATCCATGAGTCGAACATTTTACAAAGGACAGACAAAGCAAAGACAAAGCAAAGGCAAAGTAAGGGAATTATTAGGGAATGGAATACCCTGACTAATGTGCCAATTGTGGTATAGTAAGTCCATGTGGGATAGACTTGCCAAAGGAAAAATGACCCCCCAAAGGAACAAACGAGAGTTATATATGACATGTGCATTTATTTGCTTGTATATACTAAGTAACATTATTATCTATTAATATATGTGCATATATATGTATGGGATTATTATTGACGGGAACGGGATACCTTCAACTTCGAATTCTATTACTGTTCTTGACTCGCACAATGCTACTAACGACCTCGCATTTAATGCGGAGCTCATGACTGAGGTAATTACTCAACAAGACCCTGAGCTTAATTCCGTAAAAGATGGTTGTTCTTCCCCCTCGAACGCGAAGGTGCCTGACTACGGTAGCGACGGCAAAGCGTAAGAGGCAACCATGGACAGCAACCTTATCAGTGGGACGAGGTCCCTAAGGGATTTACGAAACCTGAATGACGACACTCAATTTCATACAGAGAGAATGAAGTACTCATTTGAAAGGTGCCCCTCCAACTTCTATTACTAGGAACCCTCCTTATTCCTATTTTGTCTAAGCATTGTGCCTTTTCGCACGTACAACAACAACGGACGTTGGCGCGTGGACCACCATAAAGGTCCATTCCATGTTGATGGTATGAGGACAGTAGTGTCCCCTATCTGATTGATCAGCTGCTTTGAACGAGAGAAAATTTGGGTGACCATGCAAGACGATTTCTTATTATGGGGGCCCACGTAATAACAACTTGTAGTGCATGGAAATCCTGGTGGACTCTGCGGGTCAAGCAAATGATCACTATCTATTTGGAACTCCTATATTGTTCCAAATCCCCACCCAGTGGAACATTAACCGAGATGGTTACTATACCCCCCCCCCCCCCCGCAAGGTAGGAAGTCTGCCTATGCCTGCTTCGCATCTAACACTCCTACCTGTGGTACGAGTCGTATGAGACCCAGTATCTAAGCATGAGAAGATGGCTAATGCTCAGGAAGGATTTACCTCAACACTGCCGGATACTTACGTATGATTTTGTACAGTACATACGACACTTCAAACTTATCCAGTATAGTTGCTATGAGTAGACCCCAACCTTTAGCATCCGCTTCCCTCAAGGAGGTAACATGGCGCGAGCTGTAGTGTAACTTTTTTACTGCACTCTATTCGGCATTCAGGAAGACTAGGCCAACCATATTGGAACTCATGGAGCCCAAGCCCAATCAATGTGCGCGTCACATAGCCAAGTGTGGCAAAAGGGGTCCTCTCTATATTGGACAATCGAGAACCATGGAGTATAGCACACATATTATAAGGACGAAAATAACCCCTCGATATTCTCAACAGATTGTTGTTCCATTTAGGCACATGGAAGACACGTGCAAGAAGATTCTTCTCGATCTACACCCCTATCAGTACCTCCGCACTCTTTATCCCGTAGTGCACCCCATAGTTAGGGTAGTGCATTTACCCCCTGGAAGCCGCTCTACGTTTGCTGCAAACACAATTCAGACACAGGGATGAAGTAATGTACCCTCACAACCTTACCCCTGTGGTTCCACAATCCCCTCCTACACGTGGTAATAATGCACAACCCCATCCTTTGGGAAGTGTACCCGTTTTTGTAAAAGTAAAGACTATGAAAGAGTCGAAAACTTGAGGAATAAACAAGGGACAAGGTGAAGGGAAGGCCTCACCATATTTTGTATAGCACTGGGTGACTCACCTCAATAGGAGTAAGGTGACTCCGAGGAGGTTTTCTACGCAAGACTAATTGCAAGTTGATATGGTGTATGTAAAGGTCGATGTACCCCTAGCAAGATTCTGTCGTGACTCATTTCAAGGATCAGATGATTATGGTGAAAAGATTTGCATAGACCTCATTAGGAATTACCTTACCCTTATGCTTATAGTGCACGACTAATGAGCTTTGTTTTCACTTATCGACGACAATATTTATTCCGAAATAAATGTCTAACTTCGCCGATATGTTTTATGCATGTGAAGCTCATGGAACCACAACAAAGGGACATGGGTCAGACCCAACCGTAACCTTTACCTGCAACAAGAGCTGAGCTTGAACCTCTAGTAAACCGGCAAGTCGCTAAAGCAATCGACCAGTACTAAGCAAGCAACATTGCAAACAGCAACGGTCTAAGAGGAACCATAATGGGAATCACTCAGGCGATAACTCTTGCCCTAGGTCCTACTGAGGGCAGAGTAACGGTGGAGAAATCTAATGGAAAGACAGTGGGGAAGAAGACGCATGTGGAGTCTTCTTCGGGTGGAACTAAGAGAAAGTTTTCAAGCCGGAGGAAAGGAACCCAAGCAAGTCATGACAAATCAAAAGAAAACAAAAGAAGGGAAGCAAGCCCGCCTCGTGGCACGAAAGCTTTTGGAGCCACCAATGAGGCCAGAGGAAAGGTTTATTTGGGGAATAAGCCAAGATGTGACGAATGCAGGTTTCACCATGAAGGTCGATGCTCGAAACCCAAGTGCGATAGATGTGGAAAGAAGGGACACCGCAAGGATACCTGTTGGGCAAGGTGTGACAACCCGAGATTTCAAGGTCTTCCTTTACGCATTGCTGGTTTACAATTCTGTTTGCAACTTGTGTATAATTAATATATGATTAAGGAATTTTTAAGATTGGTTAATAATCATCAATCACTCTTCATAAAAGGATGATATCTCATCCATCGTAATCATCATCACATGGTGGACAACATAGGATTGCGGGTAAGAAACTTTGCTGGACTTTTAAGCACATGCAACCATAGTGGGTTGCACATGGGCCGATCATCAGTGGACCAAAATAAAGAGTGCAGACCAAAATAAAGATGTGCAGCCATTTCTTTTTAATAGATAATCATCACGTGAATTGGCAGATGATGTTGGAGGGCACAAAGAATAGTCACATGCATGCAAGTGGGCCGATAACAACCATCATAACCCAAGTGGGCAGTACATGTGTTGACTGTTATTGGACCTAACTCAAACGAAATCTGGCCCACTCTCTTCGAACACCCACATAAATTGGGAGTGGCTCCTATTGTGCACGTAACATTAGTTTGATAGCAAACCCTAGCACTCATGCAAATCAGCAGCAGCCCTCTCCTTCCTTCCATCGATCCACTATCTTGGCAGCCTCCCTCTCTCCTTCGAAGTCTTCAATGGATCAGCACAGCCTCCCTATCATCACAGCCACCTTGCATGCTCATCTCTCTTCGGTAAGTTACTATCCTCGCGATCTAGATTTTTGTAGGGATTATCATGTTCTACTTGTATGAATCATATCTGATGACTAGTGATTAGATGTTAAGTCGTAGTCACGAACTCGAAACATGCGTGATGTGATATCGATAGAGTAGGGGTTGTAGTATGTGATATTCTGATTGTTTGTATAGATTAATATTCTTGAATCCAATCGAAATTCTTATACGATAAGTTGTGACTATATGAAAGTTAGAGATCCATACACAATCTGATGTGCCTTGGGGATTATGTCATTAGAAAGATTGTCATACATATATGAAAACTGTGATAAGAAGGATGATATACATGATGATTAATGATGCACAAACTTGATGACTAAAGGTTATGTGATGTCTAAGTTAATTCGAGTACTGTTGATCATGGCGAATGTTATGCTAAATGATTGTGTTTATGATGATAATTATGTGTTAATATGAAACTGCCTTGATTAGGGTCCATAACCCCGAATTCTGTAACTATTGTTAATTGGATCTGCGTGGATGTTTGTTGCTATTTGGCTGTGGAATAATCGATTGGTTAATTATTATAACATATTGGGTCATTCACAGTTCTGAAACACACGATCCAGGGTACACACTAGGATGGGTTTGGGTTTTCTTTGGGCCGCACTTGGATACCGGACCACAACCACACCCACCTACATAATTGGACTTAAATTGTTGGAACGGTCCGTGTGGGCCAGGAGCAGCTCCAGTGAACGTTTGGGTTGTGGGCCGGGACGGGTTGGGCCTGTGTCTTGCACGACGAGCCTGCGAGACACGAGTGGTACATGAACTCGTATAATTGTAGGACCGAAATGAGATATTATTTGAAACATGGAATGTGAAGCTTAACTCGATACGTGTAGCATCTAGTAAGGGAACATAACTTAAATGATGTATCTTATCCGTGATGAAAGTATGCTATGTTCGTATATATGATCCAAGTGTCTAGTACACGTAATGGTTATGATGTATGCTATGGTTAAGTGTGCTACATGAACAACAATTACTTGTTACATGATGTTACGTGTATACATTTCGTGAGTACAACTCGTGATGAAATACGTGGTTAGACATGAATGCTAAACTGATTGTTACTGGTAAACTATGATAGGGCGTATTTAATCAGCTGTTAGACAAGCATTTAATCTTACCGAGCAAACCAAAGGTGAGTTCACTACATTCGAGCATGCGTCCCAGTGGTTGGGGACAGTCAGTGGGTATCCCGTAGAGGGATAAGTCTTTTGGGTAAAAACGGGTATATTGGTTAATATTCTCACCTATCATTCTTGTAAGTCCCTTATGTTGTTACCTGGAGGGTAACGGGTATTAGTTGGTAGCGCTACTTAGGTTTGGCACCCTCACACCGCTCCTAGATAGGACGGATGTGAACTAATGACCCAGTCGGGCCCAGTACTGGATAGGAGTACGTGGGAAAGGGCAGTCATGTACATCAGGAGCCGTCTTGTTCGGAATTGAGATATTAACAATATTACTTGCATTGTCAGTGAACTGTTTTACATACAACTGGTAACAAACGTTTTCTAAAACTGTGAACTCGCCAGCTTTGTCTGATACACTTGTTACATGCTCGCAGGTCGTTAGGTACTTGGGAACAGGAACTTGCTGGCTGGAGGGCGTGAGTGGTCATGGTTGCATTGATGGGTTATTTATCAAACATTTATTTACTATGGTTGTTTAGAAAGTAT
Organism: Helianthus tuberosus; assembly: GCA_030545235.1. Classification (NCBI taxonomy): domain Eukaryota; kingdom Viridiplantae; phylum Streptophyta; class Magnoliopsida; order Asterales; family Asteraceae; genus Helianthus; species Helianthus tuberosus. Next base: position 140,519,819 of record CM060430.1, on the reverse strand, counting down.
TTACATTATGTTACGTTAACGCTTCCGCTGAACTTGATGGTTTTGAATTACTTATGTTTGGATTTTATTACTATTAAATGATGAAACTTTATTTTAAACTTACGGATTCAATGTAATTGGTGGCTCATTACTAGTGGTCACACGCCTAACAGGGACATTCCCTAAGTGGTAATTTGAGGGTGTGACAGTTTGGTATCAGAGCCACTGGTTATAGTGAACTTGGTTTTAAAATGTTTTTTTATATAAAACCAGACTATAACCGAACAGTACCGAAATCGACCATGACACTCAGCTCCAGACTGCAAGGTTCGTTTCTCATTTACTATTGCATAGTATATCTAGTGTACACTTATGTATAACATTACACGTGAATGCACACTTGGCACAGCATCATGAGCCCTTATATTACCAGCCCCTGTTATGTGATCTGTTAGTGTGACACTATCTATTGACTATTGTAATTCTTAACCCTGTGATACCTTGCGTTTGCTGTTTGGATGAGGGGAACCTTTTAGCGCGAGTTAAGAGGCACTGAGATAAGCATGCAAATTGCCTTATTATTGTGGGTGCACACATAATAATAATGTGGGGTGCATGTGAGTCCCAGTGAGGCTTAACGAGTGTGAGAGGGGTTCCGCTCTGTTAATTGACGTTATGTTAGAACTCAGCAGTCTATAGGAGTCTTAGCAGTGATTGTCTCCTACTCGAACATGATCTTTTCACCCTTTCTGAATCCTTACGAATCTCGATGCTATCGAGTATCACCTGATCACACATCTGAACGCCTAGCGAATTGTGTAGAATGTTAGGTGCTAGTACGAACGTCCCTGAGTTGGTTGGCTCAGCTTCAAATGATTGGACTATACTTTCCTCACTTATCTTTGTTTACTGGAACTTAGCGTGTTGACGCAGTAGATCCCGAAGTGCGATCACTTCTGCAACACTCTCGCGACATACCGTGTATTACTCAGTCAACATGCAAGAACGATGGACAAGAGGGTAAACATAGTACCTTACCGACTTCAGCATTTGAACGACCCTAGTTACCGGCAACGAACAACAGCGATTTGGATCCAATCAAATCCTTAACCCCAGCTAGCGACTCATGGGAGTCGAGTCTTACGAACCAATCGGGACCAAATCGATGACGATTGACTGTAGAACGGACTGTGTAACCGCCCGCACCATGAGTAGTGCCTTAGGACGTGGTACAAAATGTGAAAAGATGGACCTTGTTGGTGAAAGGACGCAGGACCACTGTTACAGGCAACAATATTAGAGGTAACAGTCGCGGCAACATCAAGGTACTCGTGATCGTAGCTTACAGTATGGAAACGAAGGTGACCTCGACAAGGATTGACTATGTTAAGTCAATATGACGACAACCAAGGGAACGACGGCAGTACTAGAAATTCTCGTGACGAAAACAACACTGGAAATGAAGCTCATGGAAGGACATTTAGTGTTAGCATAGGCTATACCAGGCGTAATAGCAACACAATGGCTTGGATGGGTAGCAATTCGCTTTGTCTCTGTTCTGTTTAACCCTGATGCCTCTTGAAACTGAACCTGTGGTGGAGTCGGCTGATGCAAGTCAATGGAAGCCTTATATGTTCGCTGGGATGCAAACTCGACCTTGGGGGACAGGTGTTCGACATCGACCTTCCTTCTACTACTCCTGATGGTTACAATGCAGTTGTTAGTGTGGATTGGTTATTCAGAAATCGCGTAGATATACCTTGTGAGGAGAAAATTTTGTGTGGAGAATCGTTATTTTTCTAAAGCAACAGAGTGGTGCAAAGGTTAGCGCCATATCAGCTATGAAGACCCAGAAGTGTCTACGGAGGGATCACCCCACTACGGTAGCAACCGTTACTGATGATGAGGCTAAGGAAAAGAGGATCGAGGATCCATCAATCGTTCGTGATTCCTCTCAGTGTGCTACCCGAGGAGCTTACAGATTTACTTCCACCACTGTTAGGCAGAATCTCAGTTTGATCTCACGATAGGGGCAGCCTTGATTACTCGTGCTACATACCGTCTTGCACCAGGAGGGTTGCAAGGACTATCTACAGGAACCGTTGGACAGGCGTTTTATTGGACATAGTTTTTGTTCGCTTTGGGGAGCCCCAGCTATATTTGGGAAGATAAAGCCTTTTCATATGTGTACTGACTATTAAGAACTCGTTAAGGTGACAGTCCAGACCAGTTGTCTCGATCATGTATTGACAACCTGTTGACCAGTTGCAAGGGTCAAGCTCCTATTCGAAGATTGATTTACGAACGAACTAACATCAGATGGAAGTCTAAGGGGAGGATGTTCCTAAAACGGTATATTGAACGCAATGCGGCCATTTCCAGGAGACACAGGAAGAATTATTCCATGACCTTTTGGGATAAACAATGCACCAGCAGCTTATTGGATCACATGAATCGACCGTATTTATGGATGACGTTCTAGATCATTTCCAGGAGAAAGAAACACCATGGGCGGCATTTGCATCTTATCTTACAGCGAAGCCTCGTTAGGAGTAACTTCTAGATTCGAGGGGTATATACCCTTTTGGTCACGTAGCCAACGAAGATGGAATACACGTGGATCTCGCAAATATCCATTCTGTTAGAAACTGATCGACACCAAAGATCCCTTTTGGGGATACGACAAACCCTTGGTTTCGCAAGACGCAATCGCAGATTCATAGTAGGATTTTCAAGGATTGTGCAGCTCTCACCTTTTTAACACAGTAGTGTGCTTGTATCCGTGGGAAATAAAACAAGGGAACGTTTCTTCAGCTTTTGAAACCCAACCCTGCAACGCATTGAGTATCGCTTCTATCCAAGGGTACTGATGATCTGGCGGTATACCAAGATGGTTCGAATCAGAGTCCCAGTTACACATCAATGCAGCACGAGAAGGAGATGGCCCACGTGGTGGACTTACAGGAAGAACTGCACGAGTTACGACCTACGGTGGAAGCCATGGTCTTTGGATTTAAGTTGGAGGCATTACTTGGACGGTACTAAATGCATTACCTAGACCGATCACAAGGGCCTCCCGTATACCGTTGTTTCGAGGGAGCTAAAATCATTGCGACTGTGGAACTTGAGCGTGCACGCGCTTTGCATCTCACTATCGACTCTAACTTACATGATCAGACTCGCTCTATTCGAACTAGAAGAGGATTTTCAAGTTGAACCCATGTGGGGCATGAAGAAGCAACCTTTGGCAGGTCGGACGATATGCGCTACCTCATGGAACGGATGTTGATCTTATTATACGGCAACTGTAGGGGACTCGTGTCGAGCAAAGCACACCGACCTCGATATTCTAGTCGTCTGAGTTTTGATGAGAGATACTAGGATCTATAAATCCCACACTGGTGATCGGACATGAAGGCCCGCCTAGCTACATATGTGAATGATGTTTGACTGGTGGGAAAGTCAAGGTGGAGTATCAGCAACCAGAAACACTCATATGGAAATGAGAACAGATTGCCATGGATTCTGTTACTAGCCTACTTACAACTCGGAATGGAAACAATATCACCTGGGTGATCGTTGATTGTCTCACGTTACCAGCTCCCTTTCCTGCAACCAAAGAAACTGATGAGTCTTCACAGCTGTGAATGTTCCTCTGAGAGAGGCGGCTTTTAGGCACGAGGTGCCAACTCCTGTTACCTTTGATTTTAATCTATACCTGATTTACTGCTTATCACCGTAGGACAGACGGGCAGAGTAAACGAACCATCCTGACACGCGAAGACATGCTGCGAGTGTGTGCGTGATTGACATTAGCAAAATTTGAAGAACATCTGACTTTGCTTGAGTGTTACGGCAATAATTATCGTTCTAAGTATTCAGGTAACTCTGCTTGAGGTATTGCATGGATAGTAATGATGATCTCCTTGTTAGATTAAGGTAGGTGACAACCTAAGCACAGGTCCGGGACTTGTACTCAAAACTCTTAAGAAGATTGCTTGGATCGAAAATCGTTTGGGCGGCAGCGCGTGGCCGTCAGGGAAGTTGATAAGCTTAGGAAACAATGTGAGTTCGCTGTAGGCGATCGTATCATGTAGAAAATGTCACCCTGGGAGGGTGCGGTACGCTATGGGAAACGTGGTAAGCTTAGTTTGCGGTACGCTGGGGCATTGGGATTTCTGGAACGAATAGATGGTATGACTCACAAACTCGAGTTACCAAACGAATTAGGTATAGTACGTACACGATGCCATCGATATCTCGAACCTAAAGAAGCGTCTGTTCGACGTAACACTTGTGATACCCTTGTTGAGGAACCTGCTGTTAACACAGTCGAATTTCAGTCGTGAGAGTTCGATGGAACTCAAGACGTGGACCGGAGTCCACGTAGGAATGCAAAAATTGGATAAAGATCTGGCATCCTCAATTGCTCAGGCGGTCGAATCAACTTATGCTGTCATTGGCGAATTTCGGGACGAAATTCCCTTTCAAGATGGGGATGATGTGGCATCCGAGGAAAATCCACTGTCATCCTAGTTTGTCACTTCATTTTCTTGAGATTGCTAATCAAATTTCGGGACGAAATTTCTTTCAAGTTGGGGATGATGTGACAACCCGAGATTTCAAGGTCTTCCTTTACGCATTGCTGGTTTACAATTCTGTTTGCAACTTGTGTATAATTAATATATGATTAAGGAATTTTTAAGATTGGTTAATAATCATCAATCACTCTTCATAAAAGGATGATATCTCATCCATCGTAATCATCATCACATGGTGGCCAACATAGGATTGCGGGTAAGAAACTTTGCTGGACTTTTAAGCACATGCAACCATAGTGGGTTGCACATGGGCCGATCATCAGTGGACCAAAATAAAGAGTGCAGACTAAAATAAAGATGTGCAGCCATTTCTTTTTAATAGATAATCATCACGTGAATTGGCAGATGATGTTGGAGGGCACAAAGAATAGTCACATGCATGCAAGTGGGCCGATAACAACCATCATAACCCAAGTGGGCAGCACATGTGTTGACTGTTATTGGACCTAACTCAAACGAAATCTGGCCCACTCTCTTCGAACACCCACATAAATTGGGTGTGGCTCCTATTGTGCACGTAACATTAGTTTGATAGCAAACCCTAGCACTCATGCAAATCAGCGGCATCCATCTCCTTCCTTCCATCGATCCACTATCTTGGCAGCCTCCCTCTCTCCTTCGAAGTCTTCAATGGATCGGCACAACCTCCCTATCGTACAGCCACCTTGCACGCTCATCTCTCTTCGGTAAGTTACTATCCTCGCGATCTAGATTTTTGTAGGGATTATCATGTTCTACTTGTATGAATCATATTTGATGACTAGTGATTAGATGTTAAGTCGTAGTCACGAACTCGAAACATGCGTGATGTGATATCGATAGAGTAGGGGTTGTAGTATGTGATATTCTTATTGTTTGTATAGATTAATATTCTTGAATCCAGTCGAAATTCTTATACGATAAGTTGTGACTATATGAAAGTTAGAGATCCATACACAATCTGATGTGCCTTAGGATTATGTCATTAGAAAGATTGTCATACATATATGAAAACTGTGATAAGAAGGATAATATACATGATGATTAATGATGCACAAACTTGATGACTAAAGGTTATGTGATGTCTAAGTTAATTCGAGTACTGTTGATCATGGCGAATGTTATGCTAAATGATTGTGTTTATGATGATAATTATGGGTTAATATGGAACTGCCTTGATTAGGGTCCATAACCCCGAATTCTGTAACTATTGTTAATTGGATCTGTGTGGATGTTTGTTGCTATTTGGCTGTGGAATAATCGATTGGTTAATTATTATAACATATTGGGTCATTCACAGTTCTAAAACACACGATCCAGGGTACACACTAGGATGGGTTTGGGTTTTCTTTGGGCCGCACTTGGATACCGGACCACAACCACACCCACCTACATAATTGGACTTAAATTGTTGGAACGGTCCGTGTGGGCCAGGAGCAGCTCCAGTGAACGTTTGGGTTGTGGGCCGGGACGGGTTGGGCCTGTGTCTTGCACGACGAGCCTGCGAGACACGAGTGGTACATGAACTCATATAATTGTAGGACCGAAATGAGATATTATTTGAAACATGGAATGTGAAGCTTAACTCGATACGTGTAGCATCTAGTAAGGGAACATAACTTAAATGATGTATCTTATCCGTGATGAAAGTATGCTATGTTCGTATATATGATCCAAGTGTCTAGTACACGTAATGGTTATGATGTATGCTATGGTTAAGTCACTACAAGAAATTGGGGTGTTTACCCACACATAATTTACCTACACATGTTCGTATATGTGTGGATAATAGTTGATGATATATTCTCATAATGATTAACACTTAATATATGTTGGTAATCCATTTTAGCCACACTTGGTGTTGGTGGGAAAATCTCCCCCCCCCCCCCCTCCCCAAAAAAATTGCCTACACATGTAGCAAATTTTCATCATGTGTAGCTAAATTATCTACACATATGTAAAAAAACTAATATATATGTAGGTAAATGATTATGTTTACCAACACATAAGAATTTAAAAAAAAATATGTAGATAAACTAAGTTAATATATACTTTTTAGTTTTTGAAAATGACGTGGCAAATTAAAATACCTACACATATTTAAAAATGTACAATATGTGTAGATATTGATACATATAAAATAAATAATTAAATCTTTTTTTTAAGATGACGTGGCAAAAAATACCTACACATATTTAGAAATGTACAATATGTGTAGATATTGGATACATAAAAAATAGGGTCATTTACATATATCCCCTTATTAAAGTCACTTATTACATATTTACCCAATCATTAAAATCAATTACATATTTCCCCTTTCTAACTTATATATATATTACATATTTCACCTTCTTAATCTATATATATTACATATTTATCCATTTCACTAAAATTACTCTTATTAAATTATTAATATTATACTCTAGACCCGCCTCCTAGCTCAGTTGGTTTTCGGCCGGGGGTTTGCCAATGGCCACCCCGGTTCGAATCCCGGCATCTACGGCTTGTGTGGCGGGTTGTCCCAATGATGGATCGTATCCTACCGAGGCATGGTGCGGTCTTGAGGGTAACCCGGTTTTACCCAGCTGTTACCCCAGTGAGTCTCTCGTGTGGGGGCATTATGGTTTCCGGGCGGAAGTCAGCTTGCGCGGCGGCCGGGGCCCGATCGAACATCGCGTCCGAGAGTGCGGGGCTGACGGGGGAATGTCTTAGACATGAACCCGGTGACCACTGGTCCAGTACATAGAAAGTCACCTTTCAAAAAAAATTAATATTATACTCTTAGTAAAACTCATTCTAAGTTGTGATATTTAATTAAAATTACCATTTTACGTTTTAATATATAACGAAATCAATCAAACAAAAAAAATAACAACACATAACAACAACCTTTTATCAATGCCTTAACCCAAAAACAATATCCACCGCACTACTACAAAATTAAGCAACTGTAACCAAAATTTGCTACCCAAAACACTGTAGCAAATTGAGCAACTGATTTTTTTACCGGAAATGAGCTTGCTATGGTAGGTAGCTAAGTGGTAGCTAATACAACTAAAAAGATAGGGCAAACATCTACTCTGTTGCCTACAGTTTGCCCTAACACATCATCGCACCTCCATCATCGCTTTTCCACTTTCACCGTCGCACCATCTCCACCGCCGCACAACCTCCACCGTCGCACCACACTTCATGATTATTGAAGAAAGCGAACGATCTTTGTACCAATTCTCATTCTATTTTTCTAATTTTGCCCTAATTTGTTCGTAATTTCTGTTAATTTAGTTCGATTGTATTTGTAAAGTTCATCTTATTATGATATTTTGACCTAATTTGTTCGTAATTTCGGTTAGATTTAGTTTGATTGTGTTCGTATAGTTCTTCTTATGATATTTTGAGCTAATTTTTCGTCATCATTTCAGAACACGCAGAGTACATGAGCTAGTTTACTCGATTGATGTGAACCAAAAGCCTAATTGATCACCATTACTGTGTATATATAATTGTTTGATGTGATGCCGCCATGGATTATGGATATCCTGAAGAATTTTATTCCTAACTGAAAGTGTTCATGACTTCATGTTCTTATTTATTAAATTGATTTTAGTGTTGTGTTGGGTTTCATTCATCAAATATATGGTTCTTGATAGGTGACTCCATGTGTGAGGTTACACAGTTAGGGATCATGAGCTTAAAGTTCACCAATAGTCAGAGCAAGTTGTTATTGTTCTAAGAAATAATTTATACAAAATATGAAGTTTGAGTATTGCAGCTTTGATAGAAATGTTTGAGCAACTAAAAATAGAAACTGAAGACACTTGGATAGATAAACCGTTAGTGTTCTAGGAAGGGAGTGTGCCACTATTATGCAACCAAATCAGGTACGTGTCCTAAAAGACAGTAGTTTCTATAAAGTTTAGAAAATCATGATGTGAAAAGTGAGTTGAATTTGTAATTTATTACATAGGTTCCATGACTATGTTGGACTGGTTTTGATGCCACTAGAAGGAGATGAAACTGGAATCTAGACTAATAAATAGTATTTATTTTGACAAGATAGCTAAGATGATCTATGATGATTTTGGAATTCGAATGGTAGACCTCTTGTTTTAGTTTGTAGGTTTTTTCTAGCTTAGTTGGTACATAGTGTCTTAGTATGTTTCAGTTCTATCAGTACAACTATAGAAAAAGAATCTGGAACCTTTTTGCATATGAGTCTATTACTTATATGATACCAAAATCTGAGCAATAATATCATACCGATGCTTCTTGTTAATTTCAGAGCAAAAGAAGAAAAAAAAAATTCTTAAGGAATTGATAACGTTGAATCTCTTGTATTGTGTTAGCTCGGGTCTCTATCATGATTCATCACAATGTAAGTTCTCCTGTTTGTTCTCTGGTCTCATTTTGTCAAGCTTAGCACATTTACATGCCAAATTACGTTTGGTAAACCATTAAATGGTTATGAATCATGGTTATCAGGAATTAGGAATTGGTGATCAACTGATCATGGATTTATAGAAATTGATTATGTCATCAGATGTAAATAAGTTGCAATGTTTGATTGGGCTCAGTTTTGCTCAAATGGTAGAAGGACAAGGTAAAGCAGAGGCTGGTAGTGAAACTTATGGTGAATTGCATGAAATGGATCAAGAACACAAGGAGAGTGAAGGTGAAAGAGATAACTCTTATAGATTATCATTGAATTCTTTTAATCTTTTTTAACAGTTGACACAACGGTCATTTATAATTATTTTTAGACATCAATTTTTTGGATTAATCCATCCCCTTTCAACTAGTATAAAGATAACCCTTTTGATATGTTACCCAACCCAGTTGACCAACCCATATTGCCACCTCTTATGTCTCACACTTGATTACAAACTAAATTAGCTTCTCTTTCTGTTGCTTGCAGATGAACATGATTAAAGTGTCTAATATTATGGGAGTTGATCCTAAACCATTTGATCCAAAGACATTTGTTGAAGAAGATGCATAATGCATTCGTTTGGAAAATAATATTGTCTGTTGCAGGGCTGTTAGAAATCCTGATGGAACAAACATCTGCCCATGCTAAAGCCTTCTAATCAGATGTCTATTACCAGGATTGCTAAATCTTAAGAGGTTCTAACCAACATACTCTTAATTCTTAACTGAACTTTGTTATTTGGCCCGAACAATATACTGACAACCTAAAGTTTAATGACAGAGATTTACAGTTGAACATATGTGTTTTCAGTTAGTTCTTCTTATCTTTTTAAATTTTAAATTTGTGGTTCATAAGATTTTATTTGATGTTTTGCAGCTTTAAACATGCAAGAGCTACTTTTAGTGGAGATATGACAGTTTCGAATGGAGTTAATCGTGGGATGGAGTTAATTGTTAATTTCACATGTAAAAAGGGGTTTGTTAACAGATCGTTGGTGGGCAAACTGGGATGATTTTCTAATTGGGTCAGGGGTAGTTAATTTTTTTAGTTGGGTTTTTATGTTTGCTATACTGAGTGGTTTCTTTTTAAAGTTGAGTTGGCAGAGTTCTCTAGCAAGAGATTACTCTTATATGTTTGAATGTTAAATTGGGTTAGATAAGTATGGATGTTTTATTGTTTGCTTTAGTTGGTGTTTGACTTTGTTCAAATTTGGGTCCCTTGTGTCTGTATCCTACACTGTGCTGCTTCCTTACAGAAAGCTGTAGAAAGAAAAAAATGACTTGTTAATCACATAAATGGATTTCATATTGATTTTTAAATTTGTTGACTATCAGTTTTCAGTGTAAGATTTTCAATTTCCAGTCGGCTGCTGCTGAACATAATGATTTTATGCAGCTTTCTAGGCTGCTGTCCAACGTCTCGCTGACTGATGAAGGGGATAAATGGAGCTGGTCTTTGGACTCAAACGGGTTATTTTCGGTCAGTGGGTTGAGGAGGGGCTTGGTGCAAAACAACCAAACGGCTGCAGCTACCGTCTACTCGTGGAATCGATGGATTCCGCTCAAGGTTAACTTTCTAGTGTGGAGGTTAAACTTGAATAGACTATCAACTCGGGTGTCTTTGTTAAGGAGAGGCGTACAAGTGCCATCCATTTGTGTGAGTTGTGTTGAGATGAATAGGAGTCTACCGAACACATTTTCTGCACGTGCCCGTTCAGGCAAAAGGTTTTGGATGGAATTGCGAGGTGGTGCAGACTTCCAGCCATTTATTTTTTTGGCCTGGGTGATCCAGTAAATTAGCATGTACATGTGCTGGGCTCAAAAGTCTGGAAACAATTGATATACTCGGGTCTTTCAAACGACGATTTGGTGTATTTGGTCGAGCAGAAATAACTTGGTGTTTGAGTGCAGGAAGTGCTCGCCTAAAAGGGTGCTGGAAGAAACAAAGACATGGGGTTTTGTGGATAAAACATCGAGCCAAAGCAACGACATTGACATGGGAAAAGTAGAGTGATTTTGATGTTTCTTGCTTTGGTGTGTAATGTTGTAGTTGTACTGGTGTATGGTACTTAACGTGGTTAACACAATTTTGTTGACCCGTTTTATAATAAAAATTAGTTCGCCGTTTACCCATATAAATCGTTTGACACCATCATTTTTTATCTCCAAATAAATGCGTGCCCCAGACATATTATATAATTGCGGCTCGTTACGGATTCGACGCGCGTTACGGACCTACGCTCGTTACGGACGACATCGACTAAATAATAAAAATATTATATATTTACGACTAGTTACGTTTCGACGCTCGTTACGGACATACGATCGTTACGGACGACTCGAACGATAAAGTGAAAATATTATATAATTACGGCTCGTTACGGATTCGACGCGTGTTACGGACCTACGCTCGTTACGGACGAAATCGACTAAATATTAAAAATATTATATATTTACGACTAGTTACACTTCGACGCTCGTTAGGGACCTACGCGCGTTACGGGCGTCTTCGATTAAATAATAAAAATATTATATATCTCCGACTAGTTACGGATTCGACGCGCGTTACGAACGACTTCGACTAAAAAAATATTATATAATTACGGCTCGTTACGGACTCGACGCGTGTTACGGACGACTTCGACTAAATAATAAAAATATTATATATTTACGACTAGTTACAGATTCGACGCGCGTTACGGACCTATGCTCGTTACGGATGACTTCGACTAAATAAGAAAAATATTATATATTTACGAGTAGTTACGTTTTGAAGCTCGTTACGGACCTATGCGCGATAAGGACGACTTGGACAAAAAAATATATATATTATATAGTGGTTGAGGGTGCTGCCGTGCTGGTGAGTGGAACAGAGGTCACGGGTTCAACCCCGCCTCCCGTGTTTTTTCGCTGCACTTCTGTTTTTCCTTTTAAAACCCAATATATGAAAACGATAGTGTCTGTATAAGTTTAATAAGAGATGCAGTCTAACATAAAAAAACATCAGCTGACCAGTGGTGAAGGGTTGTAGCTGTGCATACCTTTTTTTTTTTCTTATAAACAGGTATATGAAACAGCAGAGCAATTGAATAAGTTAATTAAAAAGCAATTTATTTGTGAGTTAGACACATAGCCTAGGACTGTGTGCACACGTCTTCGGCCGGTTCGAATCTGGGCAGAACCAGTTTTTGTGTTTTATTTTTAATTCAATTCCTTTTCAATTATAACTTACATAATTAACAGTTTATATTTTTTTTATTTCATTTCTTTTCTATAATAAAACCTTATACATTTAATAATAACACAAATAATTAACAATTTGTTATAAAAATATTATATAATTACGGCTCGTTACGACTAGTAACGTTTCGACGCTCGTTACGGACCTACACGCGTTACGGACGACTTCGACCAAAAAATAAAAATATTATATAATTACGGCTCGTTACGGACTCGACGCGCGTTACGGACGCGACTTCGACTAATAATAAAAATATTATATATTTACGACTAGTTACGGATTCCACGCGCGTTACGGACCTACGCTCGTTACGGACGACCTCGACTAAATAATAAAAATATTATATATTTACGACTAGTTACGTTTCGACGTTCGTTACGGACATACGATCGTTACGGACGACTCGAATGATAAAATGAAAATATTATATAATTACGGATCTTACGGATTTGACGCGCGTTATGGACCTATGCTCGTTACGGACGATATAGACTAAATAATAAAAATATTACATATTTACGACTAGTTACGTTTCGACGCTCGTTACGGACCTATGCGCGTTACGGACAACTTCGACTAAATAATAAAAATATTATATATCTCCGACTAGTTACGGATTCAACGCGCGTACGGACCTACGCTCGTTACGGACGACTTCGACTAAATAATAAAAATATTATATATTTACGATTAGTTACGTTTCGACGTTTGTTACGGACCTACGCGCGTTACGGACGACTTCGACTAAATAATAAAAATATTATATATTTACGACTAGTTACGAATTCGATGCGCGTTACGGACCTACGCGCGTTACGAACGACTTCAACTAAAAAATAAAAATATTATATAATTACGGCTCGTCACGGACGACTTCGACTACATAGAGTAAATTGCTAAAATCGTCCCTGACGTTTGTTCACATTTGCTAGATCCATCCAAAAAAAGTGTTTTTCTCATACGAACCACTGAGGTTTCAAAAAAGTTGCTAAATCCATCCAAAATGACTAATACTCTGACAATACTAAGTTGATAGAGGGGTAATTTAGTCATTCTTTTAATTTATTTAATTTACCCATTTTTAACAGGTTATTACATGCCCCACTCTTTTATGGTTTGACTTGTATTTTAACAAGAAAAATAAGGTAAAAAGAGAACAAGTCAGATCGGTCAAGCGGGTTGAAAGCGTTAAGAGTGTATTATCAGTGCATACAACCTCATATATGGCTGTAAGTTCTTGCTGTAGGTGATAATAAAGCTTACCAGTAGACGACATGTTGTGCAGCGTTGGCCAGCTGTACCAACAGCAGCAAACAAGATAGAACGAACATCGAGTTTAGATCGGTCAAGCGGGTTTATATGCTTCCAGTAGTTGATAATAAAGCTTACCAGTCTACGACATGTAGTGCAGCGTTGGCCAGCTGTACCAACAGCAGCAAACAAGACAGAACGAACAGCGAGTTAGAGGCTTAGACGATAAAAATTTATTTTTTGAGCTAAAAGGGCAAACGTGATATAATCACATGGGCTAAAATCATAATTTATTCTATTACAATAATTAATTTTTTCAAACTTTTATATATAACATAATATGTACACATATATATCTATATCTATACTATATATAATATACATATTGAAATGGCAACTTAGGTCATTTGCCACTTCACTTAAAATTCATTTAATGCATAATGTACAAACTCATTATGCACATTAATAGATAAAGCTTTAGGTACAACTAGGGGTGCAAACGAGCCGAGCTGAGCCCGAGCTCGACCAGGCTCGAGCTCGTTTAACATATGAAAGCTCGAGCTCGGCTCGGACTTGACTCGTTTAGTATTTATTAATTAATTTATATTAATTATAATTATTATTATACATATAATTTAGTTATTTTTTTATATTTACATAAATGGTAATTATTATTATATAAATATATGTTTAAAATATTAATAAAAAATATATAAACAGAAAGCTCGTTTAGGCTCGCGAGCCGGCTCGAGCTCGATAAGCGAAGCTCGGGCTCAGGCTCATTTACTAAATGAACTTGTTTTTAGACTCGGGCTCGAGCTCAAGCTTGTTTAAGCTCAGCTCGTTCGAGTTTGTTTTCGAGCCGAGCTCGAGTAGCTTGCGAGTAGCTCGGCTCGTTTGCACCCCTAGGTACAACTAATGTTGTAGCCCAGTGGTTGCAATGGAGGTGGGAAGGTTTACCATCTTGTGGGTTCCTGCTCGGGAGTGCTCAGGTTCGAATCCCACTTCGTCCGTGTTTTGGTCATGTATAGCCTGACCGAGATGCTGTTCAGAAAAAAAAATAAAAAAAAAATAAAATAAAATAAAAAAAACCTCAGCCAGGAAACACACCACACGGATACTAATCCTAAATATCTCATCCACCGTCCACTCAAATCTCAATCAGACGGCTATCATTCTCATTTCTCCCTTCACACAAGTTTCTAGTTTTCAAAAGCTCACAGTAACCTTACTCTCAATTCTCTCTCATTGTTCTTCGTCTCCACTCTCACCCTGCAAAATCTAGGGTTTTGATTTTATCGAGTTTCAGAGCTCATCGCCTCCATACGCACGCGAAGAACGGGTCATTCAAACATCTGGAACTCCCACCCCAAAACGTACGGCCCTGGTTCTCGTACCTGCCGGAATTGATAACGTTGAATCTCTTGTATTGTGTTAGCTCGGGTCTCTATCATGATTCATCACAATGTAAGTTCTCCTGTTTGTTCTCTGGTCTCATTTTGTCAAGCTTAGCACATTTACATGCCAAATTACGTTTGGTAAACCATTAAATGGTTATGAATCATGGTTATCAGGAATTAGGAATTGGTGATCAACTGATCATGGATTTATAGAAATTGATTATGTCATCAGATGTAAATAAGTTGCAATGTTTGATTGGGCTCGGTTTTGCTCAAATGGTAGAAGGACAAGGTAAAGCAGAGGCTGGTAGTGAAACTTATGGTGAATTGCATGAAATGGATCAAGAACACAAGGAGAGTGAAGGTGAAAGAGATAACTCTTATAGATTATCATTGAATTCTTTTAAACTTTTTTATAACAGTTGACACAACGGTCATTTATAATTATTTTTAGACATCAATTTTTTGGATTAATCCATCCCCTTTCAACTAGTATAAAGATAACCCTTTTGATATGTTACCCAACCCAGTTGACCAACCCATATTGCCACCTCTTATGTCTCACACTTGATTACAAACTAAATTAGCTTCTCTTTCTGTTGCTTGCAGATGAACATGATTAAAGTGTCTAATATTATGGGAGTTGATCCTAAACCATTTGATCCAAAGACATTTGTTGAAGAAGATGCATAATGCATTCGTTTGGAAAATAATATTGTCCGTTGCAGGGCTGTTAGAAATCCTGATGGAACAAACATCTGCCCATGCTAAAGCCTTCTAATTAGATGTCTATTACCAGGATTGCTAAATCTTAAGAGGTTCTAACCAGCATACTCTTAATTCTTAACTGAACTTTGTTATTTGGCCCAAACAATATACTGACAACCTAAAGTTTATTTAGTGACATTAATATTTAATTATCATCTCTTATCTTAACTCTGTTTCTTCATGCAGGCACTACCCTTAGTTGGAAATAAGTTACCAAATTTGGAAGCAGAACCTGTTTTTGATCAAGAACTCATCAAGGTAACTAAATTATTTGTACCTTGGCTTCATATTTCTTGGTAAAACTTAATATTTGTCACAATAGTCGTCTAAATTTGAAAAAAAAATATGGAACTTTTGTTCAATCTTATGAACTATGTAAAAGCAGGTTAGGCTCCTCAATTATATTGGCAGGAGGTACGTCATTCTCTTCTTCTACCATTCGGACCTCACTTTCGTTTGTCCAGCAGGTTAGTATTTAATTTTCACTTGCATCCTTTTCTTTTCCAATTTTAAATTCTTGGTTAAACGGATTTCTTATTTCAATCCTTTTGTTTCTGATGTACAGAAATCAGCAACCATTATGCTGAATTTGAGAAGATAACAATCACTATGGGTATGGGTTTACGTATGATAAATGAGAATGGGAATAGGTTTTAAAAGCTGCCACCCACCTAAGTGTCGTTATTTTAACTTGATTGCTTTGTATCTCATTTTTTCTTGTGTATATATCTTAGTGGCATCAAATGGTCTCTTTATTTTTTATTTTATTTTTGCTGATTTTGATTGTACAGAATGAAAATGGGCTGCAAATGAGCGATAAGTCGATTATTGAGACTGTACTTGGAAGAAGCTCTCTTCGTTTGCATGAGTGGGGACGTGATCCGGTTAGTTCTAGTAGCACAATGGGTGCTACTAAAAAGTCAAAGCTTCTTGCTTACGAAGAGCCGTGGATGCTTACGATGAGCTCGTGGAAGAACTTGGAACCGTGAAAGGTAAATGTGCAATTATGGAACAAGCGTTGATTGAGAATAATACCATGCCTCGTCCATCAAGCACACTAGAACAATCTCAATGTGATGCATTAGAGGGTGTTGAAAACATTGATGAGTGAAAGCGATTTAGTAGATTCTATAACTCGTTAGTAACATATAAACACTTTTAGTTTTGTTTGTTTTAGTATTTAAATTTCTATGACTATCACTTTTATTTGGTTGTTTGTAAGATTGATGTTTATTAGTTTAATTAAGAATCTTAATTTGTTGACGAATGTTTCCATATTGCTTTGGTATTTATTTGTACATATTGAATATTTTTATCTACATAATGTGGTTAATGTCTACAATTTAAAATATATTTACCAACACATCAATGTTTTTTTCAACACAAAGTAAGATCAATACCTACACATCTTCAATATTTACCTACACATAATATTACTTTTACCTACACATAAGATTACTTTTACCTACACATATATTCATATCACGTTGGATGCCACGTCAACTGCCATGTCGGATGCCACGTCAACTGCCACGTTGGATGCCACGTCAACTGCCACGTTGGATGCCACGTCAGATGCCACGTAAGTTGCCATGTCAGATGTTTTCTAAACAAATTGTTGTACTTTTAACCACACATATAAATGGCTTTTAGCAACACATATATGTGTAGGTATAGCTTGCTATATGCCTACATATAACTTATGTGTGGGTAATGACATATATTCACAGTCATGAGCCTACACATCATTACACTTATTTTATATGTAGGTAAAGACAACTAACAACACATTATATGCTTTTTCCCACATATACTTTGTGTTGGTAAAGAACCGAATTTCTTGTAGTGAGTGTGCTACATGAACAACAATTACTTGTTACATGATGTTACGTGTATACATTTCGTGAGTACAACTCGTGATGAAATATGTGGTTAGACATGAATGCTAAACTGATTGTTACTGGTAAACTATGATAGGGCGTATTTAATCAGCTGTTAGACAAGCATTTAATCTTACCGAGCAAACCAAAGGTGAGTTCACTACATTCGAGCATGCGTCCCAGTGGTTGGGGACAGTCAGTGGGTATCCCGTAGAGGGATAAGTCTTTTGGGTAAAAACGGGTATATTGGTTTATATTCTCACCTATCATTCTTGTAAGTCCCTTATGTTGTTACCTGGAGGGTAACGGGTATTAGTTGGTAGCGCTACTTAGGTTTGGCACCCTCACACCGCTCCTAGATAGGACGGATGTGAACTAATGACCCAGTCGGGCCCAGTACTGGATAGGAGTACGTGGGAAAGGGCAGTCATGTACATCAGGAGCCGTCTTGTTCGGAATTGAGATATTAACAATATTACTTGCATTGTCAGTGAACTGTTTTACATACAACTGGTAACAAACGTTTTCTAAAACTGTGAACTCGCCAGCTTTGTCTGATACACTTGTTACATGCTCGCAGGTCGTTAGGTACTTGGGAACAGGAACTTGCTGGCTGGAGGGCGTGAGTGGTCATGGTTGCATTGATGTATGGTTGTTTAGAAAGTATTTACATTATGTTACGTTAACGCTTCCGCTGAACTTGATGGTTTTGAATTACTTATGTTTGGATTTTATTACTATTAAATGATGAAACTTTATTTTAAACTTACGGATTCAATGTAATTGGTGGCTCAATACTAGTGGTCACACGCCTAACAGGGACACTCCCTAAGTGGTAATTTGAGGGTGTGACACAAGGTACCCCAACCAAGGAGGCAATGGTGACAACAACCAAGGCGGAAACGGTAATAATAGAGCTCCTGGTTGTTTCAGATGTGGTGACACGTGGCACTTTAGGAAGGATTGCCCTAAGAAAGACCAAGCACGAGGAAGAGTTTCACAAACAGAGCTCGTGAAGCGTGCCAGGACCTGAATATTGCGACGGGTACGTTCCCTATTAACCAACACTATGCATCCATTTTGATTGATACTGGCACCGACTTTAGCCCTGCATCTATAGGATTTAAGAACCTATTTGGTCTAGAGGCAAGTAAGCTAGACACCCCCTATTCAATAGAAATAGTGAGTGGGAAATTAGTCAAGGGAGATGAAGTTAACAAGGACTGAACACACAGACTTGGAGAACAAAGTTTTTTCTATTGACCTGCTACCAGTTGGTTTGGAAAGTTTTGATGATATAATTGGCTTGGATTGGGTATCCAAGAATGGAGCTGAGGTTTTTTGTCATGAGAAAGTCGTTCGCATCCTTCTTGCGAATGATGAAACATGTATAGTACACAACCTCCATACAGACGATGCAAGAGCACTGGACCTCATAAGGCGGAAGACTGTGACCTTTCACATTAGTTATGAGAACGCAGGAGTGTCTCCGGAAGGGCTGCATAGCCTTCCTTGCTCATATTGTCAACAAGGAGACCAAGGAGCCAAGATTAGGAGACATCCCCGTTGTAAAGGAATTTCCAGGAGTCTTTCCCAAAGACTTGACTGGGCTACCTCCACAGCGACAAGTTGAGTTTCGGATAGATCTAGTGCTAGGAGTGGCATCAGTGGCAAAGGCGCCTTACCTACTAGCTCCGTCCGAAATGCAAGAGCTTTCGACTCAACTGCAAGAGCTACTAGATAAGCAGACTTATCAGGCCGAGTTTCTTACCCTGGGGAGCTCTAGTGTTATTTGTTAGGAAGAGAGATGACAGCTTTAGTATGTGTATACAGCCTGATCTGAGAGGAACTCAGAAGGATTAATGAGGAAAAAGTATTACGCATAGGCTACAGGGAGTTAAACAACTAACCCTCTTAGAATCGGTACCCCCCTTACCGAGAACTGGTGACTTGTTGACCAACTACAAGGTTCCAGCTACTATTCCGAGATTGACGTAAGGACAGGATATCACTAGTTGAGGACACAAGAAGAAAGTATCCCTAAAACGGCCTTTCGGACTCGCTACAGCCATTACGAGTCCCTTGCCACGCCATTTGGCTTAACGAACACACCGTCGTTATTCATGGATCCCATGAACCGAGTGTGTAAGCCACATTTGGATAAGTTCGTGATTATATTTTTTGACGACATCCTTATTGGCTCAAAGACCAAGGAAGGTCATGAGCAACGTCTGCAAGCTACCTTGGAACTTTTGAAGAAAGAACAGTTACATGCAAAGTTGTCAAAGTGCGAAGTTGGGATTCACGAGGTGCAATTCTTAGGTCACGCGGTGAATAAGAATGGAATTCATGCTGACCCTGCCAAGGTTGGAGTGATCAAGAATTGGGAAACCCCCAAGACGCCAACTAAGATACAACAAATTCTAGAATTAGCAGGCTATCACAAACGATTTGTTAAGAATTTTTCAAAGACTGCTCAACCGATGACATCCCTAATCCAAAAGGACAAGGAGTTTGATTGGAAAGAGAAAGAAGAAATAGCTTTGCAGACATTGAAGGATAAACTCTGCGACGCACCTAACTTATCTTACCTAACGACACCAATGGATTTATAGTTTACTGTGATACTTCTCGACAAGGTCTTGGTTGCGTGGTGATGCAACAAGACAAAGTCATCACATATGCGTCACATCAGTTAAAGGTACAAGGAAAGTACTACACGACACACAACTTTGAGCTAGGTGCTGTGATCTTCGCGTTGAAGATCTGGTGTCATTTCCGTATGGCGCTCGTTGCACGATCTTTACAAGATCATAAAAGTTGCAACATATTTTCGATCAGAAGGATTGGATTATGAGACAGTGTAGAGGGCTTGAGCTGTTGAATGATTATGAGTATGTTAACACCCGGGTAAGGTGAACGCTGTAGCCGGCACCTTGAGTCACAAGGAACGCGTAAAGTCTCAAATGGTGCAAGCCTTAGAAATGAGAATACAAACCGATCCCATCATTCAGATTCGTGAAGCCCAACAGAAAGAACTTAAACCGGAGAACCTACGAGCCAGAGCATTGCATGGAATAGAAGTGCATTTGGTTCCAAAGGAAAACAGAACGTTATACTTCATGGAACAAATGTGGGCACCATCCTTCGGCAATCTACGAGCACTTATTTTGGATGAAGCTCATAAGTCGAGGTACTCGGTCCGCCATGGATCCGACAAGATTTACCCAGACTTAAAAGATTGGTATTGGTGGCCCAAGAAGAAGGCCGACATTGCTGTATATGTGGGTAACTGCCTTACCTGCGTCGAAGTTAAGGCGAAATAACAGAAACCCTTAGGCTACAACAACTTGAGATTCCAGTCTGAAAGTAGGAACGGATCTCAATGGATTTATTACCAAACTGCCAAGAACCCAAAAGGGACACAATATGATATAGGTGATTATCGAACGACTCACGAAGTCTGCGCACTTTGTACCTATCATAAGAGAGGCAGAAGTTAGCAGAAATACCTCTCAGAGAGACCGCGGCACATCATGGAGTGCCTGTATCTATCATATCCGACCAGGATGGTCGATTTGTGTCAAAAATCTAGCAATCGTTTCAGCAAGCTTTTGGTTCACAGTTGAATCTTAGTACTACTTTTTACGCTCAGACGGAGGACCAAAGTGAACGTACGATTCAGGCGTGGAAGACATGCTGCGTGCTTGTGTTATGGACTTTGGTGGAAGTTGGGATACACACCTGCCCTTGGTGGAGTTTTCCTACAACAATAGCTATCACTCCAGCATACAGGCCGCCCCGTTTAAAGCTCTATGGACGTAGGTGACGATACCCGCTTTGTTGAGCGGAGACCGGAAATTTACAACTTAATGGTCCTAAGTAGTTCAGGAGAAACACGAACAAGATTTGCTCAGATACGTAAACGTATCAAGTCAGTCGTTAGGGACAGAAGAGTTACGCCGACAAGCGGCAGAAACCATTGGAATTTGAGATTGGTGATCTGACTTTATTGGAAGTCTCGCCTTGGAAAGGCGTGGCACGATTTGGTAAGCATGGAAAGTTGAACCCACAGAACATTAGGCCCTTCGAGATCCGGGAAAGGATCGAAACCGTTGCATACAAACTAAAGCTTTCAGAAGAACTTAGCAGTGTTCATGACACGTTTTATGTGTCAAATCTTAAGAAACCCCAAGAGACAGTAGTTATTTTCGCAGATGAGATTCACGTCAACGACAAACTCCAGACTACTGAATAACCTGACAAGGTTACGGACTGGAAAGTCCACCAGACATGAAGAAGTCATATTAAACTTGTCAAAGTTCTTTGGAATTCACATCATGACCCATAGTTTACTTGGGAGAGTGAAGATCGAATGAAAGCAAAGTATCCGCATTTATTCTCTAACTCCCCTGCAACCAATAGTGCAGCTTAAAATTTCGGGACGAAATTTTCTTAACGGGGGGAGAATGTGACAATTGCCAAATTTTCATATATTCCGTACAATGTTAAACAGTAATTTATGACTTAATGAATGTGCTAATTTAAATTAACGACATGAATGCTTTCTGATTATTGTCATAATACATACACGTGCATCACATATTTCATGATGTCATATCATTATTGCATGCAACACTTTATGATTCAAATGATGCACGAAACAAAGTAGTACAGTTATCAGACAAATCAGAAATACTGACGGGAGTTCAGTACTTAGACAGACATGGTATTGAGACACAAAATGAGCCAGAAAAACAAGAGTTGCACTAGTATAGTGTGTAGAAAAGTAAGGATCATAAAATTGCCTTCCTAGTGATAGTTTAAGTGCCGGAAAGTGCCTAAAACTCACATAAACTGCAGAATTCTGCAGAAAACACCAAATCAGCAATTTTCAGCCTTTTAACATCAATATATAATGCAAAATTATGGTTAATGATACAGAATACCTTCCTAAGTGTCGGGAATCAAAACTGTCACAAAAGGTAACATAAAACACACTAAACTGCATAGTTTAGCACCTTAACGAACCGGTAACCAACCGAACAACCGGACACCACCCGAAACACTAAATTTTCACTAGAAGCATTGTTTTAGTGTTACGAAGCTAGTTATGGTCACCGAACATCATAACACATCTTATAAACGTATAATACATAAAACACTAACTATTCTCCATTACAACCTAACTAACTTAACTAACTAATTTTTACATCCCAACCATACACCCCCCGCCCCCCCACTTACGGTTAGGAACATTGGACCCACCTCATGATTTTATGGCAATTATTTATTTGATCTTGTTGGATATTAGTGAACATAAGAAACTTTAGTTTATATGATGTTGGAAGGACTTTGTTTATAACCACAAGACTACATCACTTAACTCATTTCTTCACCATTTCAACAACATCATCTCCTCATCTTCCCTCTTCCTTATTCATAGCCCAACACCACCACCATACACCCTCCATTTTCAATCAATCTCCATCCATTCTAAGCATGTCCTAAGGTGTAATAAGCATAATTAAGAAGCTAGGAGCCATTGGAACTTGAAGGACCTTCACCATAAGCTTTTATCCACCTTGTTTATCATCATCTTCATCTTGAATCTCTTCCCTAGCCTTGTGCTAGTAGTAAGGCTCTCCTAATCTCATTTTACTTCTTGTTATGTTGGTTAAAAGATGATATAAGTAACTAATCATGAAGAAAATCAAAGATCAAGAACATAATCACTAACATAAAGCTCTAAATCATAATGATCTATGTTGTTTATGTGTATATATGCTTCTTGATTGTTGATTGTTTGTGTTTATGATGTTAAACATCATATGAAACTTGCTAGATTGTGATTAAACACATGATCTAGCAAGTGAGAGGATGATTTTGTGATGAATCAAGATGATCACCCTTATATGTAAACATGAACTTGAAAGATTAAGTGTTTTTCTTGAATAATGAAGTATGAAACATGTTATTAGTCATAAACATGGATAATTTCAAAACTAGTTTCTCAAGAAACTAAGTTTACTTACAAGATTTACATAAACATGGTTTTTAAAGAAACTAATCACATTTTTAGTGATTAATCATGTGTAGAAACATGTTATTAACAAGAAAAATTCAAGAAGAAATATTTTTAGAAAATCAAGTTACAAGTTGTGAAAGACTAACTTCCTCAGAATAATGTTTTTGAACAAATAATCACACTTTAAAGGGTAACTAAGTCTACTAATTAACATGGTAAGTGTAACAACTCTAATAAAAAAGTCCTATTTATTATTATTATTTGCCCAATAGGAAACCCTAATTGAGACCCCCAAGTAGGGGTAAGCAAAAAAAACCGAAATAACCAAACCGTAACCGAATAACCGAACCGAAAAAACCGAACCGAAACAAAAACCGACGGTTCGGTTTTCGGATTTTTAATAACCGAAAATTTCGGTTCGGTTTTCGGATAAACTTTTTCAATAACCGAAAAAAACCAAACCGAACCGATAAGTTACAATCCATATATTTTTATGTTTAAGTTTAAATTGTTTAAGTGTTTAACCCAATACTAGTAGAAAATGTTAATTTTATTCTTGAATGTTAAGTGTTTATAATAAAAACATTATAACTGAAATGATTTATTATTACCTATAAGTATAACAAAATTTAATAAAAACTTTGAAGAAACATAAAAAAAGATTAGAAAGTTAGGTTTATGTAAACAATATTAATTAAATAGGTTAACTATAATAATTTAAGTGTAAACATATAAAAAGATTGTTATAATATAAATTATACTTTTTATTTTTTGAATCTTACATAATTTTGTTCCAAAAACCGAAATAACCGAAAAACCGAACTGAACCGATGTAAAAACCAAAAAACCGAAAAAAACCGAAACCGAACGGTTTTTAAAACCCGAAAACCGACATTTCGGTTTCGGTTTTGATTTTGATTTTACCCAAAAACCGAACCGAACCGTGCACACCCCTACCCCCAAGTAATTTTGCGTAAACCCTAAAATTTTCAGAATAATCGGAGTCAGGATCAGGGCCCCTAAAACTCACGGGGGGGGGGGGGTAAACCCTAGTCGGTAATATCCAAACAGTTTAACGTGTAAATTGAAATTGCATGCGAGACCAACTCAGCTGAGCTACCTGGACACGAAGCTACCCTAGGGTAGATTAGGGTCTCTCGCGCTACGCGACGCGCACAAGAGGATCTCTCGCGTGGCGCGAGGGGGACAAATTTTAGGTATAAATACAGGGGCTTGGGACTTGACATTCTGCGTTAGTTCGACGTAGAAATTCAATACGTACGTTGAGATATAGTAGAAACAGTCTCAAAACACACACAATTCACGAAGTGCTGCTGCAAAACAGGGTAATAACTCGATCGCTGCTACGATTCAATGTCCGATCGATTAAACTATCCAATGGATGTTTAAGTGCTGCCCACATTAGGGTTTATGCTTTGTCATTCGTCGTTAATTCGATGGATGTTTAAGTATCGCACTTTGTCATTCGATGTGAGGGTTTAATCTCCTGAGTTATCGTAAATGCTGTATTAGTTACTAACCTAGTTTGTGTGCATTATTATTTAAACTAGGTTATCAAGGCTAATCAGTAGGCTAAGCTCTGTTCATATTAAATCTGCAATGTGAGTCATTCTCTTTTTATCAAAGTACTTTATAAATTCTTAAATGTTTTCAAAGTTATAATTACAGGGATTAAGTCTTTGTAGTCACCAAATTACAGCCGATATGTGGGGTTTTGTATACATTACTTATTTCCCGTCACCATTGGACAACGAGTTAGCCAATGGGTGATCTGACCATAGTCACAGAAATGAGTCGAGTGACAAATACCGTGGGTAGTTGGTTGATATCAGGAAACATTGTAATAACTCTTAATACTGTAAATTATAACAAACGTGTCGTTTTGTTTAAAAAGAATGATTCACCAGTATTTTCCGCTGACAAAACCTTTTTCAAACATGTTTCAGGTGATCTGTTGTGATCCAGGAAAAAGTGCCGTGAAGCACTACAAGCTTAAGGAAGTGGCTCAATATAAAATAAAGAAACATATTTTGTAAAATAAAGATTCCTCAGTGAAATCATATGATTGTAAATTACCGGGGTTTTATCCCGAGTTGTGAAATAAAATAAATCGGGAAATTTCAGTTTTAAAAAGATCCTGAAGAAAACTTCCGCTGTTAATTCAATTAAATAAATACCACGGGATTTTCTGTCCCGCGGCTCCTGAAACGGGTCAAACCGGGTCGGGGGCCGTGACAGAAAAAGGTGGTATCAGAGCCACTGATTTAAGCCTATTAAGTATTTAGAAATACTTAATTTTCTTAATTTTCATTTTGTGATTATGTGTTTTATTAACTGATTAATTGTTAAATTACAGTATGGGTAAGAAAAAGCTTTCGAACATCTATCTTAAATTAGATAGGTCATCAAAAGAGAAGGGAAGTTCATCCGAAACAAAATCCTCAAAATACCCAACATATATTGATGAAGGAATATTTGTTCGAAAGGCACACTACGAGGAACCACTTTCTCCTAATAAAAGGAGTTTGATTATTAGGAAAAGTCAAGAGAAAATGGAAAAGTTACAGGAAACCCAGAAAATAGGCAATAAAACACCATGGGAAGACACGTTAGATGAAAAATGGGCAGATCTTTACATGCTAGCTACTGTAGCAGTAAATGCAAATTTTTAAATATTCTGACTTAAGTTCTAGCTACCTTATCACCTATAAGCCAGAAATATTATCCAGTAAAATAAATAAGTTACAGTAAACCAGGTGTGTTTTAATTTTCAGTTGTTTTTGTGTTAAATTAGTCACACGGTATGAAATAATATTTTAAGGTTATTTATGAAATTTGTTATAAAATTTTTAACTTAGCAATTTTTGTATTTTGCATATATGCTAAACAGCATGAAAGACTTGTCTGAAGCCCTTCAAAATATAAATCTCTATCCGGTAAAAATAGAGGTTTCCAGAGATTTCAATAGGTATATACCAGACATAGAAGAACCTATGGAATTCAACGCTCCACCTCCAGAGAAACCCAAGCCTAAGAAAATGAGAAGATTCGTGGGATGGAGGCGTGTGCGCAGAAGGAAACCCGCCACTAGGAAGATCCCTAAAATAGAAAATCCCTTAGATAAAGGAAAAGGGATTGAAGTCGGGGAAAGTTCTAGGCAAATGAAAATGCAGTTTGAGGAATATTCTAGGCAGATGGAAATGAAAGTTGGGGAAGGTTCTAGACAAACCCAGAGGGAAGTTCGGGAAAGCTCTAGACAGATTGAGGAGTTACCTTTTCAGGAGGAATTAGATCGTGCATTGGCGAGCTGTGATGTCGTCAGGCCTATTAATAATAATCTATACCCTTATCCTGCTGAAACACAACTACCAATGAATTTGGAACTAGCAATCCCAGAACCAATAATCCACACCTGATACGTGGTTGAAAACCGGTGATCGTTTATGCTTAAGTTGATGTTTTTCCGTAGATTTTAATCTTGAATAGCCTACTTTTAATGGGATTTGTGTTTTACAGGTCTAAAAGAGTTTAAGAAGCTAATCGGGAGCTAAACGGAGCACCGGGACGCGAAACGGATCAACCGGGGATGTGAAATGAAGAAAACCGGGTTAATCACTAAGATTGGATGTATTTTGGGGAATGTTTATGGATTTAAAATGAGTATATTGGAAGATGGCATGATAGAGGGCTGAATTACGAGAACGTGGGTGAAAACGGTGAGTAAAACGGAGCTATAACGAAGAAGTTATGAAGAAAACAGTTTTGGACGAAACTGACAAAACCAAGCAGCGTCGGGGACGCCCAAAAGGGCCGTCGGCGACGCCCTCTGGATTGTTCCGTCGGCCAGAAACCTCCGTAAACAGCTAATTAAGCCGTCGGGCGAAACTCAGACTTCCAAGGGCCGTCGGGGACGCCCTAAATGGCCGTCGGCGACGCCACCTGCATTATCATATCGCGAAAAACTTGATTTTTGAGTTGGGGACGAGTTATAACATCAATTTTGACCAAAAAACGGGAGTTACACATTGTTTTTGAGTTTTGAACTTGATCTTGGAGCCTATTCTCACCATCTATCACCTACCAATCATCAATCCATCATCACCATTACCTAATCAACACCCGAATCATCATCATCATCTAATCCATCATCCACAAACCCTAATCCTTTCACCATCATCATCTTTCACCAAACCTCATCATTCACCATTCTCAAGGCTTCAAGATGACTCCATCCGCATTCCAAGCATCCGGTGATCAAGTTGCATCAACCATGAGCGGCTAATCATCACGGTTTCACCCCGGTGTAGGTAGTTGTTACTTTTAGGGTTTCAATTTGTTCTTGTTTCATCTTAGTGACAATTTGTATTTGGTTTTTGAAACTTTTGACAATAGTATTACATTTGTTACGAATTCGTGAATTGTCGAACGATGTTAAAAGTTATGACTTTGCGAAACGGTGATATGTAATTGTACGTTGTCGTTGTTAGGATTTACTTGTGTTGATTACAAAGTGTCTTTTTGTCCGTTCTTCGGGGCGTTGATAGTTAGTAGCACCTAAGTCACGGTACACTAAATCCGTTAATCGAATGCATTTGAGTTGAAACTAAAACTTGTAGAAATCCTAGGTTAACAATTACCGAAACCGGGTGTGATTCCTTTTTATTATAATTGTTCTAGTATCCAAAATTCTTGCAATCGTTAATTAGTAGTTGTTACTCATTTTCATCACATCATCTAGTTTAAAATCATATCTTCCAAATAAACAAAAACACAAAATTATTCTAGTAAGCTTCATAATCGTGACACAATTGTTTAATTCATTCGAATCCATACACAAACCACATACTCTTCGTGGTTCGACCCCTTACTACCACTAACACATTGTTAAGGGTAATTTGGGCTTATAAATATTATCTTTGACCGGAGCGCGACACTCCGATCAACACCCAGCCTCTAGGAATGGATGAATGGTGGACTAATGATTGGCAATTCCAAAACCTACTCAACAGTCCTTATTCTTTTCTTCCTTAGTTTAAGCCAGAACCTATACCAAACCCACCTATGAGCACTGAAAACTTAGCTGAACTCCTCCACTTTGGCGAGGAGCTGGTGGATGCAGGAAATAGGATCAGGGAAGTAGGAGAACAGATCTCCTGGAAATACGACGAGAGGGAACGTCGTTACTGAGATACCAATGGACGAAGGGTAGTAAGGTTATAAAAATATGGTTGTATAATAATCTTGTAGAATAACCTAAAATAAAACTTTGAAAGATAAATGGTGTGTATGGACGCATATTATAAAATATATAAAAAATGGAATCGAGAAATCGATAGTTTTGGCTATATTTGTATGATTGTTTTGTGTATGATTGTTATTTATTCGATACTAATAAATTATATATATTAATTATCAGATGGAAAACGCTAATAATGAACCAGTAAATGAGGTTAATCAATCCGAGCAACATCCGGAGGATCAATTTATGACTAGACAGGATATAGAAAACATTGTTGCTCAAGGAATAGCCAATGCTATTCCAGCAATACTTGCTGCTGCTCAGAAACCTGTTGAACCTCAACAAATCATTCCAAGCAAACGTATTTCTGAAGATAACTTCAGTAATAGTGTAAATGGAGGCAGTAATCATACCAATCACAATAATGATTCACGGCAAGCTCCGCTCCCTAAGAAAATGAAAGCTGCAACGCCTGGTTGCACTTACAAAGAATTTCTTGCTTGTAAACCCGCGGAATTTGCAGGCAATGAAGGAGCAACTGTGGCACTGCGTTGGTTAGAAAAAACCGAGGCAGTGATTACAATAAGTAAATGTGACAAAAACGACAAGGTCATGTATGCGTCAAATCTTTTCAAAGAAGGGGCGCTAGAATGGTGGAATACAGTACTTCAAGCCAAAGGAAGAAATATGGCCTATGCCATGAACTGGGAAGAATTTAAGAGTCTTGTAGAAAGAAAATTCTGTCCCGAATATGAAAAAGATCAAATGGCAAATAAGTTCCTAAATCATCAAATGATGGGTATAGATTGTCGCGGCTATACTTCGACATTCTTTGAATATGCTAGAGTGGTACCAACACTGGCTTCGCCAGAACCGGTACTCATTTCTCGCTATATTTGGGGATTAATTAGCGAAATCCGTAATATCGTTAAAGCTGCAAGACCTCGCACTATTGACGATGCGGTGGAACTAGCTAACACCCTAACTGACGAACTGGTACGTACAAGAGATGAAAATAGGAAAAAGGAAATGGCTCAGAAAATTACCCAAGGATTTCGTACGGGTAATAACAACAATTTCAAGAAAAGAGGAACAGGGCAATCTTCAACTTCGCTGTTCTGCAGAAATTGCAAAAAGAAACATTATGGAAGATGTAATGTAATCTGCAACTTTTGCAAAGCCGTAGGACATCGCGAAGAAGACTGCGGAAAGAAAACAAGAGTCTGTTATAACTGTGGAGAAACAGGACATTTTAAGCCAGAATGCCCTAAGTTGGTTAAACCAGCAGACAATAAAGTTAAACCAGCCGAAGGAGCTACCAAGAAGAATGTTCGTGCATTCCAATTAACTACCCAGGAGGCAGAACTCATTCCAGATGTGATAGCTGGTACGTTCTTAGTTCACAACATTTACGCAAAAGTATTATTTGACTCTGGTGTAAACCAAAGCTTTATAAATACTTCATTCTGCCAAGCTCTTAACTTACCTTTAATCCAACTTAGGCAGATTTTTACAGTCGAAACAGCAGACGGGAATTCAGTTAAAATAGATAAGGTTTTGCAAAATGTAGAAATAGAACTTTCAAGTCATAAATTCTCTGCAAACCTATTACCTATGAAATTAGCTGAATTCGATGTGGTGTTAGGAATGGATTGGTTAGTAGCCAACCATGCTCGAATCCTTTGTGACAAGAATTCTATAGAAATTCGTACACCCACTGAAGAAGTACTTATGATTACAGGAGATAAGCCACGTAAACCCATGAAGTTCGTATCAGTAATGAAAGTTTCTAGTTATGAACGAAAGCAAGGAATAGTGTATATGATTTCGGTAGTCATTAGCACTAAGGGTAAAGAACTTAAGGAGATTCCTGTAGTCTTAGAATACCCAGATGTATTCCCAGAAGAATTACCAGGATTACCACCAGATAGGGAGGTAGAATTTAGGATTCATCTAATTCCCGGAACTACACCGATAGCCAAGGCACCTTATCGGTTAGCACCCATAGAAATGTTAGAACTGAAAAAGCAATTAGATGAATTACTAAGTAAAGGTTTCATACAACCTAGTTCATCCCCGTGGGGAGCACCAGTGTTGTTTGTAAAGAAAAAGGATGGTTCGATGCGAATGTGTATCGATTATAGGGAACTAAATAAGGTTACAATTAAGAATCGATACCCATTACCCAGGATTGATGATCTATTCGATCAACTTCAAGGAGCTAGATACTTTTCTAAGTTAGATTTACGCTCCGGATATCATCAATTGAAGGTACAAGAAGAAGACATACCTAAAACTGCTTTTAGAACTAGGTATGGTCATTACGAGTTTACAGTCATGCCCTTCGGATTAACGAATGCACCTGCAGCATTCATGGACATGATGAATAGGATATGTAAACCGTACTTGGATAAATTTGTAATCGTTTTTATCGATGATATACTTATTTATTCCAAAACTCAGAATGAGGATTGTCAGCACTTGCATGCACTCTTAACTTTGTTAAGAAAAGAAAAGCTATATGCCAAATTCTCGAAGTTTGAATTTTGGCTACAAGAAGTGCAATTCCTAGGTCACATGGTGAATCACTAAGGCATTCATGTAGATCCTGCTAAGATAGAGGCAATTACCAAATGGAAGGTTCCGCAATCCACAATGGAAATTAGAAGTTTTATAGGTTTAGCCGGATATTATAGACGATTTATTAAGGATTTTTCCAAGATAGTTGTACCATTAACTAAGCTAACTTGTAAAGCAGTTAAGTTTGAATGGGGACCTAAACAAGAAGAAGCCTTTAGGATCTTAAAGCAGAAATTAACAAATGCTCCAATCCTAGCCTTACCAGAAGGAACAGAAGATTTTGAAGTTTACTGTGATGCTTCAAAGCTAGGATTAGGATGTGTGCTTATGCAACGCAAGAAGGTAATTACGTATGCATCAAGGCAATTGAAAAAGCACGAGGAGAACTATACAACTTATGATTTAGAATTAGGAGCCATAATTTTTGCCCTTAAGATTTGGAGACATTATCTGTACGGTAGTAAATTTACTATCTATACAGATCATAAGAGTTTAAGATATATATTTGGGCAAAAAGAATTAAACATGAGGCAAAGGAGATTGATGGAAATCCTAAGTGACTATGACTGTGATATTCAGCATCACGAAGGAAAGGCAAATGTAGTTGCAGATGCCTTAAGTCATAAGTATCATGAAAAGCAAAAGCGAGTTTGTGCTCTCAGATTAAATCTACAGTTAGATGTAATGGAACAAATAAAGAATGTTCAGGAAACAGCAATCAAGGATGATGCTGAAGGAATGAAAGGACGAATAAAAGAATTAGAGCAAGGAGCTGATGGAATTTGGAGATTCCACCAACGCAGAATTTGGATACCTAAACAGGGAGAATTAAGAAATAAGATTTTAGAAGAAGCACATAAATCTAGGTATACCATGCACCCTGGAAACAATAAGATGTACCAAGATTTAAGAAATAATTTCTGGTGGATAGGAATGAAAAAGGATATAGCTCGATATGTTTCTAAGTGTCTTACTTGTTCACAAGTTAAGGCAGAACACCAGAAACCTTCAGGTCTACTACAACAACTAGAAATGCCTGTATGGAAATGGGAACTCATAACAATGGATTTTGTTACTAAGTTTCCCAAAACCCGAAAAGGTAATGATGCGATTTGGGTAATTGTGGATCGATTAACCAAATCAGCTCACTTTCTACCGATGAAAGAAACCTTTAGCATGGAAAGGTTGGCAAAGTTGTATGTAGATGAAGTAGTATCCTTACATGGAGTTCCACTCTCCATTGTATCAGATAGGGATAGTCGTTTCACTTCCCATTTCTGGACTAGTTTCCAGCAAGCAATGGGAACTCGATTAAATTTAAGCACGGCATATCATCCTCAGACAGACGGACAAAGTGAACGGACAATCCAAACTCTGGAAGATATGCTTAGGTCATATGTGATAGATTTTGGTGGAAATTGGGACGACCACTTACCTTTGATTGAATTCTCTTATAACAATAGTTATCATTCAAGCATTGAAACTGCCCCATTCGAAGCACTGTACGGACGAAAGTGCAGAACTCCAGTTTGTTGGGCAGAAATAGGAGAGAGTCAATTATCAGGTCCTGAAATAGTACAGGAGACGACTGACAAGATTACTCAAATCAAAGAAAGACTGAAGACGGCTCGAGATCGCCAGAAGAGTTATGCAGACAATAGACGAAAGCCGTTGGAATTTCAAGTAGGAGACAAAGTACTATTAAAAGTTTTTCCTTGGAAAGGAGTAGTTCGGTTCGGTAAGAAAGGAAAACTAAGTCCACGATACGTAGGACCATTTCCAGTAATCCAACGTATAGGACCAGTTGCCTATCGTTTACAACTACCAGAAGAGTTAGCTGGAGTACATGAAGTATTTAATGTATCCAATCTCAAGAAATGTCTATCTGACGAATCCCTGATAGTACCTCTTCAAGATGTAGAGGTAAATGAAAGGTTAAAATTTGTTGAGAAGCCATTGCAAATAGAAGACAGAAAGGTCAAGTTTCTCAAACACAAACGATTAGTGCTGGTCAAAGTCAAGTGGGATTTGAAACGAGGACCCGAATACACTTGGGAACTGGAATAAGAGATGAAGCGAAAATACCCCTACTTGTTCCAGTAAATCTCGAGGACGAGATTTTTATTAAGGTGGGGAGGATGTAACAACTCTAATCAAAAAGTCCTATTTTTTATTATTATTTGCCCAATAGGAAATCCTAATTGAGACCCCCAAGTGATTCTGCGTAAAC
The DNA here is from genome assembly GCA_030545235.1 of Helianthus tuberosus. Classification (NCBI taxonomy): domain Eukaryota; kingdom Viridiplantae; phylum Streptophyta; class Magnoliopsida; order Asterales; family Asteraceae; genus Helianthus; species Helianthus tuberosus. The sequence continues at coordinate 140,486,191 of CM060430.1, read as the reverse complement.
CCTAAAATTTTCAGAATAATCGGAATCAGGATCAGGGCCCCTAAAACTCAGGGGGGGGGTAAACCCTAGTCGGTAATATCCAAACAGTTTAACGTGTAAATTGAAATTGCATGCGAGACCAACTCAGTTGAGCTACCTGGACACGAAGCTACCCTAGGGTAGATTAGGGTCTCTCGTGCCACGCGACGCGCACAAGAGGATCTCTCGCGTGGCGCGAGGGGGACAAATTTTAGGTATAAATACAGGGGCTTGGGACTTGACATTCTGCGTTAGTTCGACGTAGAAATTCAATACGTGCGTTGAGATATAGTAGAAACAGTCTCAAAACACACACAATTCCTGAAGTGCTGCCGCAAAACAGGGTAATAACTCGATCGCTGCTACGATTCAATGTCCGATCGATTAAACTATCCAATGGATGTTTAAGTGCTGCCCACATTAGGGTTTATGCTTTGTCATTCGTCGTTAATTCGATGGATGTTTAAGTATCGCACTTTGTCATTCGATGTGAGGGTTTAATCTCATGAGTTATCATAAATGCTGTATTAGTTACTAATCTAGTTTGTGTGCATTATTATTTAAACTAGGTTATCAAGGCTAATCAGTAGGCTAAGCTCTGTTCATATTAAATCTGCAATGTGAGTCATTCCCTTTTTATCAAAGTACTTTATAAATTCTTAAATGTTTTCAAAGTTATAATTACAGGGATTAAGTCTTTGTAGTCACCAAATTACAGCCGGTATGTGGGGTTTTGTATACATTACTTATTTCCCGTCACCATTGGACAACGAGTTAGCCAATGGGTGATCTGACCATAGTCACAGAAACGAGTCGAGTGACAAATACCGTGGGTAGTTGGTTGATATCAGGAAACATTGTAATAGATCTTAATACTGTAAATTATAACAAACGTGTCGTTTTGTTTAAAAAGAATGATTCACCAGTATTTCCCGCTGACAAAACCTTTTTCAAACATGTTTCAGGTGATCTGTTGTGATCCAGAAAAAAGTGCCGTGAAGCACTACAAGCTTAAGGAAGTGGCTTAATATAAAATAAAGAAACATGTTTTGTAAAATAAAGATTTCTCAGTGAAATCATATGATTGTAAATTACCGGGGTTTTATCCCGAGTTGTGAAATAAAATAGATCGGGAAATTTCAGTTTTAAAAAGATCCTGAAGAAAACTTCCGCTGTTAATTCAATTAAATAAATACAACGGGATTTTCTGTCCCGCGGCTCCTGAAACGGGTCAAACCGGGTCGGGGGCCGTGACAGTAAGTTACTACAAGTTTTTACAAAAAGTTTAAGTTCATGATGTAGTGTAAATGGCATGATTTTGGCACTTGGTAAGTATTGTTTGATTTGTTGATGAATTGTGATGATTTTTAAAAGAAAATGATATGCTTTGAAAGCATGGAAACCTCCATTTTTAAGAGGAAACTATGGCAAAATTTTTCTAGAAATTAAACACCCTGAAAAATATCTTTAAACAAGTGTTTACAAGTGTATTTTAAACATGGTTTTTCATATAAAAATTGCCATAATTTTTATTACAAAAAGTACAAATATTGGAGGTTGGTTTTTGATAATAAAAGTGACTAAATATGTATTTAGGAAAATATATATATTTAGATGTAACAATTTGTGTGATTATTTGTACATTATGTATATTAGTTATATTGTTTTAGTACTTGAAATAATATAACTCACCAAAATACCAAGAATTATAATACAAAATATTACAAAAAATTCCAAGAAAATAAATATATAATTTATACCCAAAAATTTGACAAACCCAACACGGAATATAAACCACATAAATATTCCGGGATTAGATTCATAAGTATATATATTGGTAAACGGTATTTTGAAAACCAAGAGGACGAAAATATGATTTCTACAAGTATTACAAAAATATATCATATTTTTGACAAAAAGAAAATATATTATTTTTGAGTAAAAAAAATATATATGTTTTTTCTAGAATTACTAGAAAATATATTATTTTGGAAGGAATATATATATTCTTAAACAAACTTAGAATATATTATTTTTAGGGTGAAAAATGGATTTATAAGTATTTTCTAAGTTAATCTTGAAAAGATACTATTTTTGAGGTTTATATGAAAAAAAAAATTATTTTGCCAAGGAGAAATTATAGATAATTTTCTATAAAAGTTTTCTTAAAATATATATATTTTAAGAATATATGTTGGTGAATTTTTATTGGTTAAAAATAATATTCTGGAAATTTAAATACAAAAATTAAGTATAAGAATACTTAATAAATACAAGAAAATACGTATCCTCGTACGTACACATACACACCGGAATACGCCACCAATACTTGGCAAAATACACAAGTCTAAAAATACAAGTATAAGTATACCCATCCTTGGGGAATTATTCATGGAAGGATTACAAGGAAAATGAGTTAAAATATATTATTTTAACAGATATTCCAAATAATTAATGAGTATAATTCAAGTTAAAATATTATTATTTTAACAAATAATTATACACTTTGGAATAGTACAATACATCAAAGATGTAACACAAAGATACTAAGTCATAACAAACAAGACTAAAAGTCGTGGCACGACCCAGCCATCAAATAAACCATAACACGTGTGTAGGTTGTAGTACGGCGTAAGGATACATACTTTGGGTATACAGGAGGCAGGACGCAAATCAGTGAGTTCATGTCCCCCTTTTCTCTTAACTGTTTTTAGTTTTATAACTTCGAGGGTGAAGTACATGTTACAAATTGTTTACAAACGTTTACATATGGTATTGTTAGCTAAGGAATGAACTTTTAGATCATGTGAGTGGTGGGTACAACGCTTAAGACCATTAATCTTCATATAAGGACCGAGGGACATGAGTGATAGATCTATTTGGGTGTTGCGAGCCCCACCCATGGGACCGGGATTTGGCCCATGAGGTGACTATGTCTTCCAGCCGGAAGCCCGGTACAAAACCTGCTAGGTTTAAGCCTTCCTGCACCATGTCACACATATTAATGTATTAGCTACACATTGATTGATCTGTTCATAGACGCTTTCATACCGAATTACAAAGGCATACATACAATGATTACAAATGTTTACAAGATTATTCCAACTCATACAGAAACACATGAACTCACTCAACTTTTGTTGATGTTTTCAAAACTACATGTATTTCAGGAAACAAGATGTATCTTGGGCGCATGTGTTGTTTTCAAGACATAAAGTCAAAGTCTAGATGTCATCCACTTTTGTATTGTAACTTAACTTGACGATTTTGGTTGAAACTTAAAAGACTTGTGTTTGTAATTTTTCGAACGTATGTATGGATGAACATCATGTTTTAAGCATATAGTCGTTTATTATAATTGAATGCAATGATATTGAACAAGTCACACACCATTACGCTTCCGCAAAAGTCAGGGTGTGACAACACAATTACACTTTTAGTCCCTTGTCTTTTAAAGTGTGTCCAAATGGTTATTTTCTCATACTAACTTGCTCTCTTTTCTTTTGTTTAACTTAGTTACATACATAAATTTTAAACTTACTATCATTTTCTTACGGTACCGTTTTATAGTTACCGTTTTCTTTTTTTTTAGCATCACGAACATAATATTATTTTATAACATACGAAATTTGGGGAGTTACATTTCAAATATAGTTTAAATAAGTTTCTCGTTCCATATAGTTTAAACATGATCAAGAGTCAAGACTCGCATCGTTCAAAGAGTCTTCATCGTTCAAAGATTCAAGTTTCACATCGTTCAAAGATTCAAGATTCATATCGTTCCAAATGTTTAAAAGCGTCACAAAGAGTTAAGATTCACATCGTTCATGTAAATAGCATCACGAAAGTATCACATAGAATCATAGTTTAATGTAATCATGATTAAAAATAGTCTCATTGCCAAAATAGTATCAAAATAAAGTACCATGAGGGTAAAAGAGTCATTTGACAAGAAGCACGACTAGACTTGCTATTTATAGGTTAACATCAAAACGCAGGGCGTTACAACAATGTTTATATCTACCCAATTACCACCCACGGTACTGTCAATCCTGACTTGTGGTCATGCTACTACTCACAGTGTAGTAACAATTAATGTATACAGAACCCCAACATACCGAGAGTAATTGTAGAATACATAGACTCAATCACTATTTATCATAATTTAAATCAATTGAGGTTTTGTATAAAAAGGTTTACAAAAAATAGATGTACTCACAAACAGTGAGAAAAAGAGAGTGAACTCACATTGCTGTTTTAGATAATACTACTGCTTTTTGGTGACTTCCTGGTTATAATCTATTAAAATTAGACAATGCACACGTGTCAGTAAGATAACCCAATTTACATTAGCCATATCCCCGAGACAGAATTCCAATGACTGAGTCATGCAGAATCTTGACATGCGTTACGGAGCTCTAGATCAATCAGGCGGAGTAACTAATACGTAACCGGGGGTTATAATACTTACAATGAGGCAGAGCTTCGCTGTTTAGGGGTATAATATCCTAGCAATATTACACTATTATAGGGACAGAGAAAAGAAATGAATTGAGCGACTGAAACTGAAGTCGACCCCTCCTTTTATAGGTCTGATCTTGGTCGGCTGGCGGCCCGCGATTGCCGCTTCTATCTCTCTCGCGGCCCGCGAGAGAACTAGGGTAGGGACTAGCTTTGTCGAGTCAACGACTAGCCTCAACACGCATCCGGACACGTGGCATCACGGGGTGTCGCCTGGTGTCAGTCTGTCGCGGCCTGAGACTCCTTGGCTTAACCGGGTCGCGCCCCGCGAGAGCCTTGGATATTTGTTTTTATTTGATTTTTATAAATATAAAGGTATATTTGGTCTGTTTTTCATATACGGGGTGTATTTTAGGACGTATAAGGCATGTTAAGGGTTTCGGGAGAATTGTTATACTAGGGATGTGTCACACCTCTTAGAACTTAATATCCGAACAGTGAAGTGCAAAGAGTGCAAGTGTTAAAGTGCTAGATGAATTCAAATACCTATGTGAGGCTTTTTAAATCTCACAACTATAAAAATACTAGTGTCATATACAACACTAATAATTTTCTAACCATGAAGCACACTCACTTTTACATCTACTGACTCAGAAGACACTAATCTCATTAATAAGTGAACAGATTCCGGATATGCAAGACAATAGTTCACTACCTAATGAAGTGTTTGTGGAAAAACACACTTGCAAATTAGATTTCAGTCTTTAATTTGTCAATTAACGTATGTGATGAAATTGCCCTAAGTTAATTAGTTAGACTAATTAACCTAAGAATGATAAAAATTGATCTAAGAGTTTATGTGACAGACTAAAACCAACCTACCACACAAATCACAAACTGAAATAAAAACAAATTAAAGAATTCAAACCGAATGATCCCGAACCAATAGATTTCGCTACACAACTTCAATACTAAGTGCGTTCTCGTTGTTGCGTCTCGAACAGTCGTCACCTAATTGTGTCTACCTACATGTCGTCCAAGTCATATATTTCCCAAAAATGTCCCACAGACGTTTGTTTGTGAATTGTGGGCCTTCGTTTTATTTTTAATTCCAAGATATAATAAAGTCCATATTCAAATTCAGTTCAACCCAATACTTTCACTTTACAAATAACTTGAGCCCATATGTATTTAATTTAGTCCACCAATAAACTGATCAGCCCATAAGTCTTCTTTCATTTTGATTCAGCTCTAGAACTAATGTCACTGTGGCCAGGGAGCCATTCCATTTACTCGTACTGATGAGAATTTTACTCCGCGGGAAATGGAACAAAAAGCTGCTGAATTGGCCTATTTCTTGCGTGTACCAATTGAAGTATTTTAAGAAATGAGCCGATAAATGAATGCTTTCAGCAGGAGGGCAAAAACGCAAGAATCAAATCGTTCATTTGAAAAAATTCAAACCCTTCTTATTGGATGATCACGAGACTTGCCAAAAATCGAAATTCTTGATCAATGGAGGAACAATATCACCATTTTTGTTCAATAAGATACCAAAGTGGTATGTTGACCGTGGGGTATGGTGGGGCTTGGGTTGGGGGCATGAGTTGACACGTGGAGTTCGAGCCCCCCCCCCCCCCCCCACCGGTGAGTGACGTGTCCGTGGGGTATGGCGGGGCGTGGGTGCACCGCGTGGCTTGGCAGGTTATTAAAAAAAATACAAAAAATTAAAAAAATACACACAACATTAAAAAAAAAAGCCTAAAATTTTATTAAATTCTTAAAAATTACATAATTCCTAAAAATTACAAAAAAAAAAAACCTAAAAACGATTACAAAAAAAAAAAAAAAAAAAAAAACCTAGAGCGCTAGGTAAATCTCAAAAAGCGCGAGCTTGTCGAACGTCTTTCGCTCCTTGCCCCGAAACTCAATGTTCGCCACCGCCACCTGGTCCTCGTGGCTTAACTCATCGCTCGGAACGGCTTCGTAGTACGCCTTGAAACGATCAAGCTTCGGTCGTAGCTCGCGCCATTTATGTTGGAACGCGTTTAAGTTGTGCTGGTCGTGTCCGACGTTATGTCGGTAGCTTGCAAAGGCTTCCGGCCAATATCGTGTTTGACCGGGTTGTCGCCCCTTCATTGCGTCAACGACGCTCGTGACGAGAGCTAGCTCTTCTTCGTGGGTCCAGGAGGCCATCGATCAAGTGGGTTGGGGGAGCGGGTTCGAACAAGTGGGTTTTGGTTGGGGTAGCGGTGGACAACGATTGTTTGGGTTGGGGTAGCCGGTAGGGTTGGGGTTATATTTATAGTGGATGTTGACTGTTGGGGGTTGGGGTGACCGCTTGGCTTGGCCAAACGGTTACAATTTAAAATTTAAAATTTAAACATCCCGCTATGACATGGCCAACAAAGAGAATAGGAGCCCGCCACATAGGATCGCTAGCCCGCCCCACGCCCGGCTTCAAACTCCCGCCCCTTGGGCCACGCCCCAACCCAAGCCCACCTGGGGTGGTGGCTTGGGCGTTTTCAGCCAACCCACGCCCCAACCCAAGCCCCATACCCCACAGTCTAAACTGCAATAAAATGTCAAGTAACTAGTGTTTAACCCCCCGCGTTGTGGGGCGTGAGCCGTAAAACCGTGCTAAGTAATAAGCAATCTACGACCAAAACCAGGTAAAATGGTAAAAAACCCGAAATTATAGTAGCACATGACGTAAAACGTAGGCAACAAAACGCAAATTTATACCGCGAGTTGGTGTAAATCGTAGACAAACTCGAACTTATACCACCATGTAACGTAAAATGTAGGCAAAGACAAATGCAAAAATTATGTTGCGAGCTGGTGTAAAACGTAGACAAATTCGAACTTATAAAACCACGTGACGTAAATTGTAAGCAAACACAACGCAAACTTATACCGCGAGCTGGTGTAAAACGTAGATTGTTACGATTCCGTCACTGAGTCAAGTATCAGTTATGCAATTACGCCCTAGTGGGTTGTTACAGAGCATTTAAAAAACAAATCAAAATAAAACACAACTGCGTATTTATTTTCAAAAGATAAAAATCATATTGATCATATCTATTAATTTCTAACACTTTGAGGAAGAATATTTTGGGTTTTGTCTTTTCTTTCTTTATTTCTTTATGTATTGTTGTTCTTTTTTTGTGTTTTGTTATTTCTTTCTTTCTTTTTTTTTCTTTCTGTACGGTAAACTTTAATATTTTTATTTTTTCATAAAATTTTGATGTTGATACATATTTTCGGGTTTGGTTGTCGTTTGGTTGTTACTTGGCACGGTATTTGGTGGTCACATTTAGTCCCTCATAGTTTTTTTACCCCATTAAAATTTCAATACGTGTCGGTATACATTTTCGTCTATATTTTACGTCACGTCAGTCACTCGATGTTAAAAATTCGTGATTTTGTTTTATGTTTTTTTTCCGATTTTGGCCGCCGTTTGGTTGCTACTTAGCACTGTTTTACGCCTCACGCCACACATTCCGCAACGCTGGCAACACAGTTTTATACCCTCGCCCGCAACGAGGGGGGGTTAAGACTAGTTTATAAAAAATTAAAGCGAATGTTATATAATAATACAACATGAGAGGTGAAAATTAAATTACCGTAAAAAATACCTCTAATCTCTTTACCTTGTGTAATTTTTATTTAGTAATAATAATAAAAAAACAACCAAATGAATTTCATTTTGTGCTACATCAAAAATAATTTGTAAACAATTCATTTGGAAACAAAAGTGTAGCTCTTCAACCAAAGCATCCAATAAATCAACCGAAGCCTTTTTAAAACAATTTTGAATGAAAGGCGTAGGATAGCACAACATAACTGTTCTTAACAACCTACGTGATTTGTTATATAGAGTAACTAGGTTATAACCCCGTGTATTACACGGGTTGATAAAAATGCAATTTTACATACTAAATAATAAAACAATATATCTTTAAAAATCTCATTTATTACATGGGTTGAATATATGTAATTTTATATATTAAATAATAATAAAAATATTATATCTTTAAGAACCTCGTGTATTGTATGGGTTGAATAAATGTAATTTATATACCAAATAATAAAAAGTTAATTCTTAAAAAACTCCATGTATTTTACACGAATAAATGTAATTTTAGATTAATAGTATATTAAATAAATATAATTTTGGATTAATCGTATATTACATAAATATAATTTTGGATAAAGTCTTATATATATAAATTTTAAGTAATCAATATATTTGGTAAATAATAAAAATACTAATAATAGTAAAACAAATCTAATTATATACTAAATAATAAAACAATATATCTTTAAAAACTCAATTATTACACGGGTTGAATAAATATAATTTTATATATTAAATAATAAAAAATTATTACCAATGGGGTCGTGGTCTATCGGAAAAGACAGAGCTTTAAACACATTGGAAGGGGAAAGTCTTGGGTTCAAGTCTCAAAAAACAGCAGGGAATAAAATAATTTGATGTTCAAAAAAATAATAATAATAAATATTATATCTTTAAGAACCTCGTGTATTGTATGGATTGAATAAATATAATTTATATACCAAATAATAAAAAAGTTAAAAATCTTTATATACAACACGAGTTGAAGAAATGTAATTTTAGATTGATTGTATATTAAATAAATATAATTTTGGATAAAGTCTTATATATAATAAATGTAATTTTGGATTAATAGTTTAAATAAATATAAATTTAGATAAAATCTTATATATAAAAGAATTAAGTAATCGATATATTTGATAAACAATAAAACAATAATAATAATAGTAAAAAAATCTCATACATGTATTGTATCAATTAAGTAATCCGATGTTATCCAAAAAAAAAATTTATGTGCCTCTAATGAATGACACGTGTCATATATTGGTTTCTTTTATTATATAGTATAGATATGGTTTTTATAATTTTCTTTTAATTCCAACATAAATCACTATAACCATATGATTTAATTTACTTAATACTTGATACATATAATAACAAAAATAAATACATCCTAAGATAATATTATGTAGCTTTAATCTTGGTTACTAATTATTAATATTTATTTTTATCTCTAATTTATCCATTTTAGTCCGTTTCCATCTTAACCCGCATGATAATAAAATTACATCAAAAAATCATAGTTTTTTAATATTATCAATGCATTTGTAACATAATTGACATATTATGGACTATGCCTAAAATGCACCAATAAGAGCCAAATAGGAGTAATAATGAATAAAAATAATGCAAAAACTACTCAAAAGTGTATGGAAATAGTTATAAAAAAACATGTATAGTTTAGAGCATATCACTGGTATAACTAAATCAAATGATATGAAATGATTGATGTGATTTTTTCTCTCTAAAAGATGACATAAAAAAGATATATACACAACATTAAAATAAATTGTAAGAGTCGCTACAAAGTATTTCAGAAAACATTTAAAAATTAAAACATCGCAATTGTCCACGCAAAGCAAAAGAGATAGATAGATAAACAAGTAGAAAACGGGTCAGTCGTCGACTCCGATGTCTCCAGTTTTCGAATCTTCATCAGTCGGTGCCTCCTCCGGCTCTTCTTCTGGTTCCTCGTCTGTTTCTTCCTCGGGTTCCTCTTTCGATTCTTCCTCGGGTTCTTCTTCCTGTTCGGGTTCAGCTGGAGGTGCTGGTGGTGCGGGTGACGATGTCGGGTGCTCTAAGTTATAAATCCTCACTAGGGCTGGCTGCAAATTCATGCGTATCTCTTCGATATCCCGATGGTCAATGCCTTGCCAAATCCGAATACTCAGGTTCCTCTTAAGGTGACTTTCGACTCTTTCCTTAACTCGAGAACCTGCCTTTCTAATTCCACGATACGTTTTTCCAATTCAATAGTGTAGTTGAGGGTAGTTAGTTTGGATGATGTTTCCCCCTCTTGTGCTAGACGTTTTTTTTGTTGCTCGCGTCTCCACATGACGTGGTGGTGAAGGTGGTACCTCGGGAGCCTTCCCTCGTGCCAATACGTAATAATAGGATGAGGAGGAGGATGACGACATGCCTGTTTAGTTAGTACGATGAGATATATATATATATATATATATATATATATAGTGGAGGGTTCAAATGAGAAGAAATTTTTTTGTAAGAAGAAAAAAGAAGAAGTTTCAACCAATAAGAATGCTTCATTTTACTTCATTTAATAACTGTATTTAATTTTAATATAAGGGTATATTGGTAAACTTACATAAATCATTAATGTGTATTCTTCCCCTTTAATAATTAGCTAAATTAAATTTGTAACTCCTTTTCAAAATCTATTCATTTTTCAAATTAAAAAAATAACTTAATTTAAAGTGTAGAATAAATTATTAGTTGTGTAGGATAAATCACGAGTTGTGTAGGATATATTTCGAGGTGTGTAGGATAAATTTCGACTATGTAGGATAAAATTCTATAATGTGTACGGTATAAGTAGGAAAATTTTGATATGTGTAGGATAATTAATAATTAGTTGACTAATTAATTAAAGAGAGAAAAATTAATGATACGAGTTATAAATTAAATAGCATTTTACTAATATGTCATTTCTTCTTTTTCTTCTCACATTAAATTTCTTCTCAAATGAACATTCTCATGTGTATATATATATATATATATATATATATATAGGGAGGAGCTCATGCGAGAACCACCTTTATTGTGAGAACCGCGAGAACCAATGTGAACACAACCTATAATAGCTAAAAAAAAAAAAAAAAAAAAAAAAAACCTAACCCCCACCCCCCCCCACCCCAAAAAAAAACCTAACCCCCCCCCCCCCCCCCCCAAGCTAAATGCTAAAAACTAAAACCTAAAAAAAAACCTAACCCCCCCCCCCCCTAAAACCTAAACCCCCCTCCCCCACCCCCCAAAAACCTAACCCCCCCCCAAGCTAAAATGCTAAAAACTAAACCCCCAAAAAACCTAAAAAATCTAAAAAAAAATCGCTACTTTTCGAAGCTTTTTTTTTTTTTGCTTCGAAAAGTAGCGATTTTTTATAAAAAATATTAAAAAATTCAAAAAAAAAATTTTGTGTGATTTTTAGCTATTTTTAGGCATTTTTGGTTGTGTTCACATTGGTTCTCGCGGTTCTCGCAATAAGAGGTGGTTCTCGCATGATCTTCTCCCTATATATATATATATATATATATATATATATAGGGGACCGCTAGAATGAGAACCACCTCGAGTTATGAGAACCGCGAGAACTACTTGATCCGGGGCGAGGTGGACCAAATTTTTATATAGGAGACCGCTAGAATGAGAACCACCTCGAGTTATGAGAACCGCGAGAACCACACCGTACGGGGCGAGGTGGACCAATTTTTTTTTTCAAAAACGTAGATGCATGTACTATAAACACATTCGTAAAAAAAAAATTAAAAAAAAATGACGTGTGTGTAGTTTTTTACATTGTGGTGTAAAAAACTACACACACGGCATTTTTTTTTAATTTTTTTTACGAATGTGTTTATAATACATGCATCTACGTTTTTGAAAAAAAAAATTTGGTCCACCTCGCCCCGGATCAAGTAGTTCTCGCGGTTCTCATAACTCGAGGTGGTTCTCATTCTAGCGGTCCCCTATATATATATATATATATATATATATATATATATATATATATATATATATATATATATATAATAAGACAGTACACTACAAATAACGTCATGTAGTTATGTTCGAGTCAGTGATACTAGTGTCGTGTCTGTGGCTATAGTTTAGGCCTACGATCAATGCAAACCTAATTCTCTATAACCAGTGGCTCTGATACCAATCTGTCACACCCTCAAAAATCCACTTGCGGGGTTTTACCGCGAGGCGCGTGACAAACCAGGATCTAGACACCGGTCATATCGAATGACCTCTATACGAGAAAATAGTTTTTACCAAACAACCAACAACTCAAAAGTAATGCGGAAGCGTAACAAATGTAAAGTAAAAACATGCGCCAAAACAAACGCCCAATCAAATAGTAAATAAATATGATAATGCAACGTATAAAAAAATGTTTTTGATGCCATGCAGTGCACCTAATCGTGGCAAGTGCTTTAGCGACCTGGTAGAGAACACGAAAGAAACAAGTTTCAGTCAATTAAGATGAATGAGTTCACATATTCAGTCCACAGTTATAACATGTTTCGTTTACACAAGTATCCATTATTCAACTCGAAAAGTAATTATTAGTATTTAATATATTATTGTTATATTTATAGGTAGCTAACCCGTGTTACGTCACGAAAGAGTTCAAAACCGAAGCTGATTATTGTTGCCTTTGTTTGCCAGGTCTATCACTGACCATGGCGGTAAGTTAAGGCTAATTCTACACCCGGTGACCTTTACCGGTCCAGCTAGCGCGACTAGCTCGGGTGGGGCTTGTCGGGCCCAGTAGTACTACTCAAAATTCCCCCGCTATTAATCTCAATACTAACGGTCCAAGGTTTATAAGAACTTTATGTGATAATGCTACTTTGTGACCATAACAATGTAACTACATTCTATTAAATAAAAGCCTTATAATCTCATAATGGTTAGGCATTACATTACCGTAATGTGCTCGTGTTACCTTCCTTATGTTTCAAAGCGTTTAATTATAGGGACCGTGAACTCATCTTCGTATTGCTCGGTAAGATTAAGATTAAGTGTATTCAAGCTAGGACGATCAACCACGCCCTATTAAAGTTACCATGGTTATTAGTGGTTGTTTATGCAAATAATGAAAGTCCTACATGTATCTAGCAACTAGCACACTAACAAGTAATCACATGGCACTTCTATCATATGGTTTCATACCTATGTTCACAACCTATCCTACGATATGATATATGTTATTTATACAATTACCAAGTAAACACGGATACTCAACATAGCACTAGACCCATTAATTTCAGTTAGTCTAACATTCAAAAAAAATTTACTATTGCAAAACAAACTTTTAGATTTTAAACCTTTACATATAATTCATGTTTCTAAATCATAAATTAAATTTAATGAGGACGATGTATAGGCATATTTTATGGAAACATCACCTTTGACTTTCAATTTAAGAAGTAATTTGATCATAGTATCACATTTGGAAACTCATATATACAACACTACTGGTGTCATTTGTTACTTCCATGCCATAATACATACAACCACAATTACAATGCACTCATCGAACACCTATACATACTTACATTTACGTACATGCGGCTACGCACAAATATATATTTATCCATTCACACGGCTGCACATAACTCAGTTTCTGAAAGAGTCAATGGTATAATCCCTGGGATCCTTTGTATTCATTACCTAATATTATATAGAGTTTACAATGAGATAATATAGGAAATACAGTTAATACATAATCTATACAATAAATGCCAAGTCAATCTAGATCCTATATTATTGGCTATTATACCCCCGCAGTTGAAGCTGGAGGAGAGCGGATACTGAGACTGGATCTAAAATCTTCAAATAAGTGTCGTGGAAGACCTTTGGTGAATATGTCAGCGAGATGAAACATGATGAACTCGGATTAAGCCCTTCTGAACTTGTTCTCGAAGAAAGTGGATGTCAAGTTCTATGTGTTTGGTACGTTGATGTTGAACTGGGTTTCCCGAGAGGTAGACCGCGCTAACATTATCACAGAAAACTATTGTGGCTTTGGATAAATGACGATGAAGCTCAAGCAACAAATTGCGTAGCCAACATATTTTCGCAACGACATTAGCCACGCCGCGGTATTCGGCCTCCGTGCTGGATCTAGATACTATATTTTGGCGTTTCGATGACCATGAAAGAAGAGCCGAACCATAATAAACACAGTAGCCGGAGGTTGACCTGCGTGTTTCGGGGCAACCTGCCCAGTCGGCGTCGATGTACGCGGTCAATGATGATGCCGAAGATGGTTCCAAAGTTAAACCGAAAGAAGAGGTGCCCTTCAGGTACCGTATAATGCGCTTTAGCGCCTGCCAGTGCGATGTCATGGGAGCGTGCATATGCATGCATATTTTTTGCACGACATAACTGATGTCAGGACGAGTGAAGGTGATGTATTGTAGAGCACCGGCTAAGCGGCGATAGAGAGTCGGGTCTTCAAACGGAGTGCCATCGGTTGAAGATAATTTCGGTTGTGTGTCGACAGGCGTGTCTATGGGCTTACAAGCATCCATACCAGCACGATGAATAATGTCATGTGCGTATGCTTGTTGAGAGAGAAACATAGTGTTTTTGTGACGGGTCACCGCAATACCCAAGAAGTAGCTGAGAGGACCGACGTCTTTCATGGCGAATTCACTAGCAAGGCTTGCCATAAGGAGTTGACGAAGGCAATCCGAAGAGGTGACCAAGAGGATGCCATCCACGTATAGAAGGAGATAAGCTAGTTGCGCCTTCTGTTGAAGAATAAAGAGAGAGTTGTCGCATTTGCTATAAGTGAAACTCATGCGTAGAACATAATCCGTGAATCTTTGATACCACGCCCTAGGTGCCTGTTTTAAACCATATAAATATTTCTTTAAACGACAGACATGATTGGGAAACTGTTGATGCCGAAAACCCATGGGTTGGTACATGTATACTGTCTCGTTTAATGTCCCGTGTAGAAAGGCATTTGTGACATCCAGTTGATGAACAGGCCAAGATTTAGTGAGAGCAATAGATAGGACCGTACGGATTGTTGCGGGCTTTACCACGGGGCTGAAAGTTTTGCCACAGTCAACGCCAACCTGTTGTAACCTGCCATCACAAACCAGACGTGCCTTATAGCGCTCCAAAGTACCATTAGAGTTAAATTTGTGTTTGAACAACCACATGCTTTGAATTACATTCATTTGTGGGTGTCGAGGTACGAGCTCCAAAGTCTCGTTTTTAATAAGGGCGTTATATTCGTCAGTCGTGGCTTTATGCCAAACCGGTGTGGACAAGGCAAGGGTCAGGTTTTTTGGTATTGGTATGATGGTGGAAGTGTGGAGATTGAGACGTTGTTTGGGTTTGTGAATATCGTCCATGTCGCGGGTGCGCATGGTACGAGTGGAGGTGTTAGAGGGTGGAGGGTTAGACGGGGTAGACTTAGGG
This sequence comes from Helianthus tuberosus, assembly GCA_030545235.1. Classification (NCBI taxonomy): domain Eukaryota; kingdom Viridiplantae; phylum Streptophyta; class Magnoliopsida; order Asterales; family Asteraceae; genus Helianthus; species Helianthus tuberosus. The sequence continues at coordinate 140,470,608 of CM060430.1, read as the reverse complement.
ATGGAAGGGATGTTTGTTGAATTGGAGTAGGCTGGAACAGTGGCATGAGAGGTGGGATTTGGTGTGTGATGGGCTGGTGATGTGGTTGGGCCAGGGGAAGGGATGGGTGGTGAGGAGTGGGGCGAAGTTTGTTGGGCCGAAGAATTATGCGGAGGGGTGGGAGGTGTTCTAGTGTTAGTGGGCTCAGGTGAATGGGATTGGGTCGGGGTGTGGTGTGGTAGGTAAGGAAGTGGGTTGAGGGCTGATGTGTTTCCACAAATGAGGATGTAAGGGTGCGGATAAAAAGTCATAGGGGGAGGGGTTAATGTGATGAAAAGGGAGAATGGTTTCGTCGAAAATGACGTGGAGAGAAATGGTCAGTTGGTTGGTATGTAGGTCGAAGAATTTATACCCCCGGTGTTGGGATGGGTAGCCTAGGAAGACACATGGATGGGAACGGGATTCAAGTTTGTGTGTGGTGGTTGATGGCACGAGTGGGTAGCAAAGCGAGCCGAAGACTCGTAGGTGGTCATAGGAAGGGGTGACACGGTACAAAATTTCGGTTGGGGTGTTGTAAGTTTTGGTTTTAGCTGGTGTGATGTTGTGAAGGTAGGTGGCCATGTCGAGAGCATAATGCCAAAAGGTGGATGGGAGACCCGCGTGAGCGAGAAGGGTACGAATCATGTTGTTGATAGAGCGAATCTTTCGTTCCGCTTTACCGTTTTGTGATGAGGTGTAAGGGCAAGAGAGACGAAACAACATACCATTTTGAGCACAATATTGTTTAAAATTGTTGTTGACGTATTCGGTTCCATTATCACACTAAAATGTTTTAATTGGTCGTTCAAACTGGGTTTTGATTTGGGCGACAAAATTGGAGAAAATAGTATAGACTTGGGAGTTGTTAGCTAACGGGTAGGTCCACAGAAAATTGGTATAGTCGTCTAAAAACAAAATATAATATCTGTGGCCAGCAGTGCTTAGCACTGGTGATGTCCAAAGGTCGCTATGGACAATGTCAAATGGTGCAACAGTATGAGAAGTTGAAGCAACAAAAGGTAAACGAATACTTTTACCCAAAACACAAGATTGACAAACAGTTTTATTTATTGAATCATAAGAAATAGAACTAGAGTTTTTCAATTTTTGTAATAAACTAGGTCCTGGGTGGCCAAAGGAGTTGGGACAAAGCAGCAAAAACAGTTGGTGGAGTACGTTGTGAGGCAGGAGGAGGGAGGAGCGGGTACAAATCACCGATGTTGTTGCACCGAAGGATAGGGATCCGGGTCTTGAGGTCCTTCATAAGAAAACCAAAAGGGTCAAACTCTATTGAAAGAGAGTTGTCGGTTGTTAGCCGACGAACAGATATGAGATTTTTAATAAGTTTTGGTGAGTATATGACATTGTTTAGTTTAAATGGTGGATATGGTGGTGGAAGGGTGAGGTTACCTTGTCCAGTAACCGGGATAGAATTACCATCACCTACGATTATATTTTTAGTGGGACCCTTATTAAAAAGAGATTGAGATGTACCTGATGGTTGATGGTAATGTTCAGTTGTACCGGTGTCCATGATGGAGTTTCAATCTGGTGGATTTAAGCTCATCGTGTGCATGGCTTGAGCAATATTAGTAGGCATATAAGCCATGTGGGCCGAGTTTGGCTTTGGGCCGAGCAGTCCAGATCCATTGTTATTTCCAGAAGGGTGTTGAGAAGTTGGATAAGGACAAGGGGGAAGCCCATGTGGGCCAACTTGAAGAAAAAGAATTCGGCCATTGCTGCATTCCATATTGCCAGGGATATGAACCAGGGTAATTATTGTGGGTTTGTTGACGGTTCCGGTTTCAAGAAGCACGACCTCTCCCGCGTCCACGTCCATGGGACCCAAGCCCACGGTTCCGGTCAGAAGTCGAATCAGTGCTATAAGCCGGCTGTGGGTTCGAATGGTTGGAAGGGTGGGTTTCGATGGAGGTATTTCGGGTAGAGGTGTGAAGGGTTGTACTGTCACATCCCAACCAATGGCGGAAACATCGGGGTGCGGCACTAAGCGTTCAGATTGCTCAAGAGATTCCATAACATCAAAAGTTTCATTATAGATTAATTAAGTTTCAAACAAAATTTGTCTAAAACAACCTCACCAACAAAGTATCAAAATACAACCATAAATCATTGTTCAAAATTCTAGATAAAACTAGGTGGGTTTCTAAGCATCATCCCTAGGTTGATTTCCATGATTCAGCATCCTATCAGCCTGCAACATGTATTAAAATAGAGTCAGTACAAAAATGTATCGGCGAGTATACAAGTTTGAGTACATAGCGTAATAGATTCAAAAGACTCATATCCATAATGTAAATGATAACAAAATAGTTTCAGCCATGCTAGTGTTCGCAGTCCAAGGGATAGCCCAAGTGTCCCGATGCTTTGGTGTTTTCCCAAGACTCAAGGAAAACTAAAATCCTCCTAACAATACCCCCGAGAATAATGAGGAGGTGCATCTCCTATAGCGCTACTATTGTTAAGGTGGAACTAAACACTCTGGATTAAACGTCCACATAGCACAAAGAATCAAGAATCAAGAATCACAAGTTTCATATACACATAGGATAGAGTTTAGATTCAAAAGCATCAAGTTTCATAGTTTAATAGAATACATATTGCATCCCAAAGTTTCAAAACAAAACGGGATCGAGTATACTCACAGTGATTGCTTAACAGATTAACTGTTATTTGATCAAAGGGAGCTCTTTAGGTTTAGCCTGATTAGATTACAACAGAGAAGTGTCGAACAAAACAACGAGATTGCACAAAGTGTCAGATCAGTCGCTGGATTGGATGGCAGTTCGATCGGACGGCAGTCCGATCGGATTGCCATTCGATCGGTGTAACTTAGGTGTGTGGGGGACGGATTGCCATCCGATCGGATGGTCATCCGTACGGATGGCCATTCGATCGAATGGTCATTCGATCCAAGTGTAGAGATTCCAAAAGATTACCAAGTGTTCAAGTTAGGTTACTTCGATCGGATGGTTATCCGATCGGACGGCAGTTCGATCGGATTGCCATTCAATCATTGAGGTTTCCAAAGTTTCAAGTTTCTGAAAAGTTTCTAAGTATTGAAAGATTAGAAGGCACATGTCACTTCGATCGGATGGCAGTTCGAACGGACGGCAGTCCGATCGGATTGCCATTCGATCCAAAGTTCCAAGGCTTCAAAGATTCAAAGTTTCAAAGTGATTAAGGTTACAAGGCAAGTATCACCTGATCGGATGGCAGTTTGATCGGGTGGCTATCTGATCGGATTGCCATTCGATCAAGTTGTCCTTGTCCCGTTCATAACCTTGTAAAGTTTCTAAGTTTCTGGTTTAACGGTGATGACACGGTACGCCTTGAGACAAAGGTAAACACATCAACGTTCATCCGGTCTGATCGGATGGGAATCACCTAGTCCGATCAGTCGTCTGTTCATGACGGTGCTTATGTCGGAATGAAATTCCTTAGATCTGGACTAGATCTTTGAACGGAATGACATCACTCAACAGTTTGTACAACCGCCATGATGACATCACCCTTAAGAGCCCAAATCTTAGAGATTTCACGGTGAAAAGTGAGATTTCAAAGGAGAATCTCGTAAAGAATAGTGTATAGATCAAAGATGTACAAGAATCTAGTGTAAAAACGTACCGAAATCGTCGAGAAATGGAAGAAAATGGGAGTGCGTGTGTCTTGGTCGGAGGAATGATGTGACAGCTCCTATTTATAGTGCAAGGAGAAGTTAAGGCGGTGTGACTGTGGATCGGATGGTACTTCGATCGATGGCCCTCTGATCGGATGGTCATGCGGTCGGATTGCCATTCGGCCAATCCCATCCTTTCCACTTCACCGTCTTCGATTCGTTTTGCGAGTTAGATTAAGCGTTGCGTTGCGTATTATTGGGTAATAGTAACACATAACTAGATTAACACATTAGTTTCCAAGTTCCATAGTTTCCGCCAGTGACAAGTCTCCAGCCTCTCGTTCAACCAAGTCTCAAGTTTCACGAGTCTCAAGAGTCAAGCACCAAAGTATCAAGAGTCAAGAATCTAGATTCCAAGTATCAAGAATCATAGTTTCCAAGTATCAAGAATCATAGTGTTAAATATCGAGAGTCAAGATTCAGGTATCAAGAGTCTAGTATTAAGAACCAAGTATCATAGTATAAGATTCACCAAGTAACAAAAGTATCAAGAATCACCTAGTTTAGGGACTAAAAGTGTCAAATAGATAAAATTCTAGGGACGCAGGCGTTACAGTCTCCCCTCCTTTAGGAGATTTCGTCCTCGAAATCTAGGAAGAAGACTGCTCGAAGAGCTGCCCACTTTTCAGTTCCCAAGTGAACTCGGCGCCACGCTTTCCTTCCCATCGAACCTTGACTATGGGAATTTTGCTGTGCCTCAGTCGCTTGACACCTTGATCCATGATTTCGACCGGTTTCTCCACAAAGTGTACAGCCTCATTTATTTGTAAGTCTTCGAGGGGAACCTGTAGTTCCTCGTCGGCTAGACATTTTGGTAGGTTAGATACGTGGAACACTGAATGTACGTTGTTTATTTCTTGTGGTAGATCGAGTTTGTACGCTACCTTGCCAATCCTTTCGAGTATCGTGAAAGGACCCACATTACGAGGAGCGAGCTTTCCCTTCTTACCAAAACGAACCACTCCCTTCCAGGGAGATACCTTGAGAAGAACTCGGTCACCAACATCAAATTCCAGAGGCTTGCGCCTTTTATCAGCATAACTCTTTTGTCTGCTCCTGGCCTTGATCAAGTTATCACAGATCTGAAGAATCTTATCCGTTGTCTCTTGAATGATTTCAGGGCCAGTAAATTGCTTGTCACCAACCTCATGCCAGCTGAGAGGAGATCGACACTTACGACCATACAAAGCTTCGAAAGGAGCCATCTGAATACTGGAATGGTAGCTGTTGTTGTACGAGAACTCAATCAATGGTAAATGTACATCCCAGTTACCACCAAAGTCGATGACACAAGAACAGAGCATATCCTCTAGGGTTTGAATAGTGTACTCGGTCTGTCCATCCGTTTGGGGATGAAATGCCGTGCTAAGATTCAAATGAGAACCCATAGCGGATTGAAAGGTTTGCCAAAGACGTGAAGTAAAACGTCCATCACGATCAGAGATTATGTCAATAGGTATGCCATGGCGGCATATAATCTCATCGGTATAGATTCGAGCAAGTTTCTCCACTTTATAATCTTCGCGAATAGGAAGAAAGTGAGTGGATTTGGTCAAACGATCGACGATTACCCAGATGCTATCGTGACCAGAAGGTGTTCGAGGTAGCTTAGTAATAAAATCCATAGCGATACTATCCCATTTCCAAACTGGGATTTCGGGTTGTTCTAAGAGTCCAGAAGGACGTTGATGTTCAGCCTTAACCTTTGTACAAGTAAGGCATTTAGAAACATATGCAGCAATGTCCTTCTTCATACCGGGCCACCAATAAGTCATACACAAATCATGGTACATCTTATCAGCACCTGGATGAATAGAGTAACGGGATTTGTGAGCCTCATTCATAATGAGCTCACGGACCGCGATCCAGTACCCGGATGCGATTGAGGTAGTATTGGAGTCCATTAGGTTTAGTTTCAAGTTGATCAATTTTAGTGCCTTGGATTTCCACTTCTAGACTTCCTTCTTTTGCTGACGAATACTGAGCTTCACGAATACACGCATGGAGATCACTAGAGATACGAATAGCATTAACATGAGTTTTACGACTAAGAGCATCAGCCACTACATTCGCCTTGCCAGGATGATAGCGAATTTCATAGTCGTAGTCGTTAAGCAGTTCCACCCAACGTCTCTGTCACATGTTCAATTCCTTTTGGTCAAAGATATGTTGAAGGCTCTTATGGTCGGTGAAAACCACACATTTAGTACCATACAGGTAGTGTCGCCAGATCTTTAACGCAAACACGACTGCACCAAGCTCCAGATCATGAGTAGTATAGTTTTTCTCATGCACTTTGAGTTGTCGAGAGGCATAAGCAATAACCTTGTCCCGCTGCATGAGCACACAACCCAAACCACGGTTCGAGGCATCTCAATATACCATGAAGTCGTCATTCCCATCGGGGAGAGTTAGAACAGGAGCATTACACAAAAGAGTCTTAAGAGTCTGAAAAGATTCCTCTTGCTCGGGACCCCAAGCAAAAGGTCTCTCTTTCTGAGTCAACGAAGTGAGAGGAACAGTGATCTTAGAGAAGTTCGAGATGAATCGACGGTAATAGCCCACCAATCCTAAGAAGGAACGAATCTCGGATGTAGATTTAGGCGTACTCCAATTCTTCACAGCTTCGATTTTAGACGGGTCAACATGAATACCTTGCTTACTAACGACGTGACCAAGAAATTGCACTTCATTAATCCAAAACTCACACTTAGAAACTTTAGCACACAGACGTTCACCACGTAGGAGTTCAAGAATCAAGCGTAAATAACGAGCATGATCAGCTCTAGTTTTAGAATAAATGAGGATATCATCAATGAAGACTATCACAAAACGATCCAGATAAGGTTTACAAACGCGGTTCATAAGATCCATGAACACCGCGGGTGCGTTAGTCAATCCGAAAGGCATAACCACGAACTCATAGTGCCCATAACGAGTGCGAAAAGCGGTATTGGGTACATCATCCTCGAGTACACGAAGCTGATGATAGCTAGAACGAAGATTGATTTTCGAGAAACAGGACGCGCCTTGTAGTTGGTCAAATAGAACATCGATATGAGGGAGAGGGTAGCGATTCTTAACGGTAAGCTTATTAAGTTCACAGTAGTCGATATATATACGAAACGAACCATCTTTCTTCTTGACGAATAACATGGGAGCACCCCACAGGGAGGTACTTGGACGAATGAATCATTTATCGAGAAGTTCCTGAAGTTGACTGGATAGTTCTTGCATCTCGGAAGGAGCAAGTCGATAAGGAGCCTTGGCGACAGGAGTCGCGCCTGGTATGAGATCGATACAAAAATCAACGGATCTAGGAGGAGGAAGACCAGATAGATCTTCAGGAAAGACGTCAAGGAAATCACACACTACTGGAACGTCACTTATGTTTTTCCCCTTGCCCTTTTGTTCCACCACGTGGGCCAAGAAGGCAAGGTTCTGTTTTCGTAAGTATCTGCTCACCTGAGTGTATGACATCAACTTTAGTCCTCTTGAAGGTCGGTCTCCATAGACATGCAGAATATCGCCGGACGGAAGAGGTAAGCGAACAAACTTCTCGTGACAGGCAATCTCGGTATGATTTTTACGCAACCAATCCATACAGATAATGACATCAAAACTACCCAATTGCCTGGGTATTAGAACAATAGTAAACACGTGGTCGTTAAGAGTCAAAGAACAACCATTGAGAATAGAATCAACCAAAATAGACTTCCCATCGGCAATCTCCACCAAAAACGACTTAGGTAACATAGAGCGTGCACAGTTTAACAAAGATTCAAATTCTATGGACACAAAGCTTCGGTCGGCACCAGTATCAAATAGTATCAAAGCGTAAAGGTTATTAACGAGAAACGTACCATTAACGACTTCATTATCGTTATGAGCCTGATTAGCATTAAGATTGAATGCTCGTCCACGAGCGGCTGGCTGTTGGTCCTGGTTCAGCTGGGGACACTGGTTACCAAGATGAGTAGTATCTCTACATTTGTAGCATGCACGAACAACGTTGACTGGTCTCGGATTCTGAGGGGGAGCTGGGAGAACTGGTAGGGCTGCCTGAGCTGGGGTTTGCTGAGCTTGTTGAGCTGGGTTAGCTTGACGGCAATAAGGAGTCGTGTGACCATAGCGATTGCAGTTGGTACACAAACGACATGCAGAAGCAACAGGATGATGAAAGTTACAAGTGGTACACTTGGGGTGAGGCCCAGTGTACTGTCTCTTGGTTTCGGGAGCAGCATTGTTCTGAGCAACAGCAGCAGGAGCAGGTTTTGCAGCAGGGTTTGCAGCAGGAACAATAGCATTGCATCCTGAACCCTGAGACTTCCTCTTCTTGTTCTTGCTGCCACTTGGCTGCTGGGTGACCTGATGTGCAGACTTAGAAGGAGCAGGAGTAGCAAACTGCTTATCATGAACGCGGTTGTTGTTGAGACTAGCTGCAAGACGGTAGACTTCCTCAATAGTTTCGAGTTGAGCTGCTTCAGTAGAATCACGCATAGCCGGAGGTAGACCATTGATATACTTGGTTATCATTCGCTTAGGAGTAGAAACCAAGTGAGGAACGATCAAAATGAGTTACTTGAATCGAGTAGTATAAGCCAGATTATCATCACCAATCTGCTTCAAGTGCTAGAACTCTTCTTCAAACTTCAACTGTTCATGGGGAGGGCAGAACTCAAGCATCATTAGTTCACGCACCTCGCTCCATGGAAGAGCATCAACGGATGTTTCTCTCATTTGACCACCACTCCAACGCTCTGCCTTGAAACATTCCCGTTTCACTCCTAGTCTTTAGATGCTCTGAGCACTCGCTGTTAATGAAGGTAACCTCGATGCTGTCAAACCATTCCAGCATAGCAGTCACCCCATCACTGCCTGTGAAAGGCTTAGGGTTGCAAGAGACAAAGTGTTTGTAGTTGAACTTTGTTGCCTTGGCTTCTCAGCCTTGAATCCATAGAGGATGGAGGAGTTTTTGATCCTTGGATCTCAGAGACGATCTTGGGCACAACTCGAGCAATCTGGTCGGCCATGAAGGACATCATCTTTTTCTAAGACTTTTCCCTGGATCTCTTGAGAGTGTCGGATAGCTTACGAGAATACATCCTAAAGATCCAATAAGAGGATCGTATAAGTCTAGATTCACAAAGTCTCACAGCATAGATTCACACATGATAGATTAACACTCGAGATTCAACAAGCTTTACGTAGATTCCAATAGATTCAACATCGCAAACCCACGACCTTCGCATGGCACGTTGTACGAAGTTTGGCAACATGTCAGAAACGCTTATATATAGGAAGTACCAGCGGCGTATCCATCACGCTTCGGGCACGTCACTTCTGCCTCATACTCGGTGTCATGTTACGTGTCGCAATTGCCAAACATGACAACACACTCATCATCATCATCATCATCATACACGCGTAGTTTACCCGATAGTTTCACATAGATTTAACCCAATAGATTATAGTTAACAATCTCAACACAAAACAACGAAATCCCGCATGGAACATGCTACGAAAATTCGGCAACATGACGGAAGCACTTATATCTAGGAAGTACCAGCAGCGTATCCACCATGCTTCAATCATGTCGCGTCCGTCTCGTCATCGGTGTCATGCTTCGTTACCCATAACATTAGATTCCATCACAGCTCTCATAGATTTCACATAGACTAACCAAGTAGATTCAACAACTTCAACCCGAGTCTACAAAACTACGAACTTCACTTAGCGCATGGTACGAAGCTTTGGTAGCATGCCAAAAACACTTATATATAGGAAGTACCAGCAGCGTATCCACCATGTTTCGAACATGCCACGTCCGCCTAGCCTTCGGCGCTAGGCTACGTTTCGTATTTTGTTCCTCAAAACAACACATACATACTTAGTTAACACATAGATTACACACATAGATTCCTCATAGATTCCATGTAGGTTACGCAAGTAGTTTCATATAGCTTAGTTTTTCAACAATCTCATCACCGGTCTGCAAAACACTAAGTTTCGCATGGCACGTGGTACGAAAGTTGGTAACATGTCTGAAACACTTATATATAGGAAGTACCAGCGGTGTATCTACCATATTTCAGACACGTCACTTCTGTCTCGTATTTCTATGCCCTGTTCCATTTAGTGTTTCACAACCACAATAACAAATAGCTTCACATAGTATCGTAGTTGATCAAGATTCCCACATAGATTAACATCATGAACAAGGCTTCATAAATTTAGCTTGATTCTGAGATTAGAATTAGCGTTTAGATTGTGTACATATGTGCGAATTGTGTAAAAAGCCTCAAAATAAATGAAGAATCAAGTTTAAAACCATAAAAATCGAGATAACACAAAAGATAGGCTCATAAAACATAGGATTGTTCCGGGTAGAGGAACGGTGACTGAATAAAGTGATTCGAACCCCTTTCGAATTGAGGCAACGTGTCTTGACTTACTTAGACAAATACTTCATCAATGTTAGGCCTACGATATTCATCCTTTTGGTCATTTCACGTTCCTAATTGATCGGTAATTTCGAGACTTTGACGAGACATAAAAACCAAGAGTGGGACTAGCTATCAAGGTCTGAGTTTCACCTCTATCTTGACAACATCGTACCCTAATAGCGTCAGTGCTTATCAACAGATAAGACCTATTAGAATATAATAAGGAAATTTCCCATCAAGGTTCGGATGTCACTCCTGACTTGAGGGAAAATCTTGTGCTAAATACAAATACTGATTAGCAGTGTTTCAAAGTGTCAGGTGTATATTGTGTTAGCCTTAGGAAAGGCATGTAAGTTTAACAGGAAAATGTGCTGCTAGGAAGCAGATACAATAGAATGCATAAGTCTTAAACAACAGATAAGAGTCGAGATTCCTAGAATTATAGACTAGGGCAAGTATTCCTACTTATCCTAATTCCCTATAGTTATGGCTCTGATATCAATCTGTCACACCCCAACCGATGGCAGAAACATCGGGGTGCGATACTAAGCGTTCAGATTGCTCAAGAGATTCCATAACATCAAAAGTTTCATTATAGATTAATTAAGTTTCATACAAAATTTGTCTAAAACAACCTCACCAACAAAGTATCAAAATACAACCATAAATCATTGTTCAAAATTCTAGATTAAACTAGGTGGGTTTCTAAGCATCATCCCTAGCTTGATTTCCATGATTCAGCATCCTATCAGGCTGCAACGTGTATTAAAATAGAGCCAGTACAAAAATGTACCGGTGAGTATACAAGTTTGAGTACATAGCGTAATAGATTCAAAAGACTCATATCCATAATGTAAATGATAACAAAATAGTTTCAGCCATGCTAGTGTTCACAATCCAAGTGATAGCCCAAGTGTCCCGAAGCTTTGGTGTTTTCCCAAGACTCAAGGAAAACTAGAATCCTCCTAACAATACCCCCGAGAATAATGGGGAGGTGCATCTCCTATAGCGCTACCATTGTTAAGGAGGAACTAAACACTATGGATTAAACATCCACATAGCACAAAGTGTAGGATCGGGAATCGATCTAAACGAGTCGATCAGAAGAGTTCTTGATCAATACGAAAGGCGGAATCAGACGTATTGATGTTATAGCAGCTAGATTTGCACGTAGAATCACTTTAACTGTCGATTGTATTGATTTGATAGTGTTTACAGATCTGGCGACACTTCGGCAGAGCTTCGCTATCGGAATCAGATTCTTACAAATGAAATCCAAGACCACCTATTTATAGGAAATGCCAGGTCGCACGAACTTTCATGCTTTCTAGCCAGGTCGCACGAATTGGATCTCATGCTTTCTAGTCAGGTCGCACGAACTGGATCTCATGCTTTCTGGCATTTCATGCTTTCTGGCATTTCGTGCTTTCTGGTCTATCTATTCTAGTACATGACTCGATACAAGACGAAGTCAACAGACATATGCACTAACAAACTCCCCCTTGGATGTTGACGAGTCTTCAGTATATTGAGTCTTTAGTCTTGATCAGTCTTCTTGCTCTTTCTAAAGTATCTTTCTCTGTAAGCATCCTTCAATCTTACTCTTCCAGAATCTCAAACTGACTTTTCAAATTCTCTTGATCAGATCTCTTGATTCCTTAAGCTCTTCAGCATCAACATCATCTATCTCGAACAATGTTCCAGAATCTGAGTCTAGCTCTTTTAAAATTCAAACTCCCCTTTGCTAACAGACTCCCCCTTAAGTTGTTCCAGGATCGCAATCTGACATAGCACTCGTTCTAAGATCGTGTCCTGGCTTAAACTCTGCTCAGGCTTAGACACGGGGATCTTGTTCTACAGCTTCCACAGGTTCAGAATGTCACTTGGCTTTCCGTAGTAACAGGATCAGTAACCTGGTAACCTGCACAATTCTCTACCCAAAAGTAAATTTCACAATTGTTAAAATTTAACAAATTTAGAAACCACTTGTAGATATCATTCAACATTAACAATAGTTATATCAAGTTCAAATTAATTAATGACCTTGATCAACTAATACTTGTAACATTTCTCAAATTATTTCAAACTTTAACTTCATTTTTCATTTCAAACACACTCTCCCAATCCACTGTTGTTCTTCATGTTTAGCACTCGGAATTTTGAAAATCAGTTTTTCAACATCAGTTGTCGAAAATAAGATGAAATTTTGATTTTTCAAAATTTTATGCTAAAACACATTCTTTTTGGTTTTTTTAAGATTTTCAGCGTGTTAAAATGCAATAAAGAAATATTTACAGACATATTTTTTGTGAGTTTGTGTATGAGGATCATATCAGTTTTTGACAAATCACTAGTACCGTTGAGCTTTAAACACTTTAAGATCTAAACGATTCACTTAGATTGTCAGTATACTGATCCACTTAAATTTTCACACAAACTTCAGTTGATTCGAGATACGAGAATTAGTGTTTTAATGGACTTAACTTATTCGCGTGTCCCACCTCAGAATATACTCCCGTATCCAGACTCCTATATTCAGTCTTACAGGTGAATGTACACTAATGATATCTGTAAGTGGGTAATGCGAGGCCATGAGAGCTCAGGCTAGAACTTCCGTTCAATCAGAGAGATGATGGCTCGACTTTAGGTGTGTTCCCTTTAGAGAATCTTTTCTTCAACTGCAATTGATTCGTATCTTTCGATATTTTATCAATTTTTTATGCAGAGGGTGGGCTTTATGATTAAAGCCGTGCAAAGTATTATACAAGAACTAGGCTATTGCTCCCGCAAAATCAGAAGTCCCGGTATAATACCCCAGATATCATCACGCACAAAGACCCAGTATGTCAGAAATAGAAAGCCCTTCAAAAAAGTTTTCAGGGGTTACCTATATATCCGAGAGATGTTCCCCACGAGATAAGTAAGTATTTGATATTTAGGTTTATATCTCGAAAACAATCTACTAAGCGTGTAAAAACCTACTAGCATATCATCAGTGAGACCGTTTATCACATTTTAACTTTCCAATTCTTTAGCGTACTGTGATTGTCTACTGATGTACTATCATTTCCTCTTTTTCACAACAAAACTCATTTTTGATTTTTCGATGTTTTTGGTTTTTAGATTTTATCATGTTTTTGGATTTTTCAAATTTTCAAAATTTCTAAATTTTTTACTCCCCCTAAAATCAAAAATATGTTTCAATTTTTGATTTTCTGGGAAAATTTGAAAATTAACGCAATAAACTGTACAAATAAAATGACAAACTAATGTGAATTGCTTCAATTCTCCATTCACTTGGCTCAAACAATCAGAACTCCCCATGACAACAAACTATTTTCCCATTATGATTTCAAAACACTTAAGTTTGTTTTAATCAAAATGGTTTTTCCGGAAAATTAGTTTTGCTGATTTCACACATCATGGGGTTTCATCATTTTGTTCTTTCCACGGCTTATGAATGAATCCCTTTTTTCCTTTAACCACTTGTACAAACTATCACTTGTAGATTTTTCACACAAACATTTTTCAAGAATGATGCCGATTCATGCTCCACGATTACCAACTTGGGAGCTCCGGCAAGTCAGGATTTTACTTTTTAAAGAATCTCACCCATGCCTGATCAATCATGGGTGAACCATCAGCATTTGATTTAACAACTTTTGATTCATAAAACTCTTTCACTCCCTTCACCTTCCCATCAGCCATTTTACCAAAAATATGTAGCACTTTACCATTAAATGCTTTTTCAGCATCAAATTCTTTCTTATCAGAGAAGAATTGATCTGAAATCTCAATCTTACCAATTTTTTATTTCAAGTTTCCGTTTGACAATGGTGGAAAATTTTCTTCATCCATTGTCGGAACAGAATTCTCATCTTTTAGCACAACATGTGGCTCCTTTGACTTTGACGAATCAGATTCATTGCCAGAAACAACCTCTGATTTCTTAGCAATCCATTTTTGTTTGTTTAAATTGGCTCTTCTTTTGTAAAAATGTCTCGAACTTTCACCAACTTCGAAAGTCGAATTTTTTAACTCCTTAAATTTCTCTGTTGGTTGTTCCTTTTTATCAACACATTTTTCTTTCAATTTAGAGTTAGAAGAAACTCCTTGTTTTGTGTTGGTGGGCTTTGAGCAATTCCAAGCAATATGTCCAACCTCTCGACATTTGAAACGGGTTCTTCTTTCAACTCTCGGTTCAGATTCCTTCAACATATTCTTTTGCTTTTCGGCGAGAAACTCCTTGTTTGACTGTTTCCAGAAAGGTTTCTCCTTCTCCTCTTCAGAACTTGCTCCTGAAACAAATTTAGTTTTTGATTTATAAATTTTCTCATTTTTATGATTTTTGGGTGGAATAAAACCTAATCCTTTCTTTTTGAAATTACTGTTATGGTTTGATTTCTTTCGATAACCCGAACCAGAACTGTAACCCTTTTTTTGTTCAATCTTTGTTGAACTCTTGAAGTGTATTTGTTAGGTTTTTCGGTAAGATTTACATATTTTATTTCAGAAATATTAATTTCTGTTAATTTGAAAACCTTGTTAATCATTTCAGTTTTAACACCTCTTATTGGAAATTCTTCATCAGAATATAATTTGTCAGAATCATTCAAAGTATATGCTACTTTGAATGTTTCGTCATTCAAATTATTTTGTGATATCAGAAATTCTTTATTGCAAACCCTTTTGACCGGTGAACTCGAGCTTTTGTCTGATGAACTCGAATTTTCAGATTTAGACTCTGACTTTGACTCTTCATCTTTATCCAACACCTGATCTACCACTTTCTTAATTATCTCGGACTCATGATCAGTGTCAGATGTTGTGAAGGTGACATCAATATCATCTGGTAATCCATCGATAGACTCGGACTTCAGATTCAGATTGAGTGCTTCAGCCACCTTTTCAAAGTGTCGGGGGGTATAGCCATCCCACATTGGATTTGGTACTCTGTTATAATTCAAACAAGTTTTCTTACCAGAATTTTCTTCATCTTCTGCAAACTTATGAGCTGCCATGGTAGGATAAATGCGATCAATAACATAATCTGAACTTTGATAACTTCGAAGTAAAGAATTTACTCTTTCAGTTTTGATCGTCATCGCTGCCAATTTTTGTTTTAGCCCTGCAACAATCTCAATATATTTGTTGATTGCAGTTTGCTTTTGAAGAACTGTTGCTTTCAGAAGATTCTTCATCTGAATATCCTCATCACTAGCTCCTTTGTACAAGTTCACTTTGCTGCTTAAGAGATCATATGACTCCTTTATGCTCCTCACATTGTGCAATAAGTTCTCTTTGAGCTTCTCAAATTCAGCATACTTTGTATCTTTCTCGGCACAATCTTTGTAGGGTTCTAAACACTTTGCACAAGGTTTTTCAACCTCTACAATCTTTTAAACTTCAATAATTTTTTCAACTTCAACTATTTTCTCCACCACTTTTTCAATCACAATCGGTTCTTTCTCAACTTCTATCTTCACCTCACTCTCTTCAACCTCGACCTTCTCTGTCGGTTTTTCTTCAACTTTTGTCTTATCAGCTTTCATCTGAACTTCAGTCTTTTCTTCAGCAATCCTTCTTGCTTCAATTTCTCTCTTCAGTCTAGCAGCCTTTTTCTCTTTCAATATCTCGATTTTATCTGCAAAAAACAAATTAAAACTATAAGGATCCAATTGTTTTCTAGCTTTATTAATATACTCTTCCTCGTCATCAGTGTCTGCATCACTTCCTGAAGATTTAAAAATCGGTTGTCTTCTAGGACTGTTCTTAGATTTGACTGATTCTTCTCTCGAGATTGAGTTTTCAAATATTCGAGCAACAAATGCTTTAGAAACTGAAGGTCTAGAAGGATCATAATCATCCCAATTGAAATCTCTCGGAATCCTTTCATCTTCTTGGTCTAACAGACCATAACAAGCTTTGCCCTTTGATTCTTCAATAGTACGTGAGTGTAAAGATTGTTGTTGATATGGTTGTTGAGCAACCTGATGATAAATTGCTTTTCTATGATAATCGTTATTTCCGAAAGGATCTTGTCTTCCAGCTGCTTCTCTGTTTGTACACTCTCGTTTAAAATGCCCTTTTTTCTCGGCAACGAAAACAAGTAACCTTCGATTTATCAAAACCTAGCTGAGATGTAGCAGCTTCACGAAGATCATCTCTTCCGGTGATTTGTTTGAACTTTTCTGCTCTTCTCAAAACGCTAGCTAAACATCACTTGATGTCCATCAACTCAAGTTCCTCAGAATCAATCTGGTCTAAATCCTCTTTAGTGAGCATCGGATTGCCAATTCGTCCAACAATCAAGCTTTCATACGACTCTAACACAGTAACAAGTGATGCCATGTGTTGCTTCGCAATATCTAGAGAAAAATTTTGACCATTTTGAATATTTAATGTAACATTGCATTGCATTGCATTGCAAAACTTGACCATTAAAGTTTGTTGAACTTTGTTGTTGAGAACTTGGTGTTGAGAAATTTGGTTCAAAACTTGAATAAGACGAAGAATATCCACTGCTCTGATTTGTATTGTTTGCATTTGTTTCGGAAGTACCAATAGCA
Organism: Helianthus tuberosus; assembly: GCA_030545235.1. Classification (NCBI taxonomy): domain Eukaryota; kingdom Viridiplantae; phylum Streptophyta; class Magnoliopsida; order Asterales; family Asteraceae; genus Helianthus; species Helianthus tuberosus. Next base: position 140,453,878 of record CM060430.1, on the reverse strand, counting down.
CTGAACGCAGTCTGAATCTTTGGACTCGGAGTGGTCTCAACTTTGCTTCCTCTATAGTATAGACTAACATCTTGTTGAGCACCCGGACTTCTCATCGTTGCAGTTTTTCGAATTGATAGCTCATGTTCTTCCAATTTCTGGATAAACATACTCAAATTCATATCTTCAAATTGTCGGTTATGCTTTAAAATCAACAGATATGTTCCCCATTCATTTTGTGGTAACGCATCGGCTAGCTTATCAATCCATTCATCATCTTCTTTCTTGATATCTAATCTTTTCATTTCCATGACAAGATGACAATATCTCTCAATAATCATTCTTGTTGTTTCACCTTCAAGAGCTGTAAACATATCAAAAGATTTTTTTAGTAATGCTCGTTTATTTTTTATCATATCAGCACTACCCTTAAAATTTTTAATCAACGCTTTCCAAATTGATCTAACAGTTCCCTCATGTTGAAGCAAAACAAAAATATCTTCTTTTACCGCTTGTTGGAGAATGCTAATCATCATTTTTTCACTTGTGTATTTTAATTTTTCATCAGGTAAAAATTGACTTAATTGTTTTTCATTTCCAAGGTCATCTTTCGGTAAAGTGTAATCTTACTCTAAAGACACCCATGCATCAAACTTGTTCGATTGCACCCAATTTTCAAAACGGTCTTGCCACCCTTTAAAATCCTCAATATACATAAGCTTTGGAGGTTTTTGGAAAGTTCCCGTTTCATTCTCGATACCAACAGGTTCGGCAACGGTAACTAGAGCGACCGGAGCAGTAGCAAACGCATTGTAAAACTCGTTGTCCATGTTTCGATGAAAAGATTCACAAAAACAAAAAGTTCAAACGATCTCACACTCTTCAAACAATTTGGATTAACTCGTGCGAACTGGTGAACCTCAAACGACATGAAACAAGTTGAAATTCAAACGAGCTGGAGTCTGAATGTTTGGAACGACCTGAATGTTATTAACCCTCCTGGTGCGATCTGGATTTACAAAACCAAACGACTTGGGGATTCTCAAGCGACCTGACCACCTTTTCAAGCGACCTGGTAAGTTTTCAAGCGATCTGACTAATCTCAAACAACCTGATGCCAAATACAAGCGATCTGAAATACTTCCAAATGATCTGGTATGGTTCACATGCAAACTGATATAACTTTGCAAATGGTCGACAATTCTTGAAACAATTGTTTAGTGATTGGGCCTCAATTAACACTACTAAACCTTTTAATTGGACCGATTCAAGTTATGATGGGCTGACAAACTAAACAACTTTGATTAATGGGCCAATATCATTTAATGATTCACATGCAAACTGCAGTCATGAGCTGACAACATCGATATTAATCACTTGCTGATTGGGCCGATTTATCATATGTAAACTGGATAATCAATTGCTATAATGGCCGACAACCTTTATCACATGTAATCAATCAATTGCTATCACTTTTCAAACAGTTTGGTCAGACTTTTCAAACTATTTGGTCCACCTCATGCGACCTGATTCAAACCTTCAAACGACCTGACTCAACTTCGTACGATCTGGAACTTAACTCATACGACCTGGAACTTAACTCATACGACCTGACCCAAACCGTAAGAACTGGAGCAAAGTTTCAAACGATCTGATGATTTTTCACACGATTTGGACAAAATTCAAACGATTTGAATGAATATCCACCTCGTTTTAGAATTCTAAGTCCAAAAGTTCATTATTTTGTCAATTTTGATCAGTTTTTAGGTTGATTTTGGTTCCGATTTGTTCACGGATTGTTCAAAACGGTGTTTTACGTATTAAATCACAAAATCAGATCATTTTAACCACGAATTCACAGTAAATTTGATGAAAAAGTGTAGAATATGAGTAGAAAGAAGTTGTTTTTGAATAAATCAAGCTGAAATGGTAAGAACTCTTCCTCCTGAGCTCTGATACCACTTGTAGTATCGGGAATCGATCTAGACGAGTCGATCAGAAGAGTTCTTGATCAATACGAAAGGCAGAATCAGACGTATTGATGTTATAGCAGCTAGATTTGCGCGTAGAATCACTTTAACGGTCGATTGTATTGATTTGATAGTGTTTACAGATCTGGTGACACTTCGGCAGAGCTTCGCTACCGGAATCAGATTCTTACAAATGAAATACAAGACCACCTATTTATAGGAAATTCCAGGTCGCACGAATTGGATCTCATGCTTTCTTGCCAGGTCGCACGAACTGGATCTCATGCTTTCTGGCATTTCATGCTTAATGGTCTATCTATTCTAGTACATGACTCGATACAAGACGAAGTCAACAGACATATGCACTAACACAAAGAATCAAGAATCAAGAATCACAAGTTTCATATACACATAGGATAGAGTTTAGATTCAAAAGCATCAAGTTTCATAGTTTAATAGAATACATATTGCATCCCAAAGTTTCAAAACAAAACGGGATCGAGTATACTCACAGTGATTGCTTAACAGATTAACTATTATTGGATCAAAGGGAGCTCTTTAGGTTTAGCCTGATTAGATTACAACAGATAAGTGTCGAACAAAACAACGAGATTACACAAAGTGTCGGATCAGTCGCTGGATCGGATGGAAGTTCGATCGGACGGCAGTCCGATCGGATTACCATTCGATCGGTGTGACTTAGGTGTATGGGGGATGGATTGCCATCCGATCGGATGGTCATCCATACGGATGGCCATTCGATCGAATGGTCATTCGATCCAAGTGTAGAGATTCTAAAAGATTACCAAGTGTTCAAGGTAGGTTACTTCGATCGGATGGTTATCCGATCGGACAGCAGTTTGATCAGATTGCCATTCAATCATTGAGGTTTCCAAAGTTTCAAGTTTCCGAAAAGTTTCTAAGTGTTGAAAGATTAGAAGGCACATGTCACTTCGATCGGATTACAGTTCAATCAGACGGCAGTCCGATCGGATTGCCATTCGATCCAAAGTTCCAAGGCTTCAAAGATTCAAAGTTTCAAAGTGATTAAGGTTATGAGGCAAGTGTCACCTGATCGTATGGTAGTTCGATCGGATGGCTATCCGATCGGATTGCCATTCGATCGAGTTGTCCTTGTCCTGTTCATAACCTTGTAAAGTCTCTAAGTTTCTGGTTTAACGGTGACGACACGGTAGGTCTTGAGACAACGGTAAACACATCAACGTTCATCCGGTCTGATCGGATGGGAATCACCCCAGTCCGATCAGTCATCTGTTCGTGACGGTGCTTATGTCAAAATCCGTACTCCGGTCATCTCTTCCAGCAACATTCCATTTCCAAGCCGACTCTAGACTAATCATCAAGTCTATAGTCCGTTTAGATCGTATCTCACCGTTTTAAGTAAGGGTTTAAGAAATGATGAAGAATAACATAAGTTTTTAGCTAAAAGTCTAGATTTAGTAAAGATTCGGTGTAAAACTCATGAAATTCCTTAGATCTGGGCTTTGATCTTTGAACGGAATGACATCACTCAACAGTTGCCCAAATCTCAGAGATTTCATGGTGAAAAGTGAGATTTCAAAGGAGAATCTCGTAAAGAATAGTGTATAGATCAAAGATGTACAAGAATCTAGTGTAAAAACGTACCAAAATCGTTGAGAAATGGAAGAAAATGGGAGTGCGTGCATCTTGGTCGGAGGAGGCTGTCACATCAGTGAGAAATGATGTGACAGCTCCTATTTATAGTGCAAGGAGAAGTTAAGGCGGTGTGACTGTGGATCGGATGGCTTCGATCGAATGGCCCTCCGATCGGATTGCCATTCGGCCAATCCCATCCTTTCCACTTCACCGTCTTCGATTCATTTTGTGAGTTAGATTAAGCGTTGCGTTGCGTATTATTGGGCAGTAGTAACACATAACTAGATTAACACATTAGTTTCCAAGTTTCATAGGCCTGATACCATGAAAGAGTCAATGGTATAATCCCATGGGATCCTTTGTATTCATTACCCAATATTATATAGAGTTTACAATGAGATAATATAGGAAATACAGTTAATACATAATCTATACAATAAATGCCAACTCAATCTAGATCCTATATTATTGGCTATTAGTTTCACATATACATACAGTTGCACCTACGGCTATGATACTACATATTGGCATACATATACACGGATACACACGGTTCTCTGACTAAGCATACATACCATCGGTCTCAATGAGACCATTCGTACTCGATTCGCGTAACATTATACTTGGTTTGCATATACATTCTTTCATACAGTTTGCACACGCACATAACTCCACATATACAGTTATGTATATATATACATGCATACAAATTTAGCACACTAATCCAAGTTTGCAAAAAAAAAAACATATTCTATTAAACATGGTATCACATAAAAGAGAATTCACAACTCGAATCGAAACCGTGATGAAGAAACTGCGACGAAAGTGTTGGTTTAACGAGTTACGGACGAAGGTGACAGTCTTACCTGTGATTCGGAGGTTGCATTTTGGCTGGAAAATGACTGGGGATGATGATGTTTGTCGTACGTTTGGGAGTGGGAGGTAAGGGTTTGGTATTTTTCTTTTGTTGGTAATTATATCTGATTACATGCGTAATACGTAATTAAGAAGAGTTGTGGGTGTGGCGGTTTGAAGGGGTGGGCCGAAAGTAATTATTGGGTTGGGATTTTGGGTTTGTTAACTGGGGCTGAGATCACAAGAGAAGGGAAAAGTGGGTTGCCATAATGAAACGCAAGAAGGAAGAAAAAGTTATGGTGGCAGCGATTCGTTGCATATGTGAACTAATATATATCATTTTTTACACTAATTAATATAGTTAAGGAGGGAAAATGATATATATAAACATCAACTCAAATAATTTAATATATGTTAATCAAGTTACAGTTCGGGTCTCATGAGTATCGGGTTACGCAAGTTACGCCATGGTTCAAACGGTTCAGGTCGGTTCAATCAAATAAACTAAGTTATAAACACATAACGTAAACACGCAACGAGAACTAAATCAGGAAAGATACCTGATTTTCCGGGATGTCACATTATCCCCATGTTGAAGGAATTTTTGTCTCGAAAATTGAGTAACATAAGTTGAGTCGCTAAGTTAGTGTGAGGTTTTCCCAGGATGTCACATAACCCCAAAAAAATCAACTAAGAAACCACCAATTGTCCAGCAAGATACTCGCGGTCGGCCTACATCAAAGAAAGTACAACAAAGATTAGAAGAAGCTGCGAGGATAGACGAAGCTGCGAGAAACAACTCCTTTGGTGAGGCAAGCAACGTATATGCAGGTTCCCCACAACATTGGTACGATTTACCCCGACACAGCTCATATGTACCATCACAGGGCTCTCGTGGAACTGGCTCGGTTGTAAAGTCTAAAAAACCCAAAATGCAACGAAGTCGTGCAATGACTTCTAAAAAGAAGGAGACACGGGATGATCATGGGTTTCCATTAATAAAGGGGGACGAGAAACCATTAAGAGGTTTCAGCAACAGATTTCATCGGTGGTACACCCTTACATGTCGTGTATACAAGATGTGAGGCCAGACGGTCATTGTGGGTTTCGGTCTGCGGCAGTCGGGTTAGGTTTTGAGGAACACGTATGGCCCCATGTTTGAAAGGATTTAGTACTGTAGATTGGTCATAACGTATCTCTATGGTGGTGTATATTCGAAGCATGGGGAAAAGGACAATTTAACCGGATACGTAAGAGCGTCTCTTGGCATTCAGTGGAAGCTTGCCCCGAAAGTCACTGGATGGAAATGCCCCACGTAGGGCTTCTCCTAGCACAAAGGTATAATATCGTCATCCACGTGCTAAGCATCGATGGGAGTTGTACTTTCTTCCCGTTATTGGATGCCCCTAATGAGCTACGACCTCAAGCGATAACACTCATACATGTTAACGGGGGACACTTCAAACATGTTAAGTTGGAAGGGGACCACCAGTTGATTCAACCGTCGACACCGCCGTCGACCAACCACCATCACCGTCACTCTTCACCTCCAACCACCGCCACTACCACCACAATCTGGGACCACCGCCACCAACCCCCCGCACCATTTGGTCAACAACATCATTAGGGGTAGTCTGGTAGAGGACTCAAGCAGCTTATCACCAAAGGATTTGAAAAGATCAGAAGCAGCCATAATCCATGGAAATATTCAAACTTTGATCCTTCAAATTGACTTCCAGACCCATCACGATCATAATCATAGTATCTATCAGCATCATCAAAATCATCTTCATCATCAAATCTCTCATCTTGATAGTGCATTTTCACCCCCCAATTCGATCTTACCCTTTTCGTTGAAACCGAAAACCCCATTTTCATTTTCCCCAAATCCCCAAACTTTCCACCCCCAATCGTACGTGTGTTGGTCTCCGATTTCGCCTAATCGGACACTGGGTGGAGGTGCAAGGGAATTGGATCAGGGGAAGAAGATGAGGGAGAGGGGAAGTTGAAAGATCTGGTTTCGATATGAGAGAGAGAGAGGGAGAAAAGAGATGGTTCCCTAATGTGATAGAAAGCGAGAAAAGGGATGTGATATAACTGTCATATATGTCAGCTTTGGTTAAATTACCAATATACCCATCAAATACACTCACATGTTTAATTAGGTGACCACTTTTGATTGGTTAATATTGGTTCTCGCAACTGGGGTTTTCATTTGAACCAATCAGTGGCAGATCCAGGAATTTTTTCCAAGGGTTTCACTTTTTTAATTGTTCTAATATCATACGTCCGAACATAAAAAATACGGGTCAGTTCGACAGTTCGGGTCGGGTAAGGATCTATATATTCAAGCACGCCAACATTTGTGGAAAATCATCTTTTTTTCCCTTGCGGCTGACATGGACCTCTAAGAAAATATGTTCATTTAATTTCATCTTTTTTACTAGGGTGATAAGATGAAATTGGTTTCCTCTCAGAAAGATCCCATGGAAGATCATCCATATTTATTTTCAATGGTTTACTACTTGAAGATGATGATCCAACATTTGATGGTTCTCTTTGGAAAAAAAAAATTGAAATTCCCCTTTACATACTACCTAAATATAAAAAGTCAAGTTTCAAAAGATTAGAAATTTTCATCATCAATCATCCAATGATCCAATCATAATTGCAAACTAATAGAGAATTGGAAGTCGTTATCTCAAAATCAATTTACCCAAAATCACTATGATATCAAAACTAATAGAGAACATATGATATTCACTCTTCAGGTGTATTGATCCGCCACCAGATATAACATATGATATTCACTTTTCAGGTGTATTGATTAGCCTCACTCTTTAATCTTTATAATTTTCGATGGGTTAGAATAGGCTTATGTTGCCTTACAAATGCTTTTTTTGTCCATTCTTTAACTTTTCTTTAAATTATTACAACTATAAATATGATTATAAAGCCATAAAATCATGATTAATAATCAATTTTTTTTAATAAAGCAGTCTATGCATTCAGAGAAGATATACATTCATAGCTAAAAAGTTATTTGATCTTTCTAACCTAACTAGCATAAATTTAACCCAAATCGAAATATTCATTCTTAAAAGGATGAAATATATATTAACTAACTACATAACTTATAGTTTATAATGGTGGCTGGAGAGTGGAGAAGGGGTTGCGGCTGTCGGTTGCGTCACTGCTCCGGCGAGTGGCTGTAGAGTGGAGAAGGTGGATGAGTGGTAGCGATTGTGACAATTGTCAAATTTCCATGTATCCGTACAATAATTAAACAGTAATTAGTTCTTTAATGACTGTGCTTGAGATGATTATTCAGACGGATCTCACTTTGCGTATTCGTGCCGCACAAAAAGAAGCTCTTAAGAAAGAGAACATTAAGGCTGAATATCTCCGAGGAATGGAGAAGAAGTTGATGCCTAACGAGGAAGGAACCTTGTATTTCATGGGACGCATTTGGGTTCCGCTTTATGGTGGTATTAGAGAAGTTATTTTCGATGAAACTCATAAATCGAGGTACTCGATCCACCCAGGATCGGACAAGATGTACCAAGATCTGAAAGATTATTACTGGTGGCCACGACTCAAGAGTGATGTTGCCATCTACGTTGGAAAGTGCCTAACCTGTGCCAAGGTAAAGGCCGAGTATCAGAAGCCTTCAGGTCTCTTGCAACAGCAGGAAATACCCATGTGGAAGTGGGAACAGATTTCTATGGACTTCATAACAAAGTTACCCAGAACCCCTAGAGGACATGATATGATATGGGTAATAGTGGACCGATTGACCAAATTTGCGCATTTCCTACCGATTCGAGAGAGAGATAGCACAGGGAAGCTAGTTGAGCTTTACCTCAGGGAGATAGTAGCACGTCATGGAGTGCCTATCTCGATAATATCAGATAGAGATGGACGGTTTGTGTCAAGGATTTGGTAATCCTTTCAAGAAGCTTTTGGTTCTTAGTTGAATCTGAGTATGGCTTTTCACCCGCAGACTGACGGACAGAGCGAAAGGACTATTCAGACGCTGGAAGATATGCTTCGCGCTTGTTTAATGGATTTGGGTGGCAGTTGGGATACTCATCTACCTCTGGTTGAGTTTTCCTACAATAACAGCTACCATACAAGTATTCAAGCCGCACCGTTCGAAGCTCTCTATGGTCGTAAATGCCGTTCGCCGTTATGTTGGGCAGATGCTGGAGACAGGCAGATGGTTGGCCCTGAGCTAGTCCAAGAAACGACTGATAAGATCATGCAGATCCGAGAGCGCATCAAGGCAGCTCATGATCGACAGAAGAGTTATGCGGATCAAAGGTGAAAACCCTTGGAATTCGAAGTAGGAGATATGGTTTTGTTAAAAGTCTCACCTTGGAAAGGCGTAGCGCAATTTGGGAAACATGGCAAGTTAAACCCACGTTACATTGGGCCATTCAGGATATTGGAAAGGGTCGGTATCGTAGCGTACAAGTTGGAACTACCATCGGAACTAAACGGTGTACACGATACATTTCATGTATCAAACCTGAAGAAAAGTCCAACTTAAGAGATAGTTATCATCCCTGCGGATGAAGTGCATATTGACGACACTCTCCACTTCACTGAAGAACCCGTTGAGGTTATAGATTGGAAAGTTAACAAGACTCGGAGGAGTAGTGTTAAGCTTGTCAAGGTTCGATGGAACTCACGTCACGGCCCAGAGTTTACTTAGAAGCGTGAAGATCGTATGAAATCAAAGTACCCACATTTGTTCCCTAACTTTCCTGTAACCGATGGCGTAGCTTAAAATTTCGGGATGAAATTTTCTTAACAGGGGGAGAATGTGATAATTGTCAAATTTCCATGTATCCGTACAATAATTAAACATTAATTAGTGCTTTAATGACTGTGCTTGATCTAAATTAATGACATGAATGCCCTCTGATTATTGTCATATACGTACAAGTGCATCACATACTGCATGATTTCATATCATTATTGCATGTAACACTTTATGATTCAAAAGATGCACGAAACAAAGTTAGCACAGTTATCAGATAAGCCAGAAGTACTGACGGGAGTTCAGTACTCAGACAGACATAATGTTAGAGCACAGAATGAGCCAAAAACCGAGAGTTACACTAGTATAGTGTGTAGGAAAGTAAGGATCATAAAACTGTCTTCCTAGAGATAGTTTAAGTGTCGGAAAGTGCCTAAAACTCACCCAAACTGCAGAATTCTGCAATTTTCAGCGAAAATCAGCATTTAAACAACTTAATATTATGCAAAATTATAGTTTAATGGTCTAGAATTCTTTCCTAAGTGTCGGGAAGCAAAACTGTCACAAAAGGGAACCTAAAGCACGCCAAACTGCATAATTTAGCACCTTAACCAACCGGTAACCAACCGAACAACCGGACACTACCCGAAACACCAAATTTTCACTACAAGCATTGTTTTATCATTTCCGAGCTAGTTATGGTCCCTGAACATCATAACTCATCTTATAATCATATAACAACTAATAACACTAACTAAACACTTGAAATCTAACTAGTTATCCTAACTTGCCATTACACCATAACCATAACCCCCCCCCCCCCCTCATGTTCATGGTCACAAGGGTGTGGCCCACCCTTGATTTGTTTCAAATATTTTATTTGATCTTGTTGTAGCTTTTGAGACATAATACACATTGGTTTAGGGATTGTTGGAGAATTTGTTTAAAACCCACAAGTCCCTCATTCTCTTCATTTCACAAACAAAACAACACACTCAAACTCTCTCCTCTCTTCCTCTTGGTCACGGCCAAGAACACCACCACCATTACCATCACCTTCAAGTCTTGATCATCCAATTCTCTAGTGATACAAAGGTGTAAGGAGCTAGGATAAGGAGCTTGGTGCCATTGTAGATTGAAGGACCTTTCTCTAGTGCTTTTAACCACCAAGTTCATCATCTTCATCATCTTGAATCTCTTCCCTAGCCTTGTGCTAGTTGTAAGACCCTCCTAATCTCATTTTACTTCTTATTTAGATGGTTAAAAGTCTATGTAAGTGACTAATCATGAAGAACATAAAGAATCAAGAACATAACTTTTAACATAAAGCTTGAAATCATAAGAATCACTATTGTTTTAATGTATGTATGCTTCTTGATTGTTGATTATTTGTGTTTATGATGTTAAACATCATATGAAACTTGCTAGATTATGATTAAACACATGATCTAGCAAGTAATGATCTTGTGAAAAACCAAGATGAACATCCTTTATGTAAACATGAACTTGAAATATGAAGATGTTTTTATGAATGATGATGATCAAAACATAATATAAATCTTGTAGATGGATGATTTAAAAACTAGTTTTCTCAAGAAACCAAGTTTATTTACAAGATTTACATCAACATGAGTTTTAAAGAAACTAATCACATTTTTAGTGTTAAATCAAGTGTAAGAATATGTTGTTAACAAGAAAAATTCAAAAGAATGATTTTTAGAAAAATCATTTTACAAGTTGTGAAAGTATAAAATCTTCAAGAATGTGATTTATAAATAAATAACCACACTTTAAAGGGTAACTGAGCTTACTTAACAACATACTAAGTTACTACAAGTTTTTACAAAAATTTCAAGTTCATGTTGTGGTGTAAAATGCATGATTTTGGTACTTGGTAAGTATTGATTGAATTGTTGATGATTTGTGATGATTTTAAAAGAAAATGATATGCTTTGAAAGCATGGAAACCTCCATTTTTAAGGGGAAACTATGGCAAATTTTTTCTAGAATTTAAACACTTAAAAAATATTTTTAAACAAGTGTTTATAAGTAAATTTTAACCATGATTTTTCATATAAAATTTGCCATAGATTTTGTTACAAAAATTACAAACATTGGAGGTTGTTTTTGATAAATAAAAGTGACTAAATGTATTTAGGAAAATATATATTTAGATGTTACAATTTGTGTGATTACTTGTATATTATGTGTATTAGTTATATTATTTTAGGACTTGAAATAATATAACTTACCAAAATACCAAGAATTATAATACAAAATATTATTATTAGAAAATTTCAAGAAAACAAATATATAATTTATACCCAAAAATTGGACAAACCGAACAAGGAATATAGATTGTATAAATATTCTGGAATTAAATTCATAAATATATTTTGACAAATAAGTTAAATGGTATTTTGGAAACCAAGGGAATGAAAATATGATCTCTACGAGTGTTACAAAAATATACCATATTTTTGTCAAGAAGAAAATATATTATTTTGAGTAAAGAAAAATATATGTGTTTTCTTGAACTATTAAGAAGATATATTATTTTTGGAGAAAATATATATATTTTCTTAAATAAATTTGGAATACATTATTTTTGGGGTGAAAATGGATTTATAAATATTTTCTAAGTTATCTTAAAAATATATTAATTTTGGGATTTATATGAAAATATAAATAGTTTTGCCAAGGAAGAGTTATAAATAATTTTCTATAAAAGTTTTCTTAAAATATATATATTTTAAGAATGAAAATTGGTGATATTTATTGGTTAAAAATAATATTCCGAAAAGTACAATAAGAATACGTATTCTCGTACGTATAAATACACACCGGAATACGCCACCAATACTTGGCAAAATACACAAGTTTAAGAATACATGTATAAGTATACCCATCCTTGGGGAAAATTATTCTTTGAAGGATTACAAAACAAATAAGTTAAAATATATTATTTTAACAAATAATTATATACTTTGGAATAATATTTTTGACACTAAGAACTGTAACTCAAAGATACTAAGTCATAACAACCAAGACTAAAAGTCAAGGCACGGCCCATCCGTCTAATAAACCGTAGCACGTGTGTAGGTAGTCGTGCGTCCGAGAAGAAGCTTTGAGTAATACCGAGTTACGAGACGCAAGACTGTGAGTTCATGTCCCCATTTTCTTTTAACTATTTTCAGTTTTATAACCTCGGGGGTGAAATGCATGTTACAAATGTTTACAAACGTTTACATATGCTATGGTTAGCTAAGGAATGAACTGTTAGATCATGTGAGTGGTGGGTACAACGCTTAAGACCGTTAATCCTCGTATAAGGACCGAGGGACATGAGTGATAGATCTATTTGGGTGTTGCGAGCCCCACCCCTATGCCGGAAGTGGCTGATGTGTTTAAAATGCAACATATAAATTACGTCAAATACGGCATAAAACTAACCCTTTTTTAGTACTAATGTTGGAAAAAGTGTGCTTTTGTCTCCCTTTTGTATTTTCAGGATTAAATGAGCGTAAATAAACAAAATGAGCAAATATGCAGCAAAATCTAACATGATTACAAGAAATGAATAAACGTGGCATGTCTGACCCCTCGACAACATCTTCCCAAACAAAAACAAGTGAACAGAAGGCTGAACACGGATCCGTGCCCAGCGGACACGGGGGCGTGGTCAGGTGTCTGCAGAAAGAACAAAGCTATAGAAGCTTCTATTTCCCGACACGGGGGCGTGCCCAGCTTAACACGGCCGTGGTCAACACTAAGATTCGCAGAATCCAAGCAAATCTTAATTGTACAGATACGCTACTGCACACGGGGCCGTGCCCAGCGGACACGGGGGCGTGTGGAGCTAATGCAGACAAAACGCAATTAATGAAGAAAGAGAAAGTGGATGGACACGGGGCCGTGTTCGGGCTTCTGTGCAGGATATAAATAGAGGTGCTTGGTTCACTTCAAAGGCATCCCTTGGCAAACCACCTCTCTCACACTTCACCCACACTCCACCACCATCACAACACCCACATCCACCACTATCATCCATCATAGAGTGTGTGTAGTAGTCTCGGGATCCAAGATTGATAGTAAGGGTTCTTGACAATCAAAGGCCATTTTTGCCTAAGTCTCTTACATCACTTGGTGAAGACAAGCATTTAGTGTAATACTTTTGATTTTTAATCTTTTCGCACTTTTTATTTGGTTTTGTATTAATGACTTTAATAACTAGTTTCTTATGTTGAAGGTGAAACTTCCTTATCATTTGTCCGTGGTGTCTTGGCGTTATTTTACTGTCTATATAAAATAAAAGATTTTCACCATTCATATCTCTACGGTCTATATAGAGATATGTTGGCTACCTAGTCGGGGGTTAAGGGAATGGTTTGGTTTGGTAAGGTTCTTGCCTTGTTCAGTGTATAGATCCTGGGCCAAGCTTACTAGGACCTCCTTCAATACCCACTGGTATTGGATGGCGGGGGTGTGAATGGCTTGATCTCCTCATATGTAAACTAGTATTAATACATTAACCCGGCTACTTGGGATTGTATCCCTGCTAACTCAAACCACTTAGCCGATGGTAACGTCACCTTCAAAAGAGGGGCCTACCACATTACGCATTAATAACTTAATTAATTATTTTTCAACATTCCAACCCTTTAGGATTGTATCCTTGCTGACTCAAACTACTGGGTTGAGGGCAACGTCACCTTCAAAAGAGGGGCCTACTACTATAACTAAGATAATCTCTTAAACAGTGCAAAAGTGCGGAAATCATCAAAGGTTACACTAAAGGCGAGTCGGATCCTAGTGATTCATCTTGTCTATCTGATTTATTTTTATATTATTTTTCAGCATTTTTAGTTTTTATTTTCATGTTTAAAACTTTTTCTAAACTTTTGATTTGATTAGACGTTGAGGATAAACCGGTACTAAAAGCTCTTGTGTCCTTGGACGACCTCTGTATCTTACCAACGCTATAATACGCTCACGATGGGATCACTTGCCCATATGTGTGTTTAGTGTTAGTAAAATATCGTGTTTTATAAATTTAAAACTTGACTAAAGTGTTAAAAAGGGCTTAAAATATACATAAAAATATATCACGCTACACACGCATCAAGTTTTTGGCGCCGTTGCCGAGGACACAAGGATTTTAAGAAAGTTAGGAATCAACGGCCTAATCGTTTTTCTTATTTTTCTTTTTTAGGATTTTTTTTAGATTTTTCAGTTTCTGTACAGCTCAGCACGGGGCCGTGCCTGGTCGGACAGGGGCCGTGCCCAGCATCGTTACTGGCAGTTTATATTTTCCAAGTTACAGAGAGTTGAGCACGGTCCGTGTCGGTGTAGCACGGGGCCGTGTTGAACTCTCCAGTAACAGGGATCCGGAAAAAAATCACTGTAACTCCGACCACGGGCCGTGTTCATCTGAGCACGGGGCCGTGGTGAAACTTCTGACCGACATTCTTTTTGTTTTTACCGCCCAGGCGCCGCACCTGAACTTTCTACGCAGTGTATGAGCTCCAGTTCTAGTAAAGACATAAAAGAACCTTTAGACGAACCCGAACGCTTTCTAAGAAAAAGACTTGAAGCTAAAAACCAAGAGAAAGTTTCAGGGGACCCACTTCCAATGGGGGATCAACGTACCCTCATGGATTACCTACGACCCACTGTAGGTAATCTCGGCTCCGCTATCAATGCATCGAATGTCGATGCCAACAACTTCGAACTTCGGCCGCATTTGACCCAAATGCTCCAAAACTCCGCAACTTTCCACGGGCTTGCGGACGAATATCCCCATTTACATATTACCAACTTTTTGGAAATATATGATACTTTTCGGATCAACGGAGCATCAAATGACGTCATCCGCCTCCGAATGTTTCCATTTTCACTAAAAGACCGGGCTAAGGCTTGGCTTAACACCCTCCCAGTTGGTTCGGTAAACACTTGGGATGAACTAGCCCAAAAGTTTTTGTATAAATATTTCCCTCCTGCTAAAATGGCTAAATTAATGACTGAAATTAATACATACTCACAAGAGGACGGGGAATCCTTATATGAAACTTGGGAAAGGTTCAAGGAGCTACTAAGAAAGTGTCCTCATCATGGTCTTGCGGTATGGCAACAAGTATCCACTTTCTATAATGGGTTGTTTCCACACACAAGACATACACTTGACTCTAGCTCCGGGGGACTTTTAGGTAATCGTCGCCCAAATGAAATTTATAATCAAATTGAGGAAATTGCTCAAACCAATTTTCAGTGACACACTCCCAGAGGCACAAAATCTATTGCCCCGGGCGCCCATAAGGTTGACGAAAGCACCTCTTTGCAAGCCCAAATCGAGGCCCTCTCTTCAAAAATCAAAAAGTTAGAAATGGCAAAAACGGCATTATGCATTAATAACTTAATTAATTAATACCTTCAAAAGAGAGGCCTACCACATTATGCATTAATAACTTAATTAATTATCTTTCAATATTCCGACCCTTTAGGATTGTATCCTTGCTGACTCAAACTACTAGGTTGAGGGCAACGTCACCTTCAAAAGAGGGGCCTACTACTATAACTAAGATAATCTCTTAAATAGTGCAAAAGTGCGGAAATCATCAAAGGTTACACTAAAGGCGAGTCGGATCCAAGTGATTCATCTTGTCTATCTGTTTTATTTTTATATTATTTTTCAGCATTTTTAGTTTTTATTTTCATGTTTAAAACTTTTACTAAACTTTTGATTTGATTAGACGTTGAGGATAAACCGGTACTAAAAGCTCTTGTGTCCTTGGACGACCTCGGTATCTTACCAACGCTATACTACGCTCACGATAGGTGCACTTGCCCATATGTGTGTTTAGTGTTAGTAAAATATCGTGTTTTATAAATTTAAAACTTGACTAAAGTGTTAAAAAAGGGCTAAAAATATACATAAAAATATATCACACCTAACGAACATCAAGTTTTTGGCGCCGTTGCCGGGGACACCAGGATTTTAAGAAAGTTAGGAATCAATGGCCTAATCATTTTTCTTATTTTTCTGTTTTTTTAAGGATTTTTCTTAAATTTTCAGCTTCTGCAGAGCTTAGCACGGGCCGTGCCCGCTGAACACGCCCCATGCCCAATCTTTGGTACTGGCAATCTTGTTTTAAGTCAGACAGTAGCTGAACATGGAGCCATGCCCACTGAACACGCCCCGTGCCCAAGTTTCAGATACTGAAAACAGAGCCGTAAGATCCCGACGGCTGGTAATTTCTGACACAATCATGAGTGATGCTGATAATTTTTACTTTCACCCCTCTTATGATACATGGTGTCAATTATGTGGTGGAAATCATGAAGATTTAAAATGTTATTTTTTAAATTACAAGCCCCACTATATAGACCCATTGTTTTCCTGTAGCCTTAAGAGGGGCGAAAGTAAAAAAAATCCCTATCTCTCCCTCGAATGCTCTCAGTCATCCCTTCTAGATGAAATGCTTCTTGAAGAATTCTTTCAGCTAGAAGAACTAATTCTCCGATGGATAAAAGAACTTAAGGTGGATTTAATTAATTCATCTCAAGACGACAACCAAGAAGAATTAGTGATATCACATTCGGATAAAAACAACTTCGTTGTTCCCGAAATCACCTCTAACTCTTGCGAGGACTTGAGCGATAGTCGTCCACGTGTCGATTGTGCCGTGAAGGACTCCCCATCGACTTCCGCCGATGCATACATAGACCTGAGCGATTCGACATACACCTTCTTTAACGAGAGCCTAGAAAAGGGTTGGACTTATCCACCTACATTTAGCATAGGAATCACCCTCTCCGATAACCTCTTGCATTCTCGTCTAAATCTAGAGCAACTAAGGTATCTCAGGCACTTCGGTGTTGTTCCGTCCAGTAAGGAACCACCCGATTCGGATAAATTCCTTAAAAATAGATGAAACTTCATAAACAGCTTCTAGACACGGGGCCGTGTCCAGGTCAGCACGCCCCCGTGTCCACCAAAAGATTCTTGTCTGACTTTCGGTCAGAATACGGACAAAAAGTGTCAGAATCTTATCTGCACACGGGGCCGTGTCCAACGTGCTGTCGTTTTCTATAAATGCAGCAAGATTCCTGAACATTTGGACCATTCCAAAGGCAAAGATCTGGTGGGATCTTCACACATACTATCCTAGGTATATTCTAAAGAAGGTTCTCAACAACCATCTTGTCTTTTCTACTTTTGTCCATTGCCTTCTTCTTCATTTTTCCCTCAACACCTCCATTAGATTTTGAAATCACCATGGTTTCAAGCTTTATTGTGATATTTGTTAGATTTTTATTAAAGGAATCTTGTTGAAAATAAGTTTTACAACACTGTTTTAAGTTATTTCTGCTTAAAAATGTTTCAAAAGTCAGGAAAATAATTTAAAGCTCTAAGATTCCTTGTTCCAAATATCTGCAGAAAGGTGAACACGGGGCCGTGTCCGAGGTGCTGATACACTAAAATGAGCCCTTTTCGGTTTGTTTTCTTAGAATGGCGAGCAGAAACAGCGGAACATCTTCGTCACACTCCAGGAACAACCGTCAAGGGAGAAGGTCATCGGTAGAAGACTCCCTCGTTAACTATGTCTATGCCTTGAGAGAGCCCAGAAACGAAATGATAGGGGTTGAGGAAGCTTTGGTCGACCGTATCAATCATTTATCGGTGGGTCTAGAAGGGTGTCTTAGGGAGGTCAACCTTTTGCACCAAAGGTTGAATATCCTCGCTTCTCCTCCTTTGGTACCAATCATTACACAAAGGGCATGGAATGTGGTACTGGAAGTTATCATACCGGCCGAGTGGTACGACATGAACACGGAACCCCCTCGAGATGTACTACATGGGGTCCCGGTTGCCGTCATTCCTCCACCACAAGATGTTGTGGAAAATGAGCCCGCCTTCTTCCTTCCACGAGAAACAGAAGATTGGCTCAAAGACATCTAGGGGACACCTCTCAGCTTCGAGTTCTACAACACCTTTAAAATGCCGGGAAGCTATTTCCGGGCTTTTGTTATTCCTATAAATAAGGGTATAACTCCTTAGGTTGATTTCATGTATCACTTGACCTAACTATCTTAGGAACTTTCTTTTTTTTCCTATTTTTCTATATTTTTCTAAGACCTTATGTAACTCTATCTATTTAATGAATGATGGTTTTCAAAATTATTTGGTGTTTGGATGATGTTGTAATGGATAAAACACACTCGGGATGATGAAGGATACTAAGGGAAGCTTGAACCAACACCCCATGCACAAAAACAGAGCCTCCCGACGATTTTTCTTCATTACAGCAAGTTCAGCACGGGCCGTGCCCAGCCAACACGGCCCCGTGCTCAAGGATCTGCAGAAAAACGCCCAGTTCAGGTAACTGGACACGGGGAGTGTTCACTGAACACGCCCCCGTGCCCAACCTTCTGTTACTTTTGTTACTTTTTTTTTGTTACTGGCAACCTGAACACGGGGCCGTGCCCGGACACCACGGCCCGTGTCCAGATGCCCAGTAACATAAAATTTTGTTTTTCACACACCTTTTACACATTTAATCAACCTAAAAACTTATTTTTAGGACACATTGAGGACAATGTGTAATTTAAGTGTGGGAGGGGATGCTAAAACCTTGAATTTTGCAGGTCCTAATTACAAGCCTTACACAAAACTCTATTGGAACCGCTAAACACCCCAAATTTTTTCAAAAACTTTTCATTTTTTTTACTTGTCTTGGTTTAAATTGGGAATAACAAGTTCTAAAAATGTTACATTTTTACAAATTTACAACCGATAGCGTCGTGATAAAAAGAACCAACATAAGAAAATTATGAAACGGCATGACAAATCTAGTTAAAATTTGATTATATATACTTGATCACATTAAAAACCCATTCCCACAAAAAAGTGAGTTTTGAGCCTTTAATTGAGCATACAAATACACATATTTAGACTAAATGCTCATCTTTCGTTTCTTGTGTGAATAGCCGCTTGGTTTCTTACGACTCTAGAACTTGCTATGACGATACATTCCCGGTCCTTACCAACTTAAACCCAAGTAAGTAAATAATGGAGGCATTAGGACTAACCCTTTTTTCTTTCAACACCATTTTTTTTTTTACCACCTACCCAAAATCCCCCTAGTTAACCCCTTTGAGCCTAAACCTTTTCATTTCTAAACCCACAAAACAAACACCCTTTACCCACCAAAACCCTTTTTCATTTTTAACCCTTTGTTTTAGTAACAAGATCGGTTTTCATGTGACATTCCTTATCAAAAAAAAAATTGATGATGATGAAGTCTATCAATAAACAAACAAGTTCCTCAAAAGAAACTGTTATGGGTGAAATTTAGAGCCCATATCCTGGATAATATCTTGAATTATATCTTGGCTATATGATAAATGTTCATTCTCAGGATGCTGACTCAGGATATTGGTAACATCCTGGATAGTATCATGAGGATCACTAACAGATTATGTGCAGGAGTACGAGTCCAAGCTTGCAACGTTCATGAAGACCTTTTCCCCTGAAGACTCGGTCCAAGTAGTTCGAAGAAAGACGTTGAAGCCGCTTTACTTGGTCTCCAACGTTAACTAAGGAATATTCGATGGCATCCCCAATTTGTAGGAGATATTGTTTCATTTCTTAGCTATAAATAGACTGATATATCAGATCAAATAGGACACAACACTCACCGCTCTCAAACACTTCTACTCTCTCGCAACTCTCACTTTCTCAAAAAGCATTGTAACACTTAGTAGCGATCTGATCAACATCCTGCACTGTATCCTGACGTTTTAAGCAATAAGAAGAATAAGGCAGCTGCGATTGTCAGCTCCCGAGGTTTTATGCCAGCGATCTAGATTGATCAAGGGCTTTCCTCGTACATCTCGTGTCACCCTTTACTTTTTGCTCATTGTTTGATTGTAAATATAGCTCAATATCCTGAGTTATATCCTGAATACTGTTTTTGCAAACAACCAATTCATCATATTTTCGATACACATTCTCAGCACACTACCTCACTTAACTAATTTGATCACTAAATTACTTAGGTAATTTTTGACCAAAAAAATTTGGCGCCCACCGTGGGGCAAGTGGTGCTATTTTTACTAGAAGCTTTTGCAAAATCATTACTTGGTTTTTTATTTTCAAAAATTTTTTGCCACATTATTTTCAATGGCCTCAAGATCAAACATGAGCTCCTCCACCGTGTCTGCTACAACCTCTGCTACAATTGGTTCGGTGCTTCCACCACCTCCTCCAAGGACGCAAGCCTCCTCACAACCTCTGGATATTATACCTACTCGGAGTGTTCAGGGATCTGCTCCTGTTTTAGCCTCTAATGATGAAATTCTAACTTTATTTGGTAGTATACAGGAACAGATGAAGCAACAGCAGGAGACCAACCAAATGCTGATGAGAGAGATACAACTCTTGAAATCCAGCTCAAGCAGGCCCGCTGAGGATACTGTTACTCCCTTGCAACCCAGGGCTTTGAACTTCAGTTCTGCAGTATATACTAAGGATAATAGGGGGAACATTGTGCCTAGCCATTCCCAGAGTCATATTCCTGAGATACCCTCTTCGGTTAGGGTGTCAACTGTGAGAAGCTCAGGATATGCTTCAGGATATGGCCAGAATCCTCAGACTGGTAACATATCTAATAATAATAATACTCTTGCTACTAACGGTATTGGGTCTTTGCAGGATGCAGGTATGACATCAGCACTTTCCAGGGAGCTTCAAAAGTTGAAGGACATGATATCCAGTGTACCTGGAGTAGTCCAGCCGATCCCAGAAGTATCCCCGGATAGCCACAAGATATCTCAGTTTGCACATCCTATCTGTGATGTTGAAATCCCAAAAAGATTTCAAACTCCCAACATGAAGCTCTATGACAGAACTACGGATCCTGAGAAGCATATTGCCCAGTATAGGGAAAGGATGGAGATCAACCCTATCCCTCCAGATCTCAAGGAAGCATGCCTATGCAAGGGTTTTGGTTCTACCTTAACAGGATCAGCCTTAAAATGGCTTTTAAACGTTCCTCCTCATTCAATTACATCATTTGCTCACTTAGTCAATTTATTTAATAGTCAATTTTCTTGCAGTCGAAGTTTTGAAAAACTAACAAGTGATCTCTACAGGATAACTCAAGGACCTCAGGAATCCTTAAGAGATTATGTGAACAAGTTTAGCCATGAATCCTTAGATATTCCACATCTTGATGTTGCAACAACTGTGCAGGCTTTCAAAATGGGGTTGCAAAAAGATTCTCAATTTTACCAGGATCTTGTAATGAACCCGTGCAGGAACCTGGATGAAGCTCGGAACAGGGCTTTAAGATATATTCGACTAGAGGATGACAACTTATGAATCAGCCAATAGGAAATCAAAACCCTCGTACAAACCATATCGCTCCAAGCCATATGGCAGAAATGACAGCAAGAAAGTGAATGTTGTTGAAGACGAGGATCCTGAGGAGTATCCTGAATTATCTGAGTATTGTTTTTCTGTTAACATACCTGAACTAATGTATGCTATCCAGGGTTTAGGAGACAAAGCAAGGTGGCCCCGGAAGAATCAACAAAAAGCTGATTGGAAGGATAAGTCCAAATGGTGTGCCTTCCATGAGGATTTCGGACACGTTACTGAGGATTGCATTGCTCTAAGGAAAGAAATAAGCTATCTCCTGAGCAAGGGAGATCTGAAGGATCTCCTAGGAAGAAAGAAGAATAAGGGTCAGGATACTAAGAAGGATCCTGAACGAGCAGCATCACCTCCTGCGGATGCCAAGATAATTAACTTTATTTCAGGAGGATCCGACATTTGTGGGACTTCATATTCTGCGGCCAAGAGACATGCAAAGGAGGCTAAGGCCGAGAGAGGAGATAAGCCAACCAGGATGACGACCCTTACAACTAATAAAGTGATCACCTTCGACAGTGATGACAGGGATATTGTCCATGATCCTCACCATGATGCTCTGGTAATAACGTTATATGTGGCTAACCATTTTGTACGCATGATACTGGTGGATAATGCCAGCTCCGTCAACATAATCCAACTAGAGACGTTGAAGAGGATGAATGTATCTCCAATGGATATCACTTCGAAGTCCACTGTATTGTTGGGTTCAGTGGAGAGGCTTGAAATACAGTGGGAGAAATAAAGTTACCAGTGTATGTTGAAGGGGTCAACTCAATACAACGCTTTTGTGTGATGGACTCCTTATCATGCTAAAATATTATATTAGGTAGGCCATGGATCCATGATATGAAAGCTGTGACATCAACCTATCATCAATGCATCAAGATCTGTCACACCCCGATATTTCCACGTATTACCGGTGGGCCCGGTGGGGAGTATCGTGACGTAGTTGATATCATCATAGTCAAACAACACAATTTTAAATGCACAGCGGAAGCAAAAGATAAATTTATTTCAACCGAATAAATTGTAATATTTAGTATCACAAAATAGTTGAAACAGATCCACAGGCGGATCAAATAAAAAGGAAACATAGTTCATCAGACTTAAATGCATCCAAGCTTGCGAGACTCTTAATGATGCTAAGGAGAGGCCAGCCTATTTCGAGTAGTACCTGCACTTAACCTTTTTAGGAAAATACATCAGTTTACACTGGTAAATACAATTAACTGACTCATTTTGAAAAGGTTTAGAAATATTGATTTGAATGCACAAGGCACAAAACATTTTATAACTTGGGATAATTATTTATATATAAACTTGTAAAAGAATTATATGTTCGTTATACGTTCAGTAGCTCGGATTTACTCCGGGTTAAAGATTAATAGACACACCACATGGTATAGTCCCGCAGCGGGTTATTCCCGAAACCGGCGGTTATACCTTATTATTTATTTATGCACTGTCGGGTGTACGCCTACACCCCGTGCTTAGGTCGTGGCCATTTCGTAAAATGATGCCAAGGATATCCGGGACATGGTCATTAACCCCCCCCCCCAAGGCTTTAAGCAAACAAAATAATTTAAATGGGACATTTCAATAAATTAATCTTCATACAATTAAAAATTCAATGCCCGACCAAGCGGTATTTTATATACCGTACCCCAAGCCCATATAGGGAAAATAAGTTAAAAGTATTTACCTTTGCAAGTATTAATCACAAACAGCAAGTGCACGTAGCTTTTACCAGGTCTCCTATTCTGGAACAAAGGTTTTTAATAACCTATTAGATTCCTAACGGGTCTTTAATTAAGCCTAAACTTAGACCGGTTAGTTTTAAAGGAAGATACGGTTCAAACGCACGATTAAGCGAAGACCGGAATAGAATGTGATTTAGACCCAACAAGTTTGAAGACTTGTATAATATGGGTAAACTAAACACATTCTGGATTTTGAGACAAAAACGATAAGGTTTGACCCGTTTCGGTCAATTTATGCAAACTAGTCACATAAACCGAACCGAACGCGAAGAATGCATAACGGGTAACCAAAAGAGTCATATACAGGCTTCCTAAGTTAATATGCCTTAAATATGTTGTGACGTCAGTAAGATATCTTCTATTATGCTCAAAACGAATTTAAACTCAAATTACGCCCCGTATGGGTATTTTGGTCATTTAAAAGGTTATAAAAGAGATTTAATATAAATCTGAGTTTCAAGTCTGATATAATCAGTAAATATACTTAATTTAATAGGTTATATCAGTAGGGTATTACATATATGTGAGATTTACCATTTATAACTAAACTATGCACCGTAGGGGTATTTTGGTAATTTCACTTAAGCCTAAAAGGTCAAAACTGGAAACCTGAGTTTCAAACTTTTGCTTACTGTTAAAATATAAAAATTTACTGAAAATATCAGTAGACATCAAACCTTATATGTTTAAAATAGTTTTAATACATACTATGCGTTAAAAACGCTTAAAAAGACGATTTTGAGCTATTTCCGGGTTTTATAAGAAAAGCTGATATTTTTATTATTCCAGAAAGCTTAAAATATTTTATTTATCATATAAAATCAGTAGCAAAATGTTTGGAATCAAAATGATTTGTAAAACTCATTTTATAGCCCAAAAGGGCAAAACCGACAATTACCGAATCAAGCTTAGAACTCTATGTTATGCTCAGCCGAAAAATAAATAAAATTCTTCAAAAATCCCAAAATATTATTTTATATCAATAGGTAAAAAGTTTGGTATTAAAAATTGGGTTTAGATAGGCTATATGCTAATTACGCCGTTTATTTAATAAAAAGCTTTCTAATTACGCTAATGAGCATAACTCCTAATCTAGACCTCCAACTGATGTCAAATTTTAGGGACAAGTTTATAAATCAGTAATGAAGATTATTTGTCCTCTCACATTTTCAAATTCTCGTTTTAAGGTCAAAAGGGCATAATAGTCAACATTTAGGCATATAACGGAAACGTGCATATGAATCGGATAACTAAGGAACCAAGTTGTATAACCTCAGAGGGTTACATTAACCTATAACCTGGTCCTAAAGGAATCCTAAGGAATATCTAAACTAAGCTTAATCGGGTCAGAAATGAAAGTCAAAGCAAAAGTCAACTTTTGCGACTTTCGGTTCCGAACCGAGCCTATACTTAGAATTGTCGGGTTGAATCATGCTTAGGCATGCTCAACTAATATTTACCAAGTTATTAAAGTGAGAAAACTGATTTTATGGCTTTTATTTTAATAGTTATGAATTTTATTTAAAACTAACCCGTTTGACTTTTATTTGACCCGACATTTTAACTAAGTAAACGTGGTAAGTAGGAGGTGCCCTTTTGAGGGTTTAACACCTACCTAATTACGGTCACGTAGCCATGTTTGTTACGAACAATGGCTCAACCGTTTAAAAGTCAAAGCGTTTATCGAAATGCTTAACTTTTCGCCTATAAACGCTAAACAATTAAACTAAGCACGAAAGGACACTTACCATGGGTCCAAGCAAGGAGGTTTTGATCCTAAATTCTCAGGTATGAAGAGCAAAGTCTCCAACTTAGAGAATTCAGAAATCAAGTGTGAATGAGAGCAAGACCAATAGGGGTATTTATAGGTTTTTGAGAACCGTTAGGATCGTTTCTCGTAAACCGTGATTCAATCTGGACCGTACAAGTATCACCCATGGTTTTGGAAATCTATGGGTGCCCAAAATAGTCCCTAGAAAGCCTAAAAACCACTTGCAACACCTGGAAACAGCTGGAACAAGCTGTAAACTGATTTTTGCAAACCTGACATGTTCACACGGGCCACGTAAGGTTCTATGGGAACTTACGCGGGCCGTCTGAGGTTTCCAGATCAGTAACAAGTTTTCTGAAATTGCAGTTTTAGTCCCTGTGAGCTTTTAAGGTCACGTTTGGCACGTTTAAGGCCCGTTAAGCTATTTATAAGGCTCTATAATGAAGCCTAATCATAGGGAACATAAAACATGCTTGAAAACATGTCGGATGTCGGTTCGTTTGGTCGTACGGTCACGTTGTTCGTCTAGTTACGACGAAACACGAACGGACACGAAAAACGATCCAAATTGCGCGACGAATGGAATTTTATCAAGCCAAACACTAAAATAAAATATTTTAGTGCTTACATAAGTTTTTGGGTGTCCGGATATATTCAGGATGCAAGATATGCGCGAAAATGCAAACTTGTGCACTTTTTGGCACTTTTAGTCCCTGCATGACGTAAAAGTTTAATTTTGCTCCCCAAACACCTCTAAGCCTATATCTAAGCTATATAAAGAATAAATGGGGTATGTTTAACTCATGGTCATATTCCGAAAGGTCCGTTACCATACGAATCGGCATACTTTAGCAGTTTGACGCAATTAGTCCTTTAATTGTGCAAAGTAGCACGAAATGTCGTTTAATGATATCTAAGCCTTACTTGGCCCATATTGATCATTCCCAAGCATATACTTAAATATTACTACGCTCTCGCTCACTTAAATGGTCACCGAAAGGCGTATATTCAAAAGTTGACGCTTTAGGTCCTTCTATTACGCAAACTTGCGCATCTCATCATTTAATAGCATTGAAGCCTTATCTAATCCATATTAGGCATTCTTGAAAGTATTATTAAACATCACGATGCTTCGGGTTTGCTAAAAGGTCATTCAGAGGTATAATTAAACATATTGACACTTTTAGCCCCTCTAACTTGCAAAGTTGTGCGTAACTTTACTTATAGGCATAAAAACCTTAGTCGGCCAATAGTTAGCATTCCCAAGAGTATAATCAAATATCATGAAGCTCCCGGTTTGTTAAAAGGTCAATCAGAGGTAAGAATTAACATGTTGACGCTTTTAACCCTTTATTGTGCAAACTTTAAATTAATTACGCAAACGGCTACACTCGATCGTCAAGTGGCTCATTTGTGAATATAATTATCATGAGAGGCTATTTAGGAACTTATTTCAGGTATGCTAACACTTCCAGTCCTTTCATAATCAAAGTTTTCGATTTTTCGAAAAATTAGTCCCTTAAATTCAATGTTGGACTTTATTAGGGTTTATTACACGTGTCAATACACCATTGGACGTGATTTTACGAGGTGTTACAAGATCCCTACTCCTTGGGGGTTGTCAAGGTGGATAGTGATCAGCAGGAAGCAAAGGAGTGTTACTCATCCTCGATGAAATCCTCAACCAAGCCTAGTGCAGCATAGTAATTAAAGATGCGAGCCCAGGATATCGTGGAGGCTTCAGAGCAGGATGTAAAAAAAATTATCCTGGATCAGGATAATCCAGATATCTCGGTGCTCGTAGGAACCAATATCCCTCAGGATATTGAGGATCAGTTGACTAACTTTGTGAAATGCAGGATGTCAACATTCGCGTGGAAACACGAGGATATGACAAGTATTTCCAAGGATATTATAACTCATAAGCTCGGTATTGACAGGTCATTCAAGCCTGTCCAGCAAAAGAGAAGGAAGTTTGCTCCGGAACGAAATATGATTATTCAGGAAGAAGCAGAGAGGTTATTGAAATCCAAAATGATCAGGGAGGTCAAATTCCCAAGATGGCTAGCAAATGTAGTTGTGGTACAGAAGAAAAATGTGAAATGGAGAGTTTGTATAGATTACACAGACTTGAACAAAGCTTGTCCCAAAGACCCATTTCCTCTTCCTCATATTGACTCAATGGTGGATGCTACTGCCGGCCATGAGATGTTAACCTTCATGGATGCATCCTCAGGATTTCAGCAGATCCAAATGGAACCTTCGGGCTAGGAGGATACTGCTTTCATGACACCAACATCCTTTGGTTTGAAAAATGCAGGTGCAACATACCAAAGATTGGTAAACATGATGTTTAAAGACAGGCTGGGGGACACCATGGAGGTGTACATCGATGACATGGTAGTGAAATCTAAGAAGGCTGAGGATCACCTCCAGGATATTAAGGGAGCATTTGATATCCTGGATCAATATAACATGAAGCTAAATCCTTCCAAGTGCCGTTTTGGAGTTGGAGCAGGAAAGTTTTTAGGATATATGGTGACTAAAAGAGGGATAGAAGCGAGCCCATAACAGATCAAAGCCATCTTGGATATCAAGTCACCTTCCAATATGAAGGATGTTCAAAGACTGACGGGACGAGTAGCAGCATTAAACAGATTTATTTCAAGATCCTCAGAAAAATGCAAGGAATTTTATGATATCTTGAAGAAGAATAAGAAGTTCGAATGGGGAGAGAAGCATGAAGCAGCCTTGCAGGATTTGAAGCAGTATCTTTCAACTGCACCTCTATTGATGAAGCCTGAGGATGGTGAACCATTATCCCTATACCTCGCAGTATCAGGGAATGCTGTAAGTGTTGTTCTTATAAAGGATCATGAAGGTCAGCAGTATCCTGTCTATTATGTTAGCAAAAGTTTATTAGATGCTGAAACTAGATATTCTCATTTAGAAAAATTAATATTAGCCCTAGTTATGGCATCAACAAAGCTTAGACATTACTTTGAAACACATAGGATTCATGTTAAAACCAATTATCCTGTTAAAAATGTGCTTAGAAAACCTGAGATGTCAGGTAGAATGGCTAAATGGTCAGTAAAATTAAGTGCCTATGATCTAGTATATGAACCTAGAAATGCCATAAAGTCTCAGGCTCTAGCCGACTTTGTGGCTGATTTCAGTAGTGATATTCAAAATGAAGTAGACCTAGAAGTTCAACAACTAGGGGAAACCTCAGAATCCTGGACATTATATACTGATGGTGCATCTAATGTTAGAGGTGTAGGATTGGGTATACTACTAAAATCGCCACAGGGGGACATATTACCCCAGGCTATTAGATGTGAATTTCCTGCAACTAACAATGAAGCAGAATATGAGGCTTTGATCGCAGGATTAGAGTTGGCTAAAAACATGACTATTAAGAGTTTGCAAGTATATGTTGATTCTTTGTTAGTGTTAGGGGTGGATTTCTAAATGATCAGTGATCCTCATTTACTGTTGGGTTTAGTGATCCTCAATTATGTCTGAAGTAGTGATCCTCAGAAGTGTTGCAGGATCAGGATCATGGATCATCATAAGGATCCTTGTACTAACGGTTGTCTACTTTGAATTCGAAATTGTTTTGCAGGAGTATCAATGTGGACTTGGTCTTGGCGATATTCCTGGAGCACATTTTATGTTTATTCCGCACGTGCTTGGTCAGAAGTGGACGTTATGGAGTCATGGAAGACTTGCACCATTTGCGGAATGTTAGTTAGAGTAGATATTTTCCATTTTTAAAGGGGTAGCGAGCTAATTAGAAAACACTTGGCTATTTTTGGCTAACACACACACACTCGTACAACTGCTCTCACCAGCTCTCGCTAACTCACTTGGCGATTACACACCATTTTACACAATACACTATAGTAATCCTTGTACTTAGCTCGCTATCATCCGAAGTTGTAATAGATTTCTTGCTTAATTTGAGTTGGTGATCGGTAGTTTCCATCACCCGAGGTTTTTTATGCCGGAGATCATTCATTGATCAAGGGCTTTTTCCTCGTATAAATCTTCGTGTCACTTGTTCAATACATTTCATAGTGATCCTTATTGTTTTTCATCAATTCAAGCATCATACCTCACAACAGAAAGTTTGGTTGCATTATCACTGCTTGATTTTTGACCAAAACAGTTTGGCGCCCACCGTGGGGCCATTGGTGCTTCATTCCTAAGAAGATTCATATATTTGCGGTCATTTCGGTTCATAACAACCAGGCAGATGGCTTCCTCAGCGAAGAACACCTCAAACTTGATGCCATCTTTCAGTTCTTCACAAGGCGTTCCTCCTTTGCCTCCACCACCTTCTGGATCCCAGAAGAATGCTGAGAATGCTGCGAAGAAATCAACCCCCATTTTCCAAAAACCACCAACTTCTTCTGTTTCAACTAATCCTACTACTAATGATCTTTACACTCTGATTTTGCAGATGAGGAATCATGCACAAGAGCAGGACAAAACCAACGAAAGGATCCTCCGGGAGATCGATGAGATCAAGAAACAGAAGAAATCAGTGGAGGATCGCTCTCCTCTGATGCCAAGATCGCTGAACTTCGACACTCCAGTCGTAACTTCCCAACACTTAGCAGTTCCGGACGTGCAATACTTGGGTGAATTATCAGGAAGGCGTTATGGAACAACAACTATGAGTCAGGCATTTGGCTCTCACTTCCAGCCTCAAGGATCCTCTTCTCAACCATTAGGGTCCTCTTCTCAGCATCAGGGATACTTCACGTCAGGAGGATATTCGGGAATGCATACAGTTTAAGGATCCTCCCAGGTTCAAGGATCCTCCCAGATCCAAGGATCCTCCCAGGTCCAAGGATCCTCCCAGGTCCAAGGATCCTCCCGGATCCAAGGATCCTTCCCGGTCCAAGGATCCTCCCTTGTTCCAGGATCCTCTCTGGTCCCAGGATCCTCTCTGGTCCCAGGATCCTCTCTGGTCCCAGGATCCTCTCTGATTCCAGGATCCTTTCAGGTTCAAGGATCATCTCAACTTCAAGGATCCAACATCCTTCAGGATCAAGGATTCTTGAGAAGTATGCAGCCTCAGAGCTCGGACGTTCATCAAGGAGACTTCATACCAATGCAGACCATTGATCCCTCTGGTCCTTCAATCATCCCAGAGTCTCGTCAATATGGATACACATCTGGGATTCCAAACACGAATCCCGTGGGAGGTAACACTTTCAATAATTTATATAACACTAACCATGGCTTAATGCAGGATACAGGTATCAATCAGGCTATGGCCAGGGAGTTACAGAAGCTCAAGGATATGATATCCAGTGTTCCAGGAGTGGTTAAACCCATTCCTGAAATTGAAGATGGTAGCCATAAGATATCTCGTTTTGCACCACCCTTATGTGATGCTGAGATACCCAAAAGATTCCAGATACCATCCATGAAACTGTATGATGGTTCGAAGGATCCAGAGGAGCATGTAGCTCAATACAGGGAGAGGATGGAGATCAACCCAATTCCTGAAAGGTTAAAAGAAGCATGTCTATGCAAGGGATTTGGATCCACACTTACAGGATCTGCTCTCAAATGGCTGCTAAGTCTTCCCCCTTACTCTATTACTTCATTTGCTAATTTAGTTAACTTGTTTAATAGTCAATTCTCTTGTAGTAGAAAGTTTGAACGGTTAACTAGTGATCTATATAGGGTAACACAAGGTCAAAATGAATCACTTAGAGATTATATCACTAAGTTTAGTAAAGAATCCTTAGATATTCCTAATTTGGATATTGCTACGGCTGTAGAAGCCTTTAAAATGGGATTGCTTAGGGATTCATTATTCTATGATGATCTTGTCATGACACCTTGCAGGAATCTTGATGAAGTAAGAACCAGGGCCCTTAGGTTCATCCGTCTAGAGGATGACAAAAGGATCCAGGATAGATTAGCAGGATCCTCAAAACAGGAGAGACAAGGATCCTACTTCAGGAACAACAAGTCCAAGTTCTACAATAAGTCTGATAACCAGAATGTGCATTCAGTGGAACAAGAAGAGGATGATGAGGATTATCCTCCTATTTCTGAATACTGTTTTTCTGTTGACAACAATGAACTAATCCTTGCAATGCAGAATCTAGGTGAGAAAGCTAGGTGGCCAAGGAAAAGTGATAAACCAGCTGCTACAAAGGATAAGTCCAAGTGGTGTGCATATCATGAGGATTTCGGGCATCTCACTGAAGAGTGTATTGCACTAAGAAAGGAAATTGGTTACTTGTTGAGCAAGGGGCATTTGAAGGAACTCTTGGGTCGAAAGAAGTCAAGGATCCAGGATCCTGAAAGGATCCCCGAAAAGGCTCCTGCTCCTCCAGCAGATGCACAAGTCATAAATTTCATATCCGGTGGATCAGACATCTGTGGTACATCCTTTTCAGCAGCAAAGAGACACGCTAAGGAAACCAAGATGGATAACGGAGACAGAACCGTCCGGACCTCCGTTGTCACCCAGGATAAAGTGATAACTTTTGATGAGGATGATCGTGTTGATGTCCAGGATCCTCATCATGATGGTCTTGTAATTACATTGTTTATTTCTAACCACTTTGTTCGCAGGATCCTTATAGATGGAGGAAGCTCTGTGAACATCATCCAGCTTGATGTCCTCAAGAAGATGAATATCCCGGAGTCTGATATTATTCCAAGATCCTTAGTGCTTGTGGGATTCAGTGGAGAAACTAAGAATACATTGGGGGACATCAAACTCCCAATCTATATTGAAGGATTGCATTCTTATCAAAAGTTTTGTGTTATAAATTGTTTATCATGTTGTAATGTTATCCTTGGCAGGCCATGGATACATGACATGAAGGCAGTCCCATCCACTTATCATCAGTGTGTAAAGCTTCCAAGTCCATGGGGAGTGGTGAAAATTGAGAGTGATCAACAGGAGGCTAAGAATTGTTATACATCCTCAATGAAGCCAGCCTCAAGACCAAGGGAGCAATAGCAATTAAAGTATTCTTCAAGAGATGTCTTGGAGGCAAGAGAGCAGGATTTGAAAGAAATCCTCATGGATCCTGAGGATCCTGAATCCAAGATCTTTATAGGATCAGGGATCCTTAGTGACATCGAACAGGAGCTAGTATCCTTCCTTAAGAGAAGGAAATTCACCTTCGCCTGGAAACATGAAGACATGACAGGTATATCTAAGGATGTAATTACTCACAAACCTGGCATTGACAAGTCATTCAAGCCAATTCATCAAAAGAGGAGGAAGTTTGCACTTGAAATGAATGCTATTATCCAGGAAGAGGTAGACAAACTACTTCGGGCAGGTATGATAAGAGAGGTTAAGTATCTGATGGAGAGTGTGAAACACGGGTGCTAAAGTGCTTATCTTACGTGATGTAGTTCGTTTTACGTGATTATATGTCTCGAATATGATAACTACGGGTTTTTATGGTTTCGCAGGTTAGACGCGTAAAACGGTGAAGTTTGGAATACATGGTGATGAAACGGAACAAGCACGGATTACTATTAAAGAGACATCGCGTTAAATGGGAGTTGTTTGGATTCAAACATAGCTCAAAGGAACAAGATATTTTGGCATCATGATTTTAATTGTCTCACATCAATTCATGATTATAAATTTACATGCTGAACATAGTTTCTGGGAAGCTATGATTAATATAAAATCACATCATCATCACGTGAATAGTGGACTTTTGAGGAGCAACACTAATGAAGAAAAAGATACTTCATCATCATCGGAACTTGGCAGCGAACACTTATCCTTTTTGGCTCTAGAATATGTCATCATACATCATCATCATATATATGCATGTGGACTTGGGGTACATAAAGTCAACAACCTGAATCTTCATCATACATGCATATAGAGGAGGCCATTTTTCTTATTTTGGAATATAAGATATCAATTATCATCTCAATATCATCACAACATGCAGACTGCATGTAGGGGGCGCAGATTTCAAACAAACAAAGAAAAGTGAAGACTTTTGGGGTGTTGTTGTTGATTATTATTATTATTCATCCAATCAACAGCATGTTTTTTAAAGAATCACGTGAACAAGGGGAGCTTGACTTTTGGTTTGGCCACATAAAAGAAACAGGAACATGCATGTGGGGTTTACGTATTGGATATGTGGCTTACGGATTTGAAGGTAAGACATACTTGGGCTGGACGGTTGACTATTGGCAGCAAGATTAATTATTTTGGGCTCTTAAAAATCAATATACATCATGATCCACAAAAGTTGGGCCACCACTCACGAAAGTTTGGGGGCACACATCAATAAACCTCATCACACATCATCGTTAATGGTGATCATTAATCAGCCGCACAACAGGGAGTCAACCAGATGTCTTCATCATTCGTTCAAGCTTTCGAAGGTTGTTCGAACATCATGAGCGGCTAGTCGTCCCGTGACCGTCTCCGGGACTAGGGTTTATGTGTGAAACATTGGTTTGCGTACAGTTACGACTTTTTGGATTAGAAACTGATTAATCATTCGGTTAGTCGTTTTTATTGTTCTTGTTTAGATTAAACAATATTTGATTATCGTAATCGTTTCAGTTCATCAATTATTTGGTTTTTTTCATCAACAACTGGGATTAAATTCTAGGATGTCTTTGTTTTAAACCTTTAATCATTGAACCGGTTAATGTTTATGAAATCTAAAATTGGTAATTAATTGGATTACTATTCATTTGCATCAATCTTTCGGTTTCGATCGTGGATCATTGCAATCAAATATATTGTCCGTTAATTATTTATCTAAACAAGTTTTCAAATCATGTCTATGTGATTTCCAACTGGTAGTAACTAAGCAACCTGATTTTCTACATAACCTGAAAACCCGGAGATTGGTCTCTCTTCTCACAATTGTTTACAATTACAATTTAATTTCGTTTTCATAATTCGTCTCACCTTTTGCAAAAAGCAATTAGTTTAGAATTAGATAATCATTAAAAAACAACGAGCTTTCATACTTTCCACTTATTCCCCGTGGATTCGGCACCCTACTTGCCCTTTACTAGTAAAAGGTGAATAGGACACTTTTAACATTATTTTTTGACCGACCTTACGACATCGATCAGTATCCAAGATGGTTAGCCAATGTGGTTGTTGTTCAAAAGAAAAATGGAAAGTGGAGGGTATGTGTCGATTTTACAGATTTAAACAAGGCATGTCCCAAGGATCCTTTCCCATTACCCCACATTGACTCCATGGTGGATGCTACCGCGGGTCATGAGTTGTTGACTTTTATGGATGCTTCGTCTGGATTTCAACAAATTCAGATGGAACCATCTGATCAAGAGGATACAGCCTTTATGACCCCAACTGGTATATACTGTTATATCGCTATGCCATTTGGATTAAGGAATGCAGGTGATACTTATCAAAGGCTTGTCAATATGATGTTCAAGGAGCAAATTGGACACACTATGGAAGTCTATATTGACGACATGGTGGTTAAGTCCAAGAAGGCTGAGGATCACCTTAAAGACTTGGAGGAAGCATTCAATATCCTTGATAAGTATAATATGAAACTTAATCCTTCTAAGTGTCATTTTGGTGTGAAGGCAGGTAAATTCTTAGGATATATGGTGACAAAGAGGGGCATTGAAGCAAGTCCAGAACAAATCAAGGCTATTGTGAATATCAAATCTCCTGCCAATGCTAAAGATGTGCAAATATTGACAGGCAGGATCGCGGCCTTAAACATATTCATATCCAAATCCTCAGAAAAGTGCAAGGAGTTCTATGACATCCTGAGGAAGAACAAGAAATTTGAATGGACTGAGAAGCATGAAAGTGCCCTCAAATCTCTTAAGGATTACCTATCCTCAGCCCCTGCCTTGATGAAACCAGAAAAAGGGGATGTATTATCTTTGTACCTAGCAGTATCCTCAAAAGCAGTAAATGCGGTCCTTGTTAAGGATCACCAAGGTACACAACATCCTGTCTATTATGTAAGTAAGAGTTTACTTGATGCTGAATCCAGGTATTCACACTTAGAAAAACTTATCCTTGCATTAATTATGGCATCTACTAAATTAAGACATTATTTTGAAACTCATGTCATTATTGTAAAGACTAATTTTCCGATTAAGAATGTCCTCAGGAGACCTGAAATGTCAGGAAGGATGGCTAAGTGGGCAGTAAAGCTGAGTGTATATAATATAACATATGAACCAAGGACTGCCATCAAATCCCAAGCCTTAGCCGACTTTGTGGTAGATTTTAGTAGTGATTTGCAAAAGGAGGCTGAATTAGAAGTCCAACAGCTTGAAGAAACCAAGGATCCTTGGGTACTGTTTACTGATGGATCCTCCAATGTAAACGGAACAGGCCTTGGAATTCTACTAAAATCGCCACAGGGGGACATAATACCCCACTCCATAGCGTGTGAATTTCAAACTACCAACAATGAGGCTGAGTATGAAGCCTTGATAGCTGGTTTGCAAATTGCAAAACATATGAGGATCAGGTATCTTGAGGTACATGTAGATTCTTTACTGATCACTAATCACTTTAATGGATCCTATGCTGTTAAAGGTGAAAAGCTAATCAAATATTTGGAGATAGTCAAAGAATTGGCACTCTCTTTTGTATCCTTTAGTTTGACACAGGTACCAAGGGAAGAGAATGCAGAGGCAGATGCATTAGCCAATTTAGGATCATCCTTGAAGATCCCGGAGGATATCAAGATCCCTATTATCCATATCCTGACCCCCGGCTATCGAGGATCATGTAGCTATGGAGATAGGAGAGGATTCTGCAATCATCCCTAGTGATGATACTCAATCTCATTCAGGATCATGGATCCTTCCAATCATGAGATACATACAACATGGAGAGATTCCTACAGGAGAAAACCCTAGGGCTTTCAAAATCAAGGTATCTCAATTTACAATTTTGAATAATATGTTGTACAAACGATCTCTTGCAGGACCATATTTAAGATGCATAGAGGATCCTGAAATCCAAGAGGTCCTA
Source organism: Helianthus tuberosus (assembly GCA_030545235.1). NCBI lineage: Eukaryota > Viridiplantae > Streptophyta > Magnoliopsida > Asterales > Asteraceae > Helianthus > Helianthus tuberosus. The sequence continues at coordinate 140,417,684 of CM060430.1, read as the reverse complement.
AAGGATTTCCATGAAGGAGATTGTGGAAACCACACTGGGGGTAGGGCATTATTCTCAAGGATCCTGAGGACATGATACTATTGGCCCACTATGAAGAAGGATGCTGTGGAGTATGCCAAGAAGTGTGATCCTTGTCAGAGGCATAGCAATATCCTTCACCAACCAGCAGAACTCTTGCATCCTATACCATCTTCCTGGCCATTCATGAGATGGGGGATGGATATAGTTGGAAAGCTTCCTAAGGCACCTGGTGGAAAAGTATTCATGCTTGCTATGACTGATTACTTCTCTAAGTGGATAGAGGCTGAAGCCTTTACTCAAGTCAGGGAAAAGGAAGTTATATCCTTTATTAAAAGAAATATTATTACTAGATTTGGTATCCCTTCTGAGATTATTTGTGATAATGGATCCCAATTTATTGAGAATAGAACCACTAACTTTTGTGACAGCTGGGGGATTAAGATGATAACATCAACACCAGTCCACCCACAAGCTAATGGTCAGGCAGAATCATCCAACAAGATCATCATCAAAAATTTGAAGAAGAAGCTTGGATCCAAGAAAGGAAAATGGGCAGAAGAACTACCTTATGTGCTTTGGGCTGATAGGACAACTCCCAAGAATGCCACAGGCCAAACTCCATTTTCTTTGGTATTTGGGGCAGAATCAGTGATCCCTACAGAAATGGTAGTTCCAACTGCAAGAACAAGCATTCGTGATCCTGAAGAAAATGCTGAAAACTTGGTTCAAGACCTGGATACTATAGAAGAAATCAGGGACTTGGCAAGGATAAGGATGGCCAGTTATCAACTAAGGATGGCTGGAGCTTACAACAAAAATGTCAGGATCAGGAAATTCCAAGTTGGTGATATGGTGCTAAGAAAAGCATTTCAGAATACCACCAATCCTGCCGATGGAAAGTGTTAGGGGTCATTTTCTTTGCATATGTATCCTGACCAATATCCTGCCTTTGTTTGTTTATTTGTGACCAGGACGCTGGAAGAGGATATTGCTAACATCTTGGGCGATATCCTGAGGTTTATTGAATTAACCACGTGCAGGTTAACGGCTGAGGCTTGCTAACGGTCAAGTGGACTTCTTCTCCTCAAGACTCGGACGATTTTGTTGAAGGAGAGACGTTGAGCCCGAAGGACCAGGTCTACAACGTTCGATGAAGGAATATTCGGTGGATCCCGGAAGTTTAGGATAGTTTGTTATTTTATCTTTACTATAAATAGATGGGGGCGGATCAGTTTAAGGCACACAATTTTCACTAACACTCTCGAACACTTTCACTCTCTAGCTCATTGCAAACACCACACTTGTATTCGAATTTCATTGTAACACGTAGTCGATCCGCACCACATCCTGCACTGTATCCTAACGTTTGAAGTAATAAGAAGAACAAGGCAGCTGCGATTGTCAGCTCCCGAGGTTTTATGCCGGCGATCTAGATTGATCAAGGGCTTTCCTCGTACATCTCGTGTCGTTTACTTTACTTTTGCTCATTGTTTGATCATAGATACAGGTCAATATCCTGAGCCGTATCCTGAATACTGATTTTCTAAATAACTAAACAAGCATATTTTTCACACACATTTCTAGCACACTACCTCACTAAACTAATTTGATCACTAAATTGCTTAGGTAATTTTTTACCAAAACAATTTGGCGCCCACCGTGGGGCAAGTGGTGCTCTCTTTACTAAATTTTTTTGTCAAATCGCTAATCGGTTTTCTATTTTCAAAACTTTTTGCCACATTGTCCGTAATGGCCTCAAGATCAAACATGAGTTCCTCTACTGTGTCTGCTGTGACTTCTGCTACTACTGGTTCGGTGCTTCCACTACCTCCTCCAAGGATGTCAGCCTCTTCACGACCTCAGGATATTATCCCTACTTTTGGTGTTCAGGAATCTGCTCCCGTTCTAGCTTCTAATGATGAAATTCTTACTTTATTTGGAAGTGTGCAGGAACAAATGAGGCAGCAACAGGAAACAAACCAAAAGCTTTTAAGGGAAATACAACTCCTGAAGTCTGGCTCGAGCAGATCTGCTGAGGATAATGTCACTCCATTACACCCCAGAGCGTTGAACTTTAGTTCAGCTGTGTATACTAAGGATAACAGGGGGAATATTGTGCCCAGTCTTCCTCATAATCATACTCCTGAAATACCCTCCTCGGTCAGGATGTCAACCATGAGGAGCTCAGGATATGCTTCAGGATATGGGCAAAATCCTCCAATGGGTAACGTGTCAAATAATAATAATACTCATGCTACTAACAATAATGGATCTTTGCAGGATACAGGTGTGACATCAGCACTTACTAGGGAACTTCAAAAGTTGAAGGACATGATATCCAGTGTACCTGGGGTGGTCCAGCCGATCCCGGAAGTGTCCCAAGACAGCCATAAGATATCTCGTTTTGCACATCCTATCTGTGATGCTGAGATCCCAAAGAGATTTCAAACCCCCAACATGAAGCTTTACGACGGAACTACGGATCCTGAGGAGCATATTGCTCAGTATAGGGAAAGAATGGAGATTAACCCTATCCCTCCGGAGCTCAAAGAAGCGTGCTTGTGCAAGGGATTTGGTTCTACTCTAACAGGATCAGCCTTAAAATGGCTGTTAAACGTTCCTCCTCACTCAATTACTTCGTTTGCTCATTTGGTTAATTTATTTAACAGTCAATTTTCTTGTAGTCGGAGTTTTGAGAAACTAACCAGTGACCTTTACAGGATAACTCAAGGGCCTCAGGAATCCTTGAGGGATTATGTAAACAAATTCAGTCGAGAATCCTTGGATATCCCACATCTTGATGTTGCAACAGCTGTGCAAGCCTTTAAGATGGGATTATAAAAGGATTCTCAGTTTTATCAGGATCTTGTAATGAATCCCTGCAGGAATCTCGACGAAGCTCGTAACAGGGATTTGAGATATATCCGTCTGGAAGATGACAAGAAGATGCAAGAAAGGATGAACTCATCTAACACTTATGAGTCAACTAACAGGAAGTCAGAATCCTCATTCAAGTCATATCGGCCTAAGCCATATGGTAGAAATGAAAACAAGAGAGTGAATGCTGTCGAAGATGAGGATCCTGAAGAGTATCCTGAGTTGTCTGAATATTGCTTTTCTGTTAACATTCCTGAATTGATGTATGCCATGCAGGGTCTAGGAGACAAGGCTAGGTGGCCTCGAAAGAATCAACAAAAGGCTGACTGGAAAGATAAGTCAAAATGGTGTGCTTTCCACGAAGATTTCGGACATGTAACTGAGGATTGCATTGCTCTAAGGAAAGAAATAAGCTATCTTCTAAGCAAGGGATATCTGAAAGATCTCTTAGGAAGAAAGAAGAATAAGGGTCAGGATACTGAGAAGGGTCCTGAACGAGCAGCATCACCTCCTGCGGATGCCAAGATAATCAACTTCATTTCGGGAGGATCCGACATTTGTGGAACTTCGTATTCGGCAGCAAAGAGACATGCAAAAGAAGCTAAGGCCGAAAGAGGAGACAAACCTGTCAGGATGACTACCCTCACAACTGACAAAGTGATCATTTTTGACGCTGATGATAGGGATACTGTCCAGGATCCTCACCATGATGCTCTGGTAATAACGTTATATGTGGCTAACCATTTTGTACGCAGGATATTAGTTGATAACGGCAGCTCCGTCAACATAATCCAACTAGAAACTCTGAAGAGAATGAATGTATCTCCAATGGATATCACTTCAAAGTCTACCGTGCTTGTTGGGTTCAGTGGAGAGGCTAGAAACACAGTGGGAGAGATAAAGTTGCCAGTATACGTCGAAGGAGTCAACTCAATACAACGTTTCTATGTGATGGATTCTCTATCCTGCTATAACATCATACTGGGAAGACCGTGGATTCACGATATGAAGGCCGTGCCATCAACATATCACCAATGCATCAAGATACCTACCCCTTGGGGAGTGGTCAAAGTTGATAGTGATCAGCAGGAGGCGAAAGAATGCTACTCATCCTCGATGAAATCCTCAACCAAACCTAGTGCAGCATAGCAATTAAAGACACGGGCCCAGGATATCGTGGAGGATCCGGAGCAAGATGTGAAGAAAATTATCCTGGACCAGGATAATCCCGATATTTCAGTGCTCGTAGGGACCAATATCCCTCAGGATATTGAAGAACAATTGATTAACTTTTTGAAATGCAGGATGTCAACATTTGCATGGAAGCATGAGGATATGACAGGCATATCCAAAGATATTATCACTCACAAGCTTGGAATTGATAAATCATTCAAGCCTGTGCAACAAAAAAGAAGGAAGTTTGCTCCTGAGCGGAACACGATTATCCAGGAGGAAGTTGAAAGATTATTAAAGTCCAGAATGATCAGAGAGGTTAAGTTCCCAAGATGGCTAGCAAACGTGGTTGTAGTACAAAAGAAAAATGGGAAATGGAGAGTTTGTGTAGACTACACAGACTTGAACAAAGCCTGTCCTAAAGACCCATTTCCTCTTCCCCACATTGATGCAATGGTAGATACCACTGCCGGGCATGAAATGCTGACCTTCATGGACGCATCCTCAGGATTTCAACAGATCCAAATGGATCCTTCTGACCAGGAGGATACTGCCTTCATGACACCAACAGGTATTTATTGTTATACAGCTATGCCTTTTGGTTTGAAAAATGCAGGTGCAACATACCAAAGATTGGTAAACATGATGTTCAAAGACAAACTGGGGGACACCATGGAGGTATATATCGATGATATGGTGGTGAAATCTAAAAAGGCTGAGGATCACCTCCAGGATATCAAGGGAGCATTTGATATCCTGGATCAATACAACATGAAGCTGAATCCTGCTAAATGCCATTTTAGAGTGGGGGCAGGAAAGTTTCTTGGATATATGGTGACAAAAAGGGGGATAGAAGCAAGCCCAGAGCAGATCAAAGCTATCCTGGATATAAAATCACCCTCAAATATGAAGGATGTACAAAGATTGACAGGGCGAATAGCAGCTTTAAACAGGTTTATCTCGAGATCCTCAGAGAAGTGCAAAGATTTTTATGATATCCTGAAGAAGAACAAAAGATTCGAATGGGGGGAGAAGCATGAAGCAGCCCTGCAGGATTTGAAACGATATCTCTCAACCGCACCTCTATTAATGAAGCCTGAAAATGGTGAACCACTATCCCTGTACCTTGCTGTATCAGGGAATGCTGTAAGTGCCGTTCTTATAAAAGATCATGAAGGTCAGCAATATCCTGTTTATTATGTTAGTAAAAGTTTATTAGATGCTGAAACTAGGTACTCTCACTTAGAAAAATTAATACTAGCATTAGTCATGGCATCAACGAAACTTAGGCATTATTTCGAGACACATAGGATACATGTTAAAACAAATTATCCTGTCAAAAATGTGCTCAAGAAACCAGAGATGTCAGGCAGGATGGCCAAGTGGTCAGTAAAGTTAAGTGCTTATGATTTAGTATATGAACCTAGAAATGCCATAAAATCTCAGGCTTTAGCTGACTTTGTGGCTGACTTTAGTAGTGACATTCAGGACGAGGTAGACCTAGAAGTTCAACAGTTAGGAGAATCCTCAGGATCCTGGACATTATATACTGATGGAGCATCTAATGTAAGAGGAGTAGGATTAGGAATACTACTAAAATCGCCACAGGGGGACATATTACCCCAGGCTATTAGGTGTGAATTTCCTGCTACTAATAATGAAGCAGAATATTGTTTTGGTCAAAAAATCTGTTGAGGATATTGCAGCCAAACTCTCTGTAATGGGGTATGATGCTAATAATGTACGACAATCACAAGGATCACTTCAATGTAAATTGCACAAATGACACAAGGATTTATACGGGGAAAAAGCCCTTGATCAAGAGTTGATCTCCGGCACAAAAAACCCCGGGTGATGGAAACTACCGATCACCAAGCTCAAATAAATGAATAAATGTTTACAACTTCGGATAGTAACGAGCTAGGTACAAGGATCACTATCGTGAAATGTGTAAAAGTGAGTGAAAATGAATGTATGTTCGTCGAGAGCTTCAAGTGTGCAAGTGTATGAGAGTGTGTAGCTGAGAAATGACTAAGTGTTTTTCTACTAGCTCGTTACCCCTTTTTAAAATAGAAATTAACTACCTAAACTAACTATCCGACTTTCGTGCCAAGCTCCCACGTTCTCCACAACGTCCATTTTTGGCCAAGCACGTGCGGGATAGTTTGGGAATATTCTCCAGGAATGTCGCCAAGACTTGGTCAAGCTCGTTATTCCTGCGAGGTAATACAAAACATAAATAAACAATCGTTAGTACGAGGATCCTTAAAGTGATCCATGATCCTGATCCTGAAGCTCTTCTGAGGATCACCACCTGTCACAGAAGTAAGGATCATTAATTAGGATAACGAATAAGGATCACTAATTGTTAGAAAATCCTCCCCTAACAATTGCCCCCAAAATATAAGGAGTGATTTGTAAAATAAGCGAGTTATATTTTCTTGATCTTATCCGTAACTAACTAACGGATATATAGCCGTTGATATCGAACTAGCCGTTGCAACCATGACGTCACAGAAGTGACAACCCTGCACGATCATGATTATAAATAGTGGATAGAGATAGGATCAAATGCATTTAAATTCGAAAGAAACTCCCTTTATATTCTCAGTCGAAGATCAATCAGGTATCTCTTTCTTCATCTTCCTCCTTCTCTTACTCTGTTTTTCTTTCTTTATCACCATCACTTTGAGAATGATGCTCCGAAGCTCTCCGGGCAAGGATCACAAGAAGGATAGCCCTTTGAAGAGTCAAAAGATCATCAAAGACTCAGCGAACGAGAGGTGTTGCTTTAACGACGCACAAGTAGATAAAATCCGTCAGTATTTTCCGGCGAATGCCTTTTTCAAACCCTTCGATCCCACTACCCTGAGCGACTATGTTTCAGAAACATGGGTTGCCTTTCCAGTTACTCCATTTGCCATAGGATACACCTATCCTTTCCCAGAATTTACACAATCCTTCTTTTCTCTTACCGGCATCTCTTACATCCAAGCCATGCCGATGATTTGGAGGGTTTTGTATACCCTGGAGAGGATCATCGAGCAGGAGGGCATTGATTTAGGCATGTCAGAGCTGACACAATTGTATGATGTTACCACCTTTGGATCCCATCGTTATTTGTTCAAACGAAAACCCGGCGGAGAACACCCTCTTCTTAAAGTTACCAAGAATGACACAAATTGGAAACGTCGCTTCTTCTTTGTCAGGAGGGATACCATTCCCAACGGAAAGCATTTACCAAGAACATGGTCCACCCATGGTAGGCCGGAGGATCCTGAGAAGGATCACCAGGTAGTCTTGTTTTTTGTATAAGGATTACTGACCCCTTTTTTGTCTTGTGTTATGCAGCTATTTCTGTCTCACACATCATCACATCACCTGAAACCAAAGATAGGCTCGCTGCTTTTTGGAAGCTTGATCCTGAAACAAGGACATTCAAAATAGACACCCAAGACTCACAAGAAGTATCCTCAGGTTCCATTACCATGTCAAGTAAGTATCCTGTCTTTTACTTAGTTTGAATATTAAAATAAATAAGTAAATTGAAATAGGATAAGGATACTTATCTTGCTATGTATGTGTAGGCGCTGGAAAATCTGCCAAGCCTGTATCCCAGTTCAACACGGCTGACCTTGATGTCGTACGATCCAGGAAGAAGAAATCCACTACCAGTCCTAGCATCTCCATTCCAAAGGCACCCACTAAAGGAAAGGGTATCAAGAAGAGGAAAACTTCTGATGCTGAGGATCTTCAAGGCCTACCACTGATCCGCCACCAGTTCCTCAAATACTTCAACGATGTAAGGATCACCAACTATGCCTAGGTATCCTACTCGTATAAGGATCACCTGATCTTGAACTGCTTTATCCTTTTCTTTGCAGAAATTTGCTGAGATTGAAGATTACGTGGGGAATGTTGAGGAGCAGGACAAGAAGATCGCTGACCTCCAACAGGTTGCAGTGCTCAAGGACCTTGCAATTGCTGATCTTCAAAAGGAACTCCAAGATGCCAAGACCAAGACGGCTAAGCTTCTGATTGACCTTGACTATGAGAAGCATGATCTCATAGAAAATGCTAAGGTCTCTGCCGCCATCACGATGTATCAGACAAAATTGAAGATGGCCCAGGAAGCTCAAGATCCTAGTTTTGACAAAAGCAGCTGGGATGTTGAGGGCTGGAAGGCAAGGTTGGCTGATCTTGAGGATGATGAGGAGGAGGCTACTGAGGTCTTGGCGATTGAGGCAAGTGGCAGTGGTAAGGATCTGATAAAGGATACCGCAGCTGGAGGGGAAGAGGATGCAACGAAGGCATAGGCTGCATGGATGGGCGATGAAGGACATTTCTAGACGTAGCCGGAGCCCATTTTTTAAGTTTGATAGTTGCTTTGGTTATGGTGTTTTTTGCTGAACAATGATGGGTTGTACTTGAACAATAGGTTTTAGGATTAAGGATCATGTATGATCCTTTGGACAATAGGCAGGATTGCAATTGGTGGAGGGATCCTCTGTTTGGGGGATGAAGCCATTGTGATCCTGCCGCCTTTATATTCCTGCACTACTTTCGAACTTGTTATCATGGACACCCTTTACCTACCCCAGCGGACGGGCCACGTTTTGCTGGTAGATGCTCGGGGTAGGTAATTTTGACAACCATTAAGGGTTAGTCTTTTGTTAATAAATAAAATCTTAACCTTTTGTCGCTTATCTTGTGTTGTTATCCTTGTGTTTCTTTGATTTTCCTTTGTTTTGATGCATATTTATTGAACAAATAATTTTGAATAAGTCAAATTGAAAATATTTAGGATATAATCCATGATCAGATATCCTTTAGTTAAAGAATCTCAAAAAGCAATATGTTTTAAGGATCACAAGTCTAGTTGTCAAACTTTAAGGGTTATTCAAATAAATAATGAATAGAATTAAAAATAGTTAAGGATCATACCTGAGGGTCCAAGTTAGGATCCTAACCATAATAAGGATAACTATAAGATAAACCTTAGAATAAAGTAAGGATCAAGGATCCCTAGTTGCCTATCTTCAAGAACCTGAAATAGAGCATAACTTGGGACTAAGCCAATATAAGATAAGAGTTAGCAACTGGGGACAAGCCCAAGGATAACTGGGGACAAGCCCAAGGATAACTGGGGACAAGCCCAAGGATCGTATGTAAACTGGAGTATGGCCCTAACTGGCGACTATCCAAACTTAGTGACATGAAAATGCCAAAACCTTAGCTAACGTGAAAACGTTAGAAACCTTAGGAACGGATGTATGGTACGTCTACCATTATACGTAGGATCCTAGGCAAAGCCAGTACAATGGAATTATCAGCCCCTAAAACGAGTACTGGTCCCACTGCCTTGAACTATACCAGGATCATCATGCGCTACAGGCGGAACTGGGGTCAAGCCCAAATAACTGGGGTTAAACCCAAGGAACGGATTGCTTCAGCGGATAACCAATGTTATGCTAAGGATACCTGAACTTTCAAAACTTAAACTCACGTGAGAGATGGATAAAGGATACATGATCCTTATCCTTATATGAGAAAATAAAGAAATGAAATAGTTCAAGTTTAGGATATTACCTAAGTAAGGATCACCGATACTTTAAGGATCCTTTAAGGATATCCCTATCGTGAGGATCATCTGTGCCATGAGGATCCTGCTCACATGAAATATTTCTTCAAGTGGACAGCATTCCAAGCTCTTGGTAGCAAATCACCTTCCATGGTTAGCAATCTATATGCCCCCTTTCCTGCTTCAGCTTCAATCAAATAAGGGCCTTCCCATTTTGGAGCTAACTTTCCATCAGCAGGATTGGTGGTATTCTGAAATGCTTTCCTTAACACCATATCTCCAACTTGAAACCTCCTGATCCTGACATTTTTGTTGTAAGCACCAGCCATTCTTTGCTGATAACTGGCCATCCTTATCCTAGCCATATCCCTGATTTCTTCAATAGTATCCAGGTCTTGAGCCAAGTTCTCATCATTCTCCTCAGGATCACGGGTACTTGTTCTTGCAGTTGGAACCACCATTTCTGTTGGGATCACTGATTATGCCCCAAATACCAAAGAGAATGGCGTTTGACCAGTAGCATTCTTAGGGGTTGTCCTATCAGCCCAAAGCACATAGGGTAGTTCTTCTGCCCATTTCCCTTTCTTGGATCCAAGCTTCTTCTTCAAATTGTTGATGATGATCTTGTTGGATGACTCTGCCTGACCATTAGCTTATGGGTGGACTGGTGTTGATGTTATCATCTTAATCCCCCAGCTGTCACAAAAGTTAGTGGTTCTGCCCCCAATAAATTGGGAACCATTATCACATATAATCTCAGAAGGAATTCCAAATCTAGTTATAATATTTCTTTTAATGAAGGATATAACTTCCTTTTCTCTGACTTGGGCAAAAGCTTCAGCCTCTATCCACTTGGAGAAGTAATCAGTAATAGCAAGCATGAATACTTTTCCACCAGGTGCCTTAGGGAGCTTACCAACTATATCCATACCCCATCTCATAAATGGCCAAGAGGAGGATATAGGATGCAATAATTCAGCTAGTTGATGAAGGATATTGTTGTGTCTCTGACAAGGATCACATCTTTTAGCATACTCCACAGCATCTCTCTTCATGGTTGGCCAGTAGTATCCTGTCCTCAGGATCCTTGAGAATAATTCCCTGCCCCCAGTGTGGTTTCCACAATCTCCTTCATGGAAGTCTTTTAAAACTTCTTGGATTTCAGGATCCTCAATGCATCTCAAGTATGGTCCTGCAAGAGATCGTCTATACAACATATTATTTAAAATTGTGAATTGAGATACCTTAGATTTGAAAGCCCTAGGGTTTTCTCCTGTAGGAATCTCTCCGTGTTGTAAGTATCTCATAATTGGTGAGATCCATGATCCTGATCCTGAATGGGATTGAGTATCCTCACAAGGGATAATTGCAGAATCATTTCCTATCTCCATAGCCTCGTGATCCTCGATAGCCGGGGTCAGGATATGGATAATAGGGATCTTGATATCCTCCGGGATCTTCAAGGATGATCCTAAGTTAGCCAATGCATCAGCCTCTGTATTTTCTTCCCTTGGTACCTGCGTCAAACTAAAGGAAACAAAAGAGAGTGCCAAACTTTTGACTATCTCTAAATATTTGGTTAGCTTTTCACCTTTAACAGCGTAGGATCCATTAAAGTGGTTTGTAATTAACAATGAATCTACATGTACCTCAAGATACCTGATCCCCATATGCTTTGCAATTTGCAAACCAGGAATTAAGGCTTCATATTCAGCCTCATTGTTAGTGGTTTGGAACTCACAAGCTATAGAGTGGTGTATTATGTCCCCCTGTGGCGATTTTAGTAGTATTCCAAGCCCTGTGCCTTTGACATTTGAGGATCCATCAGTATAGAGTATCCAAGGATCCTTGGTCTCTTCTAGCTGCTGGACTTCTAACTCAGCTTCTTCTTGTAAATCACTACTGAAATCAGCCACAAAGTCAGCTAATGCTTGGGATTTGATAGCTGTCCTAGGCTCATATCTTATATCATATGCACTTAGCTTCACTGCCCACTTAGCCATCCTTCCTGACATCTCTGGTTTCCTGAGGACATTCTTAATTGGAAAATTAGTTTTAACAATGATAACATGAGTTTCAAAATAATGTCTTAACTTAGTAGATGCCATAATTAATGCAAGAATAAGCTTTTCAAGGTGTGAATACCAGGATTCGGCATCAAGTAAACTTTTACTTACATAATAGACAGGATGTTGTGTACCTTCATGATCCTTAACAAGGACCGCACTTACTGCTTTTGAGGATACTGCAAGATACAAGGATAACACATCGCCTTTTTCTGGTTTCATCAAAGCCGGGGCTGAGGATAGGTAATCTTTGAGGGCTCTTAAAGCATTTTCATGCTTCTCAGTCCAGTCAAATTTCTTGTTCTTCCTTAGGATATCATAGAACTCTTTGCACTTCTCTGAGGATTTGGATATAAATCTGTTCAAAGCTGCTATCCTGCCTGTTAGCCTTTGAACATCCTTAGCATTGGCCGGAGATTTGATGTTCACTATTGCTTTGATTTGTTCCGGGCTAGCTTCAATGCCTCTTTTCGTCACCATATATCCTAAGAATTTACCTGCTTTAACACCAAAGTGACATTTTGAAGGATTAAGTTTCATGTTATATTTATCAAGGATATTGAATGCTTCCTCCAAGTCTCTTAGGTGATCCTCAGCTTTTAAGGATTTTACCACCATATCATCTATGTAAACCTCCATAGTTTGTCCAATCTGATCCTTGAACATCATATTCACCAGCCTTTGATATGTTGCACCTGCATTTCTTAATCCGAATGGCATAGCAATATAGCAGTATATACCAGTTGGAGTCATGAAGGATGTATCCTCTTGGTCGGATGGTTCCATTTGGATTTGTTGGAATCCAGATGAAGCATCCATAAAAGTTAACAGTTCATGACCCGCAGTTGCATCCACCATGGAGTCAATGTGGGGTAATGGGAAAGGATCCTTGGGACATGCCTTATTTAAATCGGTAAAATCGACACATACCCTCCACTTTCCGTTTTTCTTTTGAACAACAACCACATTGGCCAACCATCTTGGATACTTGACCTCTCTAATCATACCTGCCCGGAGCAATTTCTCTACCTCTTCCTGGATAATGGCATTCCTTTCCGGTGCAAACTTTCTTCTCCTTTGATGGATTGGTTTGAAGGATCTGTCTATGCCGAGTTTGTGAGTGATTACATCTTTGGATATACCAGTCATGTCTTCGTGTTTCCATGCAAAGGTAGTCTTTCTCCTTTTGAGGAAGGATACGAGGTCTTCTTTCATTTCGCCAAGGATCCCTGATCCGATATAGATTTTGGATTCAGGATCATCGGGATCCATGAGGATTTCTACCACATCCTGCTCTCTTGCCTCCAAGACATCCCTTGGAGGATACCTTGATTGCTATTGCTCCCTTGACTTTGATGTTGGTTTCATTGATGAAGTGTAGCAGTTCTTAGCCTCCTGCTGATCACTATCAATCTTGACTATTCCCCAAGGACTAGGGAGCTTCACACATTGATGGTAAGTAGATGGGACTGCCTTCATATCGTGTATCCAGGGCCTGCCAAGGATCACATTACAACAAGATAAACAGTCAATAACACAAAACTTTTGGTAAGAATGTAGGCCTTCGATGTATATTGGGAGTTTAATGTCCCCCAGGGTATTCTTAGTTTCGCCACTAAATCCCACGAGCACGGAGGATCTTGGTATGATATCTGACTCAGGAATACCCATCTTCTTTAGAACATCAAGCTGGATAATGTTCACTGAACTTCCTCCGTCTATAAGGATCCTGCGGACAAAATGGTTAGATATGAAAAGAGTAATAACTAAACCATCGTGATGAGGATCCTGGATATCAACACGATCATCCTCATCAAAGGTTATGACTTTTCCTTCGGAGACACTTGATGTTCGAACTGGTCTTTCTCCATTATCCATTTTAGTTTCCTTTGCATGCCTTTTAGCCACTGAGAAGGATGTGCCGCAAATGTCTGATCCTCCAGAAATAAAGTTTATCACTTGTGCATCTGCTGGAGGGGCTGGAGCCTTCTCAGGGATCCTTTCAGGATCCTGAGTCCTTGACTTTTTTCTTCCCAACAATTCTTTTAGATGCCCCTTGCTCAACAAGTATCCAATTTCCTTTCTTAGTGCAATGCATTCTTTTGTGAGATGCCCAAAATCTTCATGGTATGCACACCACTTTGATTTATCCTTAGTTGCAGCTGGCCTATCATTTTTTCTCGGCCATCTAGCTTTATCACCTAAGTTCTGCATAGCAAGGATTAGTTCATTGTTATCAACACAAAAACAATATTCAGAAATTGGAGGATAATCTTCATCATCCTCTTCTTGATCAACAGAATGCACGTTCTGGTTATCAGATCTGTTGTAGGATCTGAACTTGTTGTTCCTGAATGAGGATCCTTACTTATCCTGCTTTAAAGATCCTGCTAACCTCTCCTGGATCCTCTTGTCATCCTCTAGCCGAATGAACCTAAGTGCTCGGGTTCTTACCTCATATAAGTTCCTGCATGGTGTCATAACAAGATCATCGTAGAAAGACGAATCCCTAAGTAATCCCATTTTAAAGGCCTCAACAGCCGTGGCTATATCTAAGTTGGGAATGTCTAAGGATTCTTTACTAAATTTGGTAATGTAATCCCTTAATGATTCATTATGACCCTGGGTTATCCTATATAGATCACTAGTTAATCGTTCAAATTTTCTACTACAAGAAAACTGATTATTAAACAAGTTAACTAGGTTAGCAAATGAGGTAATAGAATAGGGAGGAAGACTTAGCAGCCATTTGAGAGCTGATCCAGTAAGAGTGGATCCGAATCCCTTGCACAGGCACGCTTCCTTTAACCTTTCTGGAATTGGATTGATCTCCATCCTCTCCCTGTATTGTGCTATGTGTTCCTCAGGATCTGTCGAACCATCATACAGCTTCATTGTTGGCACATGGAACCTCTTGGGTATCTCAGCATCACAGATTGGTGGTGCAAAGCGAGATATCTTGTGGCTCCCATCTGCTAACTCTGGGATAGGTTTGACCACTCCTGGGACACTTGATATCATATCCTTTAGCTTTTGCAATTCTCTGGCCATGGCATGATTGATACCTGGATCCTGCATAAGACCATGGTTAGTAGTATAAGAATTATTAAAAGTGTTACCTCCCATTGGATTCAGATTAGGAAGATTGGATGTTAATCCATATTGTTGAGGCTCTGGAAGGATCGAGGGACTAGTAGAAGCATTGGTCTGCATTGGAATAAAATCTCCCTGATGGACATCTGAACTTCCTGTTTGCAAATTCCTTAAGGATCCTGGCATCTGGAAGGATCCCTGAAACTGGGACGATCCTGGAACGAAGGAGGATCCTTGAACCTGAGATGATCCTGGAACGAAGGAGGATCCTTGAACCTGGGATGATCCTGGAATGAAGGAGGATCCTTGAACCTGGGATGATCCTGGAACGAAGGAGGATCCTTGAACCTGGGATGATCCTGGAACGAAGGAGGATCCTTGAACCTGGGATGATCCTGGAACGAAGGACGATCCTTGAACCTGGGATGATCCTGGAACGAAGGAGGATCCTTGAACCTGGGATGATCCTGGAACGAAGGAGGATCCTTGAATCTGCTGCATTCCCGAATATCCTCCTGAATTCGTGAGGGACCCCATATGCTGAGGATAGGATCCCGCTGGCTGGAAATATGAACCTGATGCCTGGGTCACTGTTGTTGTTCCGTAGTGCACTCCTTTCGGTCCACCCACATATTGAACGTCTGGAACCACTGATGGCTGAGAAGTAATCACCGGAGTATCAAAATTCAAGGATTTCGGCACCAGTGGGGAATGATCCTCTGCCGTTGTCTTTTGTTTCTTGAGATCTCAGATTTCTTTGAAAATCCTCTCATTGGTCTTATCCTGTTGCCGTATCTGATCCTTCATCTGCAAAATCAAAGTAAACATGTCACTAGTAGTGGGAGTGTAAGAAGCAGAAGAAGTTGGAGGTTTTGAGAAAATGGGAGTCGGTTTCTTCGCAGCATTCTCAGCATTCTTCTGGGATCCAGAAGGTGGTGGAGGCAAAGGGGGAAGGCCTTGAAAGGAAGTGAATGAGGGCATCAAATTTGAAGCATTCTTCGCTGAGGAAGCCATTTGCTCGGTCGAAGTGAACTGAAACAAGCACAGAAATGCGAAATTTTCTAAGGACGAAGCACCAATTGCCCCACGGTGGGCGCCAAACTGTTTTGGTCAAAAAATCTGTTGAGGATATTGCAACCAAACTCTCTGTAATGGGGTATGATGCTAATAATGTACGACAATCACAAGGATCACTTCAATGTAAATTGCACAAATGACACAAGGATTTATACGGGGAAAAAGCCCTTGATCAAGAGTTGATCTCCGGCACAAAAAACTTCGGGTGATGGAAACTACCGATCACCAAGCTCAAATAAATGAATAAATGTTTACAACTTCGGATAGTAACGAGCTAGGTACAAGGATCACTATCGTGAAATGTGTAAAAGTGAGTGAAAATGAATGTATGTTCGTCGAGAGCTTCAAGTGTGCGAGTGTATGAGAGTGTGTAGCTGAGAAATGACTAAGTGTTTTTCTACTAGCTCGTTACCCCTTTTTAAAATAGAAATTAACTACCTAAACTAACTATCCGACTTTCGTGCCAAGCTCCCACGTTCTCCACAACGTCCATTTTTGGCCAAGCACGTGCGGGATAATTTGGGAATATTCTCCAGGAATGTCGCCAAGACTTGGTCAAGCTCGTTATTCCTGCGAGGTAATACAAAACATAAATAAACAATCGTTAGTACGAGGATCCTTAAAGTGATCCATGATCCTGATCCTGAAGCTCTTCTGAGGATCACCACCTGTCACAGAAGTAAGGATCATTAATTAGGATAACGAATAAGGATCACTAATTGTTAGAAAATCCTCCCCTAACAAATATGAAGCTTTAATTGCAGGATTAGAATTGGCTAAGAGTATGAGTATCAAGAATTTGCAAGTATATGTTGACTCTTTGTTAATTACTAACCATTTTAATGGATCCTATGCAGTTAAGGGTGAGAAATTAATCGAATATCTCGATATTCTCAAAAAATTAGCAGGATATTTCGATGTTTTTATACTTGAACAGGTACCGAGGGAGGATAATGCTGAAGCGGATGCCTTAGCAAATTTGGGATCATCGATCAGGATACCTGAAGGGACCCAAATACCAATATTACATGTCTTATATCCTGCAACGAATCCTCAGGATAAAGAAGTAGCGGGTATTCAGGATCCTGGAGCAGAACATCCTGAAGAGGATCCTAAATCCTGGACGGCTCCAATCATGAGATATCTCAAGGAAGGACACATCCCTGGAAATGAAAATCCTAAGGCGTTTAGGATGAAGGTATCACGATTCACTATTATAAATAATGTTTTATACAAGAAATCTCTTGCAGGACCATATTTGAGGTGCTTGGAGGATCCTGAAGCCAAAGAAGTACTTCAGGATATACATGAAGGGGATTGTGGTAACCATGCTGGGGGCAGGTCGTTATTCTCAAAAGTATTAAGGACAGGATATTATTGGCCAACAATGAGAAAAGATGCCGCAGAATATGCTCGAAGATGTGACGCATGTCAAAGACATAGTAACATACTGCATCAGCCGGCTGAACCATTATATCATATTGTTTCCCCTTGGCCATTTATGAAGTGGGGTATGGATATAGTGGGAAAGCTACAAAAAGCTCCGGGAGGAAAAGTCTTTATGCTAGCAATGACGGATTATTTCTCTAAGTGGGTTGAAGCAGAAGCATTTGTTCAAGTTAGAGACCAAGAAGTAGTA
The DNA here is from genome assembly GCA_030545235.1 of Helianthus tuberosus. NCBI lineage: Eukaryota > Viridiplantae > Streptophyta > Magnoliopsida > Asterales > Asteraceae > Helianthus > Helianthus tuberosus. The sequence continues at coordinate 140,400,157 of CM060430.1, read as the reverse complement.
TCCTTCATCAAGAGGAATATCCTGACCAGATTCGGAGTACCAGCCGAGATAATCTGTGACAATGGTTCTCAGTTTATAAGCAAAAGAACTACTGACTTTTGCAAGAGTTGGGGAATCAAAATGATAACATCTACTCCAGTACATCCTCAAGCGAATGGACAAGCAGAATCCTCAAACAAGATAATTGTCAATAACATAAAGAAAAGGCTTGGAGCCAAAAAAGGAAGATGGGCAGAAGAATTACCCTTTGTTTTATGGGCTGATAGGACAACGGTAAAGAATGGAACAGGCCAAACCCCATTTTCCTTGGTATTTGGAGCAGAAGCAATGATTCCAACGGAAATGACAATACCTACTGCAAGATCTACCCTAAGTGATCCTGAGCAGAATCCTGAAGCCTTGAGTCAAGATTTAGACACTATAGATGAGAAGAGAGATGCGGCAAGGCTAAGGATGGCAGCATATCAACAGAGAATATCCAGGGCATATAACAAGAATATTAGGACCAGAAGATTTAAGATTGGAGATTGGGTGTTAAGAAAGGCTTTTCAGAATACTACTAATCCTGCCGATGGCAAGTTAGCTCCAAAATGGGAAGGACCATATGAAGTTGAATCAGAAGCAGGGAAAGGAGCATACAGACTCAAGAATATGGAGGGGGATATGCTACCGAGGTCTTGGAATGCTATACACCTTAAGTTCTATTTCAAGTGAGTTTAGAATTCAATTTCTAACTCAGGATGGTATGAATTCTACCTTTTTTAAATATGTTTGGTTTAATTTGTTCTTTGTAACCCAATACTGACTTAAGCATCGGAGGGGTGTTAGCCAAGCTAACACCCACCTTAGTTTACAATTGTTTTGCAAGATATGTTTCAGGATATAGCTCCAGGATATGTACTCAGGATAACTCGAAAGATTAGAGGATTGGCCCCCTCTCTCACGTTTAAGGGATACTGATCCCTTCACAGGTTTAAAGGTATTCACCTTTCTTCCGAATTGGGTTTAAACACCCCGCCTGGAGCGCAAGTTATTCAGGGATAGTTCAAGGTGGCGGGACCAGTCCATGTAAAAGTGGCTGACAATTTCGTTACTATTGGCTATATCCTGAATCCTAAAGGTATATGAGGACTGATCACCCTCTCTCACGAAAGGGTATTTTCATACTCTCTAAGGTTTAAAGGTTTTCACCTTTCTAAGTCTTGGAGTTTATACACTCCCGCCTGTAGCGCATGAAAATTTGGGATTTTCCCCAGGATACAAGGGATTTATCTCCAGTACATCCTTGGGTTTTACCCTTGGGACCTAAAAAATTGCCTATACAATGGAAACTGACATTCAGAAGATTTCTAAGACATTGTACACAGGGGACGTTCCTACCAAGGCAGTGATGTAAAGCTCAAAGGCTAAAGTTCGGAACCAGTATGCTAAATATCTCACACAGGGGACATCTTCATTGGAAAAGTGGCAAGAAGTTTGAGGTTTGATAAAAGGGTTATATACTACTCCGGGTATGATCTTTCCTTTGTAAGCATCGTCTAAGTTTTTAGTAACATTATGTTAAGTATCCTGATGTATTCTCAAAGTCCTTTTCAGGATATTTGATTAGGGTGTTTGAAACTAGTATTAGTTTGGAACTTTGATCATTTAAATATTATCAAAACTTGGTTTTGAAAAGATAGATTGTTTTTCACTTTCTAAAGAAATTTCTACAAAGTTGAAGGAACGTTTGGAAGTTCTATCTAATAAAAGGTTTTTACAGTATATCGATGAGCATACTGATCAGGATATTTTCATAAGATAGTGATATAAAATTTTTACAAAGCTAAGAATTACACTAAGTAATGCGAGGCAATAACAAACAAATAAAAAGATAAAATTGTTCTTGAAGCAATCAATACTGGTTGATAACCGAGGGTTTCATCCTGAAACCCAGGACCCATCCACCTTCGGCTATCAAATTGTTTCGACACAGAAATAAATTGTTCATAAAAACATAAAATTGTTCGAATGATTTAAAGGAAATAAGCTCTAGGGGGTAGTGCCTTCTTGGTCCATAGTGGTTTCAGCAACATCCGTCTTGGGATCCGCCTCAGCATCCTTCTCAGCATCGGTTGCTTTTTCAACTGCTTTGGAAGGTTCTTCGACAGTTGATTTGGAAGAGGTGCCGCCGAGGTTCTTCAGCTTGGTCTCCCAAGCACCAACATCCCAAGAAGGGCATTCGAAACCTAATGTTTTGGCTTCATGAGCCATCTTCAACCTGGCTTGAAGGAGAGAAATGACGACGGAACTTTTGAGGCTTTCCCAGTAGCTGACCATATCTCGTTCGTACTGCACATGGGCGGCTTCCAGATCGGCTTGGGCTTGAAGAGTAGCTTTGTTGAGAGCAACTTGGTGTTCCTGGATCATAGCTTTGAATTTCTCCTCGTAGTGACGAGATTTGGCGGCTGCAATCATGCCTTGGTCGGAGATTGTGATTTCTGCTTCCTTTAGCTTAGATTCAAGTGTTTTGTTAAGCTTGCAGGATTCTTGATATAAATGAACCAAACGCTCAAGACCCTACAAAGATAAGAGGACAGGGATTAATATTGTTAAATCTTTGAAAATAATGTAAATCGCAGGATATGATATGAGAATACTAACCTGGTTAAGAAAAGAAGTCATGAACCCGCTGGCTTCAATGAACCCGTGCTTCTCATAAGGAAAGGTGTCAGAAATGACAGGGGAATCAGGTTCTTTCCTTTTGCGGGAACTGGAACTCCGGGGTTTGGTAGCCGGTGAAGGTTTGGGAATAATGATGGCTTTGGAACTGCTAGGTTTAGATGTGGCTGTGGTCTTGGGGCTAGGTTCTTTCTTGACCTGGATCTGGTCAGAATAGCTGTCCAATTCGTCAAGGTCAAAGACTTCAGGGATCTTAGCTGGTGCTGCATAAAGGGAAAAGTTTTACTCTTTATCTTATCATTATACTGTTTTGACTAATTATTTTGAAAGAAATTCTTACCAGACATCTCGGATGATGAGTATTGACTGGAACTCGGGACGTGTGTGGTGAAAGTCCTGTCTATTGCAGGTAACTGGTAAACAGTATTGATTCTCTCTTCTGACTCAGCAGTAGGGGGAGCAACTTCCTTGAAGTTCACTGCGTAAAGATAAAAAAGAAGAGTATTAATAGAAGATAACAATCAAATGGTCTATGAGGATATTTATGATTCTACCGGTGGTTAACCACTCCACCGGAAGGCTGGCACCCTCAGCAATGGAGTCTCGTTTGACAAAGAAAAATTTGCATTGCCATCCGTCTTCGTTTTTGGTGGCCTTGAGAATCAGGGGTTTGCTGGAGGTCGAGAAGAGCAAGAACCGGCTAGAGCCGTGAGATCGGAGGCGATAAGCAATAGGCAAATCCTCGATGCGAAGGTCGGAACAATGGAGATTTTTGATTTGATTAAGTACAATTAGTACTCTCCAAACCATGGGCATGGTTTGAGCAAAAGAGATGCCGGTGGTTCGAAAGAATTGCATCATGAATTCAGGAAAAGGGTATCGAAGACCTAGTGAAAAAGGATATGCTGGAAAACAAACCCATTCAGTGGAAGAAACATCCGATCGGATTGACCGATCGAATGGTCTGAAGACCGTGTTATCAGGGAAAGCGCCGGAAGCTCTTAAAGCTGCAATGTCTGCGTTGTCAAAAGCACAGATCTCCTTTTCGGGATTTTTAAAAAGATTTTGCTGGGTGAAGGTTTCGGCGTCCATTGCGAGTAAGGTGATGTAAATTGATAAAAAGTAAATCGGAAATGGAGGATTACCTGAAGGTTCTGTTGAAGATATCTGCTTTTCAAACAAGAAAAGAGAAGATATAGGGGCGTTGTGGATCTCCATTGAGTAAAAAACGCGTTGGAGGTTACGATGTGATCTTGACCGTCGCTTCGTTTTAAATGTCTTGAGTTATGGGATAAGATTTTTGAAATATATCCGTTGGATTGGTATACCAACCGATATATTTGGGGACAATTGTTAGGGGTCATTTTCTTTGCATATGTATCCTGACCAATATCCTGCCTTTGTTTGTTTATTTGTGACCAGGACGCTGGAAGAGGATATTGCTAACATCTTGGGCGATATCCTGAGGTTTATTGAATTAACCACGTGCAGGTTAACGGCTGAGGCTTGCTAACGGTCAAGTGGACTTCTTCTCCTCAAGACTCGGACGAGTTTGTTGAAGGAGAGACGTTGAGCCCGAAGGACCAGGTCTACAACGTTCGATGAAGGAATATTCGGTGGATCCCGGAAGTTTAGGATAGTTTGTTATTTTATCTTTACTATAAATAGATGGGGGCGGATCAGTTTAAGGCACACAATTTTCACTAACACTCTCGAACACTTTCACTCTCTAGCTCATTGCAAACACCACACTTGTATTCGAATTTCATTGTAACACATAGTCGATCCGCACCACATCCTGCACTGTACCCTGACGTTTGAAGTAATAAGAAGAACAAGGCAGCTGCGATTGTCAGCTCCCGAGGTTTTATGCCGGCGATCTAGATTGATCAAGGGCTTTCCTCGTACATCTCGTGTCGTTTACTTTACTTTTGCTCATTGTTTGATCATAGATACAGCTCAATATCCTGAGCCGTATCCTGAATACTGATTTTCTAAATAACTAAACAAGCATATTTTTCACACACATTTCTAGCACACTACCTCACTAAACTAATTTGATCACTAAATTGCTTAGGTAATTTTTGACCAAAACAGAAAGTTGGCACCAAAGTGGGAAGGCCCCTATTTGATTGAAGCTGAAGCAGGAAAGGGGGCATATCGATTGCTAACAATGGAAGGTGATTTGCTACCAAGGGCTTGGAATGTTGTCCATTTGAAGAAATACTTTATGTAACTAGGATCCATGATCTTTACCTGACTAGTATCCTTGAAGGATCCTTACAGAACAGATGATCCTCATTCTGGTAATATTCTAATCTCAAACTATTTCATTCTTTTATTCTCTTATATAAGGATAAGGATCCTACATCCTTTATCCTCCTTTCACTTGATTCTGAGTTTTGAAGGTTCAGGTATCCTTAACTAAGGATTGAGTATCCACAGAAGTATCCAGTTATTTGGGCTTGACCCCAGTTATTTGGGCTTGGCACCAGTTATTTGGGCTAGTCCCCAGTTTGGGCCTGACCCTAGTTTCGCCAGTAGCGCGCGATGATCCTGGTATAGTTCATGGCAATGGGACTAGTACCCGCTTTAGGGGCTGACAATTTCATTGTACTGGCTATATTCAGGATCCTACTGTTATGGGTGAAATTCTGAGCCCATATCCTGGAAAATATCTTGATTTATATCTTGGTTATATAGTATCTGTTTACATCCGGGATGCTGGTTCAGGATATTGGTAACATCCTGAATGGTATCCTCAGGATTACTAACGGATTGTGTGCAGGTACGTGGGTTAGAAGCTAGCAACGTTCACAAGGACTCATTCCACGGAAGACTCGGTCCAAGTTGTTCAAGGAAAGACGTTAAGCCCGCTTTATTTGGTTCCAAACGGCTATTTATGGAATATTCGGGAGCATCCCATATTTATAGGAATTTTAGTTTCTATTTTGTAACTATAAATAGGTGGGTATACCAGATCGAATAGGACATCACATTCACACTCGCTACACTCTAACACTCGCTCTCTAGCAATTTTTACTTTCATACACAAGCATTGTAACACTTAGCGATCTGGTCTATATCCTGCACTGTATCCTGACGTTTGAAGCAATAAGAAGAACAAGGCAGCTGCGATTGTCAGCTCCCGAGGTTTTATGCCGGCGATCTAGATTGATCAAGGGCTTTCCTCGTACATCTCGTGTCATTTACTTTACTTTTTGCTCATAGTTTGATCATAGATACAGCTCAATATCCTGAGCCGTATCCTGAATACTGATTTTCTAAATAACTTAACCGGCATATTTTCAACACACTTTCTAGCACACTACCTCACTTTACTAATTTGATCACTAAATTGCTTCGGTAATTTTTGACCAAAACACCTACGTATAATGGTAGACGTACCATACATCCGTTCCTAAGGTTTCTAGCGTTTTCACGTTAGCTAAGGTTTTGGCATTTTCATGTCACTAAGTTTGGATAGTCGCCAGTGAGGGCCATACTCCAGTTTACATACGATCCTTTGGGCTTGTCCCCAGTTATCCTTTGGGCTTGTCCCCAGTATATTGGGCTTGTCCCCAGAATTGTTGGGCTTGTCCCCAGTTACTAACTCTTATCCTATGTTGGCTTAGTCCCAAGTTGTACCTTATTTCAGGGTTTTGGAGATAAATGACCAAGGATCCTTGATCCTTACCTTTTACTAAGGTTTGTCTTTTAGATTATCCTATTTACAATTGTTAAAGGTTAGGATCCTAACTTGGATTCTCAGGTATGATCCTTAACTATTTTGATTCTATTCATTATTTATTTAAGTAACCCTTATCCTTTGACAACTGAACTTGTGATCCTTAAACTATATAACTTTTCAAAACTAATCGGCTACGGATTATGTGATCTTTGATCATATCCTAAACTTTTTGGGGATATTTCTTAAATTTTTTCTCTACTTGATAAGTTTAAACAAAATAAACATCACAATAGGTGGAAAGTAAAATATTAACAAGGATATCAACACAGGATAAGCCAAAAAGTTAAAGTTATTTTTATTCACAAAAGATTAAACCCTTTAAGGTTGTCAAAATTGCCAACCCACGTTTCTACCAGCAAAACGTGGCCCGTCCACATGGGTTGGCAAAGGGTGTCCATTGTCTAAAGGTCTTGGTAGTGCAGGAAATTAAAAACGGCAGGATCACAATGGCTTCATCCCCCAAACAGAGGATCCCTCCACCATTTGTAATCCTACCTATTGTTCAAAGGATCATCCATGATCCACAACCCTAATTACTATTGTTTAAGTACAGACCAACCATTGTTCATCAAAGCAAAAACCATAACCAAACCTAAAAAATGGGCTCCGGCTACGTCTAGAAATGTCCTTCATCGCCCATTCCTGCAGCTTATGCCTTCGCTGCATCATCATCCCCTCCAGCTCCAGTATCCTTCGCTTGATCCTTGCCACTACCGCTAGCCTCGATTGCCAGAACCTCGTCAGCCTCATCCTCATCCTCAAACTCAGCCAGTCTGGCCTTCCAGCCTTCCATGTCCCAGCTGCTCCTATCAAAGGCAGGATCCTGAGCTTCTTGAGCCATCTGTAGCTTGGTCTTGTACATGGCAATGGCAGCGGAGACCTTAGCATCCTCCGTGATCTCGCTCTTCTCATAATCAAAATTGATCAGAATGGCAGTTGTTTGAGCTTTGGCGTCGTTGAGATCCTTTTCAAGAGAAGTGATCTTAAGGTCTTTGAGCATTGCTACTTTTTGGAGGTCAGAGTGTTTCTCCTCTAGCTCTTCAACATTGCCAACATAATCCTCAATTTCAGCAAATTTCTGCAAACAAGACAATGCAAAGTTAGGATCATATGATCCGCAAGTGGATAGGATAACTAAGTCAGTGATCCTTACATCATTAAAGTACTCGAGGAATTGATGGCGGATCAGAGGCAAGCCTTGAAGGTTGTCAGCTTCAGAGGTTTTTCTTTTCTTCCCACCTTTTCCCCTTGAAGTGGTAGCCTTGGGGATTGCAACGGAGGGGCTAGCAGCAGATTTTTTCTTGGAGGATCTGACATTGTCAAGATCAGTGATGTTGAACTTGGAGGCAGATTTTGAGGATTTCCCAGCGCCTACACATTCAAAACAGATAAGTATCCTTATCATATTTCTATTCAACTATTTATTTAAATATTTGACTATACAAAATACAGGATACTTACTTGACATAGTAACAGAACCTGAGGATACTTCCTGTGAATCCTGGGTGTTTGTTTTGAATGACCTTGTTGCAGGATCAAGTCTTCTGAAAGCAGCGAGTCTTTCCTTGGTGGCAGGTGATGGTATAAGGTGAGAAACAGAGATAGCTGCACAATGGAAACAAAAGGGTGTTAGTGATCCTTATACAAAAACAAGTTTATCTGGTGATCCTTCTTAGGATCCTCTATCCTACCATGGGTGCTCCACTTCCTTGGCAGATTCTTTCCATCCGGGATAGAATCCCTTCTGACAAAGAAGAATCGTCGTTTCCAGTTTGTATCATTCTTCGTGGCTTTGAAGATGGGATGTTCTTCACCAGGTTTACGCTTGAATAGATATCGATGGGATCCAAATGTGGTGAGATCATACATCTCTGCCAACTCTGACATTCCTAGGGCAATTTCTTCCTGCTCAATGATCCTCTCAAGGGTATATAAGACCCTCCAGATCATTGGCATGGCTTGAATATAGGAGATGCCAGTGAGGGAGAAGAAAGACTGGGTGAATTCAGGGAAAGGATATGTGTATCCTATTGTGAACGGTGTGACCAGGAAAGCTACCCAAGTTTCAGAAACGTAATCACTTAGAACGGTAGGATCAAACGGTTTGAAATAGGTGTTCGCCGGAAAGCAATGCCGGATTCTGTCTATTTGCGGATCAGTGAAGCAGCACCTCTCATTCGCTGAATCTTTGATGATCCCCTGGCTCTTGAGAGGAGTGTCCTTCTTATGATCCTTCGCCGGTGAGGATCTCAGCATCATCTTGATTGTGAAGAAGGTGAAGAAAGAAGGGACAGAGAAAGAAAACGTAAAGGGAGAAAAGAAAAAGAGATACCTGCTTGATCGTCGGATGAGAATTTAAAGGGAGTCTCTCTTGAATTTGAATGCTGATTGATCCCTATCCCTAACTCCTATTTATAATAATGGTTTTGCAGAATAGTCACCTCAGTGACGTCATACTCGTAACGGCTAGTCCGACTCCAACGGCTAGTTATCCGTTAATTTGTTATGGATAAGAACAAAATATAACTCGTTTATTTACATAATTACTCCTTATATTTTGGGGGCAATTGTTAGGGGTGGATTTCTAAATGATCAGTGATCCTCATTTACTGTTGGGTTTAGTGATCCTCAATTCTGTCTGAAGTAGTGATCCTCAGAAGTGTTGCAGGATCAGGATCATGGATCATCATAAGGATCCTTGTACTAACGGTTGTCTACTTTGAATTCGAAATTGTTTTGCAGGAGTATCAATGTGGACTTGGTCTTGGCGATATTCCTGGAGCACATTCTATGTTTATTCCGCACGTGCTTGTTCAGAAGTGGACGTTATGGAGTCGTGGAAGACTTGCACCATTTGTGGAATGTTAGTTAGAGTAGATATTTTCCATTTTTAAAGGGGTAGCGAGCTAATTAGAAAACACTTGGCTATTTTTGGCTAACACACACACTCGTACAACTGCTCTCACCAGCTCTCGCTAACTCACTTGGCAATTACACACCATTTTACACAATACACTATAGTGATCCTTGTACTTAGCTCGCTATCATCCGAAGTTGTAATAGATTTCTTGCTTAATTTGAGTTGGTGATCGGTAGTTTCCATCACCCGAGGTTTTTTATGCCGGAGATCATTCATTGATCAAGGGCTTTTTCCTCGTATAAATCTTCGTGTCACTTGTTCAATACATTTCATAGTGATCCTTATTGTTGTTCATCAATTCAAGCATCATACCTCACAACAGAAAGTTTGGTTGCATTATCACTGCTTGATTTTTGACCAAAACAGTTAGTTACTAATCATTTTAATGGATCCTATGCAGTCAAAGGTGAGAAGTTAATCGAGTATCTCGAAATTCTCAAAAAATTAGCAGGATATTTCGATATTTTTAAACTTGAACAGGTACCGAGAGAGGATAATGCTGAAGCAGATGCCTTGGCGAACCTAGGATCATCATTCAGGATACCTGAAGGAACTCAAATACCAATACTTCACATCCTATATCATGCGGTGGATCTTTTCAAGTCGCAGGATAAGGAGGTAGCTAGCATTCAGGATCCTGGTCAAGATCCTGATGAGGATCCTAAATCCTGGACGGCCCCAATCATAAGATATCTTAAGGAAGCACACATCCCAAAGGATGAAAATCCTAAGGCCTTTAGAATGAAGGTATCACAATTCACTGTTATAAATGAAATTTTGTACAAGAAATCTCTTGCAGGACCATACCTGAGGTGCTTGGAGGATCCTAAAACTAAAGAAGTGCTTCAGGATATACATGAAGGGGATTGTGGTAACCATATTGGGGGCAGATCATTATTTTCAAAGGTATTAAGAACAGGATATTATTGGCCGACGATGAAGAAAAATGTTGCGGAATATGCTCGAAGATGTGATGCATGTCAAAGGCACAGCAACATATTACATTAACCTGTTGAACCACTTTATCCTATTGCTTCCCCTTGGCCATTCATGAAGTGGGGGATGGACATAGTAGGAAAATTGCCAAAAGATCCAGGAGGAAAAGTCTTTATGTTGGCAATGACTGACTATTTCTATAAATGGGTTGAAGCTGAAGCATTTGTTCAAGTTAGAGACCAAGAAGTAGTATCCTTCATAAAAAGGAATATCCTGACCAGGTTTGGGGTGCCAGCCGAGAAAATTTGTGACAATGGTTCTCAGTTTATAAGTAAGAGGACTACTGACTTTTGTAAGAGTTGGGGAATCAAAATGATCACATCTACTCCAGTACATCCTCAAGCAAATGGACAAGCAGAATCCTCGAACAAGATAATTGTCAACAACTTGAAGAAGAGACTAGGAGCTAAGAAAGGAAGATGGGCAGAAGAATTACCCTTTGTTTTGAGGGCTGATAGAACAACAATAAAGAGTGCAACTGGCCAGACTCCATTTTCCTTAGTATTTGGAGCAGAAGCAGTGATCCCAACAGAAATGGTGATACTGACAGCAAGATCTAACCTCCGGGATCCTGAGCAGAATCCTGAAGCTTTGTGTCAAGAGTTGGATACTGTGGATGAGACAAGAGATGCAGCAAAGCTGAGGATGGCAGCATACCAACAGAGGATATCCAGAGCATATAACAAGAATATAAGGACTAGAAGATTTCAAGTTGGGGATTGGGTGTTAAGAAAGGCTTTTTAGAATACTACTAATCCTGCCGATGGAAAGTTAGCTCCAAAGTGGGAAGGACCATATGAGGTTGAATCAGAATCTGGGAAAGGAGCATACCGACTCAAGAATATGGAGGGGGATATGCTGCCAAGATCCTGGAATGCTATACACTTAAAGCTCTATTTCAAGTGAGTTTAGAATTTAATTTCTATCTCAGGATGGTATGGATTCTATCTCTTTTAAATATATTCGAATTTACTTATTATTTTGAACCCAATACTGACTTAAGCATCGGAGGGGTGTTAGCCAAGCTAATACCCACCTTAGTTTAAGATTATTTTGCAGAATATGCCTCAGGATATAGCTCTAGGATACACGCTCAGGATATTTCGAAAGATTAGAGGATTGGCCCGCTCTCTCACGTTTAAGGGATCCTGATCCCTTCATAGGTTTAAAGGTATTCACCTTTCTTACGAATTGGGTTTAAACACCCCGCCTGGAGCGCAAGTTATCCAGGGATAGTTCAAGGTAGCGGGACCAGATCATGTAAAAGTTGTTGATAATTTCATTACTATTGGCTATATCCTGGATCCTAAAGGTATATGAGTATTGATCACCCTCTCTCACGAAAGGGAATTTTCATACTCTCTAAGGTTTAAAGGTTTTCACCTTTCTAAGTCTTGGAGTTTATACACTCCCGCCTGTAGTGCATGAAAATCAGGGTTTATCCCCAGGGTATTAAGGGTTTATCCCCAGGATATTGAGGGTTTATCCCCAGGATATTCAGGGTTTATCCACAGAAAAGCAAAAGTATGACTATGTTTGCATTCCTAAGTCTTCAAATATGCTGAACACAGGGGACATACACCATACAATTCAAAGGATGGGTTCAAGTTTCTAAATGTGCATTGGGGACATTCCTAAGATGGAAGGTTGGAATTGACTCTCTAAGAGTCTTTGGTATGGTCTCTCCTTTTTATTTGGATAACTTAAGTTTTCTAAGTTATGTGGCAGTATCCTGACCAGGATATCTCTCAAGATACTCTCAGAATATGTTCCCAAGAATGTTCAAACAAAACTATTTTCATAAGTAAATTTATGCAATAAAATTGTAACAACAAACATAAGGCCAAAAGAAAGTTATATTATTAAAGCAAAAGTTTGTGCTTTTGGTTTCATCTCAAACCGAGATCCATCCACCAAAAGCACAATAAGTTCCTAGTTATATTTACATAACAGTTGAAGGTTTCATCTCAAACCGAGACCCATCCACCTCCAACTGTTATATTGTTCAAAAAACATGCAGGAAATATAAATTGTTCAAGTGTAGGAAAAGTAAATTGTTTGGGGGGATTACAAACCAACATTCAAATTTAAAAAAGTGGGCTCCGGCCTAGGCATCAATATCCATCATCGCCCACTAGAATGCCCTCACACAGCGGCATCTTCACCAGCCTTCTCCGTCTTCTCAGCCTCAGCATCCTGAGCAGCATCCTCGCCAGCATCCTCTCCAGCATCCTTCTTTTCTCCAGCCTTGTCCACCACCTCTGCTGACTTCGAGGATTCACCAGCCCCAGCAGGATACGGCACAGCTTTGCCTCCAAGCTCCTTCAGCTTTGCCACCCAGGAATCAACTGGCCAGGATGGGCACTCCAGACCTGTCTCCTTGGCCTCATAAGCCATCTTGATGCGAGCTTGTAGCAGAGAGACAACAGCTGAATTCTTGATCCCTTCCAGGAAGGAGATCATGGCCTGTTCATGCTCCACTTGGACGGCTGCCAGCTTTACCTCGGCGTCCTGGGTGACCTTTTTCAGCTTATCCTCGTAGTGTCGGGACTTGGCTTCAGCAATGACACCCTGATCAGCAACAGTGGTCTCAAGCTGCTTGATCTTGGCTTCTTGAAATTTGGTCGTGCTGCAGGCATCGGTGTAGAGGTGAAGCAGATGCTGGAGACCCTGCAAGTCAAAATTCAGGTATGAATCAAAATTCACTAACCAGGATATTCTGACCAGGATATTACCTTATTGAGGAAGGATGTCATTGGCTCCAAGGAGTCAGTGAAGCTGAGTTCTTCATAGGAGAACCCTTAAGAACCTGGAGTGCTGACCTCGGAACCCTTCCTCTTCTTGGAAGTGGAAGCTCGGGTCCTTAGATTGGGCTTAGGAGCCGGAACTGGTTTGGAGCTGGTGGCAGCAGGATTTTCCTTCTTGACATTGACAGGAGTGGGATAGCTGTCAAGCTCATCGAGGTCCAAAAGGATTGGAACTTTGCTGGAATCTGCATACAGGAGAAAACTTAAAACTCTTTCCTAAACATATTAGATAAAGACATATATGCAGAATATTATGTAGGATCCTTACCATACATGTTTGAACTAGAGGGTTGACTTGAAGATGCTGGAAGTGGATTAAAGCTCCTTTCAACTTCTGGAAGAAGTCTGATGGTGTCGATTCTCTTCTTTGAGTCAGCTAAAGGAGGTGCAAGCTTTCTGAAATCAGCTGTATACAAGAAAGAAAAAGAAAATCAGTACAGGATATAAGACAGGATCATCCTTAAACCCTAAATCCTACCCTTTCTCAACCACTTCACCGGATAATCCGCTCCACCAGGGATTGAATCTCTTTTTACAAAGAAAAACTTGGATTTCCATTCCTCTTCGTTCCTGTTGGCTCGGAGTATCAGTGGATCGCTGGAAGTGGAATAGAACAAGAATCGGCAAGATCCGTGGCATCTAAGCCGGTATGCTAGGGGAAGGTCGTGAACAGAAAGATCAGGAATGTGCTTGTTCTTGATTTGATCAAGAACAAGCAGAACTTGCCAAAGCATTAGCATTGTTTAGCTGAAACATATTTTCGTGACGTTAAAGAACTCGGTGATGAAATCAGGAAATGGAAATTGCAACCCTAAGGTAAAGGGAAAAGCGTTAAAACACAACCACTCGTCAGAAACCATGTCCGACCGGATTTCCCGATCGAACGGCCGGAACACCGTCCCTTTCGGAAAGATGCCGGAGATTTTGAGAGCCGACAAGTGGGCACTATCAAAGGAGCATATTTCTTTCTTCGGATCTTGGAGAATATTCTGGTGGATAAATGTAGGAGCGGAGTCATCGTAGCTGGATTTGGTTTATCTCGCCATATGGTTACCGGAATAATGTGCAGAATAAGGGAGAAAGAAGATGGAAATGAGAGAGAAGATTTTACCTTTTACTCTTTGGTGAGGGTTAAATGAAGATAAGGATGAGGAGTTATAGGGAAGTAATGAGTAATTATAGGCTGCACGGTTACAAGCAATCACATCAAAGGTCTTATCTCTTAATTGCCTCGTTTATCGTGAAAAAATGTAACCGTTAGTCTCATGATATATTTTTGGGGACAATTGTTATGGGTGAAATTCTGAGCCCATATCCTGGATAATATCTTGAATTATATCTTAGCTATATGATAAATGTTCATTCTCAGGATGCTGACTCAGGATATAGGTAACATCCTGGATAGTATCCTGAGGATCACTAACGGATTATGTGCAGAAGTACGAGTCCAAGCTTGCAACGTTCATGAAGACCTTTTCCCCTGAAGACTCGGTCCAAGTAGTTCGAAGAAAGACGTTGAAGCCGCTTTACTTGGTCTCCAACGTTAACTAAGGAATATTCGATGGCATCCCCCATTTGTAGGAGATATTGTTTCATTTCTTAGCTATAAATAGACGGATATATCAGATCAAATAGGACACAACACTCACCGCTCTCAAACACTTCTACTCTCTCGCAACTCTCACTTTCTCAAAAAGCATTGTAACACTTAGTAGCGATCTGATCAATATCCTGCACTGTATCCTGACATTTTAAGCAATAAGAAGAATAAGGCAGCTGCGATTGTCAGCTCCCGAGGTTTTATGCCGGCGATCTAGATTGATCAAGGGCTTTCCTTGTACATCTCGTGTCACCCTTTACTTTTTGCTCATTGTTTGATTGTAAATATAGCTGAATATCCTAAGCTATATCCTGAATACTGTTTTTGCAAACAACCAATTCATCATATTTTCGATACACATTCTCAGCACACTACCTCACTTAACTAATTTGATCACTAAATTACTTAGGTAATTTTTGACCAAAACAGAAACTTTGTTTGAAAAAATGCTTCATTGGAATAAAAAGTCACAAAAAAATAATAAAAAGTCTTACGAAAGCCGACGCTTTTTACACCTTTCACCCTTTTCTACTAACCACTAACCCAAAACCACCTACCTTTAACCCATGCCTAACCCTTCCCCCAAAGTCCTCTTGATATTTACAAAGGTTTATAGTTAAAAAGGAGGAGGATTGATTGCTTGGCAAGCATATGGTAGAAGTAAGTTCCATGCAGGTCTCGAGTGTTTCACAAAAATACATCTTCGGCCGAGTGTAGAGTGATCTCCCGTGAGGTATGTGAACTTGTATATAAATGGAATTTTAAAGAGGCATGTTATGCCCAAATAAGTAATTTCTCTTATGAAACGTTCTAAATAAATCATAACAAATAGGATTGTAAATAACATAAAAATAAAACCTAATAAAGATCTTGGAATCCCGACACTCAAAGACAAGCCCAAAACCTTATCTTCTACCCATTCCATTTGGGTGTGTAAGCCACATTATAAAGAGTTTTGCTTGAGGACAAGCAAAGATTCAAGTGTGGGGGTATTTGATGTGTGTAAAATGTAACATATAAATTACATCAAATGAGGCATAAAACTAACCATTTTTTAGTACTAATGTTGGAAAAAGTGTGCTTTTGTCTTCCTTTTGTATTTTCAGGATTAAATGAGCTCAAATGAACAAAAGAAGCAAAAATGCAGCTAAATCTAACACAAATACAAGAAAAGGAATAAACATGGCATGCCGACCCCTCGACAGCATCTTCCCAAGCAAAAACAAGAGAACAGAGGGCTGAACACGCCCCGTGCCCAGCGGACACGGGGGTGTGGCCAAGTGTCTGCAGAAAAGACAAAGTTGTAGAAGCTTCTATTTCCCAACACGGGGGCGTGCCCAGCGGACACGGGGCCGTGGTCAACGCTAAGATTCGCAGAATCTAAGCAAATCTTGATAGTACAGATACACTTCTGCACATGGGGCCGTGCCCAGCGGACACGGGGGCGTGGTCAACTAATGCAGACAAACTGCAATTAATGAAGAAAGAGAAGATGGGTGGACACGGGGCCGTGCCCAGCGGGCACGGGGCCGTGTCCGGGCTTCTGTGCAGGCTATAAATAGAGGTGCTTGGTTCACTTCAAAAGCATCCCTTGACAAACCACCTCTCTCACACTTCACCCACCCTCCACCACCATCACAACCCACATCCACCACCATCATCCATCATAGAGTGTGTGTAGTAGTATCGGGATCCAAGATTGATAGTAAGAGTTCTTGATAATCAAAGGCCATGTTTGCCTAAGTCTCTTACATCACTTGGTGAAGACAAGCATTTAGTGTAATACTTTTTATTTTTAATCTTTTCGCACTTTTTATTTGGTTTTGTATTAATGACTTTAATAACTAGTTTCTTATGTTGAAGGTGAAACTTCCTTATCATTTGTCCGTGGTGTCTTGGCGTTATTTTACTGTCTATATAAAATAAAAGATTTACACCATTCATATCTCCACGGTCTATATGGAGATATGTTGGCTACCTGGTCGGGGGTTAAGGGAATGGTTTGGTAAGGTTCTTGCCTTGTTCAGTGTATAGATCCTGCAAGGACCTGGGTCAAGCTTAGTAGGACCTCCTTCAATACCCACTGGTATTGGATGGCGGGGGTGCGAATGGCTTGATCCCCTCATATGTAAAATACTATTAATGCATTAACCCGGCTACTTGGGATTGTATCCCTGCTGACTCAAACCACTTAGCCGAGGGTAACGTCACCTTCAAAAGAGGGGCCTACCACATTACGCATTAATAACTTAATTAATTATCTTTCAATATTCTGACCCTTTAGGATTGTATCCTTGCTGACTCAAACTACTGGGTTGAGGGCAACGTCACCTTCAAAAGAGGGGCCTACTACTATAACTAAGATAATCTCTTAAATAGTGCAAAAGTGCGGAAATCATCAAAGGTTACACTAAAGGCGAGTCGGATCCAAGTGATTCATCTTGTCTATCTGTTTTATTTTTATATTATTTTTCAGCATTTTTAGTTTTTATTTTCATGTTTAAAACTTTTTCTAAACTTTTGATTTGATTAGACGTTGAGGATAAACCGGTACTAAAAGCTCTTGTGTCCTTGGACGACCTCGGTATCTTACCAACGCTATACTACGCTCACGATGGATGCACTTGCCCATATGTGTGTTTAGTGTTAGTAAAATATCGTGTTTTATAAATTTAAAACTTGACTAAAGTGTTAAAAAGGGCTTAAAATATACATAAAAATATATCACGCTACACACGCATCGGTTTTTGGCGCCGTTGCCGGGGACACAAGGATTTTAAGAAAGTTAGGAATCAACGGCCTAATCGTTTTTCTTATTTTTCTTTTTTTAGGATTTTTTTAGATTTTTCAGTTTCTGCAGAGCTCAGCACGGGGTCGTGTCTGATCGGACATGGGCCATGCCCAGCATCGTTACTGGCAGTTTTTATTTTCCGAGTTACAGAGAGTTGAGCACGGGCCGTGTCGGTGCAGCACGGGGCCGTGTTGGACTCTCCAGTAATAGGGATTCGGAAAACAATCACTGTAACTCCGACCACGGGCCGTGTTCATCTGAGAACGGGGTCGTGGTGAAACTTCTGACCGACATTCTTTTTGTTTTTATCGCAGGGCTTGGAACCCAGGCGCCGCACCTGAACTTTCTACGCAGTGTATGAGCTCCAGCTCTAGTAAAGACATAAAATAACCTCTAGACGAACCCGAACGCTTTCTAAGAAAAAGACTTAAAGCTAAAAACCAAGAGAAAGTTTCGGGGGACCCACTTCTAATGGCGGATCACGTACCCTCATGGATTACCTACGGCCCACTGTAGGTAATCTTGGCGCCGCTATCAATGCGACGAATGTCGATGCCAACAACTTCGAACTTCGGCCGCATTTGATCCAAATGCTCCAAAACTCCGCAACTTTCCACGGGCTTGCGGACGAATTCAAATTTTATTTTTCCTATTTCATCACCAAATTCAAATTTTGATTTTTAAGATCAACGTAACCTTCATATTTCGACGGTATACACATGTGTACTTGGATATAAATAGAACAATATGTATGTGTACTTAGCATCGTACATATGTGTACAGTAATTCACAAGTGTACATCAAACATTCAATACAAAAAACAATTCTAAGATATCACAAAAACAGACGATATACACATGCGTACATCGCATTAACAATAGGGCAAAATCAGAATACACATGTGTACATCGAATTTAAACAGAGCAATGATAATGAATTTAAAATAGAAAAGATATTATGGATAAGGAATTAAAATGGGAAATATGTAACTGGTTTCAATTATTAAGATAATGATTTAAATCTATTTTTTTATAAAATTACTTTCCTATTTAATTTATGAGAGAGAACATGATTTATGCAATCAATTTAAAGATGAAAATTACACATATACCCTTTTTTGTATTTAATTAAATGGAAAAAATTAACATCATGTCACTCATCTAAATCTCAAGATCATAGAAATCAAGGGCCAAGATGAGTTCACACAGTTCACAACTGAGGGGGTGTTCACCCTTGAACCTAATCATATATATATATATATATACGGGAAGGTTCATTTGAGAATAAATTTAATGTGAGAAGAAAAAGAAGAAAGAGTATAATGGTAAAACATTAAATAGTTTATAACTCCTCCCATTAATTATGTTATCTCTCACTAATAAAGCAAAAAAACATTTTATCCTACACATTTCAAAATTTATCCTACATATATCTTACACTTAACAAAATTTACTTTACGCATATCTAAATTTATCATACACATTTAAGATTTTATTCTACACATACTAAAATTTATCCTACACATGTCGAAAAGTGTCCTTCATCCTAAATTATTTTATCTTGAAAGAGTATATTTAAAAGGGAGTTACAATTTTAATTAGTTAGCTAATTAATTACAATTAGAAATTACTTATATGCCCTTATTAATAACATAAATACACATCTATACCTTATAATAAAACAAAACAAACTTATGCCACTTGGCATATACTTAGGCTATCAGATGCCACGTGGCATCTAATTGTTTCTCCAATTTTTTCTTTGAGCGGCAAATGAATAGACGCTACCATATGGCTGAGAATTGGTTTTGAGCGCCAATACCTTTTCTCATTCTTTACCTTCACATAGCTTATCAAACAATCCGCCCTCAATCTTGCCAAAATTATAAAATCGTTTCCTTTTTCAAATGAATTTCATATCAAAACCCCTAAATGTTCGCAATCATCTACATTTGAGAAAATATTTCTGTCTTCCATTTCATTTTCGCAATCATCTACAATAGCTAGCTGCTGAAGTCTAAAGGAAGAAGAAGATGACTATAATAAATATAGGTTTAGATCTTTGCTCTGGTGGCTATCTAGGGTTTCAGTGTCGGCCGACGACTATGGTAAGATCCCGTTTTTTTTTTCGTTATATAATACAATTAGTATTGGTGTAATTATACTTATACTGATGAATGTTATGATGGTCTGATCTTTTGCAATTATCGCATTGTTGCAGCCATAATCTTATTTTCTGGTTTAAGATTTCAGCAGGTTTGGAATCTTCCTCTCATATTTGCTCTTCCTTTCTCATGTTGTTTTTTACACAAAATTGAAGTTCTAGGGTTCGAATTTGCATACGACTTCACAATTTGCCATTTGCAGATCAACTCGCTGAATCTAAAATCACGGTAATTGTATGTGATGTGTTTCTTTATTTTTTTGTTTTGATATTTTTCATCCTAATCATTCATGTTTATCCTCAATTAGGGTTTTGCTTCCCTCTTCTCACTGTTGCCGCAAAAATGTAATATAAGATCTTTTCAATGGCAGCCATATGTATTCAGCGTTGTTCTGGTGTTCTCCCTGAACTTTCTATTACGTAAGTGTATAACTTTGATTATTAATCATTTAATCAAGAAATGTTTTCTTATGCATCATTTTGATTATATATATTTCTACAACAACTTCTCGAATAAAAATATATCTTTTGGAGAAGTTGATCTTGGTGCAAGATTTTGAATCTCTCTTGGTGTGTATTGTTGCTTGGTTTAGTTATTTAATATGTTGTGTTTTGAATATATTATATGTTAACTAATTTTAAAAAAATATAATGTGCAGGAGTACCTGATCAAGTCCCAACTTATATTTTATTTGAGAATGCAGAAGAGGTTTCTTGCTTTCTAGATATGCATTCAGCAACTACTATAAAACTGAAGTGTATTCTAGCTCACACGGTCTTATCAGGCCAGCCAAAACTGTATTTTATCTGTTTTTTTTTTTAATAAATTAGTAATGTGTTAGTTTTACTTAATAAATCTGTATCATCAATAAAATCAGTAATATTATAAAACTTTGAATTAAATGACTTAGAAGTTTATTTGCAATTAAAATACACGTTCGACTAGGGATGAGCTTAGTACGAACCGGTACAAAAAATCCCAAAAAATAATACCTGGTACGGATCGGCCTTTGAAGGTAAATATTGGTACCAGAAAGACTAAACGCCGGCATCGAATTGGTACCTAAAATTGAGTCGGTTCGAGAAATTTGGTACCGGTACTGACACCTATATGAAGGTGACTACTGGTACCGGACCGGTACTGAAAACACTAAATGTCGGTATCGAATTGGTACCAAAAATCGAGTCGGTTCAGGAAATTCGGTACCGGTTCCGAACCGGTACCATTTGCTCATCCCTAAGAAGAATGTAAAAAGTATATTGGTCATCACTTTGACTTTTTATGTCATGTACTCATGTGATTTATAAATTTTAAATTTTGTACCTAGATTTTCTATATCTGTATGATTTTAATGTTGCTGTTGTTTTATACTTGATAATATTAAATTGTTTAAAGTATTTATTCCAGGGGGAGGGGGAGGAGTGATTTGCTTCACTAGAAAGGCAAAGCTCTAACTTTTGAAGCATAAAATGACTTCAACGACTTAAAACAGGCAAGTTAAATGAAAGTGCAAAGGTGATGAACCTGATGACTAGGAGCAGTGAAAATGCTTTAAGAGGTTCTTTATCTTGTGGTGTGGGATTGTTCGGCAATACGAATGCACTAACACAATCTGGTGGTGTTGTATACGGGCGAGATGCCATATCAAAGCAAAATGTTAAGAAGTTTGACACAGCTGAATCTTGATTGGACAGATAAGATGCCGAAGTGCCTGGTCTATCATCCAAGTAAGGAACAATTTGAAGACCATTCGGCATACCTACATAAAATTGCCCGAGATGCGTCTTCTAAATATAGTAATGATTAACTAAAATTGTTTTTTTAGTATTTGCTGATACACTTGAATGTGATCGTCTTAACCCATCTTTCTCAAACCTATTTGGTAAAATATTATAAAAAAGATCGATGCCTGCTTTCTGACTATTCTTTATTAGCCACCCGCGAAGCTCGCGGGGTCTTAGGCTAGTATTAAATGAAGTAAAATGGAGCATTTCTATTGGTTTAAAACTTATTCTTTTTATTCTTACAATTTTTTTCTTCTCATTTGAACCCTCCACTATATATATATATATATTGAGTTCATTTCAGAACTCTAGATAACTATAGAACTTTCAGAACTCCTAATAAACAATCATTTTATGTATAAGTTTTTGCATTTAGGATCTTTTTATCATCTATTATATGTATTTATTTGATTACATACATGTTAAAAGTAGTTTACACATATTTAATTGCCAAAATTATATATATGTGTCATAACTAATTACATATATGTAAAAAAAAATTGTTTACATATGTGTAATTATAAAATTACATATAAAAAATGATAAAATTACTCTTAACATGTATGTAATCGTAAAAATACACATAATAAATGATAAAATTATTCTAAACATAAAAATATATAAATAAAAAGATTGTTTATTAGGAGTTCTGTGAGTTCTGCAAATATTTATGGTTCTGAAATGATCTTGGCCCTATATATATATATAGGATCGGGATTTAGAGAAAACGGTAGAAAGTGTGAGAACGCTTATCGATCGTCCGATCAAAACAATCTATGGACTAGATTGGCGCGGTGGTGTTTTTGTAAATAACATCAATTTTATTACGTGTGCACGCTTCATTAAGGGTAAAAGGGTCTTTTGACTTCTCCACACAAAACGCCATCTCATGAAATAAAACGCCAAAAACAAAAATCACACACCATTCTAACTAAAAAAGTCATTAGATATAAAACGCCAAACTTAATTATAGTAAAATCCCGCCTAAAAAAACCGCCAAAAAATCTTATATATACAACATCTCAGACCTTCAATTAAAAACACACACAAAAACCCAAACGCCATATTTGATATATCCCATTCGCCTTAGAAATGCCAAAAAACCCAAACATCAAATATCTTCTAACCCAAAACGTTTTTTTGAAATTCAGTTTGGTTGTCTGTAAAGATTTCGCTCAATGAAATTGACAAAATCCTTAAGTGAGAATGTTGTCTATTTCATTGAGTAAAATCTTATTGACTAATCCTCAACTTCCATCCAATTTATAACGCCAAAACATACAATAACATTATTGAGCTTTGTTGTCAATAAAGTTTAGCTGTATGGATTGGACAACATTGTCAGTTATATTTCTTAACCGAGGATTAACAATGTTGTCCATCTCATACAGCAAAACATTATTGATTTTAGCATGATCAAATTTTGAGGTTTAAGGTGCTCTTATTTCGTGACGTTCTTTTTATCGGTAAAACGCCAAAAAAGTTAAAAAATCAAACATCGTTCATTGTGAAATTCAAGATTGTTGGCTGAAGGGTCTAAACTCAATAACATTTTGCTGCATGAGATAGACAAATCTTCAAGAAAAAGATGTTGATGTCAGACTGTGTGCTTCTAAGCAGCCACACAAAAAAACTACTTGAAAAACAAAAAAAACAAAATGAATCATACGAAAATCGAACCAGCCAGTTAACATGATTCAAAAAAGAAGAAAGAGACTGGTGACAGTGAAGATTTGGAAGATCAATTGTTTATGTATTCTTTTTTTTTATTTTCCTTTTCAGTTGATTGTTATATAATAAAAACGCCAAAACAGCCAAAATGCTTGTTTAAACTATATCATCCCGTTAAACGCCTCTAAAAACTCCCAAACTATAAAAAAAATTACTTTGAAAAAGTATTATAAAAAACCCAAAAAAAAAAGCAAACTTGAAAATGTAACTAGAAAAAGTAAATACAAATCAGTAATACTGAAGATAGGGAAAATTTATTATATTAGAATCTAAAACGCCAAACTTGAAAGATGGGACGTGTTACAGACTTCAGAGATAAAGCTTATCAAAAACAATAATTACAAACAGTAACTGAAAAGATAAATATTTTATTATAATAATGCACCGCCTAACTTTGGCGCCAAAAAGACATCCTATAAAATGATACGTCTCAGCAACTTCCATTTGATCAAACAAAAAAAAATAAAAAAACAAACAAACGCCAATACTACTAAATACCACTCACTGTAAAACGCCAAAAAATAAAAAAAAATTAAAGATGGCTAATATGCTTTCTTGGATATTCATAATTGTTCTTCGTGGAGTTTCACTGAATGAATTGTTATCAGGAGGAAGTAACACAGAAAGATTTTGCTGCATGAGATGGACAAAAATTCAAGATGGCTAATATGCTTTCTTGGTAAAAAATGGTTTATTCTCTTTAATCCATTAGAACGATCCAAAAAATGAAGAACAAAGTCAAATATGATCAAACTTGGACATCAGACGGCTAATATGCTCCCATTAATTATGTTACCAAACATTCAATACAAAAAAACAATTCTAAGATATCACAAAAACAGACGATATACACATGCGTACATCGCATTAACAATAGGGCAAAATCAGAATACACATGTGTACATCGAATTTAAACAGAGCAATGATAATGAATTTAAAATAGAAAAGATATTATGGATAAGGAATTAAAATGGGAAATATGTAACTGGTTTCAATTATTAAGATAATGATTTAAATCTATTTTTTTTATAAAATTACTTTCCTATTTAATTTATGAGAGAGAACATGATTTATGCAATCAATTTAAAGATGAAAATTACACATATACCCTTTTTGTATTTAATTAAATGGAAAAAATTAACATCATGTCACTCATCTAAATCTCAAGATCATAGAAATCAAGGGCCAAGATGAGTTCACACAGTTCACAACTGAGGGGGTGTTCACCCTTGAACCTAATCATATATATATATATACGGGAAGGTTCATTTGAGAATAAATTTAATGTGAGAAGAAAAAGAAGAAAGGGTATAATAGTAAAACATTAAATAGTTTATAACTCCTCCCATTAATTATGTTATCTCTCACTAATAAAGCAAAAAAACATTTTATCCTACACATTTCAAAATTTATCCTACATATATCTTACACTTAACAAAATTTACTTTACGCATATCTAAATTTATCATACACATTTAAGATTTTATTCTACACATACTAAAATTTATCCTACACATGTCGAAAAGTGTCCTTCATCCTAAATTATTTTATCTTGAAAGAGTATATTTAAAAGGGAGTTACAATTTTAATTAGTTAGCTAATTAATTACAATTAGAAATTACTTATATACCCTTATTAATAACATAAATACACATATTAAATGAAGTAAAATAGAGCATTTCTATTGGTTTAAAACTTATTCTTTTTATTCTTACAATTTTTTTCTTCTCATTTGAACCCTCCACTATATATATATATATTGAGTTCATTTCAGAACTCTAGATAACTATAGAACTTTCAGAACTCCTAATAAACAATCATTTTATGTATAAGTTTTTGCATTTAGGATCTTTTTATCATCTATTATATGTATTTATTTGATTACATACATGTTAAAAGTAGTTTACGTATATTTAATTGCCAAAATTATATATATGTGTCATAACTAATTACATATATGTAAAAAAAACTTGTTTACATATGTGTAATTATAAAATTACATATAAAAAATGATAAAATTACTCTTAACATGTATGTAATCGTAAAAATACACATAATAAATGATAAAATTATTCTAAACATAAAAATATATAAATAAAAAGATTATTTATTAGGAGTTCTGTGAGTTCTGCAAATATTTATGGTTCTGGAATGATCTTGGCCCTATATATATATATAGGATCGGGATTTAGAGAAAACGGTAGAAAGTGTGAGAACGGTGAGAACGCTTATCGATCGTCCGATCAAAACAATCTATGGACTAGATTGGCGCGGTGGTGTTTTTGTAAATAACATCAATTTTATTACGTGTGCACGCTTCATTAAGGGTAAAAGGGTCTTTTGACTTCTCCACACAAAACGCCATCTCATGAAATAAAACGCCAAAAACAAAAATCACACACCATTCTAACTAAAAAAGTCATTAGATATAAAACGCCAAACTTAATTATAGTAAAATCCCGCCTAAAAAAACCGCCAAAAAAATCTTATATATACAACATCTCAGACCTTCAATTAAAAACACACACAAAAACCCAAACGCCATATTTGATATATCCCATTCGCCTTAGAAATGCCAAAAAACCCAAACATCAAATATCTTCTAACCCAAAACGTTTTTTTTGAAATTCAGTTTGGTTGTCTGTAAAGATTTCGCTCAATGAAATTGACAAAATCCTTAAGTGAGAATGTTGTCTATTTCATTGAGTAAAATCTTATTGACTAATCCTCAACTTCCATCCAATTATAACGCCAAAACATACAATAACATTATTGAGCTTTGTTGTCAATAAAGTTTAGCTGTATGGATTGGACAACATTGTCAGTTATATTTCTTAACCGAGGATTAACAATGTTGTCCATCTCATACAGCAAAACATTATTGATTTTAGCATGATCAAATTTTGAGGTTTAAGGTGCTCTTATTTCGTGGCGTTCTTTTTATCGGTAAAACGCCAAAAAAGTTAAAAAATCAAACATCGTTCATTGTGAAATTCAAGATTGTTGGCTGAAGGGTCTAAACTCAATAACATTTTGCTGCATGAGATAGACAAATCTTCAAGAAAAAGATGTTGATGTCAGACTGTGTGCTTCTAAGCAGCCACACAAAAAAACTACTTGAAAAACAAAAAAAAACAAAATGAATCATACGAAAATCGAACCAGCCAGTTAACATGATTCAAAAAAAAAGAAAGAGACTGGTGACAGTGAAGATTTGGAAGATCAATTGTTTATGTATTCGTTTTTTTTTTTTTTTTTCCTTTTCAGTTGATTGTTATATAATAAAAACGCCAAAACAGCCAAAATGCTTGTTTAAACTATATCATCCCGTTAAACGCCTCCAAAAACTCCCAAACTATAAAAAAAATTACTTTGAAAAAGTATTATAAAAAACCCAAAAAAAAAAGCAAACTTGAAAATGTAACTAGAAAAAGTAAATACAAATCAGTAATACTGAAGATAGGGAAAATTTATTATATTAGAATCTAAAACGCCAAACTTGAAAGATGGGACGTGTTACAGACTTCAGAGATAAAGCTTATCAAAAACAATAATTACAAACAGTAACTGAAAAGATAAATACTTTATTATAATAATGCACCGCCTAACTTAGGCGCCAAAAAGACATCCTATAAAATGATACGTCTCAGCAACTTCCATTTGATCAAACAAAAAAAAAAACAAACAAACGCCAATACTACTAAATACCACTCACTGTAAAACGCCAAAAAATAAAAAAATTAAAGATGGCTAATATGCTTTCTTGGATATTCATAATTGTTCTTCGTGAAGTTTCACTGAATGAATTGTTATCAGGAGGGAGTAACACAGAAAGATTTTGCTGCATGAGATGGACAAAAATTAAAGATGGCTAATATGCTTTCTTGGTAAAAAATGGTTTATTCTCTTTAATCCATTAGAACGATCCAAAAAATGAAGAACAAAGTCAAATGTGATCAAACTTGGACATCAGACGTCAATTGGTTACAGAAACCACTAACAGACATGTGGTGCATTGTTTAAATCAGAATCAGCTTCTCAAAACAAGGATCGCTCTAATAGATTAAAAGAATAAACCCTCGTTCGGTCATCTTTCCAAACTACAACACACGATAAGTTTACACTTTATAGTGTGTGAAGGAAATGTTGGTTCAATATCAACTCATCTTTAGTAGTGTTTGTATCAGGCTGTTTCAATTATGGGTAAAAAATAATTGTATCAGACTCTCTCCCCTTCCTGTATACATTGATTGTCGATTTAACTTGCATGATAGAAGATACATATCGTCTGTTCAAGTTGAGCTTCCTGATGCAATTTGTTGGAATTTGTGGATTTCGGTTGGTTCAGATCTCGGAAGTACTGAACAACAGAAATACAGCTTCGGTTTCATCAACCGGCTTTGAAAACCCGACGGAATCTACGAAGAAACTGTTGGAATTTGTGGATTTCGGTTGGTTCAGAAACTTAACAAGAGAAGCAACTAAAAAAATACAACTGATTACTCGGTCGAATAATGGCCAATAATACGTTCATTATTTTCACAGTGGTGCCAATGTCCTACTACTACAATCATTCCAACGGCGTGTTCCGATCAATGTTCCGATCTGAATAAATTTAAGCGGCGTGTTCCGATCAATGTTGTTAAAGATGATGAAGAGTTTAGAAACCCTAGAACGATGGTGTTTTTACTGGAAAAAACGTGATACTTGAAAAAACATCCTTATATACGGGTCGTATACAATTATACGGCCCGTATAGGGGTGTTCATGAACCGATCCGATCCGAGCGAGGATCTGCTCGAGATCGGATCGAATTAAAACCGATCGGATCGGTTCGGTTCGAATTTGTAAAACCGATCATAAAAGTGCTGCTCATGATCGGTTCGAATTTAAATCGATCGGATCGGTTCGGATCGATTTCGATCGGTTTCGCAGCACCTTTTAGGCTGCATTATGACTTAATAAATGTGCAGCAACAACAACAAAAAACTGAAACAGATTATGCAGCGAACAGAAACAGATTTATCGCTTAAACAGAAACAGAAACAGATTATCGCAGCGAACTATCTTTAACGATTAACAAACAGATTTAGAGTTAACACAAGCTGGAAACATACCGATTAACAAACAGATTTAGGCAATAACTTTAACGATTAACAAACAGATTATAGTTTGTTAATAAGCAATTCCAAACGACCCCTTTGGCAGCGAACAGAAACAGATTAACAAACAGATTATAGAGTTAACACAAGCTTGAAACATACCGATTAACAAACCGATTAACAAACAGATTTAGGCAATAACTTGAGCCGACGATGAATTGTCCGATGACTTGAGCCGACGGCGAATGTACGATGTCCGATGACTTGAGAGTTGAGAGCGGACTTGAGAGTTGAGAGCGGCGATGAATGAGGGAATAGATTTAGGGTTTGAATTTTTAGCAGGGATTGGGCGCTAATATTATTTGGGGGTTGTAATTATTTTGGGCTAATATTATTGGGCTTGTAATTATTTGGGCTACTTTTTTGGGTTTTAATCTATAAAATATATAATATACATATATATATTAATTATTAATAAAAAATAATTCGAGCGAAACCGAGCGATCGTCGAGCGAGCGGAGCCTTGCTCATGCTCGGATTGAATTTGAATCGAACCGATCCGATCGGCTCATTTACAAACTGAGCGGGAATCGAACGAGCATTATTCGAGCATTTTTCGAGCGATCGTCGAGCGATCTTCGATCGTCGAGCAGTTTGGACAGCCCTAGGCCCGTATACATTTGGTAACATCAAAAACCTCCCAAACTAATTCCATTGAGCTGTATATAGTAAAATAAAAAAAAAACATTCTCTGCGCATTTTCCTATTCAAAAACATTCTATACGGGCCGTATATTTTGTATACGGGCCGTATACACTAGGGATGTGAAAATAAGATATAGGGGGTGTGGGAACAAGGGGAGCCTAAAAATTTATAAATTTTAGTAAAGATGATTAAGATCATAATCGTAAGAAGGTATGGAAACATGATTATTAAGATGTTAATGGCGATCTCAAATAACTTTAGAATCATCAAAATCTTAGATATAAATTAGCTAGCTAACAAATCGACAAGTAATACACACGTCTATCATAATCATATACTTCAACCAAAAAAAGGTTTACAATTAAACTATTGGAAGCCAAAGTTAATAGTGAATACCCAAATCATGTACCTCAACCAAAATTGTATCAATATAACTCAGTAATATTAGAAAATAAACTTTAAATATTCCACGGTTGAATTATCATTGGACACAAAGAGATCCAAAAGTGACCCAATGCATAATAATTATTTTTTATATGCAATTCAGCAAAATAAGTTCCTTTTATTGACTTCATATCATTTAAAAACAAAATAAGTTCCTTTTATTGACTTCTTATCATTTGGAAGGTTCATATTATACTTCAATTTAAAAGTAGTATTGCTAAATAATTGTTTCTATTTTAACAATTTCCTTTTAGGAATGTTTGCCAACAACTTCTTAAAAAATTGTTTAATATGGTTGTGTTTTTTTTTACAATAACTTCTTGTTTCTCTAAACCTGCGTTCTTATATAGTATAAAAAATAAATTTAGATATTTGGAAAACATGCCTTTCAGTTCAGATAATATATTGAGTTAACTTCCGTTTTACTTCCTGTGGTTTGGTCATTTTAACGGTTTTGCTCCAATCATTCAAAAAGGGTCATTCCCTCCTGTGGTTTGGTCATTTTAACGGTTTTGCTCCAATCATTCAAAAAGGGTCATTTTCCTCCTTGATGTTTCGATCTTGTCGCCAGTTTGCTCCCCGGCTCTAACTCCATCCATAATGTATGTTAACTGAAAGGGTATTTTTGTAATTTCAAGTTAACATACAAGATCCAAGTACCCTTATATTATAGTTAAAATTACCAAAATACCCTTCCAGTTAACATACAATATGGATGGATTAAGAGCCGGTGAGCAAACTGGCGACAAGATCGAAACATCAAGGAGGGAAATGACAGTTTTTAAATAATTGGAGCAAAACCGTTAAAGTGACCAAACCAAAAGGAGCAAAACAGAAGTTAAATCTAATATATTATTATCAAAATTTCATTCAAGGTAACTTGGCATCGTATAGCCTTTTAGTTCAGATAATATATTATTATCAAAATTTCATTCGAGGTAACTTGGCATCATGTTTGTATTTTTGAGTGTTAACTCAAACCTTATGATCAAACCATAACTCGAATCATAACCCAAAAACAATCACACTTTGTGAACCAAATGAACAAACTAAAACACGTGACCATAAACACAATATTCAAAAACCTATCAGGATTGTTATATGGAAAATTTAGTTTCTGTAATCTTAATTTAAAAACGTTTCAAAGCATTTAAAAGAAAAGTATAATCCCAAATTGTATATTTCTTGTAATTACTTTTAGGTTTTATTATAATGACAACTTTAATTAGAACGAGCCTGTTAAAAAGCCGCTAGCAAAGATGGAACCAAGTCAACAACTACAAGCAACAAAAAACAACAGATTATACATCAAAATGTTTCCACTTGAACCAATCTAGACTCAAAGATTTTGAATGATTGTTTGTAAAATACTTTTAGTTATACCCTAAAACCTATTATTAATATAATACATACATTCAAGGATTATTATGCCCAAATCCGTCAAAGAATGCTTATCAACTCTACATAGTTTATATATTTTTCTTGAATACAGAATAGTTTAGTTATGGGACTTTGGGAGTAAAGGAAGAAGCATGAGCATTGGTCGTATGGGAAAATGAAAATGAAAAAGAAAAATAAGATAGGAATTAGGAGGCATGGTTCGTTAAAAGATGGGTCTTATCATCACTCCGGCAGCTTTTTCTCCCGCAACACTTACATTTTTTATAATTATTAATTAACACAAAATTATAAAAAGTGTCAAAACCAATATATAATACTTTGTATATTCTGTAAATACAACATGTTCCAATTGTATTATTATATCTTTCAAAAAATTCATGCTTCTTAACCCTAAATGTAAAACTAAGACTGCCTCCAATACTTCAAGTGAAGGGGATGCATTTAGTGATGTGGAGACAGCATGTGGGAAGGATGCAATGGAGTGGGTGATGAAGGGGAAGGCTTGTAGACGGGGAAGTGCAACCAAATGCAAGAGAATGGTGGGCCCATGTGAGAGAGGTGATGTGGAAGAGAGAGGATGCATGTGAGAAGAATGGGTTGGAGTTATAAAGAGGAGAGAGAGATGGCATATGAGAAGAATGGCTGAATGGGTTAAAAAGCTGATATGACAGTGATGACTATGATGCATATAGTAAATGCAGGCCGTTGCATTGAAGAGAGTCTAACAAAGTAACAAATTCATTTATAACAAAGTATATAAAAGAGTCTATTTAAATACAAATTGATCTTACTGATATGAATATATTTTATGTGTTGATAAAAATACCATAAAGTTTCTTTTTTTCGATTTCCCCCCTCGTTTACCCCAAAAGCACAAACACACCCTTCAAAGTTCCACTTCCTCTGCTTAATTACCCAAACAACATAAACACCCTTTCAGAAAATGTTCTCTTAAAAACCTACAACCCAATCTCATTCCACCTACAAAACCATACATTAGTACCTCGTATGACAACACATCTTTCCTTGTATCATGGATACTATGTTCACCCTTAATCAATGCCATCATCAATCATTCAACTCCACCATAACAACTTCCGGCAGTAGTTCTAGATCCTCCACCGAACATCACACCACCCACCACCAACCACCACAACCATGCTTCTTCATGGAAGAAGACAATCTCTCTTCCTCTTCATCTATACAACCCTACTACTCACCTAACCAATTTCCACCACATGATAATAATAATAATAATAATAATAATAATAATAATAATAATAATAATAATAATAATTTCCACCACCACTTAATTTCTACTTCCCCTCCCCAACCTTCGAAATCTCACACGTTTTCGCAAGACGTAGTCAGGGAGTTCTCAGACTCCCTGTCTCCCAACTGCTGGAGCCACGAGCTATTATCTGAAGCAGCGCGTGCGCTAGCTGACAACAACAGCTCGCGGCTCCAGCAACTGATGTGGATGCTCAACGAGCTAAGCTCTCCATACGGAGACATAGACTCAAAACTTTCATTTTATTTTCTCCAAGCGCTTTTCGCTCGCATGACAGAGTCCGGTAACTCAACCTACCGGACTCTCTCATCAGCTTCGGCGAAAACATGCACTTTTGAGTCCACTAGAAACTTGCTTCTCAAGTTTCAAGAAGTCAGCCCGTGGACGACTTTCGGCCACGTGGCGTCCAACTCAGCCATCATGGATGCATTCAACGGAGAGACAAAACTACACATAGTTGATTTCAGCAACACATACTGCACCCAATGGCCAACTTTGCTAGAAGCCATCGCTACCCGCACAGACGACACACCTCACCTCCGTTTAACCGTCGTAACAACTACTGGAAGCAACGGAACAGAAACAGTTATGCAAGAAATCGGAAACCGGATGGAGAAATTCGCAAGATTAATGGGCGTTCCGTTTAAGTTCCACGTAGTTCACCATTCGGGTGATCTATCATATTTTAATTTAAACCAGCTCGATACTAAAACCGATGAGTGTATTGCTATAAACTTCAATGGCACGTTACGGTCAGTTAGTTACGACCGTAGGGATTATTTATTATCCATGTTTCGGAACATGAACCCTAAAGTTTTAACAATCGTTGAAGAAGAAGCTGACATGGATGTAGGAACTGACGGAGTTAAATTTTTGAAAGGGTTTGAAGAGTGTTTGAGATGGTTTAGGGTTTATTTTGAGGCTTTGGACGAAAGTTTTCAGAAAACGAGTAACGAGAGGTTGATGTTGGAGCGGGAGGCGGGTCGGGCGGTGATGGATGTAGTGGGACGGCGGCCGGAATGTTCGGTGGAGAGGCGGGAGACGGCGGAGAGGTGGTGGAGGAGGATGAGGGGAAGTGGGTTTGATGGGGTTGTGATTAGTGAAGAAGGGTGTGATGATGTGAGGGCGTTGTTGAGGAGGTATAAGGAAGGGTGGTCGGTGTTGCAGCCGGAAATGGGTGCCGGAATATTCTTGATGAGGAAGGAGACGCCGGTGGTGTGGGCTAGTGCATGGAAGCCTGTATGATTATTGTGATAGTGACCTTCAGAAGAAAAATGAAAAGGGGAAGGGGAGTAGGTGGCACGTGCATGGGATTATGAGATGAAGTTAAGGGTTTGATTTGTTGATTTAATCTTGTTTAGCAAATGGTAATATTTTTCTTTTTCTATTCTGATGTCGATTAGTTGAAAATTTTGTGTCAAACTTCATTTAAAACATGAATTAAGGTATTCTTTATAAAATATGTTGTTCAGTTGTATAGCGTCTTAGAGTCGTTATGTATGTTTAATTTTGTCTTATTTTGAAGCTGGAGGTCTCACCGAAAGCAAGCAGCCTATTTATTTGTTTGGAAAAAGATAAGTTTTGCCTACATTCCCTTCCTGGCTTCCTAGACCCTATCTATAGCTCGGCTGTTTATGGGGTTCTCCTAGGTATGGTTGATTTTGCGATTTGTACATGATGATTTATGTTTAACAAATTTGCACTAAATAAAAAAAGGTTTAGCAATGTATCACAGCTCCATAAGTGCAAATTTTATTTTTCTTTTTCTCTTATTTCACATTTATGGTAATAAAACATCACTTCACTATATTAAATATAGTTATTTGTGTGAGATATTTTACTTCGAGTATATTAAATTATTGATTAATAACTTATGTGAAATTTTAATCATATTTTATTTTAATATATCAGATTGTAGAATTTATAAATCTTCTTTCTAAACTAATTAAATTTTCGTGATTCACATACTTCTAACCTAGTCAAATAAATAGATGCTTTAAATAGCCCAGGTATAAATAAGTTGTAACAATCATTTTAGTAGCCCAAGTCCACTATCCAATATCCATGAACTTAAAAAACAACCAAGGGCTTACTTTTGGCCTTTAAACGTGTCAACTCTGAAAAAAAGTCTCCCAATGGGCCTCCATATTGAAGATTCCGTTTACAACTTACAAGTGCGTAAGTGGGTTTTTTAGCGTAAGAAATTTTATGTAATGAATTTATAATTTTACTTGCAACTAATTACAAAAAAATAGTTCATTGTGTGTTAAAAGTAAAACCTTCATATTTGAGATTTGTTGTTTTTAATTTTTAAGATATTAAGGATTTTTAGCTAATTTCTATTAAAAATATATTATATTCGAGTAAAATGACTATTTTACCTTTTTAACAAACCATATAAACCATTTATATAACTTATACTATCTCCAACGTCACCAGCCTACCACCGTCCTTCCTGGCTCCCCTGCCCGTTGCCACGTCCGCTTGCCCAAGCATCCATTCCCTCCTCTTCTCTTTCCTCTCCCTCTCACAACAATCCCAAACGCACGCCTTTATGCAAGCGTTGCCTCTACAGCCTCTCTCTTTCACGTTCTCTTCTCTCTCTCTCCCTCCCTCCCTCCCTCCCTCTATCTCTCTCTCCCCTTTGCCACATCTGAATAGGCGGCCATTCTTTTCTTGCATTGGAGACAGTCTTACTCAAAATTATTAGAAGGATAACTATCTAGAACACCAACGTCATCAAAACCATCTTCTATTACGCCACCCTCTACCATCCGATATGATTGAAACACACCCGGTTCAGCTTTTCTAAAAGATTACTAGATATACTCACATCAATGGCTAAGAGTAACCATCACATCCCTTGTAAATGCTAGGAGCATAAACAAGTTGAGTTAAGTTTGAGCTCGCCTAAGCTCGAGACTGATTTATTTAACTTAAGAAAACTTGAGCTCAATCTTGACTCATTTCAAGCTATATTCTAAGGCTTGAGTTAACCCTTAGAATAAATTTTCAACTTTGGCTTGATTTGTTTATAAAACTAGCTTCATTTAAAATCTGAGCTCATTTAAACCCAGCTCGATTCAAGTTTTGGTCATTCGAGACAATAACGAACGGCTCAACTAGTTCACTATTTTAAGTTTTGTAGAACTTTCAGAAATTTAGTACAAACATTATTATCGGTCATACTACTCAAAACTACACCTTTTCAATAACTTTAGAGAAAATTGCACTTTTCGTTCTTTATGTTTTAAAGTTTCAATAAGCGTTGTCTTTTAACTTTAAAAATTACAGTGGTTGTTCTTTACGTTTGCACATGATTATAGATGGTGTCATTTTAACCTAACCAATTTAAATTTTAGAGTTAGGTTTGATCATGTGCAATCATGATCAAACCTAACTCTAAAATTGAACCGGGTTAGGTCAAAATGATACCACTTGTAATCATGTGCAAATGTAAATGACAACCACTGTAAATTTCATAGTTAAAAGACAACGGCTGCAGAATCTTTGAAACATAAAAGGAGTCGAAAAGTGCAATTTCTCGTAACTTTATTTAAACTTGTAGTTATCAAATAAACTTGGCGTAAACTACTAAAAATATACATACATTTCACTAAAAAACAACTCCTATATCAATATATTTCCACTAAAAACAAATACTTTTTATCTCTCCTTTTCAATATATATTACATTTTTCTCTCTCTTTCACTCACAACCACTTTCAATATATATTAAAAAATTATAGTGGGTGAACAGTATCCCCCAAATATACAGATGAACAGTAATATTTTCTCTCTCCTCCACTCACAACCTCTTTTCATACTCTTTATATTTTAAAAACCCCACACACTACATATGATGGACTGGATGGGAATGCTCTAAAGTTTACACAAGGTCCATTAACCACTTACACCATAACCCTCATCTTCTCAAGATCTACAACCCTAAACCGCCCCACTGTTAACTACCACCCAAAAATGTTGTCAAGAATCACCCCCAAATCCATCCCTATACTCCGTACCCTTTCCCACTCTCCACACACCTTCTGCACCCTCACCGAATCCCAATCCCAAAAGCTAGAAAGAATCGCCGACGAGATTCTCAGCCTCACAAAACTCGAAAGAAACGACTATGCAATCCTCATGCGCTACAAAATGGGGTTCAACAACTACGGCCCATCTGTAGCTGGTCGGGGTTCGGTGGGCGGTGCGGGCGGCGGTGGCAGTGGAGCGGCGGCGGAAACAAAGGCGGCGGAGAAGGTGATATTTGATGTGAAGTTAGAGAAGTTTGATGCGGCGACGAAGATTAAGATTATTAAAGAGGTGAGAGGGTTTACGGATTTGGGGTTGAAAGAGGCGAAAGATTTGGTGGAGAAAGTGCCGATTGTTGTGAAGAAAGGGATTACGAAAGATGAAGCGGAAGCGATTATGGCGAAGCTTAAGGATTTAGGTGCTACTGTCTCGTTGGAATGAGTTTGAATCAATCATTTTATTGGTACGCTAATACTAGATTAATAATAATATTTTTGGAATCACAGAATGTTTTTGTGTTGCTATTTGTTTGCTTTTGAGGGTTGATTGATTCTGAAGCTCCAAGAGGGTGTATACCTTAAGAACATAGAAACATTGCAGTTTTACAAATCAATTTTTGTTTCTGTTTGTAACGGATGAATTAAAAATTCCGAGCCTCACTTGTTCGGTGTATTGTTTTAAACACTTCCATGTATCGTAGACTTTTCCAGAAACCATTAGGCTTGGTAGTTCTCATACTTACACATTGTATCAGCTACCAAGAAGAATCAACCATTAAACTATATATATGCCCCACTATATATATATATATTCCTTCGGTTGTCATGAGGCCTGCGGATGTGTAGTAGCTTATTAGTGTCGTGCAGCACCACTCTCCTAATTGATCGATCATGTGATTGTACATAGTTCCAATGTGTTTGGATCATTATCGTTAATAAAATACCAGTGATTCATATTATTCCTTGTTTTGTTTAGATTAGTGAATGTATTGGTTCTCATAGTTCAAACTTTATGCGTTAACTAGATACATGAAAGTTAGGGGGAATACGCATTGAATTCATCCGAACAAACATTGTTTTGTTGATGATATGCGAGGGTGGTTTTGTGCAAGGGCGGACATACACCCAGCCATGGTTGTAAAAATCCCGACTAGGCGCCGATTAATCCTCGATTAATCACGATTATATCCGATTAATCCCTGGTTAATCCCTAGTCCCCACCCTACCGGCCGACTAGCGATTTCAACAACCATGCACCCAGCCCAAGGTGGGCGGGCGCACCTCCGGAAAAAAAAATTAGTGGTATTATCCGTCGAAAATCCCGTCCGCACCCCTTAGAATTTTTCGTCCGCACCCCTTAGCAATTTTTCGCCCGCAACCCTTGAAAATTTTCGCCGGAGAAACCTGAAATCCGGCCACCCGCATCGCACGCGAACGAAGGCTTTGTTCTCATTCGGTAAGGATCGATTTTTATTGTTTATATTCTTGTTTTAATAGTTTTTTTTTTTTTTTTTTTTTTTTTTGTAGAATTAGAGTTGTTAAAGTTTGATTTTTTTTGGGTTAATGGATTTAAACACCCCCAACTATTGTCATTTGGCTCATGGCACTCACAACTTTCACTTTGGCTCAGACCACTCTCAACTTAACACATTGATTGTCATGGCACCTTCTCGTTAAATATTCACTAACCAGGATACTAAAATTAGCTTATGTGGCAATTTTATCTGATGTGGCATTTCCTACATGTCATACATGAGTTGATGTGCCATTTTTATCTGGTCTTGGCATGATGAGATGTAAAACAATATGATTTTTTTAATCTGCATTTTTTTAAATTGTAAGAATATTTTTTAATATGTATTTTTCAAAATTCAAAAAATTATAGATTTTTTTTATAAAACCCCACCTACCCCTCCCTCCATCTTTCTAACACCACCACCACCCTCATTGCCTGTCACCACCGCCACAAAACACCACCACCGCCACCCTCATTGCGACAGTGGCCATGTTCACCCTCTTCTCCGATAACCTACGACTACCACCACTCTACACCCACACTTTCCCGCCTGAAAATGACCAGTAGCCTTTCGCAGCGTCACCTAATCATGCCAACTCAGATCTCACAGCTAACCTAATTCAACAATCAAACAAACACTAAAGCTGAAATTAAAACTGAATCTGAAATGAGGAACATGAACAATACCTTTCATTGAGAGGCGTATCCGGAGGTCCTTTATTCACAATAATTTCCTCATCACTAACAACACCTACAATCAACTGATCTCCGAGAGCACGAGCTTACCGGAGAGAGTTACAGTGACCGTAATGCATCATATCGAAACAACCGTCCATGTATACACGAACAGGCATCTTCTTCTTCCGTTTTCCGACGATGTTTAACGGAGAATATTCCGGCCAAGCGGCGGTTACCGCCACCACCGATAAGCCTGCCACCAGACCTCCGATTAACCATGTGGATAGGAATCGCTTGGAAGTTTCTAGACCTACATCTGAACCCATCTTATTGTTTGTTGTTTGTTCTCTGGTGTTGCAGATTGTTGTTGTTGTTTGAGATATTTGGTGTTACAAATGGGTTTGAGAAAGGGGGAAAAGTGAAGTGGTGGTGGAGAAAGGAGGGGGTGGGGCCTATCTTTTTAAATATTTAGAAATAACAATTTTGTACACGTCATCATGCCACATCAGAAAAAAAATGCCATATCAGCAAAAACAACTAACAGAGTTAGTGGCTAGTTAACGACGGGGTGACACAGCACACAAAGTGTTAAGTTGGGAGTGATGGGAGCCAAAG
Source organism: Helianthus tuberosus (assembly GCA_030545235.1). Classification (NCBI taxonomy): domain Eukaryota; kingdom Viridiplantae; phylum Streptophyta; class Magnoliopsida; order Asterales; family Asteraceae; genus Helianthus; species Helianthus tuberosus. Next base: position 140,361,167 of record CM060430.1, on the reverse strand, counting down.
TGAAAGTTGAGAGTGTTATCGGCCAAATGGCAATAGTTGGGGGTGTTTAAATCCATTAACCCTTTTTTTGTTTGATGTTATTTGAAATATTAGTAGCGTGATGATGTTGTTTTAGTTTGTTTAAATGTTTACTTAAAAGGAATCAACACCTAGGGTTTGAAATTAGAAGTGAAAATTATGAAGTTTGGTGATGAAAAGCATGAAAATTAATGGTGTTGTTTATATTTAATAGGAATTTAGGACCCATGAGTAGAGAATTTATGGCGCGATTTGTCAAGAGAAAAGGGGTTGAATCATCTTCCAAATTCGTTGATGTAGATAATCTTCCTTCGGATCCTTATGATCGCAAGCCGATTGAATCATATAACGTGAATCAACGAGATGAGATTAGAAGGGCATATCTACTAAGAGGACCAAGTCAACCAAGAGGTATCAAATTCACACAATCAACGTTTCAAGGTAACGAGTTAAGAAAATTTAAGGAAGAATGGTATGACAAACACTAATATAAGGGATGGTTAGAGTATAGCTCAAAATCAGACCGTGTGTTTTGCTTATGTTGCTATTTGTTTAGGAGCCAATTTGGAGATCGTAGAGACACGTTTATTTCCGACGGGTATAACAATTGAAAAAAAAGTATATGCAGCACTTAAAAAAATGTTGGCTTAGTTAATAGCCTCCACAACAAAAGTTTCCAAATGAGTGCCGATTTAGTTAACGAAAATCAAGCGGTACACACATAATGCTTAGTGCTTCTACTATGCTTGGAAAAAGGTTGTCGAACGACGGATTGGCGTTTCGTTGTCATGATGAATCAAGATTCATTAAATAAAGAAAGTTTCTTAGAGCTTTTAGAACTAATGGGTGAAATGAATGAAGAGCTTGGTAACGTTATCTTAGAGAATGTGTGTGATAATTTTAGTACATTTGACATTCCAAATATACTAAAGCTAGCAGAAAAGTATCAATATGATTTCAATGAAGACGAAAAACGAAGGCTTCCGGTTCAACTCTGAAACTGCATTAATTTTGTAAAAAAAGATAAACAATTCGCCAACTTGGATGGTTTGTCAAGTCTTGTAAGGTTAATGGTTTCAACAAATATTCACGTAACTTTTACATTGGTATATCGGTTATTGAAGCTTGTTCTCGTATTAACCGTCGCAACCGCAACTGTTGAAAGATGTTTTTCGGCATTGAAGAATGTGAAGACCGACTTTCATAATCGGATTGGCAATGAGAATTTAAGTGATAGTTGTATATGTTATATAGAGAAAGACTTGCTTTAAGAAAGTAGCTTTGGAAGATATTTTGGATAGATTTCAAAAAAATGAAAACCCGTAAGACGATGTTTTAATTATGTTTGTAACAAGGTTTGACCTGATTTTTATGATTATATAAATTTAGTTTGATGTTGTTTTGTTTTACATAACCCGACCCGACCCGATACGAACCGATTTTTTTACTTATATACCTAGATTTTTAAAAATGTTTCGCACCCCCATGGAAAAATTCATGGGTCCGCCACTGGTTTTGTGTACGGTGAAACTTAAACAAGCATTTGTATGAGCAAGGATGTTACATGAAGTAAAGTTGATACACAACATACATGTGAGCATGCAACATCTCGCAACAAGAGTAATTTATTTCTAACATGACTATATAGGTACTGTAAATCTAAAAGTGACTAGTTTCGTAGTTCTCTTATTTTATTATTGACTTGTTTACATCATCGTGCACATGTACAACACGACTAGAACACTGTACTTCTTCAGATTAGTCACTTAAAACGCGAGTGCAGCTACGTCAAGTTTACCTAATATGTCTAAATCTACTTATATAAATATGATTTGATCATCCAAATGACACTTAGCAAATAGTTTGAAGAACATCATCCTAATGAGGGAACCACTCAACAACACCACACCTTTTTATTACGACCTAAACGTAGTATGGATCAGATAAGACTAATGAGTTGTGTTAAACATACCATCTTTCATATGGTGTTTACCGAATGTACTTCATCACCCCTAATAAATCAATCATATCATCTCTATGCTTTTTCTCTCATTAGGGTTCTTTAAACATATAGGAGATACGTTTAGCCTCACCCAAGTAGAATCAGAAGAATCTTGAATTCTAGAACCAACTATTTGCAACTAAGCCAATATCTTTGGTGCTTAGCTTAAAACCAGGATACATGTGCTTAAAATGTTTTCATATGCGAAATTGACCCATAACACCTCTATGTTGGAAGACATAAAATTGTTTACCAATTCTTCTTTTATATGAATAATTACATTAAGAAAGTAAAATTGAATTAATTTTCAAAAAAGTAAAAATGAATAAAAATTCGTGTCCTTATCTCAAGTGTGAACAAATTTTAATGGAACATTAAGCCACAACAAAAATAGCAAGCAATTCAAGAACAAGAACAATGCATTTTGCCTTACTTTAAAATACCAAAGTTGGGATTATTTATTAATCACATGCCTCAAATATACATTCAGATTGTATATACCAACCGAACATGGCTCCAAGATTAACATTACATTTGCCCCCAAGCTTCCTCTCTTTTAAGGCTTATTCAACATGTCCGGTTTGGTTTGGTTTGGTTTTGAGGCTGAGACATGACACCAGATTAACACATACAAATATTCTCCAACTAACGTAAATATCTCTCACCATTTTGAGGCTACACTCTGATGGTCTTAAGTAAACATACTGTCAACACGAATACCACTCATGTCTGGTAGCAGTTGCTTCGTATAATACTTGGATCCACGGGACAGATTTATCCTTTTTCGCCTTTCCACTGGTATATCTTCAATCGAGCACTCTGTAAACCCACGCCTTACAAACCTGTCAAAACGCCAACATTTCTAGTTATTATTTTCAATAATTCAACACCATTTTTTAAACTTTTGATTAGATTATCCACCGTCTTTCTTAAATGACACGCGAAAGTAGAAACATACCAGTCTGCTGTGCGAGTTGTCAGCAAAAAAAGGCTTTGCAGTCCTATAGAAGATGCTTTCTTCTCGATATAATCTGCAAGTTTGCAGCCAGGATTAATTAATACCAATTTGCAACACTCCAATTCCGAGGTAAAAGCTGAGACCACTCGTATATGCAAAGAACGTCATTTTATAAAGTTTTTGAGCAAAGAGTTCGGATTAACCCAACTTGACCCGTATGCAAAACAAGTTAATAATTATACCGAGTAATTTGTCTCCTTGTCCTTGTCCTCGACAATCAGGAGAAACAGCAATAGCCGCAACCTCCCCGCATTTATATTCATAGAACGGAAATAAAGCAGCACAAGCTATAACTTGCCCCTCTCTCTCCACAACAATGAAAGAATCCAATGCATTAAGTAGCTAAAAACACAACACAGTGTACAATCAAGTTATTGAAAAATAAACTAATATTATCAAAATGGTTTTAAAAATAAACATTTAATACAAACCTCCTCATCTGTTCGCCTGACCAAAGTTCCAGAATCTTCTAACGGTTTAAAAATTTGTCTTATTCCAGGAAGGTCATCCATCTTTGCCATCCTTGTACCTTCATATAGATCGCTGCAAAGTACAGAATAAACATTTAGTTAAATTCCACATCTCTTGAAATTCATTTAAGAGTAAATTGCCCTTTTCGTCTCTGAGGTTTGGCCAGTTTTGCGACTTTCGTCCAAAGGTTTGTTTTTCCAAATCAGAATCCAAAAGGTTTGAAATCTTGCCATTTTCATCCGGCTCGTTAACGTTATCCATTTTTCTTCGTTAAGTCGGGGGTATTTCCATCTTTTTTGCTAACTAAAAAGGCAATTCGTCCTTTTCACTATATGTAAGAAGACCAAATACCCCTGAAAAGACTGAATTGCCCTTTAAGTTAACAAAAAAAGACAGAAATACCCTTGACTTAACAGAGAAAAAAATGGATGAAAATGACAAGATTTTAAACCTCTTGGATCCAGATGCAGAAAAAAAAGCCTTTGGACGAAAGTCGCAAAATTGGCCAAACCTCAGGGACAAAAATGGCATTTTACTCTTCATTTAATTATAATTACGCATACCTAGCGACCATAGTCCCTACTCCATCTCTTTGAAACAGTTCCTTCAATAGCACTCCCGCTACATTCCCGTCTAACAGATGAACTCTCTGGACACCTCCCTAATGATATACGTACAACAAAACACAATTAGTGAAATTAATTAAATAGCAATTTTTAATACAAATATATCTTTAGTTACTTACCCTGCAGACAAATGCGGCAGCAGCTAACTCTGATAAATACCCGTTCGATCTACTCAACCTTTCTTGTCCTCCAATGGCAAACCCTTGTTCACTTGACCACAGCCCGTTTCCATTATCAAAACCAACACCGTTTTGAAACGTTGGGGTATACCTGTCATTAGACGTCATTCCGATCTTTGGAAGAATGGAACTAGTTTCCTCCTCGCCAATGGCTTTTACGTAATTAGCTGCAATCTCGCTTTGCTTGGCTCGCCTACGTATTAACATGTCAGCATCTTCAAGTGTCAAAAATCTCATTAACCGGCCCCATTCATCCAAAATTGGCCCATCGATAATGCAGATAAGTTTCTCTGCTCCAAGCGCCAACGCACAAGCAGTAGCAACTTCATACGTGCTGCATTATTATTTACCACAGAAATCAATTAATAAATTAAAAAATATGCAATATATTTACAGCTTAACAATTATCTTCTTATTAAGAGCATATATATAGTTCTTCAATAGGATACCAGAGTAAGTAGAATGCAAGCCATATGGGTCAAAACAATGTCTCCAGCATAATCATGGGTCACCCAAAACCTACTTTTATTATTCAGGTCAAATAACTTGGGATTGAGCGACGATAATCTTGTTATTTTTATATTCGTTTATATCACGGCAAACAGTAACAAAAAATACCTATTAACAACTACATAGCATACTTGCAATTCAGTACACCTCCAGAGCTAGAATATCCAAGGTTGCTTAAAATCACAATAGAATCGTTATCCAGCCGCTCACGTATGCGCAGAACATCCACTTTCTTAACTTCACCGGTCGCTTCGTAATCAATGCCTTCGACAACTCCTCTTTTCTGTAAAAAAAACTATAGCTTGAGCAGCAAAATTTGCTTCGTTTATGGCAAATTTGCAAGAAACAGAAGGACAATTACCTTGGCAGCAAGAAAATTACCACTTGCAACACTGACATTGGAATGCAACCGCCTGTTCTCTCCGTGCCTACGAATGCCGCATAAAGACGGCCCTGGTGACAGCTTTGCCTCGATCATCAACCGGATTCTTCCCGCTGAATCCATCGCGGCCTTGAGCGAATCAGGGTCGGTAATTCTGTATCTTCCAACGTATTTCGGTTCACGTCCTGAATCGGTTACCAAATTAACTATATGCTCAACAAAACTACACCATTATTTACTAAACTACACCTAAAATTACCCATTAATCCAAAAATAACTAACCCTTTTCAGCTAAAAGCTTATCAATCTGTACATGTGTCCCTGGAACAAGAACAAATTTGATTCCCAGACCATGAAGAAGAGAGATATCCTGCATATAATAACCAAACTAATTTACTTTTTCAAAGAATTAATTCCTACAAATCAAAAGTATTACGATTCAAAGTTAAGTGTGAGCATTCTATTCTAAAATCACAACACACAATTAACAAGGTATCGACTTGCCATTAAAATAGGGTCCAAAAGTGAGCTATCGAGAACTTCAGCAGAAAGAAGAACAACAAATGTGCTTCCTCGGTGTGCAGTGAAGTAGGGCCACGCTTCACGAAAAAACGTGACGAAAACATCGTCCTTGATATTATTATTCATGCTGGATTCATCATCAGCTCCTTCGCTCTCATACTCGGCCAAAACATTACACGTGCTAAATGAAACCTTCTTTTTTGATAAATTAACATCTGAACGGAAGACCGGCATTCGTACCGGTTGACTGAAGCTTCGAGAAACATTTAGCGGCGGGGGAACAACGTTTGAATGGGTGGTTTGACGGCGTAGGGTTTGGAGAGAGATGGAAGAGGTGGAAGAAGAAGCGGCCATAGGGTTGGTGGCGGTGGTGTGAGAGAGAAAGGAGACCCCAACGACTGCCGTTCAAAATAAATATAAAAATAAAAAGAAAGAAAGTGGCGATATTTTTTTGTGTCGGTGTGGGACACATGGAGGCCGCCGCGTCGGCTACTAGGGTAAGAATCAGCCGGTCCACAAGAGCGAGACGGGTCCAAATTTGGCTGAGAAATGTTTTATCTTGGTCAATTTTGGCTATAATATTATTTCTAGTTTTCTTGTAAATAAATGGCGGTTTATTTAGGGTGAGCGGGGCACTCCCCTAAGAGGGGAGTCCCCTCTCTTACGCACACCCAATCAGTTTATGCCACGTCAACTTCCCTCTTAAACTCCACTCACACCCTAATTTGATGGCGGCACTCCCCTCTTAGGTGACTTATTTTTTTATTTTAAAAAAAAAAAATCAGTGATTGGTTGAAAATGAGGCTGGCCCCACCAACAACCCTCCCCTTCTTCGGTGAACTCCCCCGACCACCCTCCCCGAATTGGGTCACCGCAGGGATGGCGGCGGTGTTCCCGCTGGGGGAATTGGGTCACCGCGGCCACTCCCCGCTGGTGCCCCGCTCACCCTTAATAATGGAAATAAAACAGGGATTAGAGGTGTTTAAAGGTTTGGTTTACGGTTAATTTGGGTAGTTTGGTTCGGTTAATTCGGTTTATATTTTTTTTCTTGTCGTAACCGAACATCAAACCCAATATGAATTTGGTTATGGTTTCAGTTAGATATAGAACTAACCAAATTCAACCAAATCCGTTATTTTTACATGTTTATGACTCAAAAAAAAAAATATAGTATTTATAAGTCTAAAAAGAGAAGGTTATAATAATGACACATGTTATGATTAGGATTTATGGTTTCTTTTACTGTTCTGATCTCTTAGATCAGTGACGAATCCAAATTTTTTTTCCTTTGGGTTCCTTTAAGTAGATTCTCACTCTTTTTTTTTTCCAAATCATACAAAGTTTTCACTATTTTTTTCTAAACCGAAGGGGTTCCTGGGAACCCCCAAAACCCCTGAATCCGCGCCTGCCTTGGATGATGATTAGGATTTATGGTTCCTTTTATTGTTCTGATCCCTTTGATGATGAGTGGGCTAATGGGTAAAGATGAATTTGGGCATAGGTATGGACGTGGGCTAAAACTAACACTTAACATGTATGCATATATATAATTTTATAGAAAGTAAAAATTAAAATCGGTTTTATTTCGGTTTAACCAAATTGTCCGAATTTAAAAAAAAATGTTTAACCAAATAACAGAATTTGAATTTAGTTAGGATTACAAACCGAACCAAATAACCAAATTTTTCTTCAGTTCGTTTTCGGTTTTGAATTAGGTTTGTTTTTTTGTTAATTCGGTTATAACTGAATAATGAACACCCTAGTCCGAGTTTTAAATCTGATTGTAAAATTGTGTTTTATACCCGTTGGGTATTGTTATACAACGAGTATATACGAAGTAGTTTGTTAAAATATAATTGTTAAGATTTTAAATATTTTTTTTTACTATAGTTCTTATATAGTTTTACTATCCAAGGAAAGTAGATAAACCAAAAATTAGGGTAAACGAAGATGTATATTTCGGTTGATCAGTGTGGGTATTACTTAGCATAGGACGATCGACTAACAAAAGTTTTTAAAGTTTTGTCCCATGCACGCATATTCGTACCAGATGTTTCGAATTTTGAATTTACCCATCGAGTTCAGGTTCAATGAATCTGCCCTCCCTATTTTTATTTTCTTTACACTTTTACATACTAATCGTTATAATGAATTGTTTGGACATATCCCGCACTTTCTCGATTTAGAGCCGAATACAGGACACAGAATTCTTCAAAGAAAACAACAATTTTTTAACATTTTGCCCGAAGTGATAGACATGAGGGACTCGAAAGTCTTTTTAGAGGGACATAAAAGAGAAGATGATTGATACTTTTTAATTGTAACTTTGTTTTCACTGTTTCTTTATTTGTACATTAGTAGTATAGTATTTACTTTGCCAAAAACATATGTTAAAAACACTAAAAAAATAATAGGTAGAAACGGAGAATCCTAAATTTTATAAAAGGTCATGTTTTAAAGGTTTGTAGTTTGGGCCATTTTGCCAGTTTAGTCCAAAGGTTTCATTTTTAACATGTGGGTCCAAAAATGTTTCACAGTTGCCATTTTAGTCCACTGGGTTAACTTCATTCATTTTTTCTGTTAACGAGAAGGCCAATTCGGTCATTTTATATGGCTGAATTACCCTTTTCGTTAACAGAATTCCATACAAAATGACCAAATTGGCCTTCTCGTTAACAGAAAAAATGGATGAAGTTAACCAAGTGGACTAAAATGGCAACTGTGAAACATTTTTGGACCCACATGTTAAAAATGAAACCTTTGGACTAAACTGGCAAAATGACCCAAACCACAGGGACTAAAATGGCATTTAAGTCAAAGGTCTATATAAAAAACAAAACCTTGAAGTAGTTTTGTCGACTTATATGTTTGTGTTTCGATAACTTGTACGTTATCACAGAAACTTGATTTCGAAAGAAATTTACGTCGAAACGTGGATAAAAATACGCATGTCACATAGTATATTAAAATTTTTTATAAAACATCATGTTTTAGAAGTTATAAAAGAACTAGTCTCAGTCCATGAAGGTGCTTGTTTTATTGGTTGACAGCTTGGTTAGAGTCGTTATGAAGAATGAATCTGTCAGCTTAATGCCTTCTATTGAATCGATTGGCTTGAGTCTCTTTAGAGGTCAACTAGAAAAGAAGGGAAAGAGGGTCCTATATGTGAAATCAAGAAAGAGGACTATTTCTCTGACTCAATATCAGTAGCGTGATGCCTTTTTATCGTGAAAGAATCAATCTTTTTTCTAATATTCATTTCTAAATCATTCACATGATAAGGGGACTCGGGGTGGACAAATTTTTGTCCGTGATGTATTAATTCAACGCGTGGAAGTTTCAATTTTTCCACCGCCGGTACATGAGTTTCGCGCGTGGAAGTGGTTTGGCGTGATAAAATTCACGCATGATAAATGGAAGGATGTGAGGGGGTGTGAGGGTTTATTGTTGGGTTTTGTGAGTGATGACCATTTCCACTAAAAAGGTTGTGAGTGATGGAATAATGGTTCATAACATGACGAAACTTGATTGGATGTTGTGAGTGATGAGCGATGACCACCCCCTCCCCCCTAAGAGATAAGGCTTTGGTCCTATCCTACTTAAAAGCAGAAGCTAAGGGCTTCCAATGGCTCTAGCTAAGACAATCACTTCACTATGTTCACAAACCATTGTGTTCTCCTCTCGCGGTTGGCCTTTGCCAGCCACAAGAGAACCTAGAGTGAACATCACAGATTTTGACCAAATTGTACATCTTTGTGTCTGGCTATATATATGGATGTGTGGCTCCTATGCCACTCACTATACCTTGCTTGGTCCCCATCACGGTGGAGGTTCCGTAGCACGTCATGAGCACCGGGCTAAGGGGCGGTTGAGAAACTCACGCGAACCTCCCTACCTTACAACATAAGGACAAAAGGAAGAAGGTCACGTGTATTCTGGTTTTATAATTATATAATTGTTTGTTATTCTATTAACTAGTTTGTCAATTTATGTTACTATCCTTTTTTTCTGCTTATCCTCAATTTTCTTTTACTATATTCATTGTTCTTATATTAACGTTTCGTTTAATTATGTTAATTTATCATATTAGTGACGGTTTTCTTGAACGTTTGTGAAATTTGTGTCATAAAAGTTAATAGGCCATGTGTAGTCATAAAACCCATTGGTGGAGGGTTATGCGATAAGTGGTGAAAAAATGCAAAAGGGGGTTACGAGGGGTTATATCATAAGAGGGTGTCGTGGTAAGGGGGTTATATAACCCCTTCAATTATACATACATATGTATGTATATATATGTGTGTGTGAGTGGGGGAGGAAGAGGCACGGCGTGATATTTTTCACGGGGATTGAAATTTTCTCACTCATAGCGCCGGCCGTAGTGGTGTGGCCGGACGCTATGAGGAGCCATGGCTGAGTTTCGCGTAATATACCGCCCCACTACGGGGTCTAATGAAAATGTACTTTAGCATTTAAGATTATTTTATCAGTATTTGTTTTAATTAACCACCACCCACCAACCCAACCATATAAACGACAAGATGTGTTCAAACATATAGAAGGACATCACAAGTGTATCACCGGTTGATTAAGTTGAGATGATTTAACTTAACTATTACCTCTAAAATGGCCTCCAGGTTAGGTCCTTCAATCACTTCCGCACTCAACATAACCACAAATATGCCACCACGGTGTGCCCGGAAATACGGTCGACTTTCTCTCATCATGTCCACAAACACGTTACTCCATATTTGTCCCCCTCTTCCACAGCCACAGCCACCGCCGCCACCGTGACGGTAATCTTGAGCAGATCTACTTCCATTACATCTCACTACAAGACTAGACTGAACCTTCTTGATGGCAAAGTATGTGGAACAAACAGATGTTTTCCACTCATTTTGGTGCACTTGAAAGTTGGGGGTAGGTTGTTTTAATATAGCCATGATACTGAACCCGAATCAAAGAGGCATTTTATATGCATATTAATAATTATATGGTGTTTGTAAATGCGGAGAAACGTTTGTGGTTTTAATAAGGTTCGTATTATTTGCACCAGTGGCGAAGCTTGAATTTTTTTACGGGAGGGTCGAAAACGTATATACCAAAAAATTTCTATAGAACGGGGGTCGAAAACATATATACCCAAAAATTTATATACGAAAACTACATATATAACACTACTGGCCGAAAAGTTCGGGGGATCGGGCGCCCCTCCCGGTCCCTTCAAAGCATCGCCCCTGATTGGCACACTTGAAATCTTTAAATCGACACCACTAATACGTCCCGTATTATACAAAAATCAAATCCCAAGGTCGGTCAAAGGTTGACAATGTCTTCACATGCGCGACCTATACGTGTCGTATACGACACGTATCATACGAGGTTTGTCACTCTTCCTGACAGAAAATGAGCACGTGCAAAGTGTGCAGATAGATGGGCTGGTGTGCCAATAGAATTACCCTTTAGTAAAAGAAACAATTAGGGTCCATTATTTTGTATTTGGGCAGTGGGGTACATACACTTTAAATCAATAGCGATGTACTACCACAAAATTACACTCATGTTCTCATTGTGGCAGGAACGAAGTAATTTGAAACGATCGAAGATTGATGTGCCGTGTTTTTTTTTTGAAAGGTAAACTTCATTCACAGAAACACGACAACCCAATACGGGCCGCCAAAAGACAACAAGATTACATATTCACAAAATTGATCCAATCCCTCCACTCTAAACCTTTATGTCTAGATCTATTCGAATACCAAAAATAACTAAGAGCCTTTATCTCGGAAACTATATTACTAATACTAACCGGACCACCTGAGAACTTCACTTTGTTCCTAGCCCGCCAAATTACCCAACACGTTGTCATGATGATGCCATGTATCGCCTCCTTTTTTTTTCCCGAGAGCCCACTGTTGATATGGTACGTCAGCAGATCACGAGTAGAGAACGCATAAATATACGGAATATTGCACCAGATGCTAATGGCATTCCAGATATTTGAAGCAAAAAAACAAGCAGTGAAGAGATGGACTGCTGATTCTTCTTCGGATTGACAGAGAGGGCATCCCGGATCGCTGATTCCCACGTTTCTCCTCCTTAAAGCCTCGGCCGTTGCCACTTTATCCTGCTCCAGTCTCCAGCAGTGGATGTTAACTTTACCGGGGACCCAAGTGCACCAGTCCATAACGAACATATCGCCCTGTGTCTGCTGCCCGGTCAGCATGAGTTTCACCGATTTTACTAAAAAAATTCCGTCCTCGTTTGGAGTCCACTTCCACCGGTCCTTCACAGAGGTGATTTGTACACTGTTAAGAAGTTCTTTTAACTGGTTCAGCTTGACTACCATACCTGGTTCGGAAATATCAGCGTTCCAGTTCCATGAATATCGGTTCTCGAAACTTTGCATACTAACCCTCTTTGCCACCGTGGTTCTTTTATCAGCTTCAATACTGAAAAGTTCAGGAAAAACTGATTTTAATGGATCATCTAAGATCCACACATCATGCCAGAAAGCCACTCCCTCTCCGTTACCAATAAAGCCTTTCATAAATTGTCCAAGAGAGCGTCCTTCAACCTTTGTTTTCACAAGAGTTTTCGCGATGTTGTTCCATGTACCCGAAAGCGTTTTTCTGCAGGGAAAACAGTCCCAACCCGACCTGTTTGAGTGAAGCGCCACGATAACTTTTTTCCACAAGATGTTCTCTTCCGTCTTGAATCTCCACCCCCATTTGGAGAGCATTGAAATATTAATCACCTCCAACTTACTTAAACCCAAACCTCCAAATTTTTTGAGACGAGAAACTTTCTCCCATGCTACCCAATGCATCTTTTTTGCTTCCCCGACACCTCCCCAAAGAAACTTCTTTATCATAACTTCTAAATCCGAGATTATTTTCTTTGGAGCCCTATAAAGGGAAAAGTAGTACGTTGGAAGGCTTTCCAAAACCGATTTGATCAAAACCACTCTTCCACCAATCGATAGTAAGTGGGACTTCCATTTAGCGAGACGGGCTCTAAAAATATCAATAACCGGACTCCAATTAGATATCCTATTCATATTAGCTCCCACTAAGAGCCCAAGATACTTAAAAGGCGGGCTTTCAAATTTGCATCCAACAACATTAGCCATTTCCTCGGTTTCTCCGAAACCGACACCAATACCATAGAGATAAGATTTGTTAATATTAATTCTAAGACCGGAACATATGAAAAAACACCGGAGAATTCTCACAACGTTGACAAGCTCTCCTCTAGACCACTCGCCCATAACAATAGCATCATCCGCATAAAGAAGGTGAGAAATGTTCGGTCCATTGTTGGGTGTGTGAATACCTTTCAAAATCCCCCCATCCTTCGCTTTATTCAACATGACTGAAAGCTCTTCCATTACAATGAGAAAAAGGAAAGGAGATAACGGATCTCCTTGCCTCATACCTTTTTCACATCTGAAGGTAAACGTGGGCGATCCATTAACCAGCACCGATGAGTTTGCCGATTTCAGAATACCCATAACCCAAGCACACCATTTGACATGAAAACCCATCTGAAGAAGAATGTTCACGACAAAATTCCAATTCACGTTGTCGTATGCTTTATCAAAATCGATTTTTAGAATAAACGCCTTGTCTTTTTTCTTTTTTATCCACGAAGTAAGCTCATTGACAATAAGGGGACCATCCAAAATAAACCTGCCTTTCAAGAACGCAGACTGGTTTTCCGAAATAACTCCTTCGAGAACACTCCTCAACCGGTTAGCTAACACTTTAGAGATGACCTTACTGATAACGCCCACCAAATTTATAGGTCTGTAATTTCCAAGGGAAACCGGGTCCTTAATTTTAGGGACAAGGGCAATAAACGAAGAACCACTTCCAAGAGCAACTTCTCCTGAAGAGTAAAACCAGTCGAAGATTCTCTGGAAGTCTTCTTTGAAAAGATTCCAAAAGTGTTTTATGAATCTAAAGTTCATCCCATCCGGGCCGGGGGCTTTCTCGTCTCCACATTCAAAAACCGCCTCTTTAATTTCTTGCTCCGAGAACGGCTCAATCAGAACGTCGCGATCCAACTCTGAAATCTTTTTGATATTAGAACAATCTAACTCAGGCCGAATGGGGAATTTCTCTTTAAATTTTTCACGAAAAAAGAGAGAATCTGCTTCTTGACCAAATTCGGTTTAGTACACCAAGAACCATTAACGTTAAGCCCGTGTATCGAGTTAGACGCCTTCCTATTGTTAATCACGGCGTGGAAAAATTTAGAGTTCTCATCGCCATCTAAAACCCATCTTATCCGAGATCTTTGCTTAAGATCTGATTTTTTTCTAAAATCCGCATCCTTAACGATTTTCCTATTCTCTGCCAATATCCACTCCTCTTCATCCGTGAGGTCTCTGCTTTCCAACTCTAATTCCAGACACTCAAGTTCCTTCATAGCCAGACTCACTGCCTCTTTTTCTTTAGCCAAGAACTCATCCCTCCACACCTTGATACGGGACCTAATATGGGTGAATTTAGCCGTTAGACTGACGTCCGGCGGATCGTAGACTTCAAAACTCTCCGCGGCATCTACCACGGTTTCTTCAAAACCTGGTTGGCCAATCCAGGAACTAAAAATCTGAAACGGGCGAGGACCGTACTTGAGATCAACAACTTCCATAATGATTGGGCAATGGTCCGAATGTCTACCAGGAAGGACACGAACACACGATTGGGGCCACCCATTGAAAAAATCGGCGCAAACCAAGAATCGGTCCAGTTTACTGAGCTTTCTTCCGCCGTCTCTCATACATGTGAACTTCCGACCTTGCATTGGAAATTCTAACGACCCGTTGTCGAAGATAAATTTATTGAAGTTTTCAGCACAAACGGCTTTGAATTTCGAACGTTTCCTTTCTTCCGGGGATCGAACAGCGTTAAAATCCCCAGCTAACACCCATTTTCCATCTAACGACTCCATCTGAGCCGAAATCTCCTCCCAAAGTTGGCGTTTAGCCACGACACTTTGAGGCGCATACACATTCATGAGATTCAAAATCACCCCACTACCAACTAGAGAACCCCTGATAACAAGAAAGCTCCTATTCTGAATACTTTCTTCAACTTTGAAAATATTTGGGTCCCACAACCAAACCAGCCCGCCAGATAAGCCCACGGAAGCCACAAAAGAGAAATCAAAATTATTATTCCCCCAAAAACCCACCAATTCAGCCTTAGACACCGATCCTGTTTTAGATTCTTGAAAGGCAACAGCCCCAATTTTGCTCGAAATCCTTAACTCTTTCACCCAGTTTGCTTTAACACCCCCATTTAACCCTCTGATGTTAAGAGATAAAACGTTCATTGATGCATAGTGTACTTACCTTCTCCTCGAATCGCTTCAATGACAACATCGCTGTGCTTGTTGAGTTTGACTCCAACGATATTCCCAATTCTAAGAGTTGCTTCGATTTCATCCGGCACCTGTGTGTCATACGTATCTGCAATTTCATCCTCAACAGATTCCGAAACATGGTCGGCGACTTCATCTGGGGGCTCAACTTCCTGTATAGATCCTTCGTCTTCTACCTCCTGCTCTCCGATGACGTTAGACACTTGGTTTTTTCTACACTCCAAGTTGTCGTCCTTTTCTTTATCTTTATCAGAATGAACAAACTTATCTCTAGGTTCCTCGTTTAGATCGAAAGTAAAGTCCCCAACGTCCCTTGGCCTTTTTTTGGGTCTTTCCTCCGAAACCGGAGTGGCCCCTCTACCATGTCTTTGGGTTATGCCTTTGGGCCTCCTAAAGGCTTTGTACTTTTTGGGCCTACCACTTGGATCCGAAGAA